>CM039086.1:29492919-30692919 GCA_022113865.1 Chimonanthus praecox
ATTGTTTTCATGCATGGTCTTGATAGAACACTGAAAACTAACTACTACAAGTGGATTGGAGATCCCTCATTATAGGTTGTTGTGGCTGTCATCAGAAGAAGAATATTTCAGTGCAACTAATGCTGGACAAAGGAGGCCATGTACACTAAACAAGATCGACCATTGCTGCCAGAAATAGCGTCAAATGTTATTGTATTAATGTATTTTTATTTATTTTTCTTTTTCTTTTTTAAGCATAACATTGTAGTTTGATGTTATAGTTTTTAATTTTATTTTAATAATATAATTCAAAACAACTTAAGGGGGTTTGATAAATAATTAAAATTTAACCACTGGATGTGTGGCACAGTTGTTTGCTCTCCACGTACTCTCTTGCCTTTGACCCTGTTTGCCCCTGATTTAAGTGGGCCGGCTGCGTGGGCTAAATGTTGTGGGTTGTAAGAGATTAGTCTTGTTTGATAAATACTCTATTAAAAAACATTTACTTATTCTCAACTGACAAATGCACGTGCTTCTCATGTTGTAAGTTTTAAAATATATTTCATTTTCTTCTATAAAGGTGAAAAAAAATAGATGACTTTGTCTGAAAAGAAAATTTTCAACTTAAAAAAGGAATTTTATAATTTATGACCGAACTAAGTCATTAGTTTTATATAAAATAAAATAAAATAATATTTATTTTATAATTCTAATCTAAATATAATTGAACAGTATGTGTCAACTGTCAAAGATACAATTTTTATGTAGAAAATAACTGTTATCTTTTGTTTTTGAATATACATGTGGAAAACTGTGGGATATCCATCATAAAACTTCTACCGGTGTCCACTACTCTTAAGATACACTAAAGTTAGGTCATGGAAATTCGAACATGTAGAAAATAACTCTTATCTTGAGTGAGTGAAGAGAAAATATGAAGTAAACTAAAATTTATAAATTTAAAATAATTTAATATAAATTAAATGTTTTTTTACGGCTTTTTTTAACTTATATCCTTTTTTAGTCATCCCTACGAAAATAGATACTTTCTTTTTAAAAATAATAAAAAATCTGAGTCTGTCTGTCTGTCTAGTTAGGAAGACTTGAGCAGTCACTTAAGTTTTTTGTTTTCTTTTCGTAAAGGGAAGGTAACTCAAATCTGACACGTGCCATGCGCATGTTAGCATGTACGCTGACCTGGGCTTTTTTTCTTTCTCGAGGGAATGAGATCGAGAAAAATACGAGAGAGACGAGAAAAATATAAGAAAAACAAGAAACGAGAAAAACTAAATAAATTAAGGTGTTTTGAGTATTGACTCGTGCACACTTTGACTTGGCAAATTCAAACCGTGTTCCTCATGTCCACCAATTCAACTCTTTCTCTGCCCTTTTTGTGTTATTTTTTTTCAACTCACTCGCCCTTCAATGGTCAATCACATGAAAAACAAAACTAGTAAGTTGACTTCGTCCTTGGTCCCATTTCTATTCTACACTTACTTCTATATATAAATACTTATAAAATATTAAAATAAATGATAAATACTTATAATTGCATTTTAATGATTCAATTTAAATTTTATGAATGTCTGATATATAGTTATTTTTAATTTAGATTGATACACTAAAAGACTTTAACGACAATAAAAATAATGTTCACACTCAAATGATGTTTTATCTTAAAAAAAATATCTAAAGACTTTTACGTGTAACTACTGTTATCTAGTTCTCAATAAGATACTAATGTAAAAAATACTTTAATTATATTCAAGTTTAGATAACAACCAGTATAATTTATGTTAATGTCAAATTGGATTGAGAATTCAATTTATATGGATAAGTGGGTGTGAGTGCCTTATTTTTTGAGGTCTTCGAATTGTTACTTAAAGTCAATTTTAGTAAATCATCTCTTTGTGTGATAATAGTTGTTAGAATATACGTTAGAATATGTTGCATTCACTTACAAAGATTACATTTTATTTATTAATTGTTATCTATGTATTAAATGCATATTTCAAGAATTTTGTTGTTAATTATTGAGTCCATCGCTGGATGGATCATAGGTAAGCTACGTGATTAAAAGTCTATGCATGCATGTTATTATCGTTTGATTAATTTGCATATAGGCATAATGATTTGAGGGATCATGATCAAAATATGTACTTTATTTATTAAATATATATTTTATATTTTTATGACTAACATAAGAGTGATGTGCATTAATAAACATCATAAAATACTTTTAGACAATAATTTCAAGATCTTGAATTTACTATAAACATGGTTTTGTCCTCTACTAAATACATCTATGACTAAATATGTTAAAAAACCTAATCAAAATGAGCTTGTATTTGACTAGTTGGTCAAATAAAATGTTTAAACAATGCCAAAAATATTATTCTTATGATATTATCTGTTAACAATAACATTAGAATATTTTCAAAATTTGAAGTTTTGATTATGATATTATGTAAAAACATTCATAAAATTAGTAAATAATTTCAGTCAGTTTATTTACTCCTCAGGAGCACCAAACGACTCAAAGAAATTTCTGGGTCCTTACGGACACACCTAGTCCAGGTTCTAACCGCGTCTGAAAACAAAAGCAGCTGGAGCAGCTCAAGAAGAAGTAGACGGAGAAGAGGAGCAGAAAAAAGAAAAAAACCCAAAATTCTACTTCTCCTCCCGATCTAGGGTTATGACTTTTAGGGTTTCTTCTTTCATGGCACTTTTCCTTTCCTTCTTCTTCTTCTCGTGATTCAGCAATGCATTTCTGGAAGAGCTCAAATTCCCCAACTTCTTCTTCCTCTTCTCCCAAATCCTCTCCTCCTTCTCCTCTCTCCAAGCAAAAACGTGTCTTACGTGACATCTCCCACTTATGGAGCCGCCGCGAGCAGTCCCGGGAGCCGCAGCCGCCGCAGCAGCCCCGGCTCACGCGGCAGCGTAAGCTGCGCCACATCTCCGAATTCGACATCCGGCCTTCAGTATCAGCCAATTCGACGCCCCTGTCCCGGTCGCCTTCCCGGTGGGGGCGGTCATCTGCGAGATTACTGTCTTCTGTGTCGCACCCGCTGCCGCTGCCTGACGACGCGTTTCTGAGGAGAGGGGAGTCGGCACTGTCGTATTCCTCGTCGAATTCGGGGCTCTTTCCTCTCCCTTCGCCAAAGGAGGCAGAGGTTAACGGTGTAGATGTCGGAACTGGAGATGGTCCTCTGTCTTCGAGCCCCACAGCTCAAAGGTATCAGATCGTTTCTGGGTTTTGTTTTAATTTTACTCACATGAAGTCATCACAATTTCAAATGCATTTTTTTTCAAATCAGCTGTTTTTTTGCTTCTAATTATTGCTGTTGTGGCGCTTTTTTTTTTTTAAAGGATTTTTTTATTCTGAGAATTCCTCAATGATGTACTTTTTTTTTCCGCCGAGAGTGCTTCAATTTATTTTTTGAGAATACCTCGTACCGCCATGTTGTACTAGCAAATGACCAAGTTATCGGTAGTAGCGCACATTATTTTCTCAATCTGTCATGATTTATTGTCGTATCATGATCTTAAAACGTTGCAGTACCACAATGTTTAGTCTATCTGTGAGGCTGTGTACAGATGGGGACTTCTTAGCCAATTTGCTGAGTTCTTTTAGTTGGAACAGAAGTAGAAAGTGGGGCTGACGGTTGTCCTCACTTCTCCTCTTGGAGGAATTCTCCTTTTGGAGGAAAACGATTGATCTTTTCACTCTTAACAGGAGACGCTCACCTTTTCCTCTGCTCTCTTTCTCCAAAGGACAATGGGAGAAGTCTCCTGCTTTAAGTTCTCCCCATCCAAACATAGCATTGAGAATACAAGATTAGGGAACAAAAGATTAGTAAAATTAAGAAGTTTGATAATTGTAAGTTGTTGAATACTTTGTAGCCCAGTAGCCTTACATTGCTTATTCTACTAAAGGAAGCTCTTTTACCACATGTTGTTGTTACCTGATTTTTCATAATTTTGAAGTCCATTCATGATGATGATGGTGATGCTATGAAGTTGGCTTCTGTTCTGTCTCTAATTAGTCCTCACATGACATATTTTATTTTATTTACAATAAATGGAGTTCTTTTTTGTTATTAGGTTATTTTTATTTATTTTGTATTCACATTTGTGTGGGTTTATATGAGAATTCTGTTGGGGAGTGTTTGACATGTGTGTGCGTGCGTGTGCATGCTCACCGTAGTCCTCTCTTCTCATCTGCGGAACCATTGTAAAGGGAAGTACTCACCACAAGAAGGTGATTATTGTGTGTGTGTGTGTTTGGGGGTGGGGGGTGGGGGGGATGTAGGCGATGTATGTGAAATCACTTCGTTTTTTCTCTCACAGTACTCCTGTGCAGACTCGCATGAGTCATACTCCATTTAGCACTCCTGTGCAGACTCCATTTAGACTCAAATTCATGTAAGTGGTGTTTAGCTAGTGGGTTTAGTTCAGAAGCATTTTATTTTAATATGGTAATTGATAGATAGTGTGGATTGATAGATAGTGTGGACGCATTTAATCACTTATTGAAGCAGATTGAAATAATAGGTTTTATATTTTCTGGCATCAATGTATTATGGATACAAGGTTGCAGAACATAAAATGCTGCTGACCATCTCCTATTACTGAATTGCAGCAGATTGTCCTACCCAAATTTTCACAAGGGTGCAGAGCATGTTGATACATCAACTGGGTCTATGTTGGATCAAGGTAAGAATGCATTTCAAGATTCAAGTGCTGTCGAGAATATTCGAAGCAACTTTAAGGTGAATTTCCCTGCTAAGAGTGCTCCTACAAGTGGTTTCTCAAGTCCTGTACTGAGTCCTAGAAGATTGAGCACTGGAGACTTTTCCCCTTCTGCTTACATGTCTTATCAAGGGCAGCTTCCATCTTGGTCAGATCCAGTCTTCCCAGCTTCGGATATGATCTTTGATGCCTATGCTTCTCCAGAGAAATTTCTGGCAAGTCCTGGCCGTTCTCCCCTCCACAGTCCAAGAACAAGTAGTCCTGGCCCAAAATCTCCAAGTAGAGCTGCTTCTCCAAAGCATCCCAAGATGGCCCCTGAGAACAATGCAGTGTGGCATGATAATAATGTGGCTTTTGCTGGCCATCCATTGCCTCTTCCTCCAGGAGCTGCAGTGCCTTCACAGACAACTTTAGTTCATCAAGGTACAGCAAAATCAGATGTCTCACCAATGATAAGTCAGTGGCAGAAAACAAAGCTTATTGGAAGCGGAACATTTGGTAATGTTTATGTTGCCATTAATAGGTATGTTTGCTCTTTTATCATTGAAGTAATTCTTTGACAGATATCATTTATTTAATTTTTTAAAGGTGTTCTTGCATTCTGTATGATTCTTCTCTTTGTTCTGCTGCATCTATCACTTATTCTTCTCTCCAACAGGGAAACAGGAGCCTCATGTGCCATGAAAGAAGTTAATATTATTCCTGATGACCTTAAATCTATTGAAAGTGTGAAGCAGTTAGAGCAGGTTAGTTTTTCATATATCTTATGTGCACAAGAGTATTTAGAATATCTTATTTTGGTGAAATATAACTCAAAGAACTGAGCTCTAGATGGGAAAGTTGCAATGTTGGTGGTGGTGATGATGATGATTGTTATTGTTTTTATTATTATTTTGATATAATGAGTTTTCAGGATGTTTTTTTAATCCTTTCTCTTCTTGATGTTTAAATTCACTTATGTGCTGTTTTCTGCACATCTATGTAGCTGATTTACTTCAATTTGAAAACAAAGTTTAATGTTGTGTGCTCAGTTTTTTAAATGTAAGAACAAACATAGGGATTTTCCCTGGAGCTTTGCTGAATTTAGTTTTTCATGAATTGAATATATATTTTTTTCTGTCATGCTGACGCATTGACTATACGAGTAGAGCTGATGGTTCAAGAAAATGAATTTCTCCGGCTGCTTTGTCATTTAAGACAATGCATTTTTTTCAAAGAATAAACTTTGCATCTTCTTTCTTATAATTATTTTAACAAGTGATCGTTGAACATTCAGGATCTCATTTGCTACTTAACTTTGTATCTCGAAGTGTTATCGCTTGGATATAAACTTCCATCCAAGGTTGTCAAAAACGAATCGTAACGTGAATCGGTCTAGGGGTTTGAACCGTGAATCGTGAATCGTAAATCGTAGAATCGTAAGATTCATAACATTTTGTTCAATTCTCATAATATATAAGTAAATATACACACACATAAATATATGACAAAATGTACCAACTCAAAATGATTTTAAATGCATTAAAAGTG
Organism: Chimonanthus praecox; assembly: GCA_022113865.1. Taxonomy (NCBI): domain Eukaryota; kingdom Viridiplantae; phylum Streptophyta; class Magnoliopsida; order Laurales; family Calycanthaceae; genus Chimonanthus; species Chimonanthus praecox. The sequence goes on from CM039086.1 coordinate 29,499,181, forward strand.
AAGTTTTTACATTCCAAAATACAAAACATCTAATATTCTAAAGAATGACATTGTCATCAATCATCATTGTCATCAATATCATCTAAAACATCTAAGTAGGATGAAGATAAATTGTCTCTTCCATCTTCCACATCTCCCTCACTAATTTCTTCAACGCTTTCCTCCTCTCCTTCAACTCTCTTTCGTTTTCTTGAATAAACCCCTGTTAATAGAAAAATCAAATATTTTATAAGTTTTGTAATCTAAAATCTAACTATAATATACCTATATTCAAGAGTTTAAAAGGCTTACTTGTTTCCTCATTAAACATCTCGTCGGCTTGCAACCAAGAATTGTCTTCTGGAAGAACTGGATCTTCTTTTACAGTTATCCATTCATCATCAGATTCCACATCCGATAGGCAAATAGAATCATAATCTTTCTTTGAATCTCTTAAAGTTTGTTTCACTTGTAATTTTAAATTGTATTTTACAAATACACGGGCATTCATCCTTTTTTGCCTCTAACCTATTCCTCCTCTTCGTATGAATTTAAAAAACAATCAAAGTATCAAACATACAAGATTATTATCTCCACTTCTTAAACAAATGTTAAAAATTTGTATTTATTTAATTAAAGCTAGAAATAAAACATACTTGGTCAAACACACTCCAGTTCCGCTCACACCCAGTTGCACTGTAAGTTAAACTCAAAATCCTTATCGCAACACATTGCAATTCTTTATTTTCATCACCATAATCATCCCACCAAATGGCTATAAAATATGAGATAAAAAATCAAATTCCAAATTTAAATAATAAATGAGTAAATAGTAAATAACTACATACTAAATACCAAATACCTGGTTGTTTTCTCTTCCTTGTTGCTATGGCCATCCTATCCCCAAACAATCCTTTTCCAGTTTTGAAATTATGCAATTGTTCATCAATCTTAATCCTCTCATACATGTCTATAGCCAACTTATCAAGGCATTGATACAACCGCTTTTTAATTTCAACATCTGGGCTAAATGTACGATGAAAGAAGGATTCAAATAATAAGCAGCTGCATGCAAAGGATGATGGAGTTGTTGATTCCAATGAGCATCTATCAAGGCCCAGTATGGCTTGTATTGCTTTTCATCATTGTTCAATCTCTTTGCAATCTTCTCCTTGGCTCGATCCATGCCCTCATATATATATATATATATATATCCCATTGCCGGTTTTTCATCTCCATCAACTAATCGAAGCAATTTTAAAAGAGGCATTCCAACCTTGGTGCAAAATTTAACACGATTCCAAAACTTGCTATAAAAAATCAAATCATTCACCTTTTTTCCCCCTTCAGTCTTGGACAGAGGCATTAAATCCCATTCATCCGAGCTTAACATTTTCGTAGGCCAGATTTGCATTTTAGTATGCTCTTCAATGTAAGATAGTTTGTTGCAAACCTTGTTATTGCTGGCCTAACTAACTCACGATTCTTCGTGAAATGCCTCATTAAATTTAGTACCAAACAATGACCATAAATGAATTTTGCAATTGATTTTGCATAAAAAATAGTAGAAGACTCCAACTTCCGCTTCCCTATATCTTCTAGCATAAGATCAATGCAATGTGCTGCACATGGAGCCCAAAATAATTGTTTCCTTCTGTCCATCAAAATTTCACCAGCCCTTACATATGGTGCTGCATTATTGGTGACAAGTTGCACAACATTTTCCTCGCGTACCTCTTCTATAACTGAATCTATAAGGTTGGATAAGTTCTCTGCATTCTTGGAAATTGAAGAGGTGTCAACACTTCTCAAAAATACGCTCCCCATTGGACTATTGATAAGGAAATTAGTAATAGACCGATTCTTCCCATCAGTCCAACCATCCGTCATAATTGTGCAACCTTTTTTTGCCCATTGCTTTCTATGATTTTCCAACATTTTCTCTACATTTTCAACTTCGATTTTGAGATAAGTATTTCTTATCTCATGATATGTTCGGGTTTCAAACCCTTTCCAAAGCTCCCAATTGATTCACACATGGGTTCAAAAAATGGACTCTTTACCAAATTGAAGGGGAGGGCATTTGCATAAAAGAACCGATAAATATTAAGGCAAGCATTTGTTCTATCTTCTTTTTTCCAAACTCTATTAAGTGTTGTTTGCTTCTTGTCATCCTCTAAATTCACAAAGTTTTCCATCGGTCCTTTCCCTTTTGTTGTGTCCTTATCATCAAAGTAAAATTCAGGTCTTCCAGCCTTCATTTGAGCCTCTCTTTTTCTCCTTTTTGTGTCCACATTGTGCCCCATCAACTCAAGGCATTTTTGGGTCACCGATTCTGGACATTTGTCACGTACCGATACGTCCTTCTTTGTTTTTCCCAAATGATTTTTCATCCGATATATACCACCATAAATTTTTTTTTTTTACAAAAATTGCATTGCACATGCAAATGATTGCCCGATTCCACCCTAGTACAAAACTGCCATGTTTCATCTTGTCCGTCATTTCCACTGCCACTTCGTTGACCTCGGACCATTTTAACGGTTTTTACTTTTTAGTGTCTACAAATTTGTAAAGGCGCATCCAAAACAATATCATAAAAAAAAGGCAGAAAAATATGTTAATATGATATTAAAATATATTTATAACATTATGTAAATACTAAATAATAAAACACAAATATAAAACAGCAATTATAAAACAATAATAAAACACAAATATAAAACAGCAATTATAAAACAATAATAAAACACAAATATAAAACGGCAATTATAAAACAATAATAAAACACAAATATAAAACGGCAGTTACAAAACGATAATAGAACACAAATATAAAACGGCAATTACAAAACGATAATAGAACACAAATATAAAACAGCAATTACAAAACAATAATAAAACACAAATATAAAACAGCAATTACAAAACAATAATAAAACACAAATATAAAACAGCAATTATAAAACAATAATAAAATACAAATATAAAACAGAAATTATAAAACAATAATAAAACACAAATATAAAACAGCAACTATAAAACAGAGAAAAAGAAAGAACGAAAAACAGAAAAGAGGAAGAAGAAAAAGAAGAGGCAGAGAAGAGGAAGAGAAAAAGATGAAAGAAACAAAAATAGAAGAAGTAGAAGACGAAGAGAAGAAGAAGAAACCAGGCAAAAGAAGAAGAAACCACGCAGAAGCAGTGAGAAAAAAAAGAACAGAGGAAGAAGAAGAAGAGAAGAAAGAAGAAAAGAAGAAGAAGAAAGAACGAAAAACAGAGGAAGAAGAAGAAGAGAAGAAAGAAGAAAAGAGGAAGAGAAACCATGCAGCAGCATCGACAAAAATAACGAAAAACAGAGAGGAAGAAGAAGAAGAGAAGAAAGAAGAAAAGAGGAAGAAGAAAGAACGAAAAACAGAGGAAGAAGAAGATGACGAAGAGAAGATGAGGAGAAAAACGAAAATTAGAGCAAGAAGAAGAAGAGAAAAACGAAAATCAGAGAAAGAAGAAGAAGAGAAAAACGAAAATCAGAGGAAGAAGAAGGAAGAAAAAGAAGAGAAACGAAAAAAGGAGGAAGAATAAGAAGTAAAAGAAGAATAAGAAGAAGCAGAAGAAGTACCTTGCACCTGCGAAGGGTTGCAGAAGGAAGTGGAGTTTTCTTTTCGGAAAACTTGGAGATCCCGACGAGCGCAGAGGAGGGAAGGAAGCAGCGAGCGCAGAGGAGGGAAGCAAACCAGCGAAAATGAGTGTGTTCTCGTTTCGTGTAGTGTGGCCGAAGACATGCAGGGAGGGGGTAGGTGAAACGTCTTCTCTAAACCATTTAAATATTATAATATTTCGATTTTTTTTTTTAAAAAAAACAGAACCCCATTTCCGCGAATCGCAGGATTTTGCGATTCGTGCAAGTCGTCTCGCACGATTCGCGATTCGTGTATAAACCGTAATTTTTTTATTTATTTCTGATTTTTTACCGATTCGAACCGTAATACCTTCCGACTCGATACGAATCGTGCGATTTGACTCGCGAATCGCACGATTTTGACAACCTTGCTTCCGTCTGTTTGCATAATATTTCATTAACGTCTATTGCAATTGGATTTATTTGTGGGGGGTAAAAATTCAGTAACAAACAACCTGTAACGGCACCAAGATGCCCTTGGTGGACAGATTTACGACCATACAATGGTTGCAGGACTTTATTCTTGATCTAAACCCCAGTTCAACCTAAGCAGTTGGGTTTTGTGTTAATGACAAAATTAGTCCAACCAACCAATTTCTGGGACAAGTCAAGATATCAGTGCTACAAGAGGATATGAATCAGGATATTTTTCTTTTCTTTTTTCTTTTTTTGGGAGGGGAGTGGGGGAAGAGATAACATTGCTAAAAGAGGATAGATTTATTATTATTTTTTTGAAGATATGAATGAGAAAAAGTTGCTGGAAAGTTAAGAACAATGAGGCCTGAAATCTGTGGCCAAGAACTACGTTCTAGTTGAACAAGGCATTTTAAACCTGTTAAGAGAAAGGTCTCCTATGGCTTCAATTGGTCAGATATCATTAAAAAATAAAAAAGATGAAAAAAACAAGGGTTGAATGCTCAACGCTTTATGTCTATAACTTGGATCCAAGGAAACGGATCTCTATCTTTTATGCAGGTGATTAAGCTTCTTACTTTAATTAACTAGCAATCATATTTAGCCTGTGATCCTTGCATTAACATAGAGATGGCATTATTTCTAAAACTGAAAATTGTAACCATGTAACAACTCTTCTTAATTTATTTTTATGTCAATTTATGGATTTTTTTGTCGAAGTGATTTTGCAGTTATTTATACTTGTTTTCCCTTTCTTTTGCAGGAAATAAAAGTTCTTAGCAAACTAAAACATCCAAACATAGTGCAGTATTTTGGAAGTGAAATTGTGAGCTTCTCTCTGTTTTCTTGTTTACTGTGTATTCTTGGATTTATTCGTTTGCAATGTTTATGATATAGACCCTTTACCAGGAAATATTTTAAAATACCATTATTTTGTATGTGCAGGTTGAGGATCGATTCTACATTTATTTGGAGTACGTTCATCCTGGTTCGATCAATAAATATATTCGTGAACATTGTGGAGCAATGACAGAATCTGTGGTTCGAAATTTTACTCGCCATATCGTCTCTGGGTTGGCTTACTTACACAGCACAAAAACAATCCATAGGTGCCTATGACATCTATTTCCAAGGCTTTACTAAATTTGTTTAGATTCTCATTTCTGCAGTCTCTCCTTTCTAGCTAAAGAATAAATAGCAGTTCAAGCTATTCTATTCATGATTTTTCAAAGTATGTATCCCTGCTTCATGTAATGTTTGTGTAGGTGTGTGCCCATAGAAATGATAACTTTCATCTGGCTTTGAATTATCATCTGGGTTGAGCTTCAAAATGGATACAGCCTACAAAAATCTGTACGGCTTTCAATGTGGCTTGTGATGGCCTTGAGAATCATTGACCAGACTAATATTTTTTATTACTTTGAACTTCAGGAAAGAAAATGTGATTTATTTCCACTCCCAATGTCTGGCTTTGGAGAGGGAATAAGAGAATCCTATTCCTAGTGGGAGTTGATTATATGTTTTTAACATTGATCAAAGTGACATTCATGTAGCACCATTGTACTGCCCTTTTTTGGCTGTATCACAACCTGTGATATTTATGGCTATCTACGGTTGTTCCTTGTTTCCTATTGTCATTTTGAGAGAGAAATTGTGAATGTGATAAGTGGAACATGTAGAAATATAGAATAGAGAGAATTAAGTAAAGCTTGGAGATTCTAAAATGGGAGTTATTTTTGTGCAAAGAACAAGATTCATGGTATGTTTGTATTGATTCTAACAGGGACATTAAAGGTGCAAATTTACTTGTTGATGCATCCGGTGTTGTCAAACTTGCAGACTTCGGGATGGCGAAACATGTATGACTTTTCATGAACACAGAACCCCAAATGACATGTCATGAAGCATTTTTTACGTGAACTTCATTAGAATCTCTCTCCTACTTGCTTTCCATATTTGTTTTATCTTATATTAGTTACCTAGAGTCTCAAAAAACTTAATCAACAAGGGAACAGTGTTCTGGGTTGGTGTTTCATGTTTTCTTGTCCTTATGCATTGTTTTTCTTTCGTACCATAGTAGACAAAGGTGCACCTTAAATGTTCCTAGGCTCCAAACCCATTATGTGCCTTGCCCAACTCTAAGGCAGGCTCACCTTAACCGAGTCTGATCTTTTAAGAAAAAATTCTATAATAATCCATCTTTATTTTTCGACAATAATAATAATGATGATGCTTAATTAGCAACTCTAAATACTATATCATATATTGTCTATGTATGAGATAAATATTTGTTTAACATTTTGAAAGCCCCATAGCCCATGTGTTTTAGAGCTTTTGACGAGTAAAATCGTATTTTGTTATTATTTATGGAACAAAATTAGGCTTACACCTAGATATGCGTCTCTGCCTTAGGCTCCAAGACCCCTTTGCACCTTGATTACTATGATTCATACTAGTTATTTATATTGTTGAGTCTAGTTTAGTGTGTTTGCATATTTTCATTGAAATGATGTGATATAGACAACTGATATTTACGGAAACTTCACGTTTCTGATGTTGGTCTGTATTTAATTATCATCACCTATGTGCTATTAAGGCTAATTTCCATTTGTACTCAGCTTACTGGACAAGGTGCACTTTCAGTAGTGGGAAGCCCATACTGGATGGCTCCAGAGGTATATTCTATTCCTCAGTGCAGAGCCGTATATAGTTTCACTTCTTTAATTGTAAAGCTTATATTCTTTCCTCTTTTTTTTTTCTTTCAGGTTTTGCAAGCCAATATGATGCAAAAAGAGACTGGATATGATCTTGCTGTTGATATTTGGAGTTTGGGCTGTACCATTATTGAAATGTTTACTGGCAAACCTCCTTGGAGTGAATTTGAAGGGGTAAGAACTCAGAAGTTGTATATGCTTGCTCAACTTGGAACTGGCTCTTAGGACATCTCTTTTTTTATTTATTTCTAATGGTCTATTATAACATTCATTAAACTTGTGACCACCTATGGTGCACAACATGTTGTGTTAGTTATGAAATAGGCAGTATACTTTACGACTTTACAATGGCTGTGCAAATCCTGTCCATGCTTGTTATTCCAAAGTTGTTAACAGTTTTCAGTGAAGTTGTACGACAGGAATTTGTGTTGTGTAGTTGTAAAGATTAGCCATATAACCAAATGCCTAGGATACCAACTTCAGTAGCCAAGTTAGGTTGGCTAAGTTAGGGGTGCATGCGTATGTGTATGTAAATTTTCGTCTATGAACTGGCGCTCATGTAAATTTCATGTGGCGCTGGCCATTTGGGCCCGCCATGGCCCCAATGACGTCCTTCCCCCTCACACCCAGATCCTTACCTAAATTGATCTCAATTTGAGTTACATCTATTATTGGATTAAATCTTACCTTTTAACACTGTTAAATCTTTGGGAGCTTAAAAGACCTAACTTTGATGATCCAATCAAGTTGTTTTTTTTCGTAGGCTTTGGATCAAGCCCATTCATGTGGGCCCCACATAGGGATGTGTAGGAGGTGCACACAAAACGGTGTGTAGGGTATAGTCAGGATCTTAATTTGAGGGCCTCCATGTGGATCTTGTAGGGTCCATGTGGATGTGTTTGTTGGAAAGTCTGTGCATGGGTAGGGTGCCTATAAAAAATTGCCTTGATTGAATAAGTGAAGCCTTTTTTTTTAAGGTTTCAAACATTCAATTTTATACAAAATTGGAAATTCATGGGTTTAGATCAATGGGTTGTATGACTCAGGTTTTGGTCAAATTGAGCAACTATCCAATTCATGGGGGTAAGTGGTTCTGAGGGGAGAAAGGGTGATTTGCCCCGCGAGGGGGTTGGTTGTAAGGGGTATGATTGGGGTCATGGTGGGCCCCTTAGGATTTCTAAATTGTTATTTGAGGCTAGATACTAGGTGATTGTGGTGTGTGCACTCTAGACAGACTGACAGAGCATAGGGTTCACTTGATATGTTGCCTTTTTTAGTGACGGTAACAATTATAAGGCCCACATTCAATACATTTTTCAATGATATGAGAGTGAAATAACCCAATGAATTTCCACCATAAGATTGAATTTTTGAGGGTCTTAAAAAGCATGAGTTCCTTTATTCAATCAAGATGAAGTTTTTAAGACATCATATACAACTCAAGGCCTTTGAAACCCATCCATCCGTGTTGGAACCCACATGCAGTGAGTAAAAAAAGGAACCTCCTGAAGCCTGCCTTGGCAATGCATACAAGGAGCACATTTGCAGTTTCACGTTGGGCTGTATATGATCTCCAAATTTGTTGTGTGCATGTGCTAAAGAAGCCTATGGATTTGAATGCAATGGATCCCTATGCTATTTTTCACGTTCTATGGTGTTTCTTATATTTGTGCATCCTTGTCTTTCACTTTGCAGGCTGCAGCAATGTTTAAGGTTTTAAGGAATGAATCCCCACCTCCTCCTGAAACATTGTCTGCTGATGGTAAGAGTTTCCTGCAATGTTGCTTTCAAAAGAACCCGGCAGACAGGCCTTCGGCAAGCCAATTACTTGAACACCCCTTTTTAAGGAATTCCCATCACCAAGTAATTCATAGCTGCATACAGGCAATCTCAGATATGAAACTTACGGTAAATCTCAAATTTTAGTAGTTTCTAAACGATCTATAACCTTCAAAATGTCAAGTGTGACACCATTGCTTTGGTTGTTTGAACAGGATATGACCAAGACTCCAAGAGAGAGGACTGGTTCTGTGCAAACGCTCCAAGGCACACAAGCTAGCAAAGGGAAACAGTTAATAAATGGGTAAGCTTCGTTCTGTTTATTTGAATATACAATTTGCAGTCAAATAATATGTTCTGGAAAACTAAAGCATTTAGTTTCTCCAACTTTCTTTGAGTGTGGTAATTATGCATAATCAGGGATCGAGGTGTTGAGTATTCAGCGGAAAAAAATCAAACAATCAAGCAATCACACAATCAATAACACGCAGATTTACGTGGTTCGGCTAAAAGCCTACGTCCACGGGCAACACAGGGGAGAGATTTCATTATCACCATAATGAGAGGTTACAATGAGGAGACTATTTATATCACTCTCCCTTTCCTCCCTTCCCCAAATAAGGAGCAATTACATATATATAATGCAAGGCTAAAACTCACTAGCATACTAACTCAATTATGGGCTAAATTAAATGGAACCATAAATACCAACTCAGTGATCGGCTGAGTTGGGCTGAGTTAAATCGAGCCACATATATCAACAATCTCCACCTTGGCGAGATTTGCAGGCCATCTCCTCCTCACCTCTCACCTATCTCCACCTTGGCATGAAAATCTCACGCCCAACAAACAAAACTGTGCTGCCTTCAAATGCACCCGAAGGTGCCACGCACCCGAAGGTGCCATGCACCCGAAGGTGCTCAAAGATGCAGGATGTTGATCAAGTCCAAACAATGCTTGAACTTGATCCCAGTTACCACCTTGGTCAGCATATCTGCAGGATTATCTGCAGTTCCAATCTTCTGAAGGAGAATAACACCTTCATTGACCACCTCTCGAATAAAATGGAAACGGACATCTATGTGCTTTGTTCGTGCATGATGAACCTGGTTCTTTGCTAAGTGAATAGCACTCTGACTATCACAATAGACATCCACGTGCTTCTGTATAAGACCCAAGTCCTCAAGCAACCCATGTAGCCAAATGGCCTCACGAACGGCCTCTGTCACTGCCATGTACTCTGCCTCAGTAGTAGAAAGAGCAACTGTAGACTGTAACGTCGACCTCCAACTCACTGGCCCTCTAGCAAGTGTAAACACATAGCCTGAAGTAGACCGGCGTTTATCCAAATCACCAGCATAGTCCGAATCCACATAACCAACCACATGTCGACCAAACTGATCATCCCGCTCAAACATTAAACCAACATCTACGGTACCCAAAATGTACCGTAAAATCCATTTCACTGCTTGCCAATGCATCTTTCCTGGATCATGCATATACCTGCTCACTATACTGACAGCCTGTGAAATGTCGGGCCTAGTACACACCATAGCATACATCAAGCTACCAACTGCACATGCATATGGAACCTGAGACATGTACTCACGCTCCTTATCTGTGCGAGGAGACATCAAAGCACTAAGCTTAAAGTGATGGGCTAATGGTGTACTTACAGGTTTTGTATTTTTATCCAAACCAAAACGCTGTAATACTTTCTTCAGATATTGTTTTTGTGACAAACACACTGTGCCCTTCACTCTATCTCTATCAATCTCCATACCAAGTATTTTCTTGGCTTCTCCAAGATCCTTCATCTCAAACTCATTTCTCAACTGAGTTTTCAATTTGTCAATCTCTAACTTGCTCTTACAGGCTATGAGCATGTCATCCACATATAAAAGCAAATAGATGAAGGAACCATCACGTAGCTTACGAAAATACACACAATGATCATAATGGCTTCTTGTGTACTTCTGCCCTATCATAAACCGATCAAATCGCTTGTACCACTGCCTTGGAGACTGTTTCAAACCATACAACGACTTTCTCAGTTTACAAACCAAATTTTCTTTTTCAGGAACCTTAAAACCATCAGGTTGAGACATGTATATCTCCTCATCCAAATCACCGTGTAAGAAAGCAGTTTTGACATCGAGTTGTGCTAACTCAAGATCAAACTGTGCAACTAAAGCTAGTAAAATACGAAAGAAGAGTGCTTAACAACTGGAGAAAAAATCTCATTGTAGTCTATCCCTTCTTGTTGTGCATAGCCTTTAGCTACCAACCTAGCCTTGAATCTCACACTGTCTGTTCCTGTAGAACCCTCTTTCTTGGTGTATACCCACTTGCAACCAATTGCTTTCTTTCCCTTTGGAAGTTGTACCAACTCCCAAGTTTGATTCTTATGAAGAGACTGCATCTCCTCACTCATTGCATCCTTCCATTCTACACTTTCTGAGTTTCTCATAGCTTCTCTGTATGTAGACGGAATATCATCATCAACAACTGGAAGTGCGTATGCCACCATGTCTGTGAACCGTGCAGGTTTTCTAATCTCTCTTCTTGGTCTACTGACTGCAATGGAGTCTGGCTGCTGTGTAGACGCCTGAACTGGAGACTCATCTGTAACTGTGTCCTCACCAACTGAATCATCTGTGAGACTATCACCTGTCTGAACAGGTATCACTGAAGTTACTGGAGCCTCAAACTCCACCTGTTGTGGAACACCCTTGGTCTTGATCTCCTTCTGATCAACCTTATGCTTATTCTGAGTAAACATAACAGATTCATCAAAAGTAACATCCCTGCTTAGAATCAACTTCTTCGATGCAGGGCACCAAAGGCGAAACCCCTTCACACCACTACTAAAGCCTAAGAATATAGCTTTCTTGGCTCTAGGATCCAATTTGCTTTCTTTGACATGAAAATATGCTGGACAACCAAATACATGCAAAGAATCATAATCTGTAGCAGGTGCTCCAGACCATACCTCAATGGGTGTTTTACCCTCATTCGCAGCTGTAGGCAACCGATTGATGAGGTGAGATGCATATGAGACTGCCTCGGCCCAAAATGCTTTGTCCAATCCAGCATTGGACAACATACACCGTACCTTCTCCAATAAAGTACGGTTCATTCGTTCTGCAACCCCATTTTGCTGCGGAGTGTCGCTGACGGTGAAATGTCTCACGATCCCCTCTGCATGACATATTTGCATGAACGGGTCTGACTTGTACTCACCACCATTGTCAGACCTGAGCCTTTTAATTTTTCTATCAGTCTGAGTCTCAATCATCTTTTTCCATTTCAGGAAGACATCCAAGACTTCACTTTTGTGTTTCATGGGATACACCCACACACGTCTAGAGAAGTCATCAACAAAAGAAACAAACCAATGCCTACCACTCAAAGATGCAACTCTGGTAGGTCCCCATACATCTGTATGAACATAGTCTAGTATCCCCTCAGTGCGATGAATAGCTGTGCCAAACTTGACTCTAGTCTGCTTGCCCAGAACACAATGTTCACAAAATCCAAGTTTGCAGGTCTTAGCACCTTTCAACAGTCCTTGCTTTACCAAACCTTGTAAAGCTTTCTCACCCGCATGACCCAAACGCATATGCCATAATTTTGTAGTATCAGAACCAACATCCTCTTTACTATCAGTGACTGTCGCTACTCCACCTATGATAGTACTTCCATTCAAGAAATACAAATTGTTCTGTCGGGTACCTTTCATCACTACCAATGCACCCATGACAACCTTTAGAACTCCACTTTCCAAGGTAATTTTAAAACCTTTGGATTCTAAAGCACCCAATGAAATGAGATTTTTCCTTAAATCTGGTACATATCGAACATCTGTCAACACTCTGATTGCTCCATCATGCAGTCTCAAACGGATTTTACCTATCCCTTTTGTTTTACAGGTATTATCATTACCCATAAAAACTGATCCACCATCCAACTCCTCAAAGCTGGAAAACCAGTCCCTGTAGGGACACATATGATAAGTGCAACCCGAATCTAAAATCCACTCCTCAGAATGGTGTGGCAATGATGAGCCAATCATTGCTAACTCAGTATCATCATCTATAACATGAACAACATTTGCTGTTGGATTCTTGTTGTCATTTTTTTTCAATATTGGACAATCCTTTTTCCAATGTCCTTTTTTTCGACAAAAAGCACACTCATCCTTAGCAAGATTTCTTCTATTAGATGATGTTGATGCTCCTCTCGTCTTTGAACGAGACTTGTACCGATTACCAAATTTTTGTTTTGTGATCTGCCTCTAACTGTCAAAGCCTCTGACTTTGAGTATCTTTGGGCATGTTTGTCCTTTTTCCGATACTCATTATTGATCAATGCATTCACCACAAGTTCAAATTTAATCTCATTTTTCCCATACAATAGGGTGGTAGTCAGATGATCATACTGCTCAGGCAAGGAATTCAATAACAATATTGCCTTGTCTTCATCCAAAATTTCAACATCTAAATTTTGCAAATCAGCAAGAATTTTGTTATAAGCAGTTAAGTGATCAGTCATAGAAGTTCCTTCTTTGTAGTCGAACCGGAAGAGTCTTTTCTTGAGATAGAGACGATTCTCAACACTCTTGGTCATATACTTATCTTGCAACATCTCCCACAACTTCTTAGCTGAATTCTCCTTCATAACAAAATATTTCTGATCTTTGGCGAGACAAAGCCGAATGGTACCACACGCTTGGCGATTGATCTTCACCCAGTCTTTTTGCTCCATATCTGTTGGTTTCTCTTCCTCTAGAGCAATATCCAACTCCTGATGATACAGGACATCCATAACTTCGCATTGCCACATGCCGAAGTTGTTTGTTCCATCAAACTTCTCCACCTCGAATTTTGCATTCGAAACCATAGTTCTTGATACAGTTGAAGACTTAGAGGTTGAAGGTTCAGGGGACAATTTTTCTGACATCAGCTAAGCACTCAACAAACTGCACAAACAGTAATCTGCACAATGTAGCCCTGCACAAAACCTAGGGATCTACTACTGGCATCCAACCGATTACCCCCTAACTCCTCACCACTTGGGTGGTTCAATCATACACATAGCAGAATAATGTGTAAAAATAAATGACAGTGATGGAAAAGTAAGAGAAAAGAGAACTCAGCTGATCTCCTTTTTACAAACGCCACTGCTTGGCGCTCACTGTTGATTCCTCCAGAAACCCGATCCACACCGGTCACTGTGTAGATCTCACAGCCACGATCGTACAGGCGAAGACGGATCTCAATTCCGAGTCCTGGTGACTCCGGAAACTGCAAAACAAATCTGGACCGTTGATTTCCTCTCTGCAGGAGTACCTAAATCTGTAGTCCCTCGGCAATGGTGGTCTCGCGGGTGCACCTGAACTGGTGGTCCCGCGGGGTGTACAGGAAGGAGCTGCTGCGGACTACCTGAAATGGTAGTCCCTCGGGTGCGCAGAAAAACTGTGCTCTTGCGGACCACAGAAGAAGAGAAAAAAAAAAAAAATAAAAAAAAATAAAAAAAAAACAAACTTTCCCTCTTCGGTTTTTTTTTTTTTTCTTTCACTAGAAACCAACGGCGGTCTTTCCAAATCAACGGCAGTCGCCGCTGCCGTCGAGGATCTGCTCAGCTGCTGCCGATCTCGCCGCTGTTCGGCTGCTGCAGGCTGTTCTCCTCTCTTCAGCCGAGATCTGCTGCCTCTTTGGGAGTCGCCGGCTGAGGCTCGCCTCTGTTTCCGATCTGCCGAGCCTCTCTCTTTCTCAGATCCGTTGTGGCTGCCCCTTTTTTTTTTTTTTTTCGATCTGCTGCTGCGTCGCCGCTGCTACGTCACCGCTGCTGCCTGGCGTCTGATCGCCGGCTGCTGCAGGCTCTTGTTCCACCGGCCGACTTCTCTGCTCAGATCTGAGAAATCAGATCTGGGATTTTTTTTTTTTTTTTTTTCTTTTCTCCGTTGATCGCTGCTCGATCTCAGATTTGAATGGGGAAAAAAACCTTCCGCCGCCACTGCTCGCAGCTCTTCTCCGATTGCCACTGCTGGCAGTCTCTGCTCAGATCTGAGAAATCAGATCTGGGTTTTTTTTTTTTTCTTTCTCTCCCGATCGAGATCTGAAAAACGATATCGGTTTTTTTTTTTTCTTTCTTTCGCCGGCTGCAGATCTGCTGCTGCTGCGTGCAACCGTCGCTCGCCGCTGCTCGGCTGGCGTCTATTCGCCGGCTGCTGCAGCCTCTTGTTCCACCGGCTGACTCCTCTGCTCAGATCTGAGAAATCAGATCTGGGTTTTTTTTTTTTCTTGGTCGATCGCTGCTCTCTGTTCCAGATCTGGCCACGGCAGGTCTGGCTGCCGATGCTTCTCAGTCTCAGATCTGAGCACCCAGCCTCACTCGCCGCCGGCGATGGGTTTTTTTTTTTTTTTTTTCAATCTACTGTTCCGGCGTTCTCTGGCGGCGGGGATTCAGAGATCCCCCTTTGTTTGCCGTGGATTGAAGGGAACCCCCGGTGAACGCACTGTTCACAGATCTGAGAAAAAAAAATTTCAATGGAGCAATCTCCTCTTCAGCCGACGTTATGTGTGATTTGTCCGAAAAATCCCGAGAAAATCGAACTCGAGCTCTGATACCAATTGTTGAGTATTCAGCGGAAAAAAATCAAACAATCAAGCAATCACACAATCAATAACACGCAGATTTACGTGGTTCGGCTAAAAGCCTACGTCCACGGGCAACACAGGGGAGAGATTTCATTATCACCATAATGAGAGGTTACAATGAGGAGACTATTTATATCACTCTCCCTTTCCTCCCTTCCCCAAATAAGGAGCAATTACATATATATAATGCAAGGCTAAAACTCACTAGCATACTAACTCAATTATGGGCTAAATTAAATGGAACCATAAATACCAACTCAGTGATCGGCTGAGTTGGGCTGAGTTAAATCGAGCCACATATATCAACACGAGGTTCATCCTCTTTTTTTTTTTTCCAGTGAAGCAGGCAATTCTCATCCAGAATCTTCAGAATCTGCAGCACCTAGACGCCATTCTCCTCGTTCTACCCTTGAGGCAATTTCTAGTCTCTCCCCTTCACGTTCAGATCACATCACCTATAGTTCGAGCCACCATTCAAATGCTCTACATGGTATACATCTTCGTGAGCAGTTGTCTTCACACATTTAAAGCAAAAAAGGCCCCATCCTTTCAGCTGCTGGTGCTTGAATGTCAACTGGCGTAAAAGCACCTTTGATGTGCTCAAGCCTCTTCTGCTCATTGAAGAGGAGAGTAAGAGTAACGTTTCTCAGGAACTAATTTACTTGGTTAGTTGTATCCTCACTGAGCTAGTGCACATCCAATTCCTAAGATCATATCCACCATGCCATTGTAGCTTCTGTATAAAGTGATAGTCTCTCTCTATCCTCTCTCCTTTTATTATTTTGCGTTTTCCATTTTGGTATAGGGTGTGTGATTCTATTGAGGGTTGGGAAAGCAGCTCGTTGTATAATAATTATTGGTTCAGAACTGCGGCTAGAGTTGGATGGTCTGTTCACCGATGATATGTGGCAACTGTAAAATGCTCACATTCGAAACTTGGTTGTACATACGAAAGGTTCTCCACACTCTTAAGCTTTGTTTGCTCGTACTTGCCATTACTAGGGAGGTCGCCTGATTTGATGTTCTTCATTTCTGAACCGAATTGCCAGTGTTCTGTTGTGCCGAATTCGACTGCCATTCCTAAGATTAAGTAATGATGTAGCATCAACTGTTTGAATGGGCTCTGTTCATGTCTTTGATGATTTAGTAGCGAGTAGATTTTAGATGCATACCATGTCTCAACTCCATTGATGAGGTCATTACGAGAAGTCCACCTGCTTATGAAAATCAAGGGTTAGAATTGAAGAGCTACAGATGCCGGGCTAGTGATCTCCAACAAGCAGGATTTTCACAAATCATTTATTAGCAGTAAGAATTCTGTTTAATGTACTCGATTTCTCATTTCGTCTTGATATATAGTGAGTTGAATCTCTCTTTGAATGTTGGTGAAAAAACTACCTCCATTGAAGAGGGGGGATATTTTGCAGAGTTAATTTAGTAAAAATCATATTTCAATAAATTTGAAGCCTTCCATGTTATTTTTGGAGAATATTTATGTGTATACATTTCCATTATACTAGGGCCAATGTGAGCTCTACATGATATTTAAAGGTTTGGACATTCAAAAATAATTTAAGTTCTCCAAATTTTGGGAACTTAAAAATAGACTTGAGTAATTTAGTGAAGGTGGTATTTTTTAAGTGTTTTTTCAGAACTCATTTATTTTTGGACTTTCTCAATGGACACTTGGGTGCACAAGTTTAAGGATTGACAAAATAATTTAAAGCTCTCAATTTTTTAAGAGCTTAAAAATATGGGTTCAATGTGATTTTTGTGGGTCATATTTATGCTTAGGGTCCTTTTCAATCGACTCCAAAATTTAAAATTATCAAAATTTGGTGATCTTGAACAAAATAGTGTCATTAATCCATTAAAATTGTTTTCGGAGCCTAATTTCATATCTAGAATTGACTTACCAAACTAGGCCAAAATGTGGCAACAATTATACTTTTGCATCCCAATGTAGGACTCACTGTGGCTTTATGCCATTGGTATTTTGGAAAGGTGTAAATATGACTGAGACTTTAAAAATTTACTTTAAATGGATAATTGAAGCCATATTTAAAAAAAAAAAAATTAAATCATGAATACTTTAAATTGTTTTAATATTTTAAACTTTTACACTCCTCGTGGGCCTATATTTGTCTAAGTGATGTGTCGATTGAGAAGGACTAACTATGATTGTACAACTCAACAATTTTACTTTCAATAAATTATTATAGTATGTTTTTAAAGAGTTCAAATTTTGATAACTTTATTCATTACCATTTGAGTAAGGTAGAACTAGCGGAACAATCAGAGAAAGGAGAAATTATCCATTGTAAAGTGTGAACTAATGTACAACGAAAGGTTGTGAACTATTAGCCGTTGATCAAACCAGAGTTTAAAACTTGAAACTTCTATTCAACTAGAAGTTTGACTCAGTTAAGTACCTTATATGAGTTTTTTTACCCGATTTGAAAAAATTTAGTAGGATTCATTAATTAATTTCATTTAAAATTTTATCAAGTCAAATCAATTTAAACACATTCGAGTTCAATCAATTTAAACACATTCGAGTTTAATCAAATTAAACACATTCGAGTTTTGAAGAGATTAAATTATGAGATTAAAAAAAGTTAACATTCTAACTTAATCATATCCAACTAAAAAAAAAGACGCAACTTTAAAGAATTTGGACGGATGATTTTCTCTTGGGAGATTGTACATTTATCACACAAATGAAACTCGTGTAATTTGGTGGGATAGAAAGAGAACTTCATAGATAATATAATTTAAGGAAAACTCTACATTCCAATTTTGTTACTTGGTGAGATGTTATCATTATAATTAATCATTATTTTTTATCTATAGGTCAATTTATTTAAGTTGTACTTTTTTTTTTTGAACTTTATTATGAATTATGGTATCCATTGCTCCGTAATCTCTTATGTATTTGTTTATCATTTTTCTCCATAATTGTTAATTAAAACTTCTCAAAATTCAAAATCACAAAATTAATTCTGAAATAAAGCTATAAAGGTAAAATTCTAAAAAATTCTTATCCTTCATTTTCTGTGTATCTCAACTATATTATAAAAAAAAATTGAGGCGAGTCAAGTTGACGCTGACTCGAATCGTTAGAATACGGAGTCGATCGAGTAAACGAGCTTTACTGAGTTTTACAGGTCTGTCATTTGATATTTCAATTCCAATTCGAAATTCTATAGCTTTCGGCCTCACTTGGAAGGCAGAGAAGGCGCCAAGGAATTCCCAAAAAAAAAAAAACTCACCTCACCTTTGTTGCCCGATCCAATCCCAGCTTCCCTATCCTCTCTTTCTTTCTCTCCCATGGTAATTATTCTCTCTCAATGTCTCTCACCTGCTAATGTCATGCTTTTCGTTTTTATTTATATTTTTTTATAATGCTTGTTTTTCTGATGCAGGTTTTTTCCTCCTTTACTTCTCTTGACGCTTGAAGCAACAATTCGACTTTTCGACTCATTTGCGTTATCCAATATGGAAAATCCCGTTTCTTATGGTAATTACTGTTATTTTCCTCTACTTCTCTTGTGCCCTTTTCTCAATGGCGCGATTTGGTGTGCCCAAATTTGCGATTCCTTAACCCATGAGGGGGTTGGCCTGACGGTCAAGAAGCTTCCCTTATGAAGGGAGGTCTTGAGTTTAATTCACACTCAACACTACTCTGGGCCACTCTCCATAGTTGTTTAGCCGGTGTGTGGGATTGGGAGGCTCACACATGCCCCAAGGACTAGTTAGGTTAAAATGTCCCCTGTCCAAATACAGGTGAGACCCCCGGACACCTTGATCGTCAAAAAAAAAAAATTGCTATTCCTTTCACAATTCACAATTTTGGTCGTTCTTAGATAAAGGCAAACAAAAAAACTGCGTTTGCCCAAATATGGTTTTGGGTGAAGAAAGGATACATCCAAATGTGCTTCACATCACACAATTATTGTTAGTCTTCAATTCCTTTTAGTTCCTTTCTTCCTAATTGCCTGTTCTGATCACAACATAATGATTCGATTGTTGATTTGCCATTTCTGGTGTCTTGATTTGATTAAGGCTACATTTGGATTGGGAGAAATTGCAGGGGATTCTGCTATCTGTCCACCAGTAGAAAATTTTATAATGGATAGGGAGTCTACTATCTATTTTGTAACTTAGGCTCATGAGTTTGTTTTTCTTCACCTCTCACATTAGGATTGATAGGCACTAGATGGTGATCTATAATCTGCTAATTACTCAGATTATGTGCTTCATTGGAATCAGAATTTTGTCAGATATGTTTGCTTCTAACGTCTTCTTATATATTCATGAACTCTCTTATGAACAGGTGGGGCAAAGACTGAAGTTTCTCAGTGCTTGATTGATAGACTTTGTAGTGTTTTTTCTGGCGGACTTCCGATCGCTGCACCTGCATCAAATTTAAGAACAAATGAATCTGAATTGGTGTGCTTTATTTCATACTTACTAAAACTGTTTATAAATAATTAATGTATGGGTACCCAAAGTGCATCTATATGTACCTCAATATTATGGCAAAGCAAATGGTAATCGGTTATCCAAATTGTTTAGTGGTTGGAAATTAGAATCCTAGTTTCCTTGGATACTGATTTCATCCTTTTCCACCTCAAATTGGTAGCAATGCTAATCAGAAAATCTATTTGGATTGGAGACGTCAGGAAAACAGTAAATGGTTTAGCGCCTGTAATTCCAAATTTGACACTTCAATGCATATGGAATGAATTAGCTGCCCACTTTCTGCAATGTTGAAATGGATTATGATTGAGCTCACCCTAAAACCTGTATGCTTCTGCTTCTTGTTAATGCTATTTTCATGCTTTGTTTTTAGGTTCGAGGTGTGTTACAAATGCTTCAAGGATTCTCCAGTTCCTTGTTCTATTGGGAGGAGAGTGCGCAAAGTTTTCGAGTCAAGAATGGGATATATGTAGTGCATCTTTCACAGACAAGTCTAAGAGGAATTCTCAGTCAGTTTCTATATGGTGCAACATGTTTAAAGCTGGTAGAGATTTTTCTAAAAAAGGTTGAGATCTCTTCTGCAAGATCTCCTACGTTGGAAGCTTTTGCAAATTCTGTATCTGTGTGGCTAAAGGTATCTGTGTTCTCACTTATTATGTGTCAAAATTAATCTCATTTTGTGCAAGTCTGATTTATCCTATTTTGTTGAAAGAGGTTGCGCAATGTTGCTTTAAGGGAGGAAATCAAGTCTGTTGGATCTGATAATGAAACTACTTTCACACTCTTGGGATTTACAAATTCTCTATCAAGGTATTGTCTTTTGAGTTATAAATTTGTTACCGAAGTTCAATAGATAGCTTTTTTCTGATTATTTTCTTTTGTTGATTTGTGTGTTGTCTATTTCTAAATATATTGGTGATCTGTAGGTGCAGTAGCTTAGATGGCTAGAATTCACCTACTACACTGAGACTGACATTTTTTAGGAAGTGGTATAGTTTCAAATTGTCTGCTTCAAATAATTGGTGGGCTGAGGCCACAGTCCCTAGTAGTCATCTGTTGCCTTAGAGAGAACCCTTTGTTCCTATTTTTTAAAATAAAATCAATAGTTCAATGTATATTATCTGAACTGCTCAATGCTCTTTGATCTTTATGATGGACAACGTTCCTTCGTTTTTATAAACATTTTAAACTTCATCATTTACGTTCTCTATATTTTTTGTTGGAATACAGATTCAGCAAATTTTTAATGTCTCAGGCGCTGTGGGTGCTTTAGAGTCTATTACAAGTAGTGGATGGAGCAATTCCCGAGACATATCTAGATTCTGCAGCTGCTATTCCATCTAGTGAGATAGCAGTTCACATCCTCGACTATCTTCATACAAAGTTGAATGAAGTTTGTCTCGTGCAAGGTGGCGAGGTCACTGAAATGCTTTGGACCACCAGTATGAGTTTTGTTTTATCTATGGTTGTTTGAATGTAAGAGATTTTAATGCAGAGTGCTCCTTATAATTTCAGGAGGAAGCATACCATATGCTACTGGTTCTATTTACAGGAAGTTTACTCCCATATGTAGAGGGGCTTGATTCCTGGCTTTATGATGGAACCCTCGATGATCCATTTGATGAGGTGATTGTAAACTTGGTGTTTGAGATTACTCATGTGGGATTCAAATTGGTATGGTTGTGCTTGGGGTGTATCCAGAAATGGTTAAGCAGTATGGTTATTTCAGCATTCTTTTGTGCATTAGGGGATGCAGGAAAAATGGAACAATTATTTGTGGAATGTTATTTTGTCCACCACTGGCTATGTTTAAGAGACGATTGTTGCTACTGATTTGGGGTTGAAAAGTCAAGAAGATCATATGGTTAGAAATGTCTTTCAAATTTAGTGGTGGTTGGGAATTAGTAGCCTAGTTACCTTGGATATTCAAATTTGCTGATGATTTTGTTTTCCTTGATGCCCTAATTGAACAATGGAATGAATAACCATCATTTGGTTGAAACATTCAGACAAATTGTGAGTTGGGTAAATTCAAGACCCAAAAACGTAGATGGTTAGAAATATCTTTCAATTTTGGTGGTTATTCTTTTGAATTTTGAATGTTTTGATGAATAGCGATTTGCATGAAGTAATATCATATCTATTGATTACAGCCAATGATTCAAAGCTTGTACTAACTCATGCTCTTTCTAACTTTAGTTTTTGTCTCTGTTCTCCTTTCAGTTGTTCTTCTATGCCAATGATGAAATTGCTATTGATCAACCAGCATTTTGGGAGAAAAGTTATCTTCTGAAGCTGTTTAGATCACGAAAACTTGGTCTTGGGACTGCTCCAGTCACTGGTGATGCTGAGTCAGCAAATGATAAGAGAGAGGCTGGCATGAAGGAAACTGGCCTTCAATCGTGTTCCGTAAAAGGGAAAGAGCCAAGTCATATTGACATGGTGGTATGCCCTTTATTTATAAAGGACAAAGCAAAGGCCATTGTATCTGCGGGAAAATCGTTTCATGCGACATGTTCTGGTGGAGTCTGCAGTGGTAGATTATAAAGTCGATGATTACAATCTGTTTAAGTCTCAATCAGCCACCCATGCTGGACATTCAATGGGTATTGAACCTGGACATTGCTTTGGAAATGAATCAGTTGCTCAAGACCGGCCAATTCATCATGTGGAGAGTATGGGGGGGTTAACATTGCCTGAGGTTTTCTGTTTATCGTTGGCTGGTCTGATAGGTGACAGGAGCCACATCTTTAAATACTTTGAACAGGATTATCCGTGGGCCCCTGAGATTACCCGGATATGTGAATCTTACATTTTAACACACAAGATGGGAAAAGGAAATGGTGAGACTGTACCCACATCTGTGGGCTCAGAGAAAATTTGGTGTAAGTTCCTAGCTGACACAATGTTCCAGAAGAACAGTCATATCGGTATTAGAAGTAAAAAGACCAATTTGAAGTATACAAGTATGGATTCAGATTGCTTGGATGAGAAGAATGAAGTGAATGGCATTGCAGATTGTGATACCTGCCAACATCTGAAAGATAATGTTGATGATTTGGATGAACCACATCTTGTTCGTTCATTCTGCCCTGAAAATCCAGCCATTACTGTATGCAGGGAATTTCTTAGTGAGGCCTCTTGCAATAAACTGAATTTATCTAGAAGTTTCTGCCTCCCTCCCTTAAATGATGACAGCCTACGAGAGGCTGTTTTTGGTGGAAGTCATAGCAGT
Source organism: Chimonanthus praecox (assembly GCA_022113865.1). Classification (NCBI taxonomy): domain Eukaryota; kingdom Viridiplantae; phylum Streptophyta; class Magnoliopsida; order Laurales; family Calycanthaceae; genus Chimonanthus; species Chimonanthus praecox. Next base: position 29,522,123 of record CM039086.1, read on the forward strand.
TCTGGTAATAATAATATCAAGGGCTTGGCTAAAGATACAATACCCAGAGTCCAGGGGACAAACTATACTTTCGGTTTTCTTTTTGGAGAATCTGAGCATCTTCGATTGAAGGATGACATAAAAACTATAGAAGCTTTATTTCCCTTCCCCACTCTTCTTCCATATTTTCAGGTTCAATATTATTTATTTATTATTTTGAAAATCTGTTTAGTGTGCGTTTGCATGTAGTACCGAAATCAACTGTTTTAGACTAGTTTTGATGGTTATCCCTGTTATGGCATGTTTGGATGGCGCAGAAATCAAGGATCACTAAGGTTGATTATTATTTTGCCCATCTTTTCCATCACAAATTAGTAACTGTGGTTTTGCTTATAATGATTAGGTCACAAAATGGAAGGAAAGCAGAACTCTAATTTCCAATTCCACACTGTCCTACAAAACACACGGTGATGGATAGACTTCTGTACACACCCTCCCTGAAAAAAGGATAACCATCTGCTTTGTTATAACATTAAAGCTTCTTGCAATTTCATATATTACCAAATTCTCTATACCTTGGCTAGCATTTCTTTATCATTGCTTATAATGATAAGGATGGTTTTGCTTATAATGATTAGGTCACAAAGTGGAAGGAAAGCAGAATTCTAATTTCCAATTCCACACTGTCCTACAACACACACGGTGATGGATAGCCATCCGAACACACCCTCCCTAAAAAGGGATAACCATCTGCTCTGTTATAACATTAAAGCTTCTTGAAATTTGATATTTTCTCAAATTCTCTACACCTTGGCTAGCATTTCTTTATCATTGCTCTAAGTACCTGTTTTTTTCTGAAACAGGACCTCCCCATTTCTAAGCTTCTGCCTTTCCAGAAAAACAGCACACTTGCATCAAGTGTTTGGAGTTGGCTTGAAAGTACTGAACTAAGAGCTAAACCACTCCCTGCAGTTATTGTTCAGGAATGCCTTCTTGCATACATAAAGAAACAGGTTGATAGTTCAACTGCTGAATTTTTTCCCCTCTTCTCTGAGAAACAAAATGGCATATACTTTAAGTTTCTTTTCGGTATACATTCTAGGTTGATTATGTGGGGAAGCATATCTTGTTGAAGTTGATGGATGGTTGGAAATTGATGGACGAGCTTGGTGTATTACGTGCTATCTACTTGTTGGGTTCAGGTGTCTGTTTTTTATCTCAAGCTAATAGTTTAGTTCTTAATCCTTGTTATCTAATGTATTTGGATATATACAAGTTGAAACATGATTGAAACTTTGGTATAGTCATCCAATTTCCCCAGAATGCTTGTTTAATGACTGAAACGATCTTCAGGTGATCTCCTTCAGCAGTTCTTGACTGTACTTTTTGATAAGCTAGACAAAGGAGATTCGTGGGATGATGATTTTGAATTGAATACTGTATTGCAGGTGCCTCATGATTGAAATTTCTCATGTACGATGTATTTGTCTTTTATTTTGAGAGGTTATTCATGTTAGTGATGCTTGCGCAATACAGGAGTCCATTAGAAATTCTGCTGATGGGATGCTTTTAAGTTCAGCTGATTCTTTGGTTGTGTCAATAACAAAGCCTCATGCTTCTGATGATGAACGCACAGTTGCTTCTCTCTCAACTCCACGTAAGGGTCGTTCCTACAGTTTTGGCATTGATGCCCTTGATATGTTGAAATTCACATATAAGGTGTGTTTTTATTTTTGATGAATGCATAACTTCTCTCTCTCAAATGACAATATCTTATCTGTACACTACTGTTTTAACTGCCTTTATGTGTGTGAAAGGTTTCTTGGCCCCTTGAACTTATTGCTAACCAGGAGGCAATTAAGAAGTATAACCAGGTAGTATATTCCTGTTACATTCACAGCTGTACATTGGTCAAGTGTGTTAAAACTATCCATGTTTGCAACAGGTGATGGGTTTCTTGTTGAAGGTGAAACGTGCAAAATTTGTTCTTGATAAAGCTCGGAGGTGGATGTGGAAGGTGCTTGGTTAACTCATGTTCTCAGTTTAAGTTTTTCTCTAATGATAATCACATGTCATATTGTACAAGCCTTTCAAGTTTATTATGCTTCGAATTTGCAAATGTGGGTTTGGTAATCCAAAAGATTGGCCTGAGAGGCATCACTATGTACCATGTCTCAGAAATAACACATAAGATCATAGCCATCCAATTTTAGACCTGATTAGATGTATTTGTCCTTCCTGATCTTTTCTTATATAGTGTCAATTTTGTAGAAACAATTTCATTTTCTGTTACTTACAAGTTAATGTAATTTTTCACAAAATCTTAAGACTATTTGAGTCATGATCTGAATTGAATCTTGAATATGAAGTCCTAAAATGCATTTTTTTTTTCTATCGTTAACAGGATGGTGGCACCACCGCGATTGCCCGTAAGCATCACATGTTGGTAGAGCAAAAGCTTCTCCATTTTGTAGATGCATTTCACCAGTATGTCATGGACAGGGTAAATTCCAACAATTCACTTCTGAAGTTGTATTATATTGAATTTGATTTCTTTATATGAGACTGATTCCATGCAAATAAGCAGGTATTCCACAGTGCATGGATTGAGCTTTGCAAGGGTATGGCATCTGCAGGTTCTCTTGATGAAGTCATAGAAGTACATGAGGCCTACCTCATATCCATTCAACGGCAGTGCTTTGTGGCTCCAGATAAGTTGGTAAGTATCTTTGCTACATCTTCGAACTGATTTTGGGTGCATTTGGATGCCACCAAATCAAATGTAGAATTAATGTTTTTGCCGAATGGAATGGTAATTCATTCAATTGAGCCAGAAAATGGTGCTGAGTAAGGCAGGATGCAATTTTCCCTTCCTTAATTCTGGAATGCCAGGGCCTTTTTTCAGAAAAAAAAAATGGAATGCTGTAGATTCCCACCTAAAATTTATTGGATGTTTTGCTGTTCAAAAGCCATACTGCCAACCTGCATTGGATAGGGACGTGCATGCTACATCTTCTCATTTGTTTTTAGAATGCCTAAAGATATTCTTTCCCATTTGATAGCGAGTTCACATTTCCAGAAAATGGTGTCTTAAAGTTTTTCATCAATTGCAGTGGGCACTGATAGCAAGTCGTATCAAGAGCATTCTTGGGTTGGCTCTTGATTTCTACTCCATACAGCAGACGCTGTGTAGCGGTGGAGCAGCTCCTGCTATCAAGGCGAGATGTGAAATGGAAGTGGATCGAATTGAAAAACAATTCGATGATTGCATTGCCTTCCTACTCAGAGTACATTTTTTTCCCGTGTCATATTGCATACATAAATGCTGTTTTTTTTTCATTTGTGGTTCAAGATGTGTACATGTCGGGCCAAGGTGCATTTTGGCTTGCCAGTGCTTCTGTTGGGGTTGCCTACGTTGTCAAAGCCAAGTGCAACTCAACCCAAATTGCATGTTTAGGCTTATCCAAGTTCAGGTTTATTTTTTGGTCCAAGATGGGGTTAGTTTGGATAATCTTATTGAATTTTACAAAAATAAATTATATATTAAATTAATTTTATAATTTATACATAATATTAACTAAATAAAACCGAACTTCCATACATCTATAAATTTGGGTTTTCAGGCTGGGCTCAAGTTTTCTTGCACTAGGCCTGGCTTGGTTTCAAACTTGGTCCTGTCATTTTGGGTCCAAACATGGGCCTGGCCAAGCCAATATCAGTTGAGTACGAATTTTTAGGTTTTCATGTAGGTTTAGGTTGGACCCGGCTCAAGTTGCACCTTTGTATATAAAAAAAATGAAAGAAAGAAAGAAAAAGGTGCAATCACTACTTATGGCACTTTTTATTCAGTTGAGCCGGATTTCCTATCTAATTTAACATCATTGTAAATTATAATCATTGGATTAAAAAAAAGTCCTATGTCATTGTTGATCTTTGAAGCCTTTAAATCTTTACCCTTTTAGATCCATACTTAAACTGATCATTAAAGCTGATTTATTGTAGATCCCCCTGTCCAAGCATGTAGACCTTCCCAACAAACCCATCGTCATGATCCATGGTGGCCCCCACAAAAAAGTTCACAAGGAGTTTGCAGTGTGGAGACTCATTGTATGTTCCCGACCGACTGCAAACACGTCGCATAACCGACCATCTCCATCTACTATTGGTGCATACTGATTGCAACCATTGAATTGATATGCACCTCTATATTGTTCCATCCTAAAAATTAATCATTTGGATGTTCCCACCTGTTCAGTGTCTTAACACCCAAAAACATTGATTCTTTTAGTTGGTGAAACTCTTTTCAGTTATGGCTCAGAGATTGGAGAATGGACACCATTAATTGATGAGACCTTAGCAGTATGCACTCTTATTGAATGTTGGGTGTTTTTATGCAGAATTTCATTTTTATAGTTTTAAAATGCTTCATGTCACATCCACAAATAACCATCACCTTATATAATCAATTCTTTGTTGGGGATGAATGTAGGTTTTATCCTTCAAGCTCAACGTTGGCCACTTCCCTCATTTGGCGGACTTGGTTACTAGGATTAACTACAACTACTACTACATGTCTGACAGTGGGAATTTACTAACCACTCCCAACTCTGATGCTTCCTCTGGTAAGATGGGAAACAGCTTTCCGGCCAGACCCGACTCGTAAGGCATTGTTTTTACAGATGGTTCTCGGGCTCGTTCCTGATTTCTCTTCAGGTGATACTTCTGTGAGTATGTTGTCTGCATTCATTCACATTGGCTCCTTTCCTGTATCACACACAGTTTTTGAAGAGTATATTTATGTTCAGTTGTATTTTCCTTTTTCTTGACGCGACCCGACCCGACCCGACCCGACCTGAATTTTTTAATGTTTGAGATATATACATGGTGTACCTATTAATTGAATGGAAATGCTCAAAGCATTTGATGTGATGTACCCATTAGATGATTTTTTTTCCTCTGTGGTTACTTAATCTGAGGGATGAGATTTGGCCCGAAAGTTTGAAGGGCGGAAAAGGCGGGATTGAGTGTAAATTTTCAGCCCAAGTTATTAGGGCTGGTTTGAACAAAAACCAAAGCTTCACTATTATTCGAGCTATGCTTAGGCTTTTATATGGTTTAGTCCGAAAGCCGAAAGGCCTAGCCTGATTATATTGACCTGTTAAATATATATTAGTTCGCTTAATGTCTAATAATTTAATAATTAATTACCGATTAAAAACTCAAAATCCGCATGCACTGGTCCACTTGATTTATTTTACGCTAAACACTTATTAAAAGTCTTGTTTTCGGGCTCAGGCTTTAGTAGGCCTCCTCAGGTTGAGACTTATCATATTATATTTCTATCTACTAAAGTAAATGAAATGTTATAAATCATTTTTGTCTAAAACTTTGCACGGTTTTGGATAAATTTGATTCTAAAACATTATGTGATTTTTAACCTATTGATTTTCTAAATGCAAATGTAGGAACAATAGAACATGGGGCATTCACATTAATTTAATCGTGTTTATAGATGATTCTCATATTGAAATTCTATTCTGAAATAACAGGTATAATTTTATGAGGTTCATTAACGTTACAAAATTAAATTAAGTATCAAATTGAAGTAAACACTGACATGTCAATTATAGAAATGAGTCTCATTTAGACACCTTTATTCCTTAAATTCAAAGAAATAAAAATAAACAAAATTTAAAGTCATTTATCTATCGAAAACTCAGAAAAAATAAGTATCCCACTTGCTATCACCATGTGATTATGATTGTTTAATGCAAGGAAGTAGAGCACAGATACACTAAAAAAAAGTCATCTTGGTTTTGTAAATTGTATAAAAAAATCATTTTTTTTTTTTTTTAAAATTTAGAGCTCATCAAGTATAGAAATATAAATAGGAGCAAGAGGAAAGTAATTGGTAAAAGGCCCTCGACTCAATTACATATTTCAGTCAAATTTTTTGGTTGGGACTCATTTGAGTTGAACTACGGGTGCAACTTGGGTTAGGGACAATTCAAATTGGATTGATCCGACTAAAAAATATGAAAGAACTAATTCAACCCTGCAAAAATAGCTTGATTCAGTTTTAATTTGAGTTGGGCTAAGATCATACTCTATATAATCTGACCTGCTCGAATTACTTGAATTATAAGAATATACATTAGATATTTTTTTATAATTAACTTTCTACAATTATTATGTTTTAGTATTAAAGACTTATTTTTATAGATATCTCTTCACTTGAGACATATTATATAGACTAAATTATCTATTTAATTATATAAATTGACCTATGACCCAATTAATCTAAATAAAATTGGTTTACCTTCGGGGTCGGCCTTGAGATGCCCTGAAATCTCAAGGGCCCTAAATAAGCTCTTAAGATGAGGTTCTACTGCAATTAGTATCCCTATTTTATTTTCTAATTTTTTGGACCTATTTTTTTGGAGCTTTAGGTGGCGGCCTACTCTACCTATACCCAATGTTTATCTTAACTAAAAGTAGGTTGGAGTTTTAAAAATAAAAATGAATTGGGTTATGGGAAGATTGGAAGAAAATGAAATATGGGTTGAGTTGAAATGGTGACACAAATTAAAAATGAATGGGCTAAGATTTGGCTCTCAACCTTACCTGCCCGCCTAAATTACACCTCTAAATTAAAATACATAGTTTTTGGAAATATCAGCTGGTATATAGAAATATTGATTGAAAATTTCAAATATGAACTGATATTTAAAAATATCAACTGAAATTTACAAATATCAGCCAAAAGTTGAAACTCCGGCAAGTTCTATAAACCTCCTCCTTTTTGATACGTAGTAGAAACTAGAAAGCACCTCGCGCAACCCCCGACCGACGGACTGACTGACTCGAATTGGTATGTTACATTGTTGCCGTCTCTCTCTCTCTCTCTCTCTGCGTTCCGACCGGATCTGATCTATCTTTCTGTTTCGTTCATTTTACTACGACAAATCTCTCTGTCTCTCTAACTCTCTCTCAACCTAGAACTCACTCTGTTTCGCTCATTTTACTCTCCAGCAAGTCTCTCTCTCTTTCTCTCTCTCTCTCTCTCTCTCTCTCTCTCTCATCTGATTGAAAGAATTGCTGAGGACATGAATGTTTGAGACCGGAATTCATGATAAATTTGGCTGACTAAGTTGTTGGAGTGATTTATTTAGGGCCAATTTTAGGGAGATTTGAGCATTGGCTTTGGCAATGCTTAGGGATAGTTTTTTTTTTTGGGTTGGACATGATGGTTTTTGGATTTGGCAATGGTCATGATATAACTTTGGGCGTTCTCATGATAGAGCTTCATTTTTTTTTTCTCGAAATTTTAAATCAAACAGGTTGATAAGGAATGTTCTGTTGGGATTTAATCCCCAATCAAACAGCGGAAGCCAAAACCGAACACGCCACACAATCCACAGGAGAGACAAACGATTTACGTGGTTCGGCCAAGGGCCTGCGTCCACAGGAAACAAATGACGAATTTCACTAATCAGAGGTGATTACAAAGTTTTCACTTGGTTGTTGTAATGACCCTTATCTCTACATGGGCTATTCAAATCATTCCTTCTTACTGTCTTTGTTCTCACTTCCTGGCTACGTTTTGAGTGTATTGATGTGTGCCTAAAGAGTTATGCTCCTTGATTAATGGTTGGGTGGTAGGTGGTAGCAAAAGCTTCAAACCTATCCTTTCATGTCTCACCTTGTTTGCAATACCGTGGAATGTGGAAGGAAAGGAACAAGAAGATATTCCGAGGCTAGGGTTATGGTAACAAGCCTTACAAATTCTTTTATGACCGGCTAAATTCAAACACATGATTTTTTGGGATTGAAATGTCTCTATTTTCATATGTTGGTAAAAATAAGTCTAGATTGATAGGAATGTTCAATGGGTGCTTCAGGGTGTAGCACACTTGGTAAGTGCTCATTTTTGCACCTCAAGGTTGTAGGTTCAAGTCCTAACCCGGCAATCAACTCATAGAAAAAAAGAAAGAAACATGCCAAGTCAAAACGGAAATTCCAACCCCAGATTGATAGGATGTATGAATGGCTCCGATGATGGTGATGATTGCATTGCTAAAAGTCAATTGTTCTTTCTTATGATAATTATGAAAGCAAAAAAGAAAGCATTATCATCTTTATTATTTGTTCGCTTGCATTAGAGAAAAGAAGGAAAAGTACTTAAAATTGTCAGAAAACATTCATTCAGGTTTCAGCCATTCTGCTGCAACATAAAAAAAAACTAATTTTATCTGGCAAAGAAAATGTGATCAAAATGATGTTTGCTTTTTTTAACCAAGAGGAATGGTCAAGTATGACCCCACTAGTGGGGTCCATCTGGCTCACCACCTCTATGTTGGATGCTTGATTTAAATACCCAATGTCGACAACAGCTTACAACATACCTCTTTCAAAAATAAAGAGAAGGAAGAAAAAGGGAGTGACAAAAGCCTACAGCACAGTGACAAATGCTCACTGTGGCAACCGTAAAGCTTGCAAATTCCAGTAGTGTTGTCAGTTCCAAAAAGGATTTTTTTTTTTTATCATAACCACTGAATGGAGTATTCACTTGAACAGTTCGGAATTGTTCTCCATTTTGAAAAAAAAAATGGAAAAAATGGAATTGTTCTAACGGTTTACTTTTGAGGTGATTGGACTACTATTGTGGGACAGCCACTTGGGTTTGTTAATTTTTCCTCTATTTTTTTTTGGATAACTAGGTATCTCCACCCCGCATTGGAGTAGAGACTAATCTCGCAGATACACAAAACCACCTGCAAGCCTCGTGTATTGGGTAAGCAAGGGAAGAGTCGAACCTAAGCCTTTAGTCTAATCCTAGAAGCGTAGATCAACTGAGCTGTTCATGTTATTGAGTTGTTGGGAATAGCTTCTAGCTTTCTCACTCTCACATAATCCTATTTTAATAGATTTCCATTTTTTTCAATGATCTGATTGTCCTCAGGCAATCCACTGCATTGTTTGATCTGGTGGGATGATTTAGTCTTTTTTTTTTTTTTGTTTCCAAGTTTTAAATTGATCTTTTTTTTTTTCCTTGGGAAGATGGAAGGAACAAGATTGTAATGGAGTTTGATGTCCAGAGGTCTCTATCTTCAAGGGCAAGCCGTAGAATAGACCGACATGGTCATGGCCAAGAAACTAAAGGTAAGCCTTTTTTAATCAATTAATTGATAAATAAATAAATAATAAAGGTGAGCAAACTTATAAAAGAAATAATCACATTTTTTAGGGGGCTCAGATCTGGATTTTCGCTTGGAGCATATCCTGTTAGTTTGTGGATGCATGACTTATGCAACCTCTGTGGTGTCGCAGATGTTGAATACAGCATATTTTCTGTCGGGACGGCCCCACAAGATGTTCCCATGAAGATTATTTGTAAGAAGGGTTTTATACGATTGTTTCTTGTAGGAGGAATCCTGTGGTTGCTGCTCATTTTTGTTGCTTTATCATTTCATGTATGGTCCTGCCAATCTTCTTTAGCATTTATTTCAGGTATTCTTCATGGAATTTGGTTAAATAATTTACTAAAGATGAATTGTTAGTGTTTCTTGCGGCATGTTTGGTAGGCTGGAATTGGACTTTTTTGGGAATTTTATAATTCCTAGACTAAAATTCCATGTTTGGTGAAACAGATATTCTAGGGTAGGTGTGAAAATCCATAAATTTCCAATTCCATGGGATAATAAATTCTCCTCTTATAGTGTTATTTTGGAACTCCAAAATCTTAAACTACTTTAATTATAAAATTTTCATATTCCAGCTAATGATTCCAAGCCCACCAAACACGAAATGGATATCACAGGAATTGTCAAATTTAGCAAACTTTACTAGTTCCGGATTTGTGGAGTTATAACTTCTACTGGAATTTCTAACAGACCCTTACGCAGAGTCTTCATAAACTGTCCATTCAATCCTCTGTCTAATTCGCTATTTTAAATTTGCAGTTATCTGTAATAAAGAAAGCAAGCTGTTTCTTGTGTTGGATAACATAGGACTTGTTCCCAAGCAACACCGTAAGATTATCATAAGAAATCTACTTCTTAAGGTTCATCTCAGTATTATTAACAGTCTCATGATCTAGTACTTTTTTTTGGTAATTGTCATTAGGTTGTCCAATTCCTCTTGCGGATAACCCAGATGATGTTGTCATTCCAGAGACTAGTACTATTGACACAATGCCTCAGAAGCTGTCATATGTTTTGGCGGATGACAGCACAAAGGCCAACCCTCATTCTCCTCCACTATTTGGGGGGCATCAAAGCTGGAAACAGAGGGAGGAGAGTTTTAACATAAAACCCACCATGAAGGTAGGGTGCATGCAGCATAAAGATAGTGCACATTACTTTAGAAATTGCTTGTTTAATTTTTATCCTTTTTTTATTAAGTGATGACCAAAGATTTTATTAAGATGGTAATTTTCTCTTACTGATATATTTAATCCAGGGTGTGTCTGGGTGTCTGTAATGTGGCAACCAATTTGAGTATTTTGACAGCATAGCATTTTTTATTCTCTATGAGTTTTCAGTCATAAAAAAATTGAAATTGCATCAGTCAGGATAGTTGTTTGCTCAAATGAGTGTTGGTGCCTGCTGATTGGCAATGATAATGAGTTGGGATGGCAACGATGTAGGCAATGTTCTGAAATCAAGACAATATCATAAAGTATCAAGGATTGAATCAAGTCAAATTGAATGGTAAATAATAAGTTGAAAAACAAAATAAAGTGAAAAAAATAGTTCAATTTTGAAATTTCCAATTTGAATAATCCAATTCTGAAATAGGACCTTATTTACCAATAGATATAGTTGTTCCACCCAGTGTTTTTAAAATCATGACTGAAATGATTTTATTGGTGTCCATAGCATAAGGGAACCAACAATTGGTGGCATGTTGATGTCACCAATATTGAATCCAAGTCCTTGATAGACACATGAATTGTTACATCTCTATGAGGGGGGCAGTAAACATATTCAATTCTAAATTGGTACATGTACCAAACTACCAATTCATGGATATATACCGATTCTGAAAAAGTCTTTTAGAAGCTTTTTAAACATCACACATTATTATTATTGTTTTGTTGTTGTTGTTATTATTATTATTATTTGCTTATAAAAAAGTCTCGAGGGTTTGTATAGAGACTAAGAAAGAGATTCTAGATTTTTTAGGAGATGTTTCCCATTCATTTTGGTAGCATTGATAATCAAATGCAATTTTTTTTTTTTTAAAAAAACCTTGATAATCAAATGCTACTTTCGAGTGTTAAGTTATGGATGTCAGTAGAAATCAGCCCATGTCAAAGCCCTCTGATGGATTGGAGACGAACATAGGTGGAAGTTCAGTTGGTACCTTTATCATTCCGGAATGGTGGCATCATTAGGATTTAGGAGTGATCAAGGCATTTGCTCCTATCTTTTGTGGGCAGTATGATAGGAATCTCCAGCAGACATGAGGTTTTATCTATCAGGGAGAGGTTTGAAAATATGCAAATCTCATTTGCAGGCTTATTGTTTTTTCTTTAATGGGCAGTGGAAGTATCTACGTAGATTGACTTCATCGCTTCATAGGTAACAATAAGAGGTAGACACTATCTGAGAAACATCAAAATGTGCCTTTAGTTGACTCAAATCTGTGCTGTCTTATTTTGCAGACTAAAAAATTTCTCACTTGCTGTTATATGAATATTAATGGGACATGGTATATAGCCTGTTGACAGGCATGTAAGACATGCATATATGGATTATTTTATCTAACTCTCAGTACGGGCAGAAGACTGAATATTTGAAGGTTTCCACAATCCATAAGATCTCACAAGGTTAAAATTTGAACTTCGAACTAAATGCCTTAGATATATATATATATATATATATATATATATATATTATATTGAGAACATAAATGCTGTCTTGAAACGTTTTTTGCCTGTGTTTGGACAACTACCAGTATGCCAATGTTGATGTGTTGCAATATGTCTCTGTCTTGTTTTATTTTATTGTGGTTCTCTCTATTTTAATCAACAAATGTTGTTTGTCTGCTATGATTTGAAAAAAGTTGTTTCAATTTGTCTTCTGTATTTTATCTTATGTTGTTTCAATACTGGAATTCAAATTGATAAGCAGTCAATAAATGCCTAAAGTTAGATTTGATAAGTATAGATTTTCAATTTGCTGGGTCTTTCAGGTGCACTGCGGTTTTATTCGAAATGGGGGTGCAGAAATGGATGCTGCAGATGTCAAGTATGCCAAGAAATGCAAATTTGTTGTTGCTTCTGGCATTTTTGATGGGTATGATACACCACATCAACCTTCAAATATTAGCCTTCAATCCCAAAAGCTCTTCTGCTTTCTCATGGTGGTGGATGAGAAGTCCTTCAATTTCATCAGGAAAAATGTTAGTGTCAAAGTGGACAAGGATGGGGGTAAATGGGTGGGTATATGGCGCCTTGTGCTGCTACACCATCCTCCATATGATGAGCCAAGAAGGAATGGTAAGGTTCCTAAGATCTTTACACACCGACTCTTTCCCCAAGCATGGTACAGCATCTGGATCGATGGGAAGATGGAGCTTATAGTTGATCCATTGCTCATTCTTGAAAGGTGGGTGGGCCTTTTTTTTCTTCAGCTACTGTGACATACATTCTCTATGGTGTAGACATGTTGCTCGAAACAATCCTGTTCCTGAGGACACTAAGAGTGAATTATGTCCCAAGTGTCCCTTAATGTTTACAGGTAGGGCCATGATTTGGTTACAAATTATAAAATTTGGGTCTGCACCATGATAACAGTTGCCCCCACAGTTCTTTAGATTGGGATTTCTTCAGTCTTCCTCAAATAGTATTTGAAAAGGGGAAAAAACATATTTTCGAACTTTATGACAGACATGGATCATCAAATCTGAAAGGGTGGTGGGGGCATTTCCCATCCAAATTCAGATTCATTAGATCATGATCTGCATTAACAAACCATCATCCTCACCAATATTTTCTTTTGTTATCTCAGGACAATATTCATGTTACATGGTACAGGACCTGATAAGCCATCCAACAATTAATCATTCAATTGCGAAGTATTCGTTGGGTTGACATGCTGTAGTTGTATGCTGTTTTATTGGTTTAAAATCATAGTAGTTTGTGTTATCTTTAAAAAAAGAAAAAAGAAAAAAATCTACTAGTTTGTGTTGGTTTCAAAAACCAGGCTGCCTTACTGTTGTAATAGTTGCATTTGTCTGTTCTTCAGATATCTATGGCGTGGGAATCACACATTTGCTATTGCTCGTCATAAACACCACCAGAGTATCTATGAGGAGGGAGATGCAATCAAAAGAAGGAAACGCTATGCTCGACCTCTAGTTGATCTTCACATGAAAATTTACCGTTATGAAGGAATGGAATTATGGAACCCAATGAAAATGAACCCCAGTGGTAAGATGTCCTTCCAAGCTTATTTGCGTGGTTTAGGTTTCATTCTTATGACCCTAACAACAATCAGTTTGAGTATTTTAGCAGAATGAATTTTGCATTTGGGGCGCTGCAGAAAGCGATAATTACTTAGATCAGGATATTTTTATTCAGACACTCTTCTTCCCAAATCGGTTTTGGCAGTTGGCACTGAGCCAAGATAGATGGGATAAAATGACTTAAATGATGGTAGATGGGATGAAATGACCATAATGTTGATGACGGGAAATAGGTAGTTCTCCTTCAATGAAATATACAAATGAAGGGGTCTTGTGTCCTCTTAAATGTTTAACTACGTACCCATTTATTCAATGCTGATGCATTGTGGATCATTTTGCATTCATGCCATATCTCTAGTTTGTGGTAATGAAGAGTTGTGCAGTTCCAAAATTCTCCAACAAGTGTAATTTTCAATTTCCATGTCTACTACCCAAATGCATAATATCCATCTGCTCCAAAATATTCAGACTGATTGATGCTTATATTACACAGGAAATTGTCATTTTATTTTGTTTTAACGTGATTCTAAAATGTAGATGTACCTGAAGGAGCTGTTATCATACGAAAGCACACCCCCTTGAACGATTTATTCAGCTGCTTGTGGTTCAATGAAGTCAATTTATTCACACCAAGAGATCAGCTGAGTTTCGGATATGTCGTTTACAGGTTAGGAAAGTCATTCAAGTTGTTCATGTTTCCCAATTGTGAATATAATTCACTTTTCATATTGCATAGACATAATAGGGAGCATTCTTCTGTTGTTGAGTGGGTGAAGGATATGGATGAATTTAAGAAGAATGCCACTGGATTGAAAGAGAGTAGAGGGGGTTTAGGCCTTTGGACTCCTTATCCCGGAGACCTTGATTCAGTTGAGCTTCCAATTGTTGAAAGAACATCAAAAGCAGGCTGAGGAAATAATCTGATTATGCAATGATTATTATTGATTTTAATCGACAAGGGGTTGTTGGTTCTGCTTCTTTCATTAGCTTTATTTTCAAACAATGACAAATAATTGCATTACTTCATGTAAAGAATACAAATATAGAAATGTGATGGAGTCAAGTATAAGAGAGTTATACAAGACTCCAAAAGAAAACTAAAATATATATACATAATTTAAACTTTTTTAACTCACTTTTAAAGGTTATTTTGTTTAGATAATAAAGACTTAATTTTCATTCAGTATTAAAAAAGTCCATTTCTAAGTGTTTCCTCGTACCTATTTATCCAAATTTATTAATTTCGATAAATAATCGAATTCTACGTTCAAATTTAATTGCATAAAAAACCCTATCTTTAAAGAGAACCTAAAAGCCAATAAAATTAAACCAATTTAAAGAGCTACTCACACAAAAATAGAAAAATAATAAAAATAGTATTTTTCTGATTGGGTTTATGCAGCCAGGCAATTTAAAAAAAACATAGGCTGAGAATAGAGAACCAGAGGAGAGAACCAAGAAATTCAGAACCTTAAATTGACAAGCAGAGCTACAGAGAACCAAGAAGTTCAGAACCTTAAATCTGCAAGCAGTGAAGCAGAGCTGCAGAGAAGAGTGTATATAAATATATATGTATATATATTCTTGAAATGGGCTCAAAATCAATTGTACCAATTTTTTTTTTTGCATTTATCTGTAATATGCATTTTTTTTAAGAAAAAAATGAAAAATCTGGCCCAAATAGGCTAAAATGGGCAAAAAAAATTTGCCCCATCAAAGAGCCACTGTTTTGGATTTCGCTGATATTTGAAACGAAGATGAACCCAGGTCTAATAGTATCTGACTGGGCTTGAGCTGATCCTGCTGTGGCATCCAGGTCTTAGTCCATGGACATTTATATTAATAATGACGACGACGACAACACCGATAGTAATAAACTCATAATTCCAAAAGTCACTTACATGTGATTTTATCTAAACTACAAGTAAGAAATTTACATGTCACGTGGTAGGATTTTCAGAGAAATCTGGTTGGTATGTGTTCATGAATATTGAGGGGGTAACTGTAGAATTCTTCATTTCTAACGTCTCCATTCCTGTTTTGGAAGGGAACCCACCATGGCAGACCTCTGTCCAGGCCCGAATTCTTCCAATCGAGTGTGTTATCCAGCAGAGTCCCGACCAACATTGCCACGGTTGGTGGCGACGAAAAGATCGAATTCAGGATCTCATTAAACTGCAAAAACCAGATAACCCTGTAAACCAATTTTGAAAACTTTTTTACTTTTTTCATAAATCTGGCGGGTCACAGTTGGGGCTGTCCAAAAGGTCACCAGTCATACTGGGGGTTGTACAAAGCCTCCTTATTTCCAAATTTTAACTGAAAAATAAAATATTGGTAGAAATTTATCGAATTTCAGGGAAGGGGCAATATGCCAATAGCATAAAATATCAGTTTTTTTTTTTTTTTTAAAAAAAAAAAAATTGACCAAAAACTGATATACCTGAATTTTTGGATATCAACGATAAATATTTCCAAAAAAAAAAAGAGAAAAACTGGTACTGGAATGGCCAATCCAGATGAAATATGGGGCAAAAAAAATTCAGCTTATTTTTTTTGAGGTCCGGAAGTGTCCAGATGTCGCACCCGACTAATCCTCCGGGGTGTGTGAAAACCCCCCTATCCGCACACACCGGGTAAATCGATGGGACCTTACTCTATACATATTCCCATGGGAAATGGCCCTTCATTGGAGCTCCCATAGTTTGAACCCAAGACCTTCCTATCTTGCTCCCAAACCAATTGGGATGACCCCTTGGGGTTCAAAAAAAAAAAAAAAACTCAACTTATTAAGGGCTTCTTATTGCAGGTGCTGCCAAAATTTTGTCAGGCCCTTCTATGCAAATATTGCAAAACATCAGAATTTTCTGAAATGGACCAAACCCGATACACCTGAAATTTCAGATATATTAGCGATAACGAGTTAAAAATTTAATGGGCCAAAAAAGGAGCCCATTTGGGGCCCAAGTTTTGAAATATTGGCAAAATTTAAAACTCAGGCATGACCTGTTCCAGATTTGTCACACATGACCCATTTATGGAGTACAAAAATGTAACATTTTCCAGCAACAAGGGTTTAAGTTTCTTACCCATCCGGCGTTGGTTTTAATGGGCCCGTGACCTGCTGAAGCAGAGAATTCATTGAAATATTGAGGAACTGAGATACCCAGAAACAGAGAAAGGCCCAATATGTAGAGGTTCCTCATTGAGTTGTGGTTTGTGAACTGAATAAATGAGATGCCAACAGCAGCTACCGAAAAAAAAAAAGGGGTTAAAAAACATGATAAAGGAAATGCTAATTGATATTAGAACATAGGCAAACTCCTTATATGCTAACCTAATTGGGTACGGGTTTGAGGTGTGGACTTGGCAAACCCTACCCGCCTCTCCGTCCCCTCTTAAAAAGATAAAAAAGGGGAAGGAATGGAGACTTTGGAACCATATTTAAATAATTTAAACCCAAATTTATTTTAAATTAAAATGCATCGCAAAATAATACTGATAAAAAGTAATGCATCAGTGTTACTCTAAACAATAAGTGACGAATCAGGTTTCAACAGAAGAAAGGTATGTAATATTTTAATCATCTAAGAAAATAATGTTAAAAAAATAATATAAGAATTCATGAAGAACATGTGCGAGTTTCCAACATAGATGCAAGACTGAACCCAAACCCGAACCCAAATTCAATTCGGCTTCCTTATGGGCTGAAGCCTCAGAAACCCCGGCTCAGTAGTGGGTTTATGTGCGGGCTTGGGCTCAACTCAACCCAAATTTTCTGCTAATAGAGAAAAGAAGGGCTGATAATCTTTAAAAGAAGAAATCTTACTGACGAGCCCGAAAAGAAGACAATATATGGCAGCAAATATTGGGAATGGAATTGATGCAAAGAAGGCTCCAAATTTCCCTGAAAAGAAGACAACATCATAAGCACTTGATAATTCAAATCATTTGGGTTATTTCCAAGTTTCCTACACGAGTTTGATATACCAAAGATGGAGAAGAAGATCATGAAGGCAGTTGATATCTGCACTGCTCTTCGGCTCCCTACCCGTGTCAATCCGAGAAGACCGACGTTTTCGCTACCAGAAAATACAGTCGATTATCAGTACAAGTTTCGAAAAATATTATAGATCGAGTCTAGAGTTGTATGGTTGGGATTTTAAATTATTCAAATTAAATGATAATTTTTTTTAATTCTTAAAATAAATTAATATACAAAAGCACATATTATATATGACAGACCCTCCAGTTTAAATCAAACTTGAGTGTAAAATTAGACGCTTTCGTTGGGTCAGGTTAAAAATGCAATGCCCAATATCGACCCAATATTTAACCGGGCCCTAATTTGAGCCCAAATTGAACTTGGGCCCAGGTCAATTTGACCCAAGTTATTAGACGCTTTCGTTGGGTTAGGGGTTAAAAATGCAATGCCCAATACCGACCCAAATTTAACCGGGCCCTAATTTGAGCCCAAATTGAACTCGGGCCCAAGTCAATTTGACCCAAGTTTTAAGATAATAGCAAACTGGGCCAGATCATGCCCAGTCCAAGTTGCACCCCACACTAATGTAGCTAAAAACTTAAACGGGTCAAGTTTATCCAAATTCCCGTTTTCTGGATTGTGTCAAATCGGGATGGGTCATGCCCGACCTGGATTGCGCCCCACATGATGGTATCTTTCCTTACACTGATGCAGTTAAACCAATGGCAGCCCCAAATATCCCTTCGAGCAACATGCCTATGCCCTGATGCAACAACAAATCAAGGATTAGATATTCTAGGTTTATAGTACTTCTACTTACGTAAAGTTGAGGAATTAGAGATTTCAAATTCGAGTTCTGTAGCATATCCAACGTGTAAAGTCCCACGGATTCTTAAAAATGAGTAAAACATTCAATGTGGAACATGTAAACCCATGTCAAGCTCTTTGCAAATTCTTTACTACTCTAATGCTTTTTAACATTGTTTTTAAAAATGACAAAAGTATTACCGTGCCTTTCTCCCTACTTTTTTTTTTTTTTGAACGATTGGATAAATTCATTCAAAGAAGAGAAAAAATCCCAAGAAACAGAGAATGGACTAACCTGCAAACCGATGCTTCGAGTGACTACATGTGCAGGGGGAGGTGTGGCACCTGCAAACCGCGCAGCTGCATAATATGTTCCAGTAGACTGTATTGAAAAATGATAAATTAAGTGTCTATGATTAGATAATAGCTCTTGAAATGGCAATGAGTAGATTGTGAACAAAGTTTCGAAACTCGAAATTTGGACTTCATTCAAAGTCCAATCAAGTTAAGTAAGTCTAGTGAGCTTTTTTACTTGATACAATTCATTGACTCGTTCAACTCAAAGTCCTTATCAATTCAAACTGACTCATTTTAGCTTTTCTTGAGATTTTAGACTAAGGTTGTGAAGCTAACCTCAGCAGCTGAAACTAGTGTTGCACCCATCATCCCAAACACATGACTCGCACTGAAAATTGGCGCACCCCATTGAAATGGATATGGAATTTTAATCCTAGAAACAATGCAACAATAACGAATTCATGAATTAAAAAGCTGAAATTGATATGTTTTTAGAATAGAAGTAGAGAAATATGGCTTTACCATGGAGCAGATGATATAAGGTAGGACCTATCTGTGCGACAATGCTGCTTCGTCTTCTCCGGAACATTATTATATGCGCCACCGGCGGTGAGAACCGCGGCAAATGACCATATAATCATAATGCAGAAAATCAACCCGAATCTCTCAAACAAAGAATGTGCTCTCTCATGAATATGCTTTAAGTACTAAAAAATTGAAAAAAAAAATATGCAGCATTCAGTATAATACTTCTCTATAGTTAAGGAAAAATTAAGCACTGCAATAGATAAAATAAATGCTGATTTTGATTAATGAAAGAACAAAACATATTTACTTGTTGGCAGATGACTGATAGAATTATCATTGGTAATCCGATCTCGACACATTTTCCTACCTAATGAACAGAGAATGGAAGATCAAATCTACTGTCATCGATCATAATTTTAACTAGATAAATGGCTCCTGAGTTAATTTATAAATTTCAATTTCGAAAGGGGCCCAAGTACAAATTCTTTAAATTATCTTATAAAGGGTTTTCTAAATTCCATAAATTATAAAGGGCCTTTTCAAAATTAAGAATTGCAGAAGGGTTTAAAGGAAAATATGTACCTCAGGGAAGCCTCTATTGAAGAGTCCAAGACCCACTACACAAACCACTGGAATTATAACGACGGGAGTGAAAAACCTACAAAAGATGAAATTGAGGCATAGTGGAAGAAAAAAATTAATGATAACCCAAACCACAGCAACATATTAGAATGTATTGTTAAACCTCTAATCACAATTAATTTGAATCATATTCCCTTCGTCCCATTTTAGTTGTCTGATTTAAAATATTTGTATTTTTTAACAAACTCTCTATATAAGGCTAGCACTTTATTTAATCTCTTCCATTTCAACATATTTTATGCTACTCCAATATAAATACGATAACTATTTTGCAATAATTTCAAAATCCATATAAGACAACTAATTTAGGATAGAGAGAGTAGTTCAAAAGAATGGATGATTATATATCTCATAAGGCATTTGAAACACTGAGAACAATAATATAATGAAAATACAAGCAATCATACAAAAGTCTATAAGATATATGTGATTTAGGTGGTATGCATATGTCTGATTTCAATGTATTTTAGATTAGAATTATACAAGTGTTATCTTCTTCGAGCCTATGTAAAATTACAAATGAACAATGTAAACCTAGAAATCCAGTATGCGTCAGATCACCATAAAATACAAGACAACTTGACAACATAAGTAACATCAAATGGAACACAGATTGCATTTTCACTCTTGCCAATTATGTTTTGATGTTGTATTTTTACTTATATCTAATGCTCCTCAATAGACAAATATATTTTTAGATTTACGTGTGGGAAACTCAGATACAGTCCTACTAAAATATCTACGAATGAATCAATTACCTATAGGATACACCAAGGTTCGGTCATAGAGGTTCGAACCCACTTTTCCAATATGTTCAAAATAACCAGGGCTCGGATGAATCCGAAAACACTAAGAAATGAAGAAGATAAAGAAGAAGATATCAAATATAAAGTTAATAAAATGAATGTACCTTGTGTAGTTTCCCCATGCTTTACTATAACCAATGATAATGTTGACAAATGAAGAAACAATCATTGCCCCTTGTATTGCTCTCATTGTATGGACAAATCTCTGCAATCTCAATGACCATGGATTAATAACTAAATTTCTCATAATCACATTACTATCTCAGTCTAAAAACTCAAAAGAAGATTCAAAATCAAATCGAGTTGAACAAGTTTTTCAATTCAACTAAAAATAAATTGTACACAACCTCGTGTTCATCTGCAAATGGGCGAAGAGCAAAATCTCTGATTATGGACATTACAGGGATGACAAAAGCAAATGATGCATTCATAACTGTAGGAAGGCGTGTCCCAAGAAAAGTTTGGAGAAGTGTATTCACTCCACTCATGAACAACAATGTCTGGATAACGCGAGCTTTGTCCCCCTATTTCCAAATTCAACATCATAAATACTTTGAATTTGTGTGAGCATTTGAGAAGCGGAATCATAGGAATACTTAAAATTTTACTCGTGTTTTTTCGTACATGTCATCATCTAAAATGTGAAAAAAAAAAAATATACACCGGTGTCTTTTATAAATAAAAATTTATGACGTCTCTATCAATTTTCTTTTGAGAAAGATAAGAAAAGAAGAAGAATCCGTACATGGTCTCCACCCATTAGAGGAACAATAAGAGTAGAAATCATGACCGTTGTTCCTAGCATTACAATGTAGTGTTCAAATGCTAGCATAACTGTCTCCCCTGTAAAATGCAAATGCATTGAAGTGATTAGCTTTAGAAACGTAGAATCAAAATTACAATACTTGATGTGTCTTAAAGGTAATGAACTCACCTGTGGGATTTTACGCTGAATATTCTGTGGTTTTCATACGTAATCCAAAAAAAAAAATTTGCATGACCAATTACAATTTTTGCAATCAAGTTTGAATCAAATGAAATTAGTGGTTTTTGAAGAAGAAGATGCAGAGCAAACACCAAATTAATAGGAAAAAAAATAAGGTATAGACTATATGAAATTAGATAACTTGGCCTGTCTTAACTATTGAATTATAGACATTTTGGCTGTTGAACCATCAAATGATCCACCATTTCGGATGGTGAGGATCTCTCGGGTTAGATTAAGCCTGACCCTTTTACCGGTTCGGGCTAAATTTAAGCCACTTAGCATTGGCCTGAAAAAAATTATCACCCATGAGAGCCGAAAACATGCCTGATTTAGGTTTGCAACCAGCTTAATAGATAACATATGTAAATTTCAGTGTTTAATTCATTAAATAATTATTTTTAAAGTCATTTATCTAATCTATCTATCTGATATTAGAATTCACAATAAAATTTAATAGACTATTTTCCTATAATTATTACAATTGTTGTAAAAAGAATAAGGAGTGGTGCAGGTCAGATATAAAAGCCAAAGTCACAAATATTTTTTTTGAGATATTATCAATCAATGAAAATATCACTTGAAGTTTTTAGTGTTTTACCATGAAAATTTCAAGAATCTCTTAAAATTATTCATAAATTTGAGAAATGACGGATTTGACTTGCAATATTATAATTGTGATATTATCATGGTAAAATTGAAATTATTGATGAAAATAGAAGAATATCTATAATTAAACTGATATTTTTATCCTAAAAAAGTGAGAAAAAATATAAAAAAATATTGGTTACAATGCCAAAAGCAAGGCAGGTCGATAGCCACAGGCCTTAAGGCTAGCCCAACAGCTGGACCTGGTTTGTCTCAATGACAAATGCATACATCTGTCAATGAAATCTACAAAATCTTATCATATAAGAAGGCACTGAGCATTAAGTTAAAATTTTATCACATGGTGTAGTTTATCTGGTTGTCTCTCGTCTCAAAAAACGGGATATTACGGGTTCGAACCCTCATGACCTAATATTAGTGTGTCTTAGAGTGAGTTAATCCGTGGAGATTTTACGCTAGTATCCCACACTTTGCCACACATAAATTCAAAAAAAAAAAATTAGATATAAAAAACATATTTATTTCTTCCTTAAAAAATGAGAGAGAGGAAACCGTTAGAAGGTAACATGGATGTAAATAAAAATATTATTAAAAAAGGACCTTAAACTTAGAAAGAGTAAACAAAGACTAGAGAAATAAATTCTAATCAGAGATCCAACTTAGAAAAATTATAGAAAATAAGGACCAGATAGATAGATAGACAGACAGAGAAGTTGACTAATACAATTTCTTAAAGCCTACATGCTATTGATTAGAAAATTATGAGTTCTTCACGTGAGTAGCATTTATTAAAACCTTATAAAAAAAAATTCTTTAATTCATTTATATTTATATAGATTTTTCTATCTTTAGATATTACTATAAAAATTGAAACTCATATTTCAAAATCACTAAATTTAATCATGAAATCTCTATTTTATCTTTTAATTAATTTTAACATAAATTTCCTCTATTTTTAAATAATAAGATGATAAAATTTTAATCTCTTTGAAAAACTTTTTTCTCATGCAAACAGAGCCCAAAGTCCTAAGGGTTAATTGATATCGGCCAATCTCCTGATTTTTTGGGGCAAAATTCAGTGGTTTAAAACTGTATCGATATCTCGTCTGTACGGTCGATACAGTGCGTATCGGGTGAGATTTGTACCGATGTCAATTCTCACATAGGAGATCTTGGAATAAAGACCCCTCGACATGAAGAGGGTCATTTTACATAGTTTGTATCTGCTGTGTGCAGATGAGGAGGTTTACACAAAGAATTAGTTAAATGATTTGCCTGACTGACTAAATCAGGTGAAACGACTGAATACCTTGATCTTCCAAACATAACCTACACTTACTATCAAAAGTAAAGAAAAGACGAGCCATATGATCAGAGTAAATAACGACCAGACACATAAGTTACCACAAACACAATATGAGAGGAGGAGGAGGAGGAGGAGGAGGAGGAGGAGCTTACACCAAGAAGGGTGGGAGTGGATGCAGAAGTTAAGGTGATGGAGCTGTTCTGAAGGAGGATGAACTGGTCCGCTTGTTGCTATTGGTGGCACTACCACTGGCGGTTGTCCTCCACCTTGTGTTGCTCCATTTGGATTAGTCAGTCTACATTTCTTCTTCTTCTACTAAGTAACAAGTGAAACAAAAACAAGTTGCAAGAGAGAGATTCTTCTACTACTAAAAATTAACAAAATGAAGCAAGAACAAGATGCCACAAAGATATATATATAGAGAGACAGAGTTTCTTCTTCTCCTTCTAAATTACTGACAAACGAAGGAAGAAAGAGATGAGAGAGAAGCCAGAGGTGTAGAAGGGAGTTCAGAGGGGAAGAACAAGGAGCGAAAGTATGGGCGAAAAGCATGGGCACTTTGCCTTGAGATTGAGGAAATTTCACTTCTAAGAAAATCGATCCATTCTTTCAATAATTTACAACAGTGCCATGCAGTTCAAATTCATCGTTTTTAAAATGGTTCGAAGACCAACGGTAGTATCGTAGTTATTTGAAAACAATGAGGTTACTATTGGTAAATAATGAGTAACGTTGATGTTGGCTTGAACATCAGAGCCAAGCACGTGGAAACCCCGCCAGTGATGGTACTGCCGACGCGTGAAATCCAAACTTAATGGAACTCCCAAGGAGTACCGGTAATTTATACACGTCCAAACCTTTTAATATGCACAGTTTTAAATTTCGAGAGTCAGTCCTTCGAATTTTTTTTTTCCACTAAATTATTATTAATTTCTTAAAAATATGGCCGATAGATATATATATATATATATATATATATATATATATATATATATATATATATATATAAGTTATTAATTTCAATCTAGCAGTGAAATCATGATGCAGGCGCATCACAAAATTTGAAGAACAATTGAAAGATATATTATCAAATTGACTCTCTAATTTTACAACATTTTTTAATTAAGCAAAATGGGCCTAGAATTATAACGCCCGCCCCTTTTCACTGTGCTTAAATTGATTAACCGAAAATCAGAGTCTATTTTTTTTTTTTTAAAATAAGAGTGACAAAGGGCGCGGGACGTCACGACGCGAGTTAAGTCCGAGCTTCTAAAG
This sequence comes from Chimonanthus praecox, assembly GCA_022113865.1. Lineage (NCBI taxonomy): Eukaryota > Viridiplantae > Streptophyta > Magnoliopsida > Laurales > Calycanthaceae > Chimonanthus > Chimonanthus praecox. Next base: position 29,546,815 of record CM039086.1, read on the forward strand.
CCCGGTCCTTAACTGGCCAACCCTACGTGTGCGTAGAACGAAGTCCACGAGAACGGTTCACACTTAGACAGTAAGCTCGCGGAAAATAACTAATTGCGGAATTATAATAGAGTCTATCCTACCGGTTTTAGATAGCAAGGAAGCTACATTACTAATTAACAATAATTACTTCCAAAATTAGCATGTCCAAAATAAAATCCAAACCATAGCAAGTAATCTAAATTATTACAGTCCGACGAGCTAAGTTACTCAAATTACATTCTAAAATAAATTTAAGTAAAACATCTAGCTCGCTTCCCCAAGCTCCTATGCTTGGCTCCAGTCATGTCCTCCGTTTCCTGCGTCGTCATCTAAGGTAGAAGTAGGGCGTTAGACAACGCGCCCAGTAGGACTCCGAGTAAGGCTAACACATGGATTAGTGATAACAAAACATATAGATAATATTATATCAAAACCATGCAATTTGGTGCAATGTCATGCAATGAGTGTCCAATGTTATGAATCCCACCCATCAAGCTCATCATCATTATACAATGTCCCTTTTCCAACCATACATAATGTCCCCCTTGATGGTAAAGCCTCCTTAAGGTATAATAACAAATACGAATATCCCCCTTGATGGCAAAGCCACCTCAAGGTATAATAACAAATATGAATATCCCCCTTGATGGAAAAACCATCATTAAGGTAAAATAATCAATACGAACATCCCCCTTGATGGAAAAACCATCATCAAGGTATAATAATAAACAAGAACCTCCCCCTTGACAGAAAAACCATCATCAAGGTATAATAAACACATAGTAACATTCTTGTTTGAATAACCTTATCAACATATCATAGAACCCATTGGAACCTTCCTGATGGATCAAGCACATCAAAATATCCCCATGTTTGTTTATCGGTCGCTCCGACGGACATGGACTCCGGTTTCATTTCATCCTTCCCATGCCATATCCCTCCCACGCCATGCATGAGATGTAAATGCCATATGTTATGTAATACATATAAATCATAGTCTTAAAACCCCTCATAAAACAAGTCATATGATTACCAAAATAAATCAAAGAAATAATCACATAATACACATAATCCATGGTTTACAATAAGGTAGGAATCCTACCGAATACCGACTAATGTCCTTTTACGTTTTTCTGTTCACAAATCCGGTCAACGATATGCGCACCACTTGCGATGTCCAATACCTTATTACACATCAAGAATTAAACTCATGTTTCAATCATGCCCAAGTCCCTAAGTCCTTAACAACATGCCTTAGTGGGGTTCGGCCATGGTACTAATTAGTTTTGTGGGTCCCATCTTGATCCATTCATTATTTTAATTTGTGAGTTTAAAATCCAGCCACCCTAGGTTTCATAGAACACACCTAAGGTCACCATAAAAATGTCTAAGTCCAAGTTCATCACCCCATGGGGTTCTGCTATGTATCATGGCCGAACCCATGGTCCTTCATTTTGGCCCATAATTACGGTTTTGCCACTACTCTTCCATGGTTTAATACTTCCTCAATCCATGTACATTTTTGTCCATAACTGACCCATAAATTTGGATCCATTAATGACCCATCACCCATGTCTTAAAATCATTAAAATCAGCCACTTAATTTAACCTAAACCCCCATTAATTTAAGCATATACATACACATTAATCTTAAACCAAAAATGACCTACAATTGGGTTATGGGTTCGGCCATACACCATGGCCGAACGCATGGTCCATGGTTTTATTTTTAAAACCTCATTTCCACACCTTTAAAACCTTCTTTATAATACTTAAAAATCCACTTAAATACCATCAACATTCTCCATTAATTTCCATATTTTTATACCCATTAAATTATTCATACATCACCATAGGGTTCGGCCATACACCATGGCCGAACCCATGGTTCATGGCTCACCTTCATCCACCACTTTTGAGGCCATTAAAAATCATTTACATCTCCCATGATTTTCTCATTTAAAACCCCTTTAAAATTTACAATCATTTGACCCTTTTAAGCCTCCAAATCATTAATATATTACTCCATAGTGCCCATCCTTTAAAACCAATTTAAGACTATCATTACATCACTATAGGGTTCGGCCATACACCATGGCTGAACCCATGGTTCATAGTTCATCCCCATCTATACATTTTGAGGCCATGACAACCATTTACATTTCTCCAAAAATTCCTTAACATTTAACCATTTTAACCTCAAAAATCATAAATCATTCTTCCATGGTTTTAAATCCTTTAAATACCCTATTAAAATTCTTAATCATCTACCATGGGGTTCGGCCATACTACATGGCCGAACCTTATGGCCTATGATTCCTTCAAAATCACACTTCCATGCTTAATTAAATCTTAATACATAGTGTCCTTAATATGCATTTATTTTTCTTAATATATCTCTCCCATTTTATCCATTTCTCTTCTTTTCCTTGGATGGATTTTAGATCCATGGCCCATGATATTTTGGCCACCATCCAATTCAAGAAAAAATGGATTTCATGATCTCTTTTTAATCTTTAAAAATGTAACCTCTTATTTAAGAGATACTTACAATTCCAACGGCTCCTCCGACTTTTTTTTTTTTTTCTCCCTTGATTTCCTTAGTCTTTCTCCTTCTTCTTCTCTTTGATGTTCGGCCACTAGGGTGTGTTTGATTAAGATGAAAACATCAAGGTTAGGTTCGGCCAACATGGAGTGGGTTTGAGAGAGGGGAGGGAGGAGAGGGTGAGAAAAATGTCCAAGTCCCCTTGGTCTTGAGGTGTGGTCGGCCAAGTCTAACTATTTCCTTCTTTTTCTTCTAAGTTTCTTCTTCTTTTCTCCTTGAGAGGATCGGCAATGAGAGGGAGGGGGAGAGGGAGAGAGTGAGATGAGAGTGGGTTTGAGAGATGAGATGAAAACCATCTCATCCCCATTGGTTTGCTGGGGCCACACACTTCCATCATTCCTCCCCACCAACCAAGCATGGCTTACATGTCCTTGGGTGGTGGTGGTTGAGATAAAACCACCATTAGCCAACGGTTTTGTGTGTTTGAAATGGGTGGTTTGGTCTTCCCATTTTGACCATTTGACTACATCATGGAGAGGTATGGGTCAACATGCTTTGGGTGGTGGTGGTTGAGATGAAACCACCACCCTAAGTCCATGGTTTTATTTGTGTTTCTTTGGAGTGATTTGGGTGAGATAAAACCACCACTTGACTTATTCCTTTTGACTCCCCATTGACCCATTTGACTAACTTAATTAATTAATTAATTGGATCCCTAACTTAGGTTAATTAATTCCCATTAAATTTCCTCCATGAAATCCTCCCAAGTCAACCATGGTGGCCGGCCTCACCAACTCCTAGCCTACCCCACTTGGTGAGGTGGAGTGGGCCCCATTTTAAATTAATTAATTTAATTATTATTTATAAATTAAATCCTTAATTCGACTTAATGGTGGTGACCTGTTTTCCACACGCCACCTCACTTGATGAGGTGGTGGGCCATTCGGCCATCTCATCATGATTCATTTCATCATTATTAGGTGTTTAATTTCCAATTCAATCAATTCCTCTTATTGGATCACCATTGGGCCCATGGCCCAATTAAATTCCCTCCTATCCATTTACCTTAGAGCTTAAATCCTCTTGGCCCATTGGGTCCCAAATGGGTATTGGGCCCAATTTGACCATCCTTGGCCCAATTAACTATCATTGACCATTTGAATGAATTTCATCCAACCCATGGTCCATTGGACCATATTTGGGCCTTTGCCCATATTTTGATCCATTTAACATTTATTCTATCAAAGTTCCCAATTTCTATCATTAAAATAAATAATAGCCACATATATATCGATTTAAAAATTCTGGACTATTACAAGAATCATACAATTAGACCATCAAATTATTAAAATTAAGTAATATGGATTTTAAAACTCATTTTTTTTGTGTCAAATACCTTCTTAAGGCCCACATGAGATTCTGTAGAATTGACTTCGTAAAAAGTCAAAGAAGGTGGAAATAACCCATCTCTTATGGTCTAGTTCCGATAAATGAAAGAAAAGCCGACCTCTCTTTGAAATTTATATTTTTTTTAATTTATAATAATCAATTAATTTTAATCATGTAATAACCCAGAAAGAAAAGCTCACCTATTTGTGAAAAGATTTTAATTATGTCATAATCAATTAAGAGTCTATAATATGTAAATGAAAAATGATTAAAAGTAATTGTTAAAATGAGATAGATTTTGAAGTTTTTACATTGAATAATTGACAAGAAATAAATTTTTTTTTTGAGTTATTTATCATTTTTCAAACTTTAATATGATAAAAGTCTATTAATCCAATATATGCAATATTTAAAACTAGTTTACGTTATTTAAAATTGATAATTAAATTAACTTAGTATGTCTTAGTGGTTAATATAATATTAGCTGATAATTTCATGATATCAGCCACTTGGTCAAAATATTATTTAATAACATAGTAAAAAAATCTAAAGTATTTTTATTGAAAGAATCTAAAGTTAAAAAAAAAAATTGCTGAAATAACAAATATTGACCAATTTTTTTTAAATGTTAATGTTTCTAGATGGTAGACATTAGCATATCAATTAAATTTATCATTAAAGAAAAATCTTTGTCCACCTCGATCGAAGGGGTGGGTCCACCAATTAGCCAATTGATTTCCTCCTAGTGTATTCATTTTTTAAGTCATCAAAGTGGGGCCTTGAAATTACATGTGGGCCTGATCTTTGGGCTTTTAAGTGGCCATGTGCCCCTTGTCCCTAGTTGGACCCTAAGTTGAGGGCCCTTTGCTATTTTAGCCTGCGAATACGAAGAATGCACCTTACTTTTATAAAGAATCTATTTTCTAAGAAGTTTGGAAATTTAATCAAAATAGGAGTATTTGATAAGATATGTTTTATTATTTTCAAAAATAAGAGTTTTGACGTAAATAAAAAAAATAAGATTTGTAAGGCTGACAAATACTGAATTTTATGGAGATCACACATAAATGGATGGTATCTAAGTAATAATTAACTAAAATCTAAAAATCTGCATCTAAATTCTTGATATTGTATCCAAATCCAATTTTGATTTGAAGTGTAAGATTCGATCCGAATCTTGATCTAGATACTCGATCCCAATTCTCTCTTATCCAACTAATGATATAAAACTGATTTGGATTTGGACTTCTCTTAATTTACAAAAGAAGCAAGTTTCTTTCAAATAAATAAAAAAGATAAATACTTTTCTAATATAAATAAAATCCAAGTAAATTCGAGGGTGAGTTCTCTCCAATCAATAGTGACTGGTGTCATTGACCATGAATGAGAGTCAATGCCACCACACTCTAATCTAATTTTAATTGGGACAAACTTGAATAACGGTTGTTAGAGTTAAGTAGGGTCTAACTAAGAAACCTTCTAATGATTTATGATTGTGAAATTTGTGATTAATTCAACACATAAAACAAAATAAAATTAAAAAAAGAAAAGATAAACTCATCAGCGCTAAACTTGGATAAATTCTCAAATAATCAAAAGTATATATACAAATCTTTAATCTGAAATTAGAAAAATAAAGAAAAATAAATCTAAGTACTGTACTCGTTAACCCTCCTTATTCTCTCTATCTTTCCCACCGATTTCTCTGGATTCCACCCTCTTGATTTTCGGTCTCCAAATCTTCTCATCTACGTTTTTTTACCATTGCTTGCTGGATAACAGAGAAGAGGGGTGGCCCCCCTTTCCATTCTTGGCCAATCGGGAAACTCGGGATCTTCTCTGCCTGATTTCTCTCTGTCTTCTAATCTTCCATGTTTGATTTCTCCAATGTTATCAGAATCGGATCATCTAACGAACCGTCTTCGAGGCATTTTGGGTTTAAATGGGTTCGACTGCGGTCAAAGCCGGTCAAATAGTAATATAATATAAATATTACATATAAAATTAAGTAAGCTATCTTTACCAATAATATTAATATAAATATTAAAAATAACATTTAAACTCTGAATAATATATCAAAACGGTGAAAGATATGTGATAGAAATGGTAATAAATATTTATATTTCAAATATATACATTTTCTAATTTAATTTTGAAAGGATTTTTTTTTAAAAAAATGAAATTCAAAATTTGTGAGCCGCGGTCTGTGGCTCACGGTTTGTGGGTAAAAACTGCAGAAAAACGGCGGCTCTAACAGATTTTCTCTAGTTTTGACCCACAACCAGTTCTCAACTAGAACCGAACCGCAGCTGCCGCGGTTTGGTCCAGTTCTGATAACATTGGATTTCTGGAACAGAGCTCGGCCCATAAGTCTCATCATCTTCTTTCTTATAATTTTTTTATTTTCATTTCTATTTCTTCATATTTTCTTCTCAGTGCTTGGCCTGACTTTCCTAATGGGTTTTCCCCAACTTGCCTTTTCATCATTTCTTTCCATTCTCAACGAACCATTTTTTGCTACTTTATTTTCTCCATTTATTTATTTTGAAATCAGGGGTGGGGACCAGACAAATGTGGGCCAGCAGAAAATGACATTGGTAGTCCACACTCCACAGTGGGCCCCTCTCTTTAGGTCAAATCTTCGACTTTGATCAAGCTAGTCTCTATGGTTTATCGCATCAGATGCCCATATCAATATATAAATAAGATTAAAATGAGATCAAGCCCAACGGTCAAATATGTGTTTCCAAGTCAATTCGTTCACAGTAGACTTTTCTCTATGTTTAAATCGAGTCGGGAAGTTTATGCATGTTCCAAAGATTAAAAGGTCGAATTAAACCGATTAATACTCTTAATTTTAAGAGACCATTATAAGCAGAGTGAATGGAGCTTAACTTTAATGGAATCATTCACTAAATTGATTTTCCACAAATAATTTGTAAATCATTCACTAAATTGATTTTCCACAAATAATTTGTAAACTAACATTTAAAAATAAAAAATTCTAAATATCTTAATCCGATTTACCCCTTTTTCTAATCGGTGTTTTATTAAAAATGAGAGAAGATTGTAGCGGCTTCTTGGTACAAATTTCAGCTAATATTTTTAAATATTTGCATTTTAAAAATATATTTATTATTTAAAAAAAGGGATATATTTTGGCTTGAGTTTAGAGTATCAAATTTAGCATAGGTCCTCTTGGAATTGTAGAATGATAAAAAAAGCATTGAAATATGAATGATTATGAGTTGTTATATAAACATTAAGTCTAGAGTATCAAAGAATCCACTAAGATCATCACAGATATTTAAACATATGTTGGGACATGTTCTTTTAATCAATGAATTGGCCAATTGACTTACAATATCCAAATTTAAGAACGCTCATACAATTATTCTTCCAAAAAAGTAAAAAAAAAAACAATTATCTGAAATGTATGAATCCAGAGAAAGAAAGAAAGAAAATAAGAAGAAGGGAGAAGGAGAAGAAAGAATAAGAATACGAAGGAGGAGGAGGTCGCGGTGGAGGTGGTGGAGGAGGAGGAGGAGGAGGAGGAGGAGGAAGAGAACTGTCTTCGGGCAATCCTGGGTAGTTTAAAACGACACAACGGGCAAGAATTGTTCTGCCTCAGCCACTGATCAATACAATCGCCATGAAAACATGAGAACAGGGCATTGATTTAATCTCGGCTCCGGCCTCAATCTCTTCGAAACAACTGAACACCCATTATCAACATTACCATCACCATCATCACTACATTGCCATTGGAACTTCTCCACCTTCACGCTAGAATCGCGGCGAGACTCGCCGGTTTTGGCTCCCGATCTGTTCCATCTGTATAAATCCCAAATCCAGCACTTGTTCTTCGGTGAGCGGCTGTTCTGTGAGCGCATCGATCACGACATAAATCTCTTCTTCTCCTTCCCATCCAAAGCAGCCTTTGCCAATTCATGTACTGTGGTGCATATGGGAGCAAAGACCTGATCCACAATATGCTGGGAGACATGGGTCTGTTTAAGAATGTTTATGATGCAAAGTTTCGAAGATCGGACGATAGTAGATTGCAGATTTCAACTGGGAAGGACTTTACTTTACGGCAAATTAATCTCTCTCCATGAAGAAGGAAATTTCCTTGAGGCCCGTTGGTAACCCATCTGATTTTTGATCTGTATAAAATTGTAAGCTGAACTTGTAATTCTTGACCAATTTCCTCTGTTTGGTTGGATAGTTTGCTGCGAGTTACTTGCAATTTCACTTGATGAGAAGAAGACATGGTTGGAGGATTGGAGAGTGAGAGAGAGAGAAAAGAGAAGAAAAAGAAATTTGATTTTGGAATTCTTTTTATCATATTATTCCTACTTTCCTTAACTTCTCTATTTCGTTTCTTCTTCTATCGTTGGCATGCAGCGGTGCATTTATATAACGAAAACGGAAATACCAAAGGAAAAACCAAAAACGAAAACTCTGACACGACACAACTGAGTCACGAGTTGAGTCCTGAATTGCCGTTACTCAATTTGATTTCATTTAGAACTCTGACAATATCAAACTAGATTAGGTACTGTTGATAAATCAATTAAAAAAGTCACTGGTATATTGTTTAGCTACTATGTGGAGTTGACGGATTTGTTGAAAATATTTTATTTGATATACTTTTGAAGAGTATCGATGTAAAATTAAAATATTAAAAAATAATTTAAACTTATAAAATTTTGAAAAACTCAAGAATATGATTTAACTTATTGAAAGAAAGTGATTTTTTATGAATGTCATAATTAACGGAAAGAATTTTTTTTTTATAGATCCATCATTGTCATGTGTGATGGCTCTCATGTCTACCACACTGACATGTGGGTATCAATTCAATGGAAAAAAAAAAAACTGATTTAAGCATTTTTATATATTTGATTTAATAAATTAAATTCAACCGTTGACACAAACGTTACTCAAGTTTAAATAATATGACATTTGTCAATGCAAACATAATTGAGTTATAAGCTTTTGATGCAGGCACTGAATCCGACTTGAGCTCGAGGGAAGACGTTCACGAGTTGGCCTTTCAAATTTGTCGTCGGACCGACTGAATTAAGCAGGCCCACAAATATTGTCCATTAAAACCCACTTAAAAATACTCTGGGCCTTTAAAACCCCTGGACCCAAGCCTAATTACCCGTTAGAATACTTGAGTTTTCATTCTATTAGGACTCCCACATTGGGGACGTCTAATACTAATAGGATTCTTCACTAAGAGGTAAGTTGATAAGAATGAAGAACACTAGCTTATCCTTCCAATGGTGAGATTGATTTGGACGAGAACAGTAGGATAAAGAAAAAGGAAGATGGGTTGACCTGTTAATCGAGTTACTTATTTCGTAATTTTTAGTTATCTTATTTTTAAATTAAATAAGTCCTATAAATTAGTTTTTAGTTACTCATTTAAGTATTGATATTCTTTGCAGGTGAATGTTTATTATTCATATTTTGCATTTATGGAATGCTTAATTAAATTTGAATTCCACGTTCAAATTACTTCATGAGAAGGTTTTTGAGAATTAATCCGAGTTAGAGCTGGATCAGTGTTCGCCGTGTCTGGAATCAGTGCATTGAATTTCATTAATTAAGTGTATTAAATCTCTGTGATCGAACTCTTGATTCCTCATTCAAATTGTATCTCGAAAACACCTACCTTTGTTGGGTGAGGTTGATTCCCCCCACAATCCCATTGAGATTAGTGCCCCCTCTCATTTTTCGGTGATTGAGAGATTTGAGAGGTCTATTTTTGGATTTTTTCATTTGAAATTTATGATTCAACTTAAAATCTTAGATCTAAACCCTATCAATTTTAAAACCCTAAAAAAAGATTTTCACCAATTTTTCTATCACAATTTTGAATATGATATTTAACGATGAAGTGGAATCTGATGAGTGTACAAATTAAATAGATGTTTTGAATGTATAAATGTAAAAGAAACTATTCTTGTTAAACATGCATGTCCACGTAATTTAATTTAGGAGTATAACTTAGTTTGGGCTCAACCAAGCCCATATGAAGAATTATAAAAAATTGTATTTGGTTGACTTAAGTGGCTCATTTTGAGCTCAAACATGAAGCCCAAATTTCAATTTCGGTCAACTCGATCCCAATACAAGAAAGCTTGAGTTTGAAGTTTTACCCAAAGGCTTGAATATAAGTCAAAATTTATAATTAATATTGTGCACAATATGCACTTTAATAATATACTATATTTAAAAAAATCATGTGATAAACTCATTTTGAGCTCAAATTAATAGAAACCCAAATAAGTCTAACATATTAAGTTTATGTTTGAAATAAAGTCAAATCTTACAAATACAGACTTCCAGTTTGGATTTGAAAAACTCAGCTGTCGGATAGAGCTTGAGTTCTTAAATTATAAATTTGCTTAGGCTTAGATTAGCCTAAAACTTTACTTGATTTTTCCATTGAATTTGAAAAGTCATGATTTTAAGAATCTAAAAATTAGTAATTGAGTCAAAGTAGACACGTCACCATGTTGAAATTTTATTTTTTTACTAATAACATATTAATAGGACTTGTATCGTCAAGTGTAATTGTAAATAGGATTGTTCAATGATTTCGATCAATTTTTTTTTTCTTTTTAAAGTCCCAATTTCATTTTTATTCTCATGTCCAAGCTTGCGTGAAGCCCTTAGATTTTTTTTTTCAAAGGGTTAAGTCCATTTGGTGCGAGAAGGGGTTGTTTGTACTCTGAATGATTAGATGGACCACACATGATGAAGCCATCAAGTCAGATAAATCCTACAAGAGCTAAAGTGAAGATGAGCTAGTCCAATAAAATCGAGTTGACCAGTTTGCTTTTCAAATTCATGATCAGATCGATGGTGGGAAGAGAGGGCCCCACTTAAATGCCATGTCAACTCTGACTCATCACCATGTGGACCCACGTCGATGTTCCACGTCATCACCCGGATGAGCCCCATCACTCAATCGGTGCTAGTTCATATCCAGCCTTGTCGCAGTATCAGCTAACGAAGATAGTACAGATAATCGGATTTTTCTTGATATGAGAAGTTGAGAGCATCAGATTTTTCTGGGAATCCTCTCTACCGACCTAAGTACCTATCACTCTTTTGCTTCCTAGCTCTCTTCCTCTTCTCTCTCCATGTATACAAACACCTAGCTCTCTTCCTCATGGATAGTTGCTACACTTCCTCCATGGGCAGTCGGATATACTTATATCTTCTCCTTTCATTGCTTCTCATCAGCTCAACTCAAGTCATATTCATGGTGAAACGTATGTATACTCTTCTTCGCTCCCTCTGTCGGAGCTTCTTCTACTTGATCTGCTGCCCTTTTGTCTTCTTTCACAGATCGTGTCTCCTTCATAAGATCGGTCGGTCCCCCTTTTTTTGCTGTTTGGATCTCCTGCCAGCTCTCTGTTCTGCTGCCCAGATCGACTTTGTTTGCAGCGTTGTCACTCGTAAGCATGGCTGTCCTGACATAAGCTCTAAGGCAAAAAAAATCTAAATAGAGCCGACCTGATCCGATAATTTCGAGATTTTACAGAGACACGTGGACATCTGAGATAGTTATTTTTTAAGAAAAATATTTGAGAAATCATATAAAATCTTAGAATTTGCACAATTAGATCTTTCAAAATATGTACACACACGCTCCTCAATTAGATACACGTGAAAAATATAGAAAAATCACAAATATTTTGTTTTTTTTTTTTCTCAGGATTTTTTTTTATTTTTGAAATAATATTTTAAAATATTTCGATTATTTATTTTTGAAAAAAAATATTATTTTTAGACCAAGGTTTTGTTAAATAATTTAATGAAATTTTTAGAGTTTTCAAAAGAGGTATTTTGAAAACCCAATTTAAAATCCCCAAATTTTCTTAAGTTAAGTCATTTTTTCTCCTTGGATTTTATTATTTAAATTAAATAAATCAAAAGTGAAGTTTCCACTTTAAAACCCCCTATTTTGAGAGCCATTTTAAGTGAATTTTGAAAAACTCAAAATCAAAATTCGTGTGGGACCCACACCCCACCACCCAAATCCCATTTTTATTGGGAAAAAGGAGGAAACCCCTCTCCTAACTCCTAATTACTCATCTTTCCTCTCTTCTTCCTTTCTACCTCTCATGTAACCTAAACCCTAGATTTCTCTCCCAACTCCCCTCAAAGCTGCCGCCTCTCCCTCTCTTTTCTTCTCATTTTCGTCTCTCTCTTCTCTCTTCTTCGTACTCATTTCTGTAGAAAAGATAAAATTATGTATTATATTTAATCCCTATGCTATTACATATATTTATAGCCTCTAGTAGACCGTAAGACTATCACACTCAGACTTAAATACTTAACTAATTATAAATCAATACACCTCTTAATTAGAGGTAACCCAAACTAGAATCCTAATTACATAATAATTCTATTAATATTATTAAAACTTTCTAACTTCCATCTTTGTCCAGTTTTGAGTTAATAGAAAATGTGGTCTTTTTTATCGGGGGCCTAAGGCCGTTCCTAACTTTCTATATTGGTTGGCCCTAGGCCTAAAAGCATTAGGCCAATACAAGAATATAAACAAAGCCAAAACAAATGGAATCTGCCGCAGCAATAAAAACTAGTCTCCTAAGACCTAGAATGCCTCTAAGCGAACCGCCCACACTTTCTTTGCAAAAAAGTTTGCCCACCCTGTCGGCTGTTCTGATGCTTAAAGGACACTTCGCGGATTGAGACCAACTCCTTAATCCCCCTTACCAAGTGATTAGCCTCCAAGGAGGAGTCCTCTCCCTTAGCCCATTTAATAGCATTGATCACTATCAATCACTAATTTCTCTTCTCCCAAACTCGCACCTAAAGTCAAGATTCTCCTCATACTAAGAAGTTCTGCCTCATTAGAATCTTTAGACCCCACAGTTTTCGTAAAAACGATACAAGTGAACCCGATAATCCCTTAGAAACGCCCCCAATCCTACCGGCTCAGGGTTACCCCTAGAAACTCCATCCATGTTAAATTTCAAAGTCCCACGTAGCATAGGGGATCACTCAACCTGAATCTTCCTATTTCGAGAAAAAGACTGTAATACCCTGCCCCAGATTAGGCGAGTTTTAGCTCGTTAAAATTGTTTAACTGGTTAATCTCAGAGATTTTGGTTAGGGCTTCGAGGAAAGCCCAAGTTTGGCCCGATCTGAGCCCGAAAACTCAGTGATTCAGCTCGTCGAGCTGGAGGGGCATTTTGGTAATTTACCACTTCTTGTGTAAATTTTTATAAATTGTGTGATTTTGTGAATATTATTGGTGAATAATGTTTTCCTTAATTAAGGATTTGCATCTCTGATTTTAAAATAAAATTATTTTCAGAAAATAATATTTAAATATCGCCCGTCAAAACCCGAGCGAGTATTATTATTTTAAAGGGTTTTGAAAATGAAATAAATTTTGAAATTAGTATTTTATGGTAAACCATTTTAAGAATGGTTAGTTATTTCATTTCACTTCAAAATAAGATTTACAAATTAGTTATTTTTACATTTGTTTAATTAAGTAATTAAGGGTAAAATATGAATTTTATTTAAATAAATGATTTTTAATAAGAGATAAAAATTTGAAATTTTATGGTGATTAAGATTTTTAAAACCCAACCTATCTGTAAGGTTGGATTAAATTTTTGAGCTTTTGAAATTACTGTTTTAGTTAAAAATCAGGTTTTTAATCAAAATAGGGCCCTTTTTGCAAATATTGAAAAATTGGAGGGCTGATTTGCAAAACTGCAGAAAAATCTGCAGTTTACTGTAACAGCGTCACCAGCGTGCTCTGCTGCGATTTTTCCGACGATTTTCCGGCACCGTCCCGTCCCATCATCGCTGCCGGTGATGATGATTTTTCCCCATCCCATCCCATCGTCGCTGCATACGCAGCGGGATTTCTGCCGAGTCGCTCCATGCGCAGCCGGATTTTCCGGCCGAAAAACCCTATATAAACCGGCCACCTTCTATCGGTTTTAACTCCCACAAAACCTTCTTCTCTTCTCCCTTCTCTCTGTCTTTGTTCTCCAAAAGAAAAACCCAGCCAAAAACCGGCCGACTCTCTGTTCTTCTCTTTTTTTTCAGACAATAACTTAGAGGGAAATTTCAAAAGAAAATCCGGATTTCAGCTCAGAAACTCAATCAAAGGTAACCACTGCATTCCCTTTAAATTTCGATCGGTTTTGAAATCAAAATTTTTTTGAATTTGGCTTTGATTTCAGTGAGAAAATCGATTTCAAAATTTAGGGAAAAATTTTAGGGTTCCTCGTATCAGTGAGCTTCCGGTGTTAAGATCGGATGGCTCACTGAGTTTCAGAGCTCCAAACCTCTTCCTATGGAAAGAGGACTCCCGGAGGAATCATCGGACGGTCAGATGTAAAAACCGAGTCCCGAAAATACCCATTTTTCATTTCGGTTTTATTCACCACCGCCGTTCACTGTCTGTTTCAGACAGTGAACGGGGAAGAAGAAGAGGAAAAGAAAGAAAAAAAAAAATGAAAAAAAAAATAAATAAAAATAAAAATATTTTTGATATTGCTATGCTTTTAAAAGGTTGGATCCCATTGGAAAAAAAAAAAATAGTAATAAAATAATAAAATAAATGATTAAATAATTAAATTATTATTATTTTATTCCCAAAAAAAAAAAAAATTTATTTGAGAATATGGTTGCTTATGATTTCAAATGGTGGTTCCCACCGAAGAAAAAAAATGAATAAATAATTAAATAATTAAATATTATTATTTATTCAAAAAAAAATAAAAAAAAATATATTTTTGTTAGATTATGTGATGTGATGATTTATACCCCATTGTTAAATAAAACTGTACTAACCCCTTTCTCTTATTATTTATAGTGTAAATATTATTGTATCCGCTTTCAGTCCGACATTAGTCGGGAACTGAGTGTTTCACTTTCAGGCCGGCACTATAGTCGGGCTGTGACCTCGAGGCCTACTCAAATGTCAGCTCTGGTCCTATCCAGAAGACAACCGAGAAGTGACCCGAGGATCTAGACCTCACCAATACGTCAATGTGGTCAATGCCAGAAGACAATATGAGTTTGGACTGAGCCCTTTTTTTTATATATATTATTATCTTATGGATGATTTAAAAAGGCTAGAAACCAAGTAGGAGACTCATTTCATGAACCTGGATATTTTGTGGGAAACGTGTGATTTTCAATACTACGTATATGTACGTATCTGATGTATATTGATTGTGCACTTGTATGTTGTTTGACAGAGACGCGAAACCACACGATCACGGTGAGGGAACTTAACTCTGCAGATTTTGTAAACAGGTGTTATATTGAGCAATGAGTGGTTTCGATTTTGATTGAACCCACTCATGTGCCTATACATGGTGCACTAATGGTAAGAGTGCTATGATATTACGTGTTGACCGTATGTGTATGTAAGACTTGCTTCCACGTACCTGGGCTATTGAACCAATATCGGCCATATGAGAGATGGTTTATGTCTACTGGACCATGGGCGGACCATGCTGTCGTCAGTTGCTGACTTGAGGGTGTCAGTCGCTAAGTTTAAGAGCCGGAGATGTACTTGCAAGGATGTATTTGACCGACCGTGTCGACTTAATACTGGTCTCAGTATAGTCGGCAGGCGTTACGGTGGATAATGACAGTGATTGATAGTTGATGATGTTATTATCTGATTTAAGATTATGCTTACTGTTATCAAGCATGTGATAATTGAACTGTTGTTAACCTGTTTTACTATTGCTTAATGTGCATTGTTAATTATCCTTCACTGGGCTAGTTAGCTCACACCACTCACCTTTCAGGGATGAACCCGATGAGGAGGACCCTCTTTTTCGGACTTAGGGTTTGAACTAAAGCAGTGTTTTGGGATTTCCCCGAGAGGAATGCCCTGATCTTTCTGTTGGTTCTAGGAATCGTGTTTTATTAAGTACCGGATGTGGTACTTAATTTATGTTTAAATGTTGTAATCGGCTATGTTGCATTTGAGCAATGTTACGAATTGATTAATCAATGATGTTTGATTCTGATTATGTTTTGTTGATGTGTTTATGTCTTGGTTTTTGGAAGTAGGCATATGGGTACATGTTTGAGTTCACTTAACGGCTGATGTGTAACCGCTGGGCCTAACTGTTGATCCGGCCAGTAAGAGTGCTTGTGGTTTAGTTTACTTATCTTTCAAAAAAAAAAAAAAAATCAGTTCGCGTTCCGGGCCCACTGGTCGGGTCGGGCGTGACAGCTTGGTATCAGAGCGTAAGGCTCAACTCTAGGACTGTGATGGTTACTACCTAGTTAGACTTGTTTTTGCCTTAGTGTTGCTGTTGTTTGACATTTTCTTGTTTGGTGATACAGATATGTTCAGGCAACACAGAGTATTTTCAGGGGACACCTAGCGACCCTATCGTCATAGATTCGGGAGACGAATCCGGTGCGCCGAGTTTTGATGAGGTTGCACCGTGGGAGGAGATAGTAGTAGCTTCCCCAGAATACCACGTGGGAGCTGAACCTGAGGAGAAGAGGGAGATATCCCAATTCCTGAAGAGTCATGGGGAGAACGGTTCACCTGAGGTATGTTCCGGCTACTCCGCCATTGGACGAGTATCAAGATGAAATGTGTGAACTCTGCATCAGGCAGGGCACAACTTCATCTATTGCCCCTATCCACCTAGTGTCATCTGCCCAGTTTGCGGACTCCGCGGACATGGGAGTGCCAGAACAATTGTCCTTATGTAGGAGGACCGGGGGATTATACCTTGTCTAACTTGTGGGGTGTACGGGCACAAGTCTGAGACTTGCCCGGATAACTTTATATTTTGTGGTGAGGAATGATCTTTTTCAGGAAATTAGATCAGTGTTTGTTAGGGGGCATCAAAGGGTTTGTTTGTAAGGGTTAAGTTTTGTTCTTTTGAAGGTTTTTCATACCCTACTAACCCTTGTATTTTGTATTTGAAATTTCGAATGAATTCTAATGAGATTGTTGCAACTTGTGTCTTCTACTTTGACAAAAATCTTAAATTGGTTAATGATGTTTACAAGTGTAAATAACAGATGTCAGGACACCAACGCAAACCGAGCCAACTTTCGTGGGAGGAGGACTGGTCTTCCACTCGTAACTACCTAACGAGGCGATAAGAGTGGCGATTGAAGCATTTCAGCAAATAGCTGAAACATGCGACGTCCGCCCAATCCAAACGCAGAGAGAGAGAGCCACCTCGGCTCTCAAGGAGTTCAAGCGTCTGAACCCGACTAGCTTTTCGGAACATAGGACCCCAGCGCTGCGAGGAACTGGCTAACCCAGATTAGCCGATTCCTCAATACCTAGCAATCTCGATGACTTACGTGTGACCTTGGCGACTTATCAGCTTGAAGGGAACGCCTACGAATGGTGGGAGGCGAAGAGCTTGGTTCGTAACCACGAGCCAATGACTTGGGAGGAGTTCTCTGCAGCCTTTTGGCCCGTTACTTTCAAAAACGGTTGAAGGAGGCGAAGAAGAGAGAGTTTCTCAACATTCAGCAAGGTTCAGATACAGTGGCACAGTATGCCATGCGCTACATCGACCTGATGCAGTTTGTGCCGTGGATTGCAGACAATGAGGAGGAGAAAATCCAGCATTTCGAGAACGGACTTAGACCCTTCCTGCAGCGGCAAGTGGCCGGCTAGTGTTCAACACTTTGGAGGAGATCATCGATCGAGCTTCAAAGTAGAAGCGTTGACTCCATCAACCGAGAGCACTGACAGCTCTCAGAAACCTTCTTCTAACAAGAAGGCAAGGTTCAATCAGCAGAAGAAGCCTTTCTTCAAGAAGAGCCAACCCAGTGTGGGCCAGTCCAGTCTGACTCCTCGGCCAATCGTGTGCTACACCTGCAATCAGCCAGGGGCATACTTTCAAGTTCTGCCAATCCAAAGGAGAGAGGGCGTGCTTTCACTGCCAGCAGACCGGGCACCTGTTCAAGGATTGTCCTTTTTTGGTAAGCGGCACCTTCGCACGGAGTTTCCTTCTCTGTGGCGCAAGCCGTCTGTCGGCAGAGGTTCTCAGCAGGCTTTCAGAGGTTCAGTGGCACCAAGGAACGGACCACCTCGGAACGATCAGGGGAGAGACGAGGGCGTCCTCAAGGGAGAGTCACTCTTTAGGGACTCAGAGGGAGGAACCGATGGAGAACACGGTGATGGAAGGTTCCCTCAATCTTTTCAGTCTTTTGGCTCGAGTGTTGTTTGATACCGGCTTCGCATTCCTTTATCTCTAGAACTTGTTGTATTAGATTGGGTTTGAACCGGTAGAATAGTTAACCCGCTAATGGTAGTTTCACCTTTGGGTAAGAAGGCTTTGGCAAACCAAGAGTGTAGATCTTGTGTCTTGAAGATTAGCGGAGTGGAGTTGTCCTATGATTTTCTAGTTCTGGAAATGACGGACTTTGACATCATCCTTGGTATGGATTGGTTGTCTGTTTTTGAAGTTGGTTAGACTGCTCTCAGAGGAGAATTCGTGGGTCTCCTTAACCGGCGTGAGAGTTTATGGAGAAGTTGGTACCCAATGAAAGGATGAGAGTCACTTTCTCTGGCCTTAGGCGTATCCCGTATGTGGTGGCAAACATGGGTTGGAGGTGTAGGTGGTGTAGAGTCTGTTGCTCGGGTGGTGTGTGAGTTTATGGATATTTTCCCTGACCAGTTGGCTAGGCTACCGCCACGCCGAGAGATAGAGTTTGTTATAGACCTACTGTAATGACCCGACCCGATATTTCGGGGTTTTGGGTCTTGGTAGCGGTGTGGGCCCCGTGTTGGCCCTGATTTGTTCGATTTGAGTTCGGAGACCTCAGAGGCAATTTGTAATTTTGAATTATTGAATTTTCTGTCATAATAAAAAGTTTGAAAATCACACGTTTTCCCGACATTTGTCATTGACTTTTTCAGGCTTTTAAAATATTTTTGAAATTTGAAAATTTCAGAGAAAAAAAAAAAAAAAAAAAAAAAAAACCAGCAAAACCCGAAGCCCCAAAACCCATTTTCCGCAGCACTGTAGCGCCGCAGCTCAGTGCCGCAACCCTTTTTCCCCTTCTCCTCTTCTTTTCTCTTCCTCTCCCCTCTTCAAACCCTAGCCTCTCCTTTCCCTCTCCTTCAGCCGCCGCCGCTGCCGCCCTTGTCTCTTCTCTCCTCTCTTTGCATCGCCCTCTTTCGCCATCTCCACTCATTTCCCTTTCAGCCGTCTACAACCCATCCCCAAATCGTTACTCTTTTCTTTCCGGTGGGTTTTTCCGTCCTCCACCTCCGCTCGTCGACTCCCGTCCGAATCGTCGGTTCTTCAGCCCTTCCTTGTCGCCGTCCGAGCCCGGAGCTCAGTCGGAATCAGGTGCCTCCTTCCTCCTTTCTCTCTGGTTTTCTTCTTTTCTTCTCTTTCTCTCTTCCATTCCTATTTTTCTGGCTGGTTACTGAGCCAACTCGGTCGAGTCACCGAGTTGACTCAGTTGGGTTCAATTCTGGGCCAGCTAGGCCCTAGGCCCAGTGTTTGGGCCCGAGTTCCAGGCCCCAGTTTCAAACTAGACCCCATTCAGCCCGAGCCCAGCAGTTCGTGGCCCAGTTCGTTTCGGGCCCGGCCCGTTTTCTAGGCCCGACCCGTTTCGGCCCAGTCTCGGCCCGACCCCGTTTCAAACCCCAATCTCCAGTTTTGGGTTCAGTTTTTTGGACCCCGGGTCCAAGTTTGGACCCAGTTTTCAGTTTTGGGCCCGTTTCAGTCCGGTGGGCCCGACTCGCTTTCGGGTCCGTTAATAGCCCAGACTTAGTTTGACCCGTTTTGCCCGGTTACTTATCTTTGTGTTCTCGTTTCAACAGACTGGAGCTCCTTTAACCCCGGACTTGTTTTCTCGCATTGGATTTCAAAGACACACACCGGTGAGTGGAACTTATCACCGCTTTTAGCATGCATCTATGCTATTACTACTCTATTAGATGTGTGCGGGTACGGAATGCGGCGAATGGGGGTCCCTGATATGTGAGCCACTCGGCAAGGGAACTGTTGATATCATTATGTGGCGGGTCCCCATCCGGGTGTATTCATATCCGATGCCCGCAGAGGCATATATGAATTGATTATATTGATGTCATAATTGATTGATTGTTTCGGTGACATGATTTGGAATTTATTTTTATTGATAATCTGTAATATGCCAACATGTGAATATGTGATATGTGGTGGTATATGCCTGATTATGGTGTGATATACTTCGATTGATGATATGCCATATAACCATGTGATGATTAGTTTGGACTGCTAGACATTATAACATGCTTGGATGTTAATATTTCAGCACCGTGATAAATAGTGATGCATATGCCTGATTATTATATGACAAATTATCTAGTAAGTGTAGAGTTAATTGTGCATACATATAACTGACGTATGTGGGATGTC
Organism: Chimonanthus praecox; assembly: GCA_022113865.1. Taxonomy (NCBI): domain Eukaryota; kingdom Viridiplantae; phylum Streptophyta; class Magnoliopsida; order Laurales; family Calycanthaceae; genus Chimonanthus; species Chimonanthus praecox. The sequence continues at coordinate 29,567,209 of CM039086.1, forward strand.
AGTGGGAGCATGGGTACTAGGTAACATCAGGATCTAGAGACTCCCCCTAGCTTGGCTGGTAGTTAGGGTGAGGATGTTATGTGGGACCGCGCAGTGGATGCGTGGTTGGATTCGGACTCCCTTGTGATTGGAAATGGGTAGTCGTAACCCCTTGCATGGATCAAATGGTCGGTCTATCTTGTATTTCCGGACGTACCTATGAGAGGGGCGTGGTCTGATTTAGAGAGCAAGGTGTCCTGGAGGTCCCAGCTAGGGACTAACTGGGAGGTAACTAGGTTAACCTAGATAGGCCATCAGCTGAATGTTGGTTCACCAAGGTAACCTTAGAAGCCCCTTGCAGTTCTGATACCCGAGTGTGTGACGGTGTGAAGTGATCCCTAGATGACCGATTAGGCTGAGGAGGTGCTCGCTAGGTCGAGGGGACGGAGCGGTGAGGTGACAGCTCCCTGGCATAGTTGTGATCCCTAGATGACCGAGTAGGCTGAGGAGGTGTTCGCCTAGGTCGAGGGATGGAGCGGTGAGGGACAGCTCCCGCTGGCATAGTTGTGATCCCTAGATGACCGAGTAGGCTGAGGAGGTGTTCGCCTAGGGTGAGAGGATGGAGCGGTGAGGGACGCTCCCGCTGGCATAGTTTGTGATTCCCTGGATGACCGAGCAGGCTGAGGAGGGCTCGCCTAGGTCGAGGGATGATGCGGTGAGGGACAGCTCCCGCTGGTGTGGTTGATTCCGGGATGACCAGCAGCTGAGGAGGTGCTCGCCTAGTCGAGGGATGATGCGGTGAGGGACAGCTCCGCGGTGTGGTTTGTGATTCCCCGGAGACGGAGGAGCTGAGGAGGTGTCTCGCCCAGGTCGAGGGATGATGTGATGAGATATCTCAGGCTAGGACAACTGTATGGTGGGGACAGCCTGTGGTGTGACGGGATAGTGTGTTTACCCGCAGATGACTTTGGGGTCCATTGTGTTTGACTATCGAGATTCTGGTGCTCGTTGATGGAACCATAGACGAGTCTGGTTGACAGTTCATCGAAGACTGGTGAGGTGGTTACCCCCCGTGTTAATCAGTTTGGGACTCTAGTGAGTCCGACCCTTGGTTGGGCGTGGTATGCCTGCGGGTTGTCATGAAAGGGGTCATAGGTCTAGTTGAGGACTAGAGACCCGATCTGACTGAGAACTAGTCTGCGTACCCGTGGGTGGGTGGATTGTTGGGGTTGGGTGTATAAGGGGGTTGCATGGTGTTGTTAGAGAGTGTTCTAGGACCGCTGGACTGACGGGGCCCTGTGCTAGGGGAAGGGCCTACGTTTGTATGGTCATGTATGTAGACATCTTAGACATTGTTGTGTTCATATGATTATATGCTGTGTATGCTTGGTGATGTATGGTGTATGTGTTACCCTCACTGGGCATGTAGAGCTCACCCCCCTTGCCTCACAGGTACTTCATAGAGGGAGGGTTGGCGGGACCCTCACTTGGACGTTGGACGTAGAGTGCAGTTTTGTAACTTGTAAGGGTCTCGTCTATAATTGAGGACTTTTTGATGTATTTGAATTATGCGTACATTTTATTAAGTTGGATGAATGTAATAATGGGACGATGCTATAATTTGTAATCATGATTGATACTTACGGTTTTTGGTTTACTGGTGGATTCCTATAGTTAGTGTGGGTTGCGGGCGCGGTGTCTCCCATTTACAAAAAAAAAAATATCCGAAATTGAGGTTGGATCGGTTTTAACGTGCCCGTAGCGGGATGGGTCGTTACACCTACAGCCAGGAACATCTCCAATTTCCATGGCACCGTATCGGATGGCGCCGGCAGAGCAGAGAGAGCTAGCTACGCAGGTAGAAGAGCTTCTTAGCCTTGGTTTATCCGTCAGAGCAACTCGCCGTGGGGCGCACCTGCTCTCTTTGTGAAAAGAAGGATGGATCGATGAGGATGTGCATAGATTACGGCGGCGGCTTAACCAGGTAACTATTAAGAATAAGTATCCGTTGCCTAGAATAGACGACCTCTTGATCTTTTTGAGGGGATCGAAGTGTTTTTTCGAAAATCGATTTGAGGTCGGGTTACCATCAGTTGCGGATTCGAGAGGAGGACATTCCAAAGACTGCTTTTCGGACGCAGTATGGCTTGTACGAGTTTGTTGTGATGCCTTTCGGTTTGACGAACGCACCAGCCATGTTCATGGACTTGATGAATCGGGTGTTTCGACCGTATCTGCGAGAGTTCGTGATAGTCTTCATCGATGATATCTTGATCTTTTCGTCATCAGAAGAGGAGCATGAGCGTCATCTGCGGATTGTTCTTCAGACTCTTCGGGAGCATCAGCTGTTCGCTAAGCTGAGCAAGTGTGAGTTTTGGTTGACTCAAGTGCAATTTCTGGGACATGTGGTGTCTCCAGGAGGAATCTCGGTAGATCCAGCAAATGTAGAGACCGTGAAGACTTGGGAGAGTCCCAAAAGCGTGTTCGAGATCCGGAGCTTTCTGGGATTAGCAGGATATTACCGAAAGTTTATCCCGCACTTCTCTCAGATCGCGGTACCGATGACTCGGCTAACGAGGAAGAACGTCAAGTTCGAGTGGAGCGAAGCTTGTGAGAAAGCATTCCAGGAACTGAAGGAGAAGTTGACGACGTCTCCAGTGTTGGTGATACCCGAGCAAGGACGAGGTTACGATGTTTATTGCGACGCGTCCAAGTTTGGTTTGGGTTGTGTTCTGATGCAAGAGGGGAAGGTAGTAGCTTATGGTTCCAGGCAATTGAAGGGACATGAGCAGAACTACCCGACTCATGATTTGGAGTTGGCAGCTGTTGTATTCTCGTTGAAATTGTGGAGACATTACTTATATGGTGAGAAGTTCAATGTGTTTTCTGATCACCATAGTCTCAAGTATATCTTCACTCAGAAAGACTTGAATATGAGGCAGCGTAGGTGGATGGAGTACTTGGGAGATTATGACTTCAGTCTCTCCTATCACCCGGGGAAAGCCAACGTGGTGGCCGATGCCTTGAGCAGGAAGTCTCACAGCGACATGGCGAGGATGGCATCCTTGCAGTCGAAGATGCTCGAAGTTCTGTCCGAGTACGATCTGGAGCTGATCGAAGGAAGCGGGTCAGCAAGAATCCATAGTTTGGTTCTGCAACCCGAGGTAGTTGGATTGGTGTTGGAAGGACAACAGAGCGACCCAGAAGCGAAGGAGTTGGCAACTCAGCTTTCAGGAGGAGTAACTTTAGAGGATTGGAAGATCAAAGCGGACGGAAGTCTTACTTTCAAGGATAGACTGTTTGTGCCAAAGTCGGACGAGTGCAGGAGAAAGGTGCTTGATCACTTTCATCGATCTCGCTTTGCGGTGCATCCCGGTGGTACGAAGATGTATCGTGACTTGCGGCGACTTTTCTGGTGGAAAGGTATGAAGTGCGAGGTAGCAGATTTTGTATCCAAGTGCCTAACTTGTCAAGAAGTGAAGGCGGAACATCAGCGACCTGGCGGAAAGATGCAACCTTTGGAAGTGGCTGAATGGAAGTGGGAGCATATCACGATGGATTTTGTAACTGGTTTTCCTAAGTCTCCTAAAAAGAACGACGCTATTTGGGTAATAGTCGATCGATTGATAAAGTCAGCTCACTTTCTACCGATCAAGAAGACGGATTCCTTGGCTACTCTAAGCAGACTGTATTTGAAGGAAATAGTCAGATTGCATGGAGTGCCTGTATCCATTGTATCTGATAGAGACCCGAGGTTCGTGTCAAGGTTTTGGCAAGGATTACAAGAGGAGTTGGGGACTAAGTTGTTCTTCAGCACTGCTTTTCACCCTCAAACGGATGGTCAGTCAGAGAGAACCATTCAAACTTTAGAAGATATGCTAAGGGCTTGTGTGATGGATATGCGGGGAAGTTGGGAAGATCACTTGCCTTTGATCAAGTTCGTCTACAACAACGTTATCACTCCAGTGTGCAGATGGCACCCTAGGCTCTGTATGGCAGACCTTGCAGGTCACCTCTTTGTTGGACAGAGGTAGGAGACAAAGCGCTACTAGGACCTGATCTAGTACGTGAGACGTCAGAGCAAGTTGAAGTGATCAGACAGCGTCTCAAGACAGCCCAGAGCGGACAAAAGAGTTATGCTGACAAAAGGCGACGACCTTGGAGTTTGCAGTTGGCGACCGAGTTTTCTTACGTGTGGCACCACGTCATGGAGTGCAGCGGTTCGGGCGCAAGGGAAACTATCACCTCGATATGTTGGACCCTTTGAGATCTTGAAGAGGATAGGTGAAGTGGCCTATCAGTTGGATCTTCCTCAGGCTTTGGAGAGAGTGCATAGTACGTTCCACGTGTCTATGCTAAGGAAGTACGAGCCTGACCCGTCGCATGTGATCAGTTTTGAAGAGATTGAAGTGTCAGAGGACTTAACTTTTGAAGAAGCACCAGTCAAGATTCTAGAGCGTCGGACTCAAGAGCTCAGGAGGAAGTCTATACCTCTAGTGCGAGTGCTGTGGCAACATCGCGACGTGCAACATGAGACGTGGGAACCTGAATCGACGATGCAGAAGTTGTACCCTGGCTTGTTCACAGGTCAAGAAGGTAGACTTTGTTTTAAATTTCGGGACGAAATTTTCTTTTAGGAGGGTAAGATGTAATACCCTGCCCCAGATTAGGCGAGTTTTAGCTCGTTAAAATTGTTTAACCGGTTAATCTCAGAGATTTTGGTTAGGGCTTCGAGGAAAGCCCAAGTTTGGCCCGATCTGAGCCCGAAAACTCAGTGATTCAGCTCGTCGAGCTGGAGGGGCATTTTGGTAATTTACCACTTCTTGTGTAAATTTTATAATTGTGTGATTTTGTGAATATTATTGGTGAATAAATTTTCCTTAATTAAGGATTTGCATCTCTGATTTTAAAATAAAATTATTTTCAGAAAATAATATTTAAATATCGCCCGTCAAAACCCCGAAAGCGAGTATTAATTATTTTAAAGGGTTTTGAAAATGAAATAAATTTTGAAATTAGTATTTTATGGTAAACCATTTTAAGAATGGTCTAGTTATTTCATTTCACTTCAAAATAAGATTTAGTTATTTTTACATTTGTTTAATTAAGTAATTAAGGGTAAAATATGAATTTTATTTAAATAAATGATTTTTAATAAGAGCTAAAATTTGAAATTTTTATGGTGATTAAGATTTTTAAAACCCAACCTCTGTAAGGTTGGATTAAATTTTTGAGCTTTTGAAATTGTTTTAGTTAAAAATCAGGTTTTTAATCAAAATAGGGCCCTTTTTGCAAATATTGGAAAATTGGAGGGCTGATTTGCAAAACTGCAGAAAAATCTGCAGTTTACTGTAACAGCGTCACCAGCGTGCTCTGCTGCGATTTTTCCGACGATTTTCCGGCACCGTCCCGTCCCATCATCGCTGCCGGTGATGATTATTTTTCCCCGTCCCATCCCATCGTCGCTGCATACGCAGCGGGATTCCGGCCGAGTCGCTCCATGCGCAACCGGATTTTCCGGCCGAAAAACCCTATATAAACCGGCCACCTTCGATCGGTTTTAACTCCCACAAAACCTTCTTCTCTTCTCCCTTCTCTCTGTCTCTGTTCTCCAAAGAAAACCCAGCCAAAACCCGGCCGACTCTTGTTCTTCCCTCTTTTTTTTCTGACAATAACTTAGAGGGAAATTTCAAAAGAAAATCCGGATTTCAGCTCAGAAACTCAATCAAAGGTAACCACTGCATTCCCCTTTAAATTTCGATCGGTTTTGAATCAAAATTTTTTGAATTTGGCTTTGATTTCAGTGAGAAAATCGATTTCAAAATTTAGGGAAAATTTTAGGGTTCCTCGTATCAGTGAGCTTCCGGTGTTAAGATCGGATGGCTCACTGAGTTTCAGAGCTCCAAACCTCTTCCTATGGAAAGAGGACTCCCGGAGGAATCCATCGGACCGGTCAGATGTAAAAACCGAGTCCCGAAAATACCCCATTTTTCATTTTCGATTTTACTGTTCACCGGCCGTTCACTGTCTGTTGCAGACAGTGAACGGGGAAGAAGAAGAGGAAGAAGAAAGAGAAAAAAAAAAAATGAAAAAAAATAAAATAAATAAAAATAAAAATATTTTTGATATTGCTATGCTTTTAAAAGGTTGGATCCCATTGGAAAAAAAAAAATAGTAATAAAATAATAAAATAAATGATTAAATAATTAAATATTATTATTTTATTCCCAAAAAAAAAAAAAAAAAAAAATTATTTGAGAATATGGTTGCTTATGATTTCAAATGGTGGTTCCCACCGAAGAAAAAAAAAATGAATAAATAATTAAATAATTAAATATTATTATTTTATTCAAAAAAAAAAAAAATTATTATTTTTGTTAGATTATGTGATGTGATGATTTATACCCCCATTGTTAAATAAAACTGTACTAACCCCTTTCTCTTATTATTTATAGTGTAAATATTATTGTATCCGCTTTCAGTCCGACATTAGTCGGGAACTGAGTGTTTCACTTTCAGGCCGGCACTATAGTCGGGCACTGAGTGACCTCGAGGCCTACTCAAAATGTCAGCTCTGGTCCTATCCAGAAGACAACCGAGAAGTGACCCGAGGATCTAGACCTCACTCAATACGTCAATCTGGTCAATGCCCAGAAGACAATATGAGTTTGGACTGAGCCCTTTTTTTTATATATATTATTATCTTGTGGATGATTTAAAAAGGCTAGAAACCAAGTAGGAGACTCATTTCCATGAACCCTGGATATTTTGTGGGAAAACGTGTGATTTTCAAATACTACGTATATGTACGTATCTGATATGTATATTGATTGTGCACTTGTATGTTGTTTGACAGAGACCGCGAAACCACACGATCACGGTGAGGGAACTTAACTCTGCAGATTTTGTAAACAGGTGTTATATTGAGCAATGAGTGGTTTCGATTTTGATGAACCCACTCATGTGCCTATACATGGTGCACTATGGTAAGAGTGCTATGATATTACGGTGTTGACCGTATGTGTATGTAAGACTGCTTCCACGTACCTGGGCTATTGAACCAATATCGGCCATATGAGAGATGGTTTATGTCTACTGGACCATGGGCGGACCATGCTGTCGTCAGTTGCTGACTTGAGGGTGTCAGTATCGGCTAAGTTTAAGAGCCGGAGATGTACTTGCAAGGATGTATTTTGACCGTGTCGGGACTTAATACTGGTCTCAGTATAGTCGGCAGGCGTTACGGTGGATAATGACAGTGATTGATAGTTGATGATGTTATTATCTGATTTAAGATTATGCTTACTGTTATCAAGCATGTGATATTGAACTGTTGTTAACCTGTTTTACTATTTGCTTAATGTGCATTGTTAATTATCCTTCACTGGGCTAGTTAGCTCACACCACTCACCTTTCAGGCGATGAACCCGATGAGGAGGACCCTCTTTTTCGGACTTAGGGCGTTTGAACTAAAGCAGTGTTTTGGGATTCCCCCGGAGAGGAATGCCCTGATCTTTCTGTTGGTTCTAGGAATCGTTGTTTTGTATTAAGTACCGGATGTGGTACTTAATTTATGTTTAAATGTTGTAATCGGCTATGTTGCCATTTGAGACAATGTTACGAATTGATTAATCAATGATGTTTGATTCTGATTATGTTATGTGTTGATGTCGTTTATGTCTTGGTTTTTGGAAGTAGGCATATGGTACATGTTTGAGTTCACTTAACGGGCTGATGTGTAACCGCTGGGCCTAACTGTTGATCCGGCCCAGTAAGAGTGCTTGTGGTTTAGTTTACTTATCTTTCAAAAAAAAAAAAAAAATCAGTCGCGTTCCGGGCCCACTGGTCGGGTCGGGGCGTGACAAAGACTCCATACAATCCTCCCAAGATTGTATGAGAAAGAAAAAGAAAAATTCAAAAAAATTAACTCTAAAAGAATGGGATTAGTGTCATTTACAATAAAGAAGATTTTTTTAAGAAATATGACAAATCCTTAGAATGAGTTAGTTTGAATTCTTTCACCTTGATTCATTTTTTATGTCAAAAAACCTCAAGACACCCTTGATTAAATTTAAATTTTATTTTACAAGAAGCTCCCTTCTAAAAAGGAGGTCTCTTATGGGTGAGATGCTTAAACATCTTCGATCATCAAAAACTGTTTGTCTAATGGTTTAATTCCCATGACAATTTTGGCTGATTTTAATGGATTAAATCAACTACACTGTCATGCTCCGAACCCAAATGTGGGCCCGGAACTCTAATCACCCAACGTCATAACTGTGCTGGATCTTCAAGTTTACCAAAACTCGATAATAGAAAATGTCACACGTGTTCTTCACACATGGACTCAAACATATCATATGTCCCTATATACAAACCCATATCACACAAAGAATATTTTCATTTATCTCATCGGTGTTACGAACGAAAACATATCGGATATAATGTATACGACATTAAAAGTTACAGACATAAGTTTCTTATGCAACATAAGGCATATTTGTAATAAAAACACACAAAATAGCCAAAGGTAAGCTTGGTTTCCATGTGCGAAAAACCACAGACAATTTCCAAGTTTCAACTCCTAACGAGGCACCATTGGTTCATCTAGCTCATATCCTGCATTGTAAGGGATGTGAACTACTAGCCCAGTGAGGAGAGCTCACTATAAAATCTAACATACAATATTCATGGAATAAATAACAATGTATGTTCCATAAATGAAACGCAGTTAATCCGCTTAACTCATTTTCACCATAACATACAACATAATATATGAAACAATAAATAATGCATGTCTCATGAATGCAATGCGGTTAATCCACTTAACCCATTTTCACCCTAAGATCACTTTCTAAGGTGTTTTATCAATGTTTACCGGGGTCAACCCCCATTTAGCAACTTGCAAGTGCATAAGGTCTTCGTTACCCGGTCTAATAGCCCATTCAACACCAACGGTTGATGGCGGTCGACCACAACCTATTAACACGTCCAACCCAACGGTTCGCAAAAGGTGTTCGGCCTAACATCACAAGGTCTTCATGATCCGATCTACTAGCCCATCCAACACCAACGGTTGATGGCGATCGACCTAGCCTACTAACATGTCTAAATCGGTTTGCAAACGGTGTTCGGCTAATCTCAGCAATTATAGCTCAACGGCCAATGTCAGACTTTATAAAGTTATTATCTTCCACAAATTTAATTTATAATCACAATTTTTACATGCAAATGTCAAATGCATGATTTTTAGTGCCCTCCTTACATAGAGACTTATTCTGAGAGAACCACCATATTTCAGCCTTACCATTTGGTGTATCAAATACCAGTACAAGAAATCATATCAATATCACACCAACATATAAAACTGGATTTAATAACACGAATGCCTTCACGCAGTTTTTACCTGAAAATTTCCAAACACTCCATGGGTCCATACTGCGTTAGAGATTACAAGTCCTCGACTCCCCGACACCATTTTAACGCCTACGTTCTAAACAGTTAGAACATTTACATCCCTTACATGTAAGCAGTGTCAGGTCTCGTATTCTGGACCTATATAGCCTTTTTCATCTTTAATTGACCGTGGGTCCCATTTCAGTCTGGTGTTAGTGGGTTTAATATATAACACAATACAAGTGTTGGTTCGAGTCTCCTCACCTTCTCCAGTTGAGTTTTTCACAGAAAATTTGTAAGATAGAGTAAAATGTATAAATTTTTTATTTATCAGTATATACACATAATAATTTCCCAAACCCTGTGCTACTTAACAAAAAAAAACATGATATATGTAATGAGTCACGTAGGCTCTTTCTATTCCTTTAAATTATATCAAAAAGTCAGTTGTCAGCCATCAAAAACATTATAATAAAATAAAAAATGTAAAGTACTCAGTGTATTCTCTCGTATTGTCTTCTGGAGGAAGGACCATAGAGACGTATTGTGAGAGGCCCAGAGGGTATAGAGACAGTAAAGTAAATAAAAGTACTCAGTGCCCTATTCTCGTATTGTCTTTTGGAAGAAGGACCATGGAGACGTATTGAGAATTTGGCCCAGAGGGTACATGACAGGAATTTAAACAAAGAAGGCGGAAAAATAAACATACAATAGTCAGCTAGGTTAATCTTTTTCCAAATTTTACTTAGAGTCGAAAATTATATTTTGAACGTAAAATAATACAAATTTTGAGGGTGAAATTTAAATTTTAAGAGGAAATCTATTTTTCCTCTATTAAAAAAATCTCATTTTTTTGAACCCCAATACTAAGTTATTCTACTCATAACTTGATATGGAGTTAATAAAAATGAGAATAGAATTATTTTGATACCTTGGGTGCAAAAATTCCGTGTAAGATTAACTAAATTTGAAAACCCTTAAAAGAATGCGGAAAACCCCCGAACGTTCGGCTGTTTGAGTGCAAAATTCGGCTACTGCTGGTATGGCCAAAGCAAGAGAAAGAAGAGAAAATAGGAGAGAGAGTGCTTGCTATTTTTGAGAGAGGGGAGAGAGAGCAAAACAGCAGAAAAACTTTGAGGAGTGTTTTTTTTTTTCTTTTTACGTTCTGGCTTCCTCTCCGATTACTTCTATTTATAAACAACCGTATGGATTTTTTAACTATACAAGTTGCCTAAGTTATTCATTAGCTTTATAGGTTTTTAATAACTATGCATTTATTATTATATATATTACAATTATTATTACAACTACCACACAGTGACATAGGCATTTGACGGTGTTTTAATCTTCCAGCACAACTACAAACTACAACCGTAGCTTTGAAACTTATCTTACATCTGTTTGCTATTATTATTTTATAATATAATATTAGTTTATTCCTTTTACTATTTACATCTATGTCCTTTCTTTTATCAGGGTATATTAAGGTCTCACTAAATTGATATAATTGGTTCAGTAGGTCAGGTATTAAAAATTGAGCATGATATTAAAATTTGGAGTGAAATCTATCTCAAAAACCCAGTGTTTTTGCTAAAAATCACCGTTTTAACAAAATCTTCTAATCTTCAAGATTCTTTTTGAAAGTATCCAACCTTATAGTTTGATAGAGTAAATTTGTCTGATAAAAATATTTTAAAGTTTCAAAGTGTTTTGAAGTCAAAAACCACATTTTTCAAGTGAAAGAATATTCAACGGCCCATATTTCATAGCTTAAAATAAATATCAAAAACAACTATTTTAGAGTGTAAAAAAATAAACAGTTTAGTTATAATACGGATTGACTACTAACTCTCTCTATATATTTTTAGGACTTCCTCTACCCTGTCAAATTAGGGTTTTACCACTTTAAAACTTAGGGGTAAAATAAATTAACGAAATTATAATAAGATTGGCATGTCATTAAGTCCGGAATTTAAAAATAATGCATAATCTAAAATTTGAAATTCAATCTAAGTCAAATGACTGAGTTTATATAGCAGCTAAGGTTTAAGCCTAAAATAATAATATTATTATATTCATAACTTGTCCATATACTTTTGGAATTTAATTAAAAGAGTTATCGAATTCGGATCGAGTCAAACTCAGATCCATTGAAGAACTTATTTGATACTCTTTCTGATTAGAGAAAAATAATTCATAATTAACGGATAAAAAATTATTTAATTAATCATAATTAATTCCTAAATTGGGTTGGGGTATTACATAGATAATTTGATTCATAATCCAGAAAAACTCGGTTGGATTTGTTCCAAGCTTTGAAACGAATTCCCTTTGAAATTGTAATTTTATTTCACTGATTGGTTGCTAATAACTACAGTTTACATCCATATTTCCAAATAATTGAATTTGGGTTGTATTTGTTTTGAATTTGAACATGGTTTTTGACAAATGTGAGACTCATGTGGAGCACGTGTGGATGTTTGATTGTTGAGGCCAGTGTTATTAAAGTAGGATTGAGCCGCGGTCAAATCGATGGTTCGACCGTAACTGGCATAACCACGGTTCGGTCAGACTGAAAAACAGGATTTTTAATCAGACCGCAAAAAATCGTTTACGGATAAAACCGCAAGCCCTGAACCGTGGTTCATAGAATTTGATTTTTTTTAAAAAAAAGAAAAAAAATTTCTCCTTCAAAATATCAAAAATTAATATTAAAAATAGATATATTTTAAATATAAATTTTCTTACCATTTCTATCCCATATCTTTCACCGTTTTTATAAATTAATCAGAGTTTGAATGTTATATGTAATATTTATATTATATTATTACTTGACCGGTTTTGACTGTGGTTGAAACTAGTTTAACCCAAAATGCCTCGAAGTCGGTTCATTAGATGGTCCGGTTTTGATAACATTGGTTGAGGCAGCTTATTGAGCTTCTGTCTTTCGTCCCAGAGTCCAATAAACCAAACCTCTTGACTCAAAGCCCAAATTGACTAATCTTATATAAGCTTTATTTATTTACAAAGATGTCCGCATCACATAGGCTACTAATTTATAATTTAAGATCAAAAGATATTTTTAGTCATTAAATTTAGATTCAACAAAATCAATCTCTCCACTTAGTCTTATGCTCACATGTTCTTGTTCTTGGCAACATGTATAAGAAAAGGGACTGCACTATTCCGGGTGGGCCATGACCTCTCATTGCCCCTCTTTCCGTATATAGAATTCAGTTCGATAGAGAGTGTCAGAAATAAAAGATATAGAAAAAGAAGAGAGATTCAAAGAAATAGGAAAGAATAAGAAGATTATTTTTTTTAATTGAATGTTAATGGATATTCCAATTGGTAAATCACACTTATAATGAGTGAATAAAAAAACCCCATATAATTATTTGTAAGATAGAGTGAAACGAATACGTGAAAGACCAGAAATAGAAAATTAGAAAGAATAATAGAAATAAGTTAAAATGACTATTTTTTTAAAATAGAAAATGCCCAAAGTACGTAAAATATACTTAAAAAGTAGTACTGTCGAGATATGTAGATCTAACTCTGATACCAACTGATAAAAGGTAGAGGTCGGCTTTAACATCTACTTATGCAGCTCTCTCTATGTACTAAAAAGAAGATTTATCAATTGAGGTGGTATAAATAAATTGAAATAAGTTAATATTTGAATATATGGCCCTCAAAATTATTAGATGAATCAAGTTGTAGTTTTTAAAATTTTAAAAACTAATAACGTTACATTTATTTTAAATTATTAACTTTTATTGTTTTTTAAAATATAACTTGATTAATTTAATTAAAATGATTTTTTATAAATTTTGTTCAAAGATAAACTTTTTAATAATTCAAATAATGGACAAAACTGAAACTGACGCATGTGATGTAAGTAAATTATTAAATAATAGTTTATAAAGTCAGTATCTCTGAGTTCCTTTACATATTTTCGAAGGTAACTTTTACATTAATGATTTCAATATCCACGCGCCCTTCTCATTTAGTGGGTAATTAATGAAATTCTTTGAAATTTTCATTTGTATCATCTTTCACCATTTTATTAAAGATTATTTTTAAAGTGGATAAAAATTTAAAAGTTGAAATTAAATATTAAGACGATTCTATCTTTAATATATATATATATATATACACCATCATACGATTACAAACATAGATGTAGTTCTACTGATTGCATTCCGCTTCAAAAGCTGGAGATTACGGGTTGAAACCTTTATGACCTACGTCAAAGTTACACTATAGCAGAAAGCAATTAGTTGAACTACATTCATATTAGTAGAAATTGGCAACCTAGATAAAAAAAAGTGACTGAGTGATTCTTGAGGGCCTTGACTCTCTTTGCTCCCTTCTTTATGTATATAGAATTACTAAATTTCAGATTTTGGTCCAAATTTCTCAGTTAGAGAGAATGATGAGAAGATGGGTGAGCCCACTATGACCATTGTGACAAATACAGTTCTCGGGATATTAATGGCAATTGGTAATAACGGGATATTTTTAAATTCTCAGATTTTTATCAGGAATTTAATGGAAAAATCTCGCAGAAATTATAATATTTAAAAAATAAAAAATAGAATAAATAAAAAAATTAATAAAATAAAAATGGTATAGGGAATTTATCAGAAATTTACCTGCAATTTATCTCGTTATAAATGTTTATCGTGTTTTTAACGTGATTTTATCGGAAATTTTTTCGAAAATTTATCGTCGTGGCGATAAAAATGCGGTAATGGTATTTTGTCGATAAAAATACAGTAAATTTAAAAATATCACTGATATTTGTAACAAAGATTACTACTGTACATTAAACTTAGACTAGGGAGAAAGTAACCTCTTGAACTATACGGTACTTGGAATCTCTTTTGCGCCCTTTTTTCCATATATAGAAATACTAAATTTTAGATTTTGGTCCAAATTTGATGCAGAAAAAGAAAAAAGAGATTCAGAGAAATAAGAAAGAATTAATGATATTTAATGCCAATGGATATTCCAAGTGGCCATTGACTCTAACAATATAATATCTGAATCTAAGAACGCTCATACAATTACTTTTCAAAAAAGTAAAAAAGAAGGAAAAAATTATCTGAAATCTATGAAACCAAAGAAGAAGAAGAAGAATAACAAAAAAAGCTCATTAACTTTTTTGCAGAGCTGAGAACCGTCTTCCAATTGACAATCCGGGGCAGTTTAAAACGACACAATGGGCAAGAATTGCTTCGCTTCAGCCACTCGTCAATACAATCGCCATGAAAAACATGAGAACAGGGCATTCTTTTAATCTCAGCACCGGCCTCGAATTCTTCCAAACAAACAGCACATTGGCATTGGAACTTCTCCACCTTCAGCGCTTGAATCGCAGCTAGGCTAGCCAGTTTGGCTCCAAATCGTCTCCCTCTCGCTGATTGTCTCAATCCAAAATTCAGCACTTGTTCTTCCCTGAGCTGCTGTTCTGTGAATTCATCGATATATACATAAATACCTATGTTCTTCTCCTTCCGAAACAGAGCAACCTGTACATATTCATGCACGGTGGAGCATATGCGAGCAAGAACCTGATCCATAATATGCTGGGAGACAGTGGTCTGTTTAAGAAGGTTTATGATGCAAAGTTTCAAAGAATCGGGCGATGATAGATTGCAGATTTCAACCGGGAAGGACTTTGTTTCGTTGCGAATTAATCTCTCTTCGATGATAAGCCCGTTGGCTACCCGTCTGAGTTTTGTACTGTATAAAATTGTTAGCTGAACTGGTGTTTCATAACCAATTTCCTCCGTTTGTTTGTACTCTCGAAATTTCACTTCTACAATAAACATGGTTGGAGAATTGAAGAGCTCAGGGAAAAGAGAAGAAAAGTCGCCTGAAGTCGGAGAGGAGAAAGGAGGAGCTGCTTCTCGTAAAGCGAAGCGACAAGGCGGAGAGCCGCCGTCGTAGTCGCAGGGGAATCGTAGAAACTACAAAGGCTGTCTTTTGTATTTATGATGCAGCACGGACGGCCGGGGAAACCTAGGTACCGATGATGAAGGAACAAGTCCAGCCTTCCACGTTTCTTATTTTTGCTTTCCTTTTTTTTTTTTACTTCCCTCTCTTCTTTAAGATTGATTCAGAACCGACTTCCCTTTTTTACTTGGATTTCTATTTTCGTTTTCGACGTGTACTTAAACCTAGAGGTGAAACTCGGGTTGGGTTTTGGCTCGAACCCACATGACCCGACCCGAAAATCATGCGGGTTGGGTCAGAGGAGTCGGATCGGGTTGAGAAGTCAGAAATCCGCATTGAATTCGGGTCGGGTTGGGTTGAGAGATTTTTAAGTTAACCCGACCCGGTAAAAAATAGGCTAAAGTAGGTTCGTGGGTTGGGTCGGATCGGGTCGGGTCGAGTTATAATTCGGACCACGTCGGGCCAAGATGTCCGAATCAAAAGTATAAATTCCCATTTTAATAATATATATCTATCAATACTACAATTTTTAACTATAAATTCTCAACATAATAGCATAAAAACGTGATAAAACGATAATAAGCCACTAAATTCCCTATAAATTTCTAGTGCTATATTAAGTTTTTAAGTCACTCGAGTCGAGTCGAGTCGAGTCAAGTCAATTTTAAAAAAACTTAACCCGACTCGCCCCAAATTTAATTTGAGATTTTTTAATCAACCCAATCGACACTAATTTTAAAAATATAAAATCCAACCCACTTGATTTCTCGAATTAAATAATGTGAACCAAATTAAAATCCAACCAAAGTTTCACCCCTGCATACAACCCTATATCAACATCATCTCATCTGCATGGCTTGTATAGTAATGAAAGGGATAAATCACCTGAGGTTTTCCCATAACTTCATTTAATCATAATTTTGTCGATTTAAATATTTTAGCTGTAGGATAATGGTGGATTCATTAAGTCATCCTTTTTCTGTAAATCAAATAGGAGTTTTGAGATTTCTTTAAAACTCAATAAGTTTCTTAACATTTTAAAGAGACACAGGATGTTTTTCCCCATGGTTAGAAGATTCATAGAATTTTAAAAATTTCTAAAATAAAAAGCAATTGATTATAATCATTCTTCTATTCCATTCACACGTAAAATTTAATTTAGCCTCATACAAATTCATTTTTTATATTAACAACAATAACAATCCATTAGTTTCATTGAAGGTAAAAAATGTGATCAACTCAGGGTCAGCCCTTCCTTGAGCTCTAGTCCACTAATTCATATTGATCTGATATTCATTATGGATAGCAATCTTTATACGGGTGTTTTGTATATATAAACGCGGGTTTTACTGTGTTTTTCATTTTGCCCTTGGAAATCAGCTCGCCAAATCAGTGATTCTAGTATTGTAAGGATTGGGCGAACCGATTAAGAGAGTTTGGTGAACCGATTTCCAAAGGCAAAATGAGAAATATAGTAAAACTTGTGTCTGTATACACAATCCTCCCGTAGGAGGATCGCTGGCCCTCATTTTGTAATCCCAAACACTCATCGACAGCCGGCTTTCCTTTGGGTGGATTTTGATCCTCGACTACAACATGGATGATGTTCTCTTCTATTGCTCTGTTAGCGTTTTTTTATCCATGATCAACTCGAATGTATCGCTTTGGGAGTTGTAATATATCAATCCTACATCTTAACCCACTAATCCATAGGTAGGGTCAAGCTTTCCTTGAGCTCTAGTCCACTAATTCATACTTCAGGTTCTCTGATCTTAGCGTCGACGGCAGGAGCTCCTTCTAAATTTCATTCAATACTTCGGTTATATGAGACAATATTTGTAATTTAGGATTTTATCTTTAATCTGTTATAAAGTCAAAACATACCAATATGACCAAAATTTCAGCCCATTTCAATTTTTAGGATGAATCAAAATACACATTTTTCAGTAATATCTGCCTCGAGATAACCCAATAAATTTTAATCAAAATATTGGATTTCAAAATAAAAGAGGTAGAATTCCATCAAGACAAAAATGAGACAAATACCCCAAAAGACAAGTTCTCTATCGACAAAAAATAGTAAACCCATCAGTAATTAAAAATAGAATTGATTATTTTGTGAAAAATCATTTCTTTTCCATGCAACAAAACAATGTATAAATATTTCTAAAAAGAAAAAATGTTGGAAGATTTGGTACTAGAGATGGGTAAAAAGAATAAGAGAGCCATTCATCATAAACTTCCTTTCCGTGCATCCAAACATATTCTCTGAATTTTCTGGAAAAATAAATAAGGGAGGAAATCCATTCCTCTATTTCACATTACTTTATTGCATAGAATCCATTCCTCTATGATATTTCAAAGAAGAGATTTATACCATTAAGAATGACCAGAGAACCTGTTAGAAACTTACTATATGAGAGACCCATAAACGGAACTTATGGAATTTTACATAAAAATCACCATATTCATTTCCCGTTTGTGAGAATATTTTTAGAATTCTTAGAGAACGTCAACAGTGTATGATATGAAGTACCAAATTTGGGCTGAGCTGGGCTTCAAATTTAGGCCCAACTACTGGTCATGCTAAGTTGCTGTCAAGCTTGTCAGCAACAATCCTTTTGGCCAACCCAGCCGATTGAAGGATGCACACAGAGCTTTATTTTTATTTTTTATTTTTTGTGTAACATCGGTATTTCTATTCCACATTGGAGACGAGTTTAATCGCATGAACATGTGTAAACCTCCCAATCCACACACTGGTTAAGTCGATGTGAGGAGTTATCCAGATGGGTAAACAGAGCATATTTACGCATATACACCACACACTTTGGACATGCCCGCGTGAGCAAGTGTCCTTCACATTTTTCATACAAAGGTTTTGATGTTTGGGTTTCTCCAGAACTACATAGTTATCCATTATTAATTTATTAAAACCAAAGCACTTAATACTAATGAAACGTATCAGAAATGAAAATTAAAATGGTTGATGTCATTGCAGAAGACATTGAGAATTTTGACCACAAATCATTATGGTTTTGAAATATGTAGAAACTAAATTGACAAGTTTACATAATTTCAAATGGAAGTGATGAGTTTGAATTATACAATCCGTTAAAATAAATATCCATACAAGTACAGACCCATATAGATTGAAAAAAATATAGAGAATGATCAAGGTCCACAGAGGGGGCATCGATTGGCCTTGGAATCAAACAGTTCACATTGTAGACTTGGCATGAACTCTATGAGAATCTTGTCATTTACCAAACTGGAATTTTGATGAAAATGGGTAGAAGATTGGAGTTGAGTACAAACAATAAAAATAAAATATTTCTGGGTATAAGAGAGAGACCGTTACAACAACGACCGAAATGTTTTTGCCTTTACATCTCTCGACAAACAAGTCTGCAGTGTTCTTGAAATCTTTAGAATTGAGAAGCAGAGTTGTTGTGATATCCCTGTAAATACCCAAGAAAATATAGGTAAAAGAAAAGTACGCAAAGTCGGAAAAAACCCTAGAAACAGAAGACCCAAAAAGAAGAAGAGAATAAAAGAAACCATGATTCTCACTTCTATATCAGTTACTGTAGCTGGTAGTGTGCAGGAACTGTAAAAGATTGAGGAGGAGGGAGGAGGAGGAGGAGGAGGAGAGAGGAGGGAGAAGGAGGAGAAGGAGGAGGAGGAGGAGGAGGAGGAGGAGGAGGAGAAGAAGAAGGGAAAAGGAGGAGGAGAAGAAGAACAAACCCTTAGTAGTGTAGTGTACGTTCCATGCAAAATCAATCATTTTAATTATGATTTTTATTCAACCTCAAATTTACTTAAACATAGGTTCAAAAGTCATTCTAATACTTCACCTACAGAAGGACAACGACTTACAAATTCTCAACGCCAAACAACTAATGCTGCAACACCAACATTGTTCAACATAAAATTAAAAAATTAATGACAGCCGTGAGATGGGTGCGAAAGATCCAAGAGCAAGAGTTGTGCTTAGATAGAGGAGTTGATACACTCTAGATGGCCAACAGAGACTTTTATCCAGCAGGAAAATTAAGAGTCTCTGGCAAAAAATGAGCATGCTGGAGATGGAGATGTGTATAGTGTTGGGGATTAGAAATTAAATAAAAGCAAACACACAATCACACGACACAAGATTTACGTGGTTCGGCTAGAACGCCTACGTCCACGGAGCGAGATCAAATCTACTATGTAAGAAAACAAGTACAGAGGATTACAAGGTCTCTCCCTTTCAGATCTCTCTGTCTCTCACTCTCTCTCTAATCCCTCTTCTCTATGTCTTACACAGGAATACAATAATATATAAGTCACCCTATTGGGCCTAAGCCCAATAGGCCCATTAGTGGGGCTGGCCTACAACAATCTCCCCCTCCAGCCCCAGGAGGAGGAGAACACTCTGACATGGATGTCATCTTCTGTAGAGGCCAGATGCCCCTACGCAGAACTCAAACTTGTTCTTTGAAAGAACTTTGGTGAATGCGTCTGCTGGATTGTGGTCTGTATGGATCTTCTTTACACTGATCTGTTTCTCTTCAATAGCTGCTCTCAACCAATGATATCTCAAATCAATGTGCTTCGTTCTTGAGTGATACATGGCATTCTTACTCAAGTCGATGGCGCTCTGACTGTCACAATACACTGTGTAGTCCTCCTGTTTGATGCCTATTTCTCGAAGAAATCCCTTTTGCCAAACCATCTCTTTCCCAGCTTCTGTAGCAGCAATGTACTCTGCCTCTGCCGTAGAAAGTGCTACACACTTCTGTAACTTGGATTGCCAACTGACGGCTCCTCCAGCAAATGTGAAAAGATAACCAGAAGTGGACTTGCGACCATCAAGGTCACCAACCATATCTGCATCTGTGTAGCCTGTAATAAAAGGGTCTCCACCAAACATGATGCCCATGCTCGATGTACCTCGTAGGTATCTGAAGATCCATCTCACTGCCTCCCAATGATCATGTCCTGGGTCTGACATAAATCTGCTCACCAATCCAACTGCATGTGCGATATCAGGTCTTGTGCAAACCATAGCGTACATGAGACTACCAACTGCCGACTGATATGGAATCTGACTCATCTTGTCTTTCTCTGTCTCTGATGAAGGACAACATTCCTTACTTAGCTTGAAGTGAGCGGCGATAGCACTCCCTCATGCCGAATCTCTCCAAGACCTTCTCAATGTATTTCTCTTGAGACAGGATAATCTTATTTTTCTTTCTATCTCTGTGAATCTCCATACCTAAAATCTGTCTAACAGGGCCAAGATCTTTCATGTCAAACGCCTTTGACAGGTCTACCTTCAACAACTTGATCAATTCAGAACTCTTTCCAAATATCAACATGTCGTCCACATATAATAACAGGATGATGAACTGATCACCCTTGAACTCCTGATAATACACACATGAGTCACCTGAACTATGTTTGTATCCTTGTCCTGTCATGAAAGAGTGCAACTTCTTGTACCATTGCCGCGGTGCTTGCTTCAATCCGTACAAGCTTTTCTTGAGTCGGCAAACAAGATTCTCCTTGCCCTTCAACTCAAACCCCTCGGGTTGTTTCATGTAGATCTCTTCGTCTAGGTCACCGTGAAGAAATGCAGTCTTCACGTCCATCTGTTCAATCTCAAGATCTAGACTTGCGGCTAAGCCCAACATAACTCGTATGGAGCTCATCTTCACCACTGGTGAGAATATCTCGTCGAAGTCCACTCCCTTCTTTTGTCCAAAGCCCTTCACCACTAAGCGGGCTTTATACTTCAGAACTTTTTCTCCATCCTTTTTCACCCGAAAGACCCATTTGTTCTGTAGGGCTTTCCTGCCAACTGGTAGATCAACCAACTCATATGTGTTGTTCTTCTTAAGAGACATCATCTCTTCTACCATAGCTTTCCCCCAGTGAATTCTGTTTTTGTCGCCTATAGCCTCTGAGTAACTCTCAGGCTCCCCCTCACTGGTCATCAACACATAATCGGAACTCGGGTATCTCCTGGATGGGTTATGCTCTCTAACAGATCTCCTAGGAGGTATAACATCCTCCGATGTAGAAGTACCGGGGGGATGCTCCCCCTCGCTCAACTGTCTATCTATGTCCTGATCATCCTCCACTGTGTCCTCAGCTGTATCATGTACCGGCTCATTAACTGTCTCATCTGTAGACGTATCTGCTGGCCCACTGACACTGTCACCGTGACTGCTAGAAGGAACATCTGACTCACTGTCGTCTGACTGACTGACTGGCGGTGCAGGTGAAGGAGGTGTTGCTGTTGACTGAGATGTGTCAGGAGTGGAGATGGGACCTTGATCTAGGTCACTAGAATATGTGGGTTTATTCTTCTCATTGAAGAATTCATCTTCACGGAATACCACGTCTCGACTCCTGAACATTTTCTGCTGAGCTGGATCCCACAGTCTGTATCCGAATTCTGGACCACCATAACCAATAAATGCACACAATGTCGACTTTACATCCAATTTCTTCCTTGACATATCAGGGATGTGTGCATAGCAAACGCAGCCAAAAACTCTGAGATGTTTGTAGGAAACTTTTCTGCCTGTCCACAAACATTCTGCCACTTCACCATTTAAGGGAGCTGATGGTGAGCGGTTGATGAGGTATACTGCTGTCCTCGCTGCTTCGCTCCAAAATCTCTTGGGTAGATTTGCGTTGTGAACTATGCAACGCATTCGCTCAACAATGGTGCGGTTGTAGCGCTTGGCTACACCATTATGCTGGGGAGTCCCTGGCACTGTCAACTCATGTCGAATGCCGTGCTTCTTGCAGAATTCTTTAAACTCTCCCGATGTGTACTCTCCACCATTATCGGTCCTCAGACATTTCAGTTTTCTACCCGTCCCTCTCTCCACAGAGGCAACAAACTCACGGAAGAATGAGAAAGTCTGATATTTGGATCTCATGAAGTAAATCCAGCACTTTCTCGTAGAATCATCAATAAAGGTAACAAAGTACTTGTTCTTGCCCAATGACTCCACCTCTATCGGTCCACAAACGTCTGAGTATACTAGGTCTAGCTTCCTGGCCTTTATGTGGCCCTTTAGATTGAAGGAAGCTCTTGTTTGCTTGCCCATGATGCAATGCTCGCAACTGTCTAACCGGGTGCACTCAGTCCGTGGAATAAGGGCTTTCCTCTGAAGAATCTGCAGCCCTCTCTCACTCAGATGTGCAAGTCTCCGGTGCCATAGAGAGAAAGCAGTCTCTCTCTGCACTGCGTGAATCTGACCGGTGCAAACCGTGCCTGTCAAAACATACAGGTAATCTCTGATCACCCCTCGTGCCATGGTAAGCGACCCCTTGCTGATCTTACATTGGTCTCCGCCGAATGTACTGATGTATCCCTCTGTGCCGAGTACCCTCGCAGAAATGAGGTTCAATCTGATATCTGGCACATGTCTCACATCCTTCAAACTAATCTCACAGCCATGACTAGTCTTTATAGTAATGTTCCCAACTCCAGTGATAGGGGAACATGCAGAGTTGCCCATCCGAACTGTTCCAAAATCTCCGGATGTATATATGGAGAAGAAGCTCCTGTGAGGCGTATAATGATAAGTGGCACCAGTGTCAATGACCCACTCAGACGAGGAGGGGGTAATGGACAGACTCTCCCCCTCACTGGTGGTCACTATGACAAGAGTACGCTGCTCCTGACATGTGGCAGCCGTGGTGTCTGAAGAATCTGGCTTTCGTGCCTGATGCTGCACAGTCTGATTATTTTCTCTCTTCCACACCCTGCACTGATTCTTAAAGTGCCCTGCTCTGCCACAGTGAAAACACTTTCTGCTGTCTCTGCCTCTGCTCTAAGATCTGTGACCTCCACCGGGTCTGCTCTTGCTTCTATGGTCCTGGCGACCATGAGTTTTATGTCTTCTGCCCCTATCCTGTGACACATATGCTCCGGAAGAAGAAGTTACGATGCCCTTTTCTTTCCGTCTCATCTCTTCATTCATCAATGACTCCTTAACTGTCTCTAAGGATAGCTCGCCACCGGGTGCAGAGTTACTCAAAGCAATCACCAGAGTCTCAAAAGAATCTGGTAGTGTCGCCATGAGAAGAAGAGCCAAAATCTCATCTGCAAATATGATCTTCGCACTGGCCAACTGGTTCACCATACCCTGATAGTTGCTGAGGTGTTCTGACATTGACATGTTCTCATTGTATGTCAGTTTCACCAGTCTCTTGATAACAAAGGCTTTGTTCACTGGCGCCTTGCTCTCATACATTGTAGACAATTTGGTCCACAGTTCATCTGCCTTCTTTTCTGCTGTGATATGGTGAAGAATGTTGTCATCGACATACTCCCTGATCAGGCCCACAGCCTTCAAATGCTTGTACTCCCATTCTTTGGGCTTTTCCTTCATATCTTCAGGCATAGATACATCTCCTAAAATGGGATAATATAAGTCTTGCTTAATCAGAAGATCTTGCATCCGGGTCTTCCATAGGAGATAATTGCCCGGTACCAATTTCATTACTGTAGAACTGGAACTGGATGCCATTCTGTCACTGTCCTCTGTTCTGTTTGTGCGCAAATGCGGAAGCAAATAACCAACAGTGTAAATTTGTAGCCCTGCACAAACCTAGGGATCTACTACTAGCATCCAACCAAATACCCCCGAACTCCTCACCACTTGGGTGGTTCAATCATACACATAGCAGAATAATGTGTAAAAAAGTAAATGACAGTGATGAAAAATAAGAGGAAAAGAACTCAGCTGATCTCCTTTTTATAAACACCACTGCTTGGCGCTGACTGTCAACTCTCCAGAAACTAGATCCACACCGGTCACTGTGTAGATCTCACTGCCACGATCGTACAAGTGAAGACGAATCTCAAATCCGAGTCCTGGTGACTCCGGAAACTTCAAAACAAATCTGGACCGTTGATTTCCCCGCTGCAAGAGTACCTGAATCTGTAGTCCCTCGGTGCACTGGAAATGGTGGTCTCGTGGGTGCACCTGAACTGGTGGTCCCGCGGGTGTACAGAAAATGGTGGTCCTGCGGACCACTGTTTTTTTTTTTCTTTTCCTTCTTCTCAAATCTGTGAACAGTCCGTTCACGGGAACCGCCGGCACCTGGTTGCTTTCTCTTCTCAGATCTGTGAACAGATCGGTTCACGAAAAAGAAAAAAAAAATTTATTCTTCTTGGTCTCCGACGATCTGGCCGGGGTTGGTGCTGCAGCTCCACTGCCGGCTGAAATCCTCGTCACTTCCGCTGCGATTACCACCGCTGCCACTCTCTGCTTTGCCGCAGGTCTCAGATCGGAACAGCCTTGTCGCTGGCTGTTAGGGGCGAAGATGCCTCTCGCTGGTTGTCTCAGATCTGGCGGATCTATGGAGACATTCGCCGCTGTTGTTTGCAGCGCTTCTTGCCGCCGCTACCGCTGGCTGCCGCTCTCTGCTTTGCCTCAGATCTCAATCGGAGTCGCCTCTGTTTTCTCTGCAGTTTTCTGCATTTTTTTTTTTTTCTGTAACAGATCTGAACCTTTCTTGATGCAAAGATCAGTTCAGATCTGATCTGTGATTACCTCCGAAATACCGGCGTTCTTCTCTCTGGCTGAGTCTCGGATCTGGGTGAGTTTGATGCCCTAAGACCAGATTTGGTTGTCGACTGCCGTTCTTCTCCTTCGAAACTGAAAAACGAAAAACTGGCTGCCTGCTGCACTTCAGATCTTCGTTTGGAAACCCAGATCTGCCGCTGCTGCTCCGGCGATCTGAGAAAAACCTTTTCTTCTGCTGTTTTTCCGTCTCACTCCCGCTAGCTGCCGCTCTCTGCTTTTGCTCACGGCTCTCTGCTGCACTTCAGATCTAAGCCCAGATGCCTTTGGATTTGGTTTTTCCTCTTGTGCCGACGCCAAGATAAACCCCTCAGCCGACCTGCTCTCAGCAGATCGGTGGAATATTTTTTTTTCTCAATCGATGTAAAGACCGACTGGAACAATATTCTCTTCAGCCGACGGGCTGGTTTTCCGTCCGAAGTTCTCCGACGGTCTGTGTGATTTTTACCGACTCTGATTCGACTGAACCTTGTCTGAATCCGATAATCTTCGGCTCTGATACCACTTGTTGGGGATTAGAAATTAAATAAAAGCAAACACACAATCACACGACACAAGATTTACGTGGTTCGGCTAGAACGCCTACGTCCACGGAGCGAGATCAAATCTACTATGTAAGAAAACAAGTACAGAGGATTACAAGGTCTCTCCCTTTCAGATCTCTCTGTCTCTCACTCTCTCTCTAATCCCTCTTCTCTATGTCTTACACAGGAATACAATAATATATAAGTCACCCTATTGGGCCTAAGCCCAATAGGCCCATTAGTGGGGCTGGCCCACAACATATAGTTGGGTTGAAGTAGAGACCAATATCGCCCTGGGAGTGGCCAACAAAGAGAGCAACATAGACATAAGAGAGCTGAAACTTGTTTCTACTGCATAAAAGGATTTTAGATGGTTGCATGGGATTTGGGGATCATGCATCATCTTTGGCATATTGCATTACAGGCACCGTTTATTTTATAACTTGCATGTGTGTTATCACTTTATTTATTTAATTCTTTTACTTTAGAATTCCTGTCGGCTATATACTGCATGCTTGTGTTTTATTTCTCTCACTGGACTAGGAGTTCATGTCTCCTTACATTATAGACTTTTTGTTGGAATATATTTAGAGTTTTTATATTAATAAAATTATTGTGTGATTAGGAGTCGTAGTTTGAGTTTACCTTTAATTGAGAAGTGTATTTGATTTATAATTACTTAAGTGTTTAAGTATGAGTGTGATATCCCTAGGGTCGGCTAGAGGCTATACATATATATAATACGCTAGGTATTCAATAATATACTGAGATTATATCTTTTCTACACGGTATCAGTCAAAATTCGTTCCTGAGTGGACCTTCAGTTTGTTTCTCTCCCTCTGCAAGGAGATTCATCGGCAGAGGGAGGGAGGGAGGAAAACATATTCAATCGACGAATCTTTCTTGTTGTTTTTTTTTCTCTCTCTTGCACTGATCGAAATTGGAATCTCTTCACTCAGAGATTCAGATCTGACATCCATTCAATTGAAGCGATAACAACAACTGTTCCGTGTTGAGATACCAGCCTCCTAATCGAGCGCCAGGCATACATCTTCTTCTCGCCGTAGTTCAGATCTAAAAATCCTAGATCTCTGTTCAAGCCCTTTGTTGGTTGTGATCGGCTGCGCCGGCCATTGCAATTGCAGATCTCTCTAAAGTCTGCTGTTTTCCATATCCAAATCCTATTGAGTGCGCCTTCAATAGACAAATCTGCAATCAATCGATCTGTTGGTGCTTGGAGGACGATCTCTTTCCAGCGAGAAAGCGCTGGCCAGATCTAAGATCTTCTAGGCGTCGCCTTCACGATCAACGAGGCCAAATTTCACCATTCGGTCGCAGATCTAATTGTTCTCAGATCTGTAGCCCACCGTCTGCAAATCAGCCCCGCCATCCACTTTACCACCTGTTGTTCGCCCGACTGCCCTCGGGTTTCACGTGTTTCTCATCACTATTTTCGCTCGCTTCTCTCCTATCTGGATCAGCTCTTCGGACTGCGGCGTCTCTCCTTGCATCGTCATTTGCAAGCCGCAAAAATCGCTGACTTTCTGCCCAGATTTCGGCGTTTCCCTGCAACGTCCGCTGGCATTGCTCACCACTGTGCTCTTCCTTCAGATCCCTTCAGATCTGCACCAGCCACTCAGCGATTTCGGTGTTCTTGTCGGCGCTCTTTGTTCGGTGTTCTAAGATCAGATCTGCAGCAAGTCTTCTCAGCCAGCATTCTGCGTACAGATTCAACAAGACACTAGTCTAGGCTTCAGATTTGAACAAGAAACAGAGCAAGGCTACATGTCTCGCCGCTTCGCAGACTACTATTGTTTGATTTACTGTCCAGATTTTGCAGCATAAGCATTTTTAGATTTCTTCTCAGATCTGCCCCTTTGCACGAGACCTCCTGTGGTCTGTCTGCACACACTCTTTTTGTGCTTGCAAGACCCTTTCTACCCGGCGCTTGTAGATATTATTTGTTATCTCTAATCAGAAAGAGAAAGCTCAGTAGGGCGAGTCAGAAACCCATATATCTTCAGCACCTCAAGTTGTTCTCGGTCAGATCTGTGCTATTTGTTGTTTGTGAAAGATTGCATCTTCTCTGATGTTGTTGCCTGTATTTGCAATATCTATTATTGCTCTGTGAACAATTGACTCCTTGCTCTCTCAAAGCAACAAATCATTACTCCATCACGGCTACTGAAAGTAATGAATACACTAGAGAAATATTGTTTGAAGACATTTCATCTACCTGGACTTTATTCAGTTGTCCAGCCTGTCCTTGTTCTTGTTGTAACTTCTCCTGCAGCACCTTCACTTCCACTGTCTCCTTTGCCTCCGAATGTATTTAGATCTTCCCCTTGTCAATCTGATTTTCCAGTCCACAGTTTTTTTTTTTTGTTTCTTCTTGCCACAATCTGCTAGTTATGTGCCAAGAAGAAAGGGGGAGAGCTGAAGAAAGGGATGCAAATTACCCTTCTTTTCCTACTTAGCTGCCTTTCGAGCAGTCTTGTTTTACTGTTTCTTCAATATGAGATGACCACTTTAGCCGAAGAGAGGGACGCAACTTGCCCTTCGTTCGAGCATGCCTTGTTTTGTTGTTTCTCGAAAATGAGACAGCATGTTTTTGGACACATGTCCATTTGTTGTGGAATTCATCCACTCATTTTATTTGGAGGACTCTGATTCGTCCCCAATTTTTGTTGGCCTTCATGGCTACAACCTTTGCTGACCTTTTAGGGTTACAACATCTTTGATGTCCTTCATGGCAACAACCTTTTTTAACCTTTCATGGTTACAGTTTTTGCTGACCTTTTATGGCTATAGCGTTATTTGCTGGCCTTTCATGGCTTCAGCCTCTTTTGCTGGCCTTTCATGGCTACAGTCTTATTTGCTGGCTTTTCATGGCTACAACCTTTGCTGGCCTTTATGACTTCAGCCCTTTTGCGGCCTTTCTGATCTGATTGATCGATGTGATGGCTTCAGCATTTTTTTAGCATTTATTATGCCCTTGTTTTGTAGGTCATTCATTACCTGTGTTTATCGCATATTGCGATCACTGTTTTTGCCGAACAACTGTCTTATTGCCACTGCCGTCGTCCGTGCCAAGTTTTGTGTTTCAGGCCATCATCTGTGTTTGCCTCCTATCATTTTGCAGCCAGTCAACGCTGTCACTGCTAACAAATCTTCGTGGCCAGTCAGTTGCCATTTTTTGTAGTTCACCTACCGATTCTTCATGTTCCAAGCTTTGAGTTCATCCAGGCTTCAGTTTGCGGGGGCGTGTTGGAATATATTTAGAGTTTTTATGTTAATAGAATTATTGTATGATTAGGAGTCCTAGTTTGGGTTTACCTCTAATTAAGATGTGTATTTGATTTATAATTACTTAAGTGTTTGAGTATGAGTGTGATAGCCCTAGGGTCGGCTAGAGGCTATATATACATGTAATAGGCTAGGTATTCAATAATATACTGAGATTATATCTTTTCTACACTTTTCAATGGAATTAGGGCAACGTGAGGCACAAGAACGAACTTAGAATCTTTGGAGCTGCTTTAGCACTGAGTCGTAGTCAATTATATTAGAGATATATATGAATTATGTTTACTTTTGTTGAGACACACGAAGTGTCAGGATTTAAGGATTGTAATAGACTTTATATTCATGGTTTGAGATTTATTTTTATTGCTATGAGTGTGAGAATGGTGAGATATGGGCATGATCCAACTAATAATTGTGCTGAAACTTCTAAATCCCACCAAACTTCACGACTAGGAGTCTAGGCTGTAAAATGTTGAATTCATATTTCTTATTGCCGTATTCCATAAAATTTTGGATAATTTTTGCCATTGACAGTATTCCCCTCCAAAATTTTGGATTTATAACGAGCATCAGTCGATACGAGGGCAGTTATGGTGCCATCAACATATCCACATTTCTCGACCAATTAAAAAAAATTCTTCATGAGTAATTGGTCCTAAAAACTGACTTATTTCTTTGGTTGCTGTTTGCAAAAAAGACCCTCTTGTGATGGTAAAAAATAGGGCTGAAATCGGATCGGATCGGATCAGGTTTCTTAAAACCCAACTCGACCCAAGTCAATAAAATATGGAACCCGATTCGACTCGAACTTCTGATCCAACCCGATCCAAACTTTAACCCGATTCAACCCGAATTCTGACCCGACCCACATTTTAAACCCATTTTAACCTAATTTTTGCTGGATTGGGTTTGATCAAATCAGGTGGGGTAAACTTGAAAATCCCTCAACCTGACTTGAATTCTATGCTGATTTCTGTTTCTTCAACCCGACCCGCATGATTTCTCGAGTTAGGTCGGGTCATGTGGGTTGGATCAAAACTCAACCCGAGTTTTACCCCTATTAAAAAAATTGACCCATGTGCAGAACGTCCGTAGGTAACACTAGATCTGTATCGTGAAGTTAAATTTGTTATATAACTCACGCACCAGTTGCGGAGTAGGGTGGGGTGTGACAATTATTTTGTGGATGATGCCTGAGTTTAAATATCTTTAAAATTTTGAAATCTCAATTAATATTTATTAGATTTTAAAAGAACGCTATGGTGTAAACTTGTAATTATCGTCATTTAAGACCAACAATTATATTGGAATTGAAAGTCCATATTCATATGGTGTACAGGTAAAGCCGACGATCCAGATCGTCCAAACTGAAAGTGCCAATTCAATGGACAAAATCAGATGGTCGTTATTGCTCAATAATTTACATCCATAGTGAGGTCCATATCTTGAACGTCAATGATGAACAGTATGGTGATTGTGATCAATTTGATAGAAAGATTTAAACTTTGAATAAGAAACTCACAAAAAATAATCTTAATTAAATTCACCCAAAGTGATTAAATTACTCTCCGACCAAATCAAATAATGTGCAGAGAGAAGTACAACATACTGTGAACAAATAATAAAAATTGGCATAGACAAATGTCTCAATGAGCACCTATTAAGTGGTAAAAATTACCAGTTTATTGGCTTCTCTAATGGCACTAGCAAAGGCAAAACTCGAGTCTATTATATGGATACTATTAGTATAATTCTACATTGCTTGACTACCTTTGAGACGTGCGATGTATAAATACATGAGCACCATCTCTTAGACAGCGAGTTTTCAAAGGTGAGTTTTACTCATGGGTTTTAAAATGGTATCAGAGTTGGTATACCACAGAGATGGTCGGATTCGTATCTCTAGTCCTGCATGGTGAGAGAGAGCTGAGTATCTCTAGCTTTGGTGCTAAGGGGGAGTGTCAGCATAGTCCCACATCGTATGGATACCTTTAGGATGTACAGTGTATAAACACATGAGCACTCTCTCCTTGATAACCAATTTTCAAAAGTGAATTCTACTCATGAATTTTAATAGGTTTTAGGGCCAAATAAAGCCCATTTTAAGCTCGATCCAACCCAATCTCCAATTGACCCACCAAACCAGAGTCGAAAGTGAGTTTGGGTAGGAATGGGTCAGATTAGTTCAATTTGGGTCAAGTTGAGAGCCAATTCAATCCAAACTGAGTCAGTCGGGTTGTAGAATCTCACTCCTGAGCCAACCACTCTCAACACAGTCCTTATTGAGTCAGTACTTATTTTATAGTCTTACTTCGTTGGCACTGTTTTCTTCTGCAAGAGAAGTAATGTTGTCGGTTCATCCACCATTTTCAAATCAAAGAAACCTTTAAGAGAGACAACCCTAAAATGGAAGTAGCAATCCATGCTAAAAAGATCCTGTTTTGTCCCTTCTATTTGGACTATTGGATACTATTTTTCATTAATATTTTATTATTCACTATTAATTATGTCCATTAGGTGCTGTAACTATGAAAAATTTGGAGAAAAGAATGATATTATGACTTATATTGGCTTGAATGTATTTATTGAGAAAAAATTGGTGACATTTTATAAGCCTTGACAGGACAAATATGCAAATAATGCCCAAAACTAAGAAGCCCAAATTCCCATTTCAACTAAAAAATCCACAAATATTGGATTTTAAGATTTTTGAAAAAGAAATAATTCTGAACTCGAAATGGGTCAAATGGAAGAAACAACATTGAAAGTATCTATGAATTTCACATGAGAATCTCAAACTATTGGCTCCATTCACATGCCTATTTGAATTTGTTATTTCTAAATTATAAGTCCCACAGTTGAGGCCTCTTTTATTTTATTTTGAAAATCATATATACATTTCATGTTTCACTAAATGACAGAAGTAGTGTAGAGCATGATATGTCCCTCTCAACAACCCTTAATATTTTAGTAAGTTTGAATCCATTGCTGGTCAAAAACCATTAGGAATGGTGAAATTCCTAACCTAGTTTGTATGACTCAGAAGACCCAACTCAGTTGCCTAACTGAGTCGAGTTGGCCAACTCAATGGTTTGATTACCTTATGAAATGATTACATGCTATATGCAAGTTTTAAGTTCTTAATCTTAGCAGAAGAATTTGATTGTGGAAAAGTGAAAAAGAGTAAATTAGATAGATGAGCTAATATTTCAATTAAGTTGGGTAGAGTTTTGACCCTAAAGCCTGATCCGGCCCAAATTTTTTTTTTTTTTTTTTAAATCCATTTAAACACCCTACTTTTTAAAACTTACTCCACTCTAAGTTAAAAAATCTTAAACAAATGGACTCACTTTACATATCTCAAAAAAGTTTTTTTATCTTTCATTATTTTATTAAAGATGATTTTTATATTGTCTTTTAATTATTATTTTTTCAAATTTTATATAAATTTAGGTTGGGTCGGATTGAATTGCATGAAATAGAATTCAAGTAAGATTGAATTGCCCACATGGGTGCATCTCAATTGGTTAAGCGGGAGGTGTTAGGTTCGAGCCCTCATGGCTTCATCTGGTGTATTCTAAGGCAGTGAATATCACCTTTGACACTGTTACACTGGGTTTCCCGCAGAAACCACACATAAATTCAAAAAAAAATAGTAATAAAGAATTTGAT
This sequence comes from Chimonanthus praecox, assembly GCA_022113865.1. Taxonomy (NCBI): domain Eukaryota; kingdom Viridiplantae; phylum Streptophyta; class Magnoliopsida; order Laurales; family Calycanthaceae; genus Chimonanthus; species Chimonanthus praecox. The sequence goes on from CM039086.1 coordinate 29,599,646, forward strand.
TCAAATTAGAATAATTCAAATAAAAAATGATTATTATCTATGTTAATCTATGAGTTCGAATTTTAAATTTTTAAACCCTAGTGTCATAATTTCTCCATGCTCCAAAAATAGCCCATTTGAGCATGAATTAGGAGAGGTAGTAAGTAGCAAGCTCTATTCTGAACTCTGAACCAAATCAGTGGTGCAAAATAGTAGGTGGAGAAAGACAATTTGTCTTATTTTATATGATGTCAAAATGAATGAGACTTAGGTTGAAAATTGTCATCTTCTGCCCTAAAACCTATAATTTTAATCAAGGACCACAAACCTTCCTTAATCACATTTTTTTATGTGTTTTGGATGTTACAATTAGCACACAAACTCACTTTAAGATGGGAATCTAAAGACTAAACTTTAAACATTGCATTAGCCAATAAAGTCCACTCATTAAACAAATAAATCATGTTTAACCTCACCTACTTAAGTCAAACTTTCCAATTACCTCATGTCAATTTGCCATCAGTTGGAGAGAGAGAGAGAGAGGATTTTTGTTTTGTGTGATAGAACAGTAAGAATGGTATTAAAATTTAATTTTTAATTAAAACATGTCCAAGCTATTAAAAAATGATTTAGTCCAGTTGGCACAATGTCATTGACTTTCAAGCCAGATCACACCCTCTTATGATTCAAGCCTCGTTCATTAAGATTTATATTTTTATACAACTCCATTAACATCAAATAAATCATCAGCTTGTAATAGAAAAAAAAAATATAATAAAACAACTTTGAAGGTCCTTTGGAATGCAATCAGTTTACTTTTGTTAACATTCGAAGCCAACTTATTTTACTTTAGAATATAATTAGAAATTCCAAATTTTGAATTTGACTCAAAATTCTATTGAGCCAAGTAATTAAGTTCAACTGGAAAACATTTATGACTCAGCTGACTAAAAAATCCAACAAGCTGAGTCAATTCAGCTGACTCATTCAAATCTTTTTGAGTTTTAAACTATGTTTTATTCTAATGGGGTTGGGGATTGAGTAGAATAAGGGAGTTGTGATATACTAAAAAATGAAGAGAGAGAGAGAGAAATGGTACTATCTATCTAATGCATTATTCAACAACAATAATTACCTATAAGTTTTTTTTGGATTTACGTGTTGGAAACTCAAACACAGTCCTACTAAAATCCCCACAGATGAGCCCACTACCTCTGAGACACACCAAGGTTAGACCATGAGAATTCGAACTCGCAACCTCCCACTTCCTGATACGGGAGGCAACTCAATTGAACAATATGCTCTTTTTTATTTTATTAAAAAATGCATATAAAATTAGCTAAAAGTTAACTCTAATCCCTTACATGCTCAATAGTTAATGCCCAAATGACATACAAAATTGTCAACAAATCATTTTGAGACAGGATATGTTTCTCTTTCATTTTCTTTTGTTCTCTTCTCATTCATAGGTATGAAGAAAGATACCATTTCTCCCTCTATATATAGGGAAGGCATCTGATACAAAACTACACAAGACCCAATCCTTCACCTTCAGAAGCTTGAGAAGAAGAAGAAAAAATATATGGTATTCATTTAAACTAAGGTTCTTTCTATTTAATGCCAATGCCATCAAGAGACTAACTCCAAATTTCTCTTCTTCTTTTTTCTATTTTATTTTCTTCCTTTTTTTTAAGGGCATTTTCAAGGATGGGAAGTCAAAAGCTCTCCAACAGCCAAAGCTTGGAGGAACTAGAGCTGCTCTCTTTGTCTATGGTCATTTTCTATTTTCTTTGATGAAAGATGATGATATAATTTTTTTTGGTTTTTTAAAAAAAATTTAAAAGACAAAAATGTATCGATCAAGATCTCAGTCATATTCTCCATTTTAGTCGAAGTATAACTTTTAAGAAAAAAAAAAAGTATGTTTTTAGATTGAAACTTTAGGAATGGGACGAAATGTTAACCAAAATGGACTTCAATTTTAACTGAAATATCGATATGCAGTAATAGTTTTAGCATTTTTTTTAAAAAAAAAAAATCCAACAATGTTGATTTTTCATATTGGGTTGTTCGTATTAGTCATTTTGACAACTAGATTGAACTTCCAAAATGAGACAAAATAGTGATAGAGATGGAACAAATTTTCTAAATTTCGGCCGAATTATCGGTTTTCTTGTAGATTTTTCTTTAACATGGGTTGGTGTGAATTGATAAATGCAGCTATGGAGGCCCTTGAGAACATGGCTTTTATATCAAATGCAGTTAGCTTGGTGACTTATTTCAATGGTTACATGAATTTTGGCCTAACAAAATCAGCCACAACTCTCACAAATTTTATGGGAACTTCATTCCTCTTGGCTCTCTTTGGAGGATTCATCTCTGATGCCTATTTGTCAAGATTCAAGACTTCTGTACTCTTTGGCTGCATTGAACTTGTGGTGAGTTCTTGCTTATTCTCCAAATTTAGGGTTTTTTTTTTTTAATTTACGTGTGGGAAACCGCAGGATACTAAAACCTTCACGGGTCCAATCTCAATTTTCAAATAAATAAAAAATTAATTATGATGATACTGATGATGACGCTCATTTGAGGTGAATTCAAATTTTCAAATCAAACTACAAATAATACTCCCTTCGTTCCATTTTAGTTGTCTCATTTGAAACATTTGTACTTTTTTAAAGAACTCAGCTAGCACTCCATGTGATCTAATCCATTTTCAACACACTTTATGATACTCCAATATAAATGAGACAACTATTTTAGGACAACCTCAAAATACATATAAGACAACTAAATTGGAACAGAGGAAGTAATAAGTTGCTACAATAAAAAAGTCTTCAACTCATCATTCATTCAATAATTTATGTTCATTTATTTATGTACATATAATATGTATTTGGTGGATAGGTTGGAATAGAAGCATCTCACATGATTTGGATTTTCATTCAGTTCATCTCAAATTTTTAATTATAGCTTCCAATAGAAATTATGATGTGTTTAGTTCTAAAATCTAAACTAATGATGTTTCTCTAAGGTGCTATTATAGACAAGACTTAACCAAAGAAGCGACCCAACGACAATAGGAATATGAGTTTTGTCCTCTTCACCAATCGAACGGCTGAGATTGCCCCTTTGACCCATCAAAAAATTGTTAGACCTGTACAAAACTACAAATGCATTTTATCAGCGGACTTCACCTGCCACCAAAATTGACAAAATCTGACCCAACTTGATTAAGTGACGTCATGATCTTACCCATTGATAAATGGATAGATCTAACTGACCCAACTATTGCACGTTTATATGCAATGCATCTAATTATATAAGATTTACACTTGAGAAGTAGCCTTCTAGAAAAGTTCGAGTAAATGAGTAAACTTGACTCAAACCCAAACATGAAATAGAACGTAAAGGGGTTGGAGTGATGGCCACAAATCCGCCTCAAAAAGCGGGAGTCCTGAGTTTGATTCTTAGTCTATCTTAAAGGGTCACTCCCCATAGAGTTATCCGATATTCGTGGGTAGGGAGGCTTGTACATGCCCTGAAGATTAGTTGAGTATTTTAAGAGACTTGAACACCTTGATCATAAAAAAGACTCAAACATGAAATAGACCCAAACCGAATATGACTTGACCCAAGCCAACCTGTTGCCCGGTCTACCTGCCACCAGTAAATATCGGCTGAAATTCAAAATATAAGTCGATATTTATCAAACTTTAGAGAGACAATATGATATATAAATATTGCAAGGAATAAGGGTTTTTTTTTTTTTTTTTAAAAAAGGCTCAAAACTGATATATCTAAAATTTCGGTCAAATTTTCAAATATAATGGTGATAATTTATTCTTTTGAAAAAAAAAACTGAGACCTGAAATATCGGCAAAAACCTAAATAATCGGCCAATACTTGTCAGCCTGCCACAGGCCCAAAATATTGGATTTCATGGATATTTCAAACTTAGATCAACCCATTTAATGAGTTTTAGTTATTGTCCCAAACTGATGCTTCAGTCATCAGGTGGACTGGAAATTTTTGGTCGACATATTAAAAAAAATCCAGAAACTGAAATTTCGGAAATATGGACCAAATGGGCCGATATTTGTATACAATTTGGCCCAAATCGGTTTTGCCAAATTTATGAGAAAACCTAATATTTCTTGTTTCAACAGGAGCTCAGGCTAAAAAATATGGCCCAGAATGAATTTCAGATTTTGGCCGATATTTTAAATTCAGACCATATCTAAATATCTAAAGGCCATTATCAACAGCGTCGCTTATTTTCTTTTGATTTAGTGGGTTGGTCCAGCCAGTCTATTGGCCTAACCAACCAATTAATGTCCTAACTCATACACTAATTACTCTCAGAAATATCTAACTGCAGTTTTGGTGCACATTTTTGCCAGGGTTACGCCCTTCTAACTGTGCAAGCCCACTTTCACTTCCTAAGGCCCAGCCCATGTAGAGGTGTGGCACTGATCAGCAATGGTCAATGTGAATCAGCAAGCACGGGCCAAGTTGCACTTCTATTTTCCGGTCTATACCTAGTTGCACTAGGAACAAGCGGCGTCAAAGCGGCATTGCCGGCGCTCGGTGCCGACCAATTTGATGAGAGAGATCCAAATGAAGCCACACATCTCTCAAGTTTCTTTAACTGGTTCCTCTTTAGTCTCACCATCGGCGCATCCATTGGTGTGACCTTTGTGGTGTGGATCAGTAGCAATCAGGGCTGGGGCTGGGGCTTCGGTGTTTGCACCGTCGCCCTCTTCTTCGCAGTTGTGTTCATCTGCATGGGAAAGTCCTCATACAGACATAATGTCCCCAAAGGCAGCCCTGTTCAGCGAGTTCTCCAGGTATGTGCCATGTACAACAGACGGAAAGGTTGAAATGGGCCAGATTTGGGTATTGGATCGAAGGGCCGAAACAATTATTTAAACCATCAATCATAATTGGGCGTCAAAAGTCTTACCTAACTGTTCAAGCCAACCAGAAATCAGTACGAAATTCACACTGATTTGGACCGTGCGTCAACCTAAGTTAAAAGGTGTTGGCAAAAACAAATTTAGGATGGCCGATTAATTTTGGCCCTTTTGGGAATGGTCATTAACATTTTGAAATTGGTTTGGTCTGGACCTAAATTTCAGGCCCGTGAGATAGATGTGGACCTGAAAATAGATCCAGTTGATAGACTTTTCTTGGATACACTATTGACGCGGCCCATTAGCAGGCCCAGAAACGGGTCCTTATGACCCAGTGAACCACATATGCATACACATGTTTCATTCATTGCATCCAAAGGCCAGAAAATTAGTGGCATTGTTAAGATTAATCAGTCATGATTAACAATCTAATGTATCTAGGTAATCGTAGCTGCTGCTCGGAATTGGCAAAGTCCGGTGCCGGGAATGACTGATGAATTGCATGAGTTGCATGACAAAGAAGCTGATATGGAGACTGAATTTCTTCAGAGAACGGACCAGTTTAGGTGTGACTTTCATTACATTATTTTCCAATTTTTATATTTCACACTTAATCTGTTCTAGCCATTAACATGTTCACACCTCATTATCAATATCATCATCTATGGCCATTACCCAATCTATATGGGATGATCGGTTTTTCGAGATCCAATTTTCCTTTTAACTTATCATAGACCATCACATTTATCACGTCGCAAGCTATTATGTCTTTCTTTGTGCTTTCTCTCTATGTTTTAGTCATTACAAAATTTTTAGTAACTTCCACATGGTTGAAATGATCAGCATATCCTTGATTTGACCATAAATTCTCCACAGTTTGTTTCTTCTTGAGTCTGGCTTTAATCTTTTACTAACACGACCAAATCACTTTAAATAAATTTTCCTTATTTTGCCAATTCACTAACTAATTGAATCTATGTCGTTGTTTTATTATAGGTTTTTGGACAAAGCTGCAATGACAAGAGCGGGCCAAGGTGCACATACACTAGGGCCTTGGCGCATTTGCACTGTGACACAAGTAGAAGAGACCAAGATCCTCCTTCGAATGCTCCCCATCATTCTCAGCACCGTTTTCATGAACACATGTTTGGCCCAACTCCAGACATTCACCATTCAACAAGGTGTCACCATGGACACTAACTTACTCGGCTTTGCCCCATCACTCCCTGTCATCCCTCTCTTCATGTCCCTCCTTATCCCCTTGTACGATCGAGTTTTTGTCCCTCTAGCGAGAAAATTCACCGGGATCCCTACCGGCATTCGACACCTCCAAAGGATTGGTGTTGGCCTAGTGCTCTCAATGATTTCAATGGCAATATCCAGAGTCTTGGAGACACGTCGAAAATCCGTCGCAGTTCAACATGGCATGGTGGACTCTGTAGAACCACTACCGATGAGCGTCTTTTGGCTAGGCTTCCAATATGCCGTGTTTGGAGCGGCCGACATGTTCACATTTGTGGGGTTGTTGGAGTTCTTCTACGCCGAGAGCTCGGCCGGGATGAAGTCATTGGGGACCGCCATTTCATGGTGTTCATTGGCGTTCGGATACTATCTTAGCTCCGTGGTGGTGGAGGTGGTGAACAAGGTGAGTGGTGGATGGCTAGGGAGTAATAATTTGAATCGAGATAAATTGGATTACTTCTATTGGCTCTTGGCTGGAGTGAGTGTAGTGAATTTTGGGGTATACTTGTTTTGTGCCTCTTGGTATAGGTATAAGAAGGTAGAAGTGAATAAACTAACAAATGATGATGAAGGGGTTGAGGTCAAGGGATGAGGATGGCATTCTTGTTAGTATCCATGGTCTATTTGGTCATTTTGGTATATTCGAAAAAGTTAAAGGAGCAAAACACTAATGTTAGAAATAGATAATTATGTGAAGTAGATGAGATAATTGACTACGGTTTTGTTTGAAGGTTTTAATTGATGTGGTTTCTTCAAATCTTCTCTTCAGATGAGAGAGCGTGTAATCATGAATTTCATTATTTTACTATAAAAAATGTGCATAATTATGTTGCCAAAGAATAATGATAAATTTTGGAATGGAGGCGTGCTTCACTTCTTTGGTGTTAGGACATTACATTGTCATTTTTTATAAAAAAAAAAAAATAGAATTTAAAGTAATTTTTTTCAATATAAAAATAAGGAACTAAATTAGTGCAGATTTGGAATTTGACTATTTCAACAAAGTTAAAAAGTAAACCCTAAATAAATAAAACAAAGATTATAATGATAATGAAAGACTAAGATGATCAAGCCCGTGGCTTTATAGGTGAGGAGATGGGAGTTGGACCAAAGGAACCTAAGCACATAACTTTTCTTAGCATTCAAAATTCACACAATCCAATCTTTTCAATCCCTTAAGATATATCCTACTTTATAAAATATTGTGTTTGACAACTTTGAATCTCCATATATTAAATTTTTCAATATAAAATGAAGCCCATTCCTATTAGATGATTGAGAGTTTTATGTTGAATTTTTCAATATAAATGAAGCCCATTCCTATTAGATGATTGAGGTTTTATGTTGAATCATGTATAAATTAATGCCTAAATGATTGTAGTGGTAGAAGTGCAAATCAGACTACTACTTCTAGAATCAATTACACATATTGTACACTTTTATCTCTCTCAATTATTAGGGTTCACCTAGGGTTGGGCAAGTCAAGTCGAGTTTCAGACCTCCGTGCAATAAAAGAACCAGCAAAGGAAATTGACTAGATACAGACTTAAGTTGCGCCAAGTTTGAACCTGATTATCAAGTAAAAAGTCTGAACCCAAAAACATGTATTCTTTTATGAAATATTTGGCTAAGACACTAATTAAATTGTGATTTTGATATAATATGAGTTTTAAATATTTATTTAATTTATTAAATTAAAATAACTATTGAATAATCTATATATTAGATAATAAGTTTTTTTTTTAATGATTGGTTCGTTTAAATTATATATGTTTTTAGTAGAATAGTGAAAATTTAACTAAATGAATTGAAAGATAATTAAATATTTTAGATGTGTAACGAATTTATCCAAAAACTTAAATTGAAACCCATCCTTTTAGTGGTCAAAATCAGTAGGTATTTTTAGAAAAATGATGCATGTTGATTTTGACCACTAGGTTCAAGTAACTTTCATTAAAAATAAAATAAAAAATTTGGATGAATATATTATACATGTATATAATTAAGTAAACCTTTTTACTAACCAATTAGATTTTTATAATTCTAAAAAAGGTTTAATAACAAAAAAAGGACCAGGTGTATGTGAATCCTCGTTTGTAGTTTCTATATGTCCATATAATCAGGCCAGGCTAAGGTTTCGGGCCAGCACATATACAAGCCCAACCCAAATAATATCGTCATCATCATTAGTCAATATCCCATCTCTTTCATCAGCTTTAGGAGTTTTTCTTCTCTAATTGACTATATCATAATCATACCATCACTCACTTTAGTGTTTAACATGTTCATTTTTACATTTTCCCTTAATGTTTTTAAATATTGCCCTCCCCTCGTAGTTCTTTGATTCGTAACTTTTCAACTGTATATATTGGAACTTTTTTTAATCTTCTGCTAGAGTGACTAAACCATCTCAAACGAATTTCTTTCAATTTGTCATCGCACATCATATTATACATATCACAGTCATCATAATCTTGTTTATTTGTCTTTTTTTTCATCGTTCAACACTTTTTCCAACCTAAAATAATACCAGGCTTTATTTTTTCCAAACTTAGTCCTTTTACAAATCAAGTTGACAGTTTTTGCGTAAAGTCTAGTTTTCTCATGACATGTTTTGACTTGAGCGTGGGCTCAAGCCTGGCCTAGGCTAACCTCAATTTGCAAACCTGAGCCCAAATCAAATTGCATTTGTAAGACTTGAGCTAAATTTCAAGCTCATAGTATATATTTGAGTTTATCTAGGCTTGAGTTTTTCTTTAGACATAAATGGATTTTTTTTGTAATATATTTTAAAAATATAAATTTATAAATTATACTTAAAATTCATTCTCTTGGGCCAAACTCGAGCTTTCAAATAGCACCCAAATTCTAACTTGGGCCTGATATTCAAACGAGTTCGATTTATGCGGCTCGGGTTAGGCCAGGCCCAAGTTGCTCCCAGACCTGCCAAAACCGCGGGAGCACTCTTTTAATTCGTGCTCCCGCTCTGTATGCTACTCATCTTCCTGATCATGATTCTAAATTTGTCGCCCTTTCTCTTTTTCTTCACCGTCTTCTTCTTCTTCTCACTCTTCTTCACCATTTTTGTCAAAGCCAATGCCTTTTTTTTCAAAGAAAAAAGTCTCTGTCTCCGTCCTCGTTTACTCTCTCTAAATTATCCGATGTTTTTCAGCTGCATTCTTCGAAGAATGCCGTCTCCCTTTAGATAGATCCAAGATGCACAGGCGTTAAAGGCCGCCCCCTCTCACTTTTTAGTTTTGATTTTTAATTTTTTTTTAAGATGATTCCTTTGGCCAACGGAGATGTGGGGCCTCCGTCTCCTCTCGAAATGGAATTCTCTCAGGTTTTTGGTGAACGAACCGCTGGAGAAGATGTCCAAGAAGGTATGTTGCTAAGGTGGTTCGATTTTTATTTTAATCAGGGTTCTGAGAATTTTCCGTGCAACTAAAGTGGGGTTTTTTCTGTCAGGGGCGTTCGTGCATTGAATCGTTTACTTTTTTGATTAATTTTATTTGTGGGATTTGGTTACTTTGGTTTATCTGAAGTTGGTTTTTGGTATTACTCATGTTCATGCATGGAGTCGGTATTTTTTTATCAGTTTTCTTCATGGGTTTGGTTAATTTTGGTGTATCTGAAGTTGGTTTTTAGTATTAGTCGTGTTTGTGCGTTGGATCCATAATTTTTTTAGATATTTTTTGTTCATGGGTTTGGTTAATTTTTTGGTACTAGTGAGAAGCATGCACCTCGCATGAGTGGCAGTCGGAAAAAGATGGTAGTAGATACTTCTTTTTCCATTTGACATAATTTGCTAACTAAAAAAGTATGGGCCAAATCCTTCGAACTCACTCAATTATCATAAATCCCAATAGGTCACATCTTTCATTCTTTCTAGCATATGAATCAGAGTACAATGGTTTAATGAACAAGCACTCAAATACACTTGACAGTTACCTTAAGCTCTCTGTTTTTTATTAAACAAAGGTAAACAGAGCTAAGGGACTAGTTGTGTTCATAGATCTTCCAATCTTCCATATACTGAATTTATTATATATACTTTGTAGTGGAGCTGCCCACTTCCCTTTTCTTCTCTTTCCCCTTCTCATCCTCTATATTTGTCAAACTTCCTATGAACAAGGTGTCCATCATTTAATGCTTGTAATCTTCCTGCTGAAGTAGCTACGATCCAACTCTACATAATTATTTTTCATGCATCCTCCTAAGATATTTATTTCCCTTCTTCAACTGGGGGAAGTGGTTTATAATTGAATCTTGGAGGTATTATTATCATTTGGTAGATCCAACAACATGGCCTACGCTCTTACCTAGAACTTTTGAAATTGCCCTAGGAGATGTGATGCACATGCATCCATTTCAAGGAGGTGCAAGAGTTCTTAGTTTGGGCCCAATGCTTATACCTTTTTCACATTGTGGCGTCATGCTCTATATGAATCCATCTTGGGACTTGGAGGACACCAAAGTTGTACAATTAGGACCTCAAATATCTTGGGCTTATGTTTCCTTTTGCTCTTTTTTTTTCATGCTGCTTTTCATCATTCGTTGGCATCTAGAGACTGGAGGTATTTGGTCCACTAAAGGGATTGAGGTTTTAGATTTTGGAGAATCTCTTTTCTTGATACCCATATTCCCCTTTGTTCTCTCAAAAAATGGATGGCATTAACCCTGCCAGGTGCATTCTTCACAAAACCTCCTCTTTCTACCAAAAGACTATCCATCTATATTTTCTTCCAATGATTTCAGAGATGTGTGTGCTATAAAAGAAGTGATACCAAATGGACCTGTCAAACCTGCAGTGAAGGAAGTAAGATCAATTGGTTCATCTTCATGCCTGAAAATTTTACTTGCTAGCTAGATGCTAGAATCCTAAAACAGTGGCGAAGAAATTATCCACTGTTAAAAATTTCCCAGCTATTGCATCCAACAGAAAGCCTCCTCTGCCGGCATACTACACCATTCATTACCAATGAACACTGCAAGATCTCTATAGAGCTATGAGTGTAAACAATATCAAATGATTTTGTTGAGAAATTTCTTTAAATTGTCCAACACAAGATCGTCATATTGGTTGACTTCTTGCAAGTTGCAAATAAACATGTAATCAAAACAATTATGAAACTCTTTATGCACTTTCAACTCAGGCCCATGAGAACTTCTCCTTGACACTAAGTTCAACAACATTTGCTACCAAAGGCTCAAATGATGGCATGCCAAAGAACCTTTGACATGTCTAATACAAAAAATGCACATGCGAGAGACCTTTTGCAGTTGCTGCCCCAGCCCGACTATGGGCCAAATCCCTTTCTGTTAAATTTGACCTTTCCAGCGTGATCAACATCTGATATTTTATTTGCAGAAATCTACTCTTGAATCACATAATTTTCAGTGATAAGCTTCATCTGAAGTTTATTCTCCTCTTTCCTAAATCTTTTCAATCATTTGTAATGTGTCTAATCCTTCTCTCTTGTCCTGCCCATCTCTTTCCGTTTTGGATTACACCTCATCCCATCTAACCAAATGATGATACTTCTCTTTTCTCCTCCGTTCCTTCTCATCGAAATGTATTTGGAGCATCCCAGCTTCTTTGCCACTGGTTCCAGAATTTTGAAAAGCAATAGGTGATCTTGAATGATCATATTTTTTCCCAGTTGCAAGTGGTAGAAATGTTTAGGATACTGTGAAGCTAATCAGTTGGAAATTTTTCTGTGCATTTTTATGTAACATGCATTTTATTTTTGCTTTGATCTAGAGGATCCACACTGCATATTTAGGCCTCCTAATAATTCAGTGATCTTCTGATGGTATGAATGTTTGTCAGTTGAACTTGTTCATAAGAGTCAATCAACAATAGGAATTTCACATCTAACAATTCCCTAGCATGATTTTTTTGAATGTTTTCTCCAATTGTCTTCCCTCTCTACAGTTGATATTATCTCAGCAATTGAATTTGACAAAAGTGGTGAGCATCTTGCAACTGGAGATCGTGGTGGTCGAGTTGTTCTATTTGAAAGAACAGATGGGAAAGATGTAAGGTGTCTTCGTAATGTGATTCTTTGTTCCATTTGGCAAAAGCATGTTTTGACACTAGTGCATTGCTATTTCTTCTTATTTGGATTTTCTCTCTTTTATAATAATATATACATTTCTCCATGCATAGCATGCCTACCGAAAGGATCTGGAGAAAACGGACTATCCAGCACCTAGGCATCCTGAGTTTAGATACAAGACAGAATTCCAGAGTCATGAACCGGAGGTACTGCACATATTTTATTCCTTTCAACATGGTCAATAAATTCAGAGTTTGGGGCCATGCTATGGTTGATATCGTGACGTTTAACATGGAAGAACACTTCTAACTTGAAGTTTCAAAAATAATATTTGACTTTGGATTTATACATTAGATATTTGGATATGGTTGAGTCATAACCAACATGGGTCCCATATCTATCTGTAGCCTTGTCTTTCTGTATCCAATTCATGTCATGCAATCTGCGATAAGGATTTGAAGGATCTAGGCGACTCCATGATTACATGGGATGTTCCACTTTTACCTCTTCTGAACTTGGTTATCTTTCCTCCAGTTTGATTACCTCAAAAGCTTGGAAATAGAAGAGAAAATCAACAAGGTTCAATGGTGTCAAAAGGCCAATGGGGCACTTTTTCTTCTCTCGACCAATGACAAAACAGTGAAGTATTGGAAGGTGTGAGTTTTATTTTTTTGATTGAAATATTTCCTTTTATCTAGATCTGTAATTGGTATTGCCTTGGACAATGTTGCATCTGCATGCTGGAGTTCTTTGGAACTGAATCACCTGTGAATCGGAAAACATTACATTATTCACTTATTCGGAATTCTAATGTAAATTGCAAGTGGTTGCTTAATGTTCATAATAAAAAACCCATTACTTTTAGAAGTTATAAATGTCATTTCCTCATTTGAGGTGAGAATAGAAGTTTTACTTGTGAAGCTGCAACTTATCATATCATGTGTAATCTTGAAGTAGGTTCAAGAAAGAGAGTAAAGAAGGTGTGTGACATGAATTTGGAGTCATCGACGCCCATTGGCAATGGAAGTCTTTCTGGATGCAATGGAGCACTGGACTATAATTTCCCCCCAGGGGGGATCCCATCGCTTCGCTTACCAGTGGTAGTTGTGCTTAATCCAGGATAATATTATATTTATGCAAATTCTAATATTGAAGAGAACTCCATATTTATTGTGTGTACTGATATTGTTTAGAATTACGAGGACACCACTGATATACTAGTGAACTCTTCTTACATAACTGCCCATGTTCCTCAAATTCCTTTCAGATCCATTTGTTCTAACTGTATCACAGATAATGAAATACATATTGCTCAATTCTGACCTTGTTTTGGTTTATGTGAGCAGGTAGTCAGCCATGAGACAAACCTTGTTCCCAGATGCCGGAGAATTTATGCTCATGCACATGACTATCATATCAATTCTATTTCAAATAATAGGTAAGGTTGGGTATAGCTTGGCTGATTGATAACGATCCTTGTTTTTTCTTATAATTTCAATTGCCTTTTCTCTTATATATTACTACTACTACTACTGCTACTACTAATCCTAAGAAAGGGAAAAGGATACTATAACACTGGATGCATACCATCCTAACAAGTGTTTTTGTAAAAGAAAAAGCATTGTTGACCGCAAAATAAGAATGCCTCACACTCTGCTTATCCAACTTGTCTGCCTAATATCTACAATAGTATGGTTAATTGTTATGAAAAAAGTGCAAATAAGTCCCTATTCCCCCTTAATATTTATCAAGTGCCAAGGACATTTAATCCAATTTTGGGCCTGCTTGATGGTCGAGCTGGAATCTTCTACAATAAGAAAGAAGACACTCAGGTTTCAGATGTACTGCTTCTTTGAGGTCCACAAGGATCACAAGAGCCTCATATATCATCCATGGCATACCTGAACCAGCTGGATAGGATAAGCAAGAGAGAATGATGAGGATTCTATTAATAGAAATAGTAATTATTGATATGAACGAAAATAAAAGAAACTGAGAAAGAATAAACAGAGAACAATAACAGGAGATAGAGAGACAATGAATAAACAAGAGAGCTGTAACAGGAGAAAACGCAAGGAGGCATGCAAGACTTCTTCTTTACGGGCGAATCAGCTATACTCTTTGCTTCTGCTTCTCTGTTAAAAATATAATGATTCAATGTGAAAAAATGTGTTTATTGAACTTTATGAATGCCAATTGTGATTTCTTGTTGTCATTGTTCACTTAATGGCACCTTGCAATTGACTTCACTAGTGGATTATTTTCATGAAATATATGCATAAACCCATATTGAGGAATTCTAGTGGCTACCTCATTTGCTACATGCCATGTTACCTTGATTGGAAAATTTAACAAGGCATCACAATTTTCATTCATTAATGATCTCACATCGGTTGAGGATTGAGTTCTGGAACACCTTGAGGCAGGCAAGTTCATGGACAAGCAGTTGGGGCTCTTTAAAACATTTTGCCTGACAATGCTTGTATCATTCCTGAAAAAAAAAAAACTTTAAAAACAGTTAATCTTGTTTCAACATGGCCTAACTAGGTTCATCATCTTTATTGCCTTTTTCCCTTGACATGCCATCATCATTATTGAAACTCTAATGCCTGATACTTGAATCTAACCTAAACCAATCTTAAATTTGGTTTTGGTCTGGGCTTATTAAACAGTTACCAGTTTGGGTAGCGAATTGTGGCTTCAATTTTGTTTTCATTTTTTTCTGATTGGATGTATTCAAGTTTACTTATAACTCACGTGTGGCTTTTATTGTTCTTTTTCTTCATATCTGTTTGTGCTCTGTCAAATCCTCTGTTGTTTCCAGTGATGGCGAGACATTTATATCAGCAGATGATCTCCGGATTAATTTATGGAACCTTGAAATCTGCAACCAAAGTTTTAATATTGTTGATGTGAAGCCTGTCAACATGGAAGACCTTACTGGTATGCAATGCTTGTATTCCAATCGATTCCTGTCAGCTACTGGTTATGTTGAGTGATACTTACTATGGTTATGTAACTTAGTGCCAAGATTGGCTATATATTTCTTGAAATGCACGAGTTGGCTACATTTCCTTCTTCTGTTTTTGTTTCTGGACTGGTTTATCTAGATCTCTTGCCTGAACTCTATGCTAATCTCAAGCTTCACATGTCTATTTCTTTGCACATCATTCGTTCAATCCTAATGGCTGAGGGTTGTTTCATTTCACTATCTTGGGCACCTGACCAAGGCCATATGAAGTCATTATCATTGTTTTCTATTCTTATGAGCAAACTTTTGCATGGAAGTCCAGTTCGTTACTCAAGCTCAAGTTCAAAGTGTTCTTATCATGACTTGTCTTCTAGAAGAGAATACCTTAAAGAAGTGTGAGCCCCTCTCCGCTTCACATGTCTATTTCTTTGCACATCATTAGTTCAATCCTAATGGCTGAGGGTTGTTTCATTTCACTATCTTGGGCACCTGACCAAGGCCATATGAAGTCATTATCATTGTTTTCTATTCTTATGAGCAAACTTTTGCTGGAAGTCCAGTTCGTTACTCAAGCTCAAGTTCAAAGTGTTCTTATCATGGACTTTGTCTTCTAGAAGAGAATACCTTAAAGAAGTGTGAGCCCCTCCGCTTCCCAAAAAAAGCTGATGTTTTGAGGCTTAATTTTGGGCTGATCGTCCTTATGCAATCTTTTAAGCACGTGGAAAAGTTGTAGGCGACGTTGTAACAATAATTATGGAATGTAACATCAAGCTCCTTATATGCAATCTTTACATATTTTTCATAGGCAGAAGGCTCAAAGCTTGAAAGCTCTTCTGTAGGCTATACGGCCTTATGATTTGCTAAAACAGGGTTTTCATATAGTTGAAAGCCAAAATGTTTTGGGTTTTGTCAATTGTAGCCATATTTCTTAAATTTGTGGACCACAATTATACTTTTTTGTGAGCATGGAGTCCACAAGATGTTTAGGAACAAAATGAGCATTGGTAGCTTGGAAGGGGGAACTCCACTGCTCTGTTGGTTTTAGCAACCACTGTATGAAATATGACATCACAACCAAGTATATATAGAACAAGGTGAATCATTTGAAATAGTAAAAGTGAAACTGCATGGGTTTTGTGGAATTGTTGGTGTAATAGATTGAAATAGAGTATTGACTATCGTCCAGCAGAGGGGTTAAAGACTAGTGGTTTTTTGGGCCTCAAGTAGTCTTTCTGGAAGTTGATTCAGGGATAGCAGCGGCAGAAGTAAGGCAATGAAATTATAGTGGTTGTGTTTGTGTGTATTTGGCAACTTCAAATCTCCAGAGATTAGAATTTTCTATCTCTAGAAAATCAATGAATTCATTGTTACTTTGCAAACAATGAAATAGAATTCTTTCTAGTTTTTATCTGTTACCTTAATAGCCATATTTTAAATCATACAGCTTGTTTGTTTTTTTTTCTCCTAATTAATATTTGTTTTTATCTTTCAAAGATCTTGTAACATGAAACCTTGAAAGATACTAACATTTTGCACGAAAGGAGAACAAATGACAACCTTAGAAATGCAACAATCTTGATAGATCCCACATGAGATGTTTTTCCTATCGTTGCCCTTTCACAGTTAACAAATTAACAATAGTTTTGGTCTCATTTACCTTTTCAGTTTCAACTGTTTCTTCACATTATTTTTGCCTTACAGCAATGAATAGAAATCTGAAATAAATAAATGTATAAACAAGGAAAAATGAATCTGGCAGACAAAAAAGGGTTCACAGCTAGGAAAATTCATTCAACCAATGATAAAGCTTTCATAGGTTTGTTTTGCTAGTACCCTTTTGAATTGAGCTCCAGCTGCATCATTATGCCCGCTGTGCGTTGGTCTGAATTTCAGCTCTTATAAGAAGTCCTGGCCTAGTTTTGATGACATGCTATGTTGTGTTTCATCCTTAGCATAGTAGTCAAGGCGCAAGGCACAATCAATGTGCCATGTGGTCTTGGAGCCTAAGGTGCAAGGCACATGTCTAGATGCAAGTTTCAAGGAAGGGATAGTAAATCTGCAACCAGATCGCAGATCTGCAGATCTGGTTAGCGGCAATCTTCGTTGGGAAGATCAAATCTGTAAACAAAGTCACGGATGGGAAAAACTTGATCTAGATGTCCTCCCTCCCTCTGTCAATGTATCTCCTCAGGCAGAGGGAGAGAAGAAGAGACATGTTTACCGAAGAATCACTCAATAGGATCGTCTTCTGGCTGATACCATGTTGAGTAAGACACAGAAAATATGGTGTGTCTTCCTTAATCAAGGAGAGACCCTATTATTTATATTATAGAGAAAAGGGAATACAATAATGCAAGATAAACTAAAAGAGGAAAACTCTAAAGTTGGTAAGTACGATATTTAAGCACCAATTAAGGAAAAGACTAAATTGGAAAATACAATAATAGTAACTTATAAATTAAAGAAACTGCTAAATATATCTCAATAAATGACTGATAGGATTTCAACTTGAGAAATCAAGCCTCCGACTTTTGTCTTCAATTCAAGGAGAAACTGACCTCTGAACCGAAGCTATGATTTAGGGGAAATTCTTTCATGTCCTTCCATTATTAAAGCTAACAACAAAGAGGCTTAGGTATGACTCAAATGGAAAATATAATAAAGGAAACAAATCTCAGCATACCAATTATTCTCATTACAAAGTAACTGTATTTAATTAGGATCCTATCACTTCCAAATTTTGACTATTTTTTGCTGCTCTTTGCTGTTGCTGTTAGTCAGACGTCTCAATTATATCTTGTGTCTATTTGCAGAGGTCATAACTTCTGCAGAATTCCATCCTACCCATTGCAATACATTAGCTTACAGTAGCTCAAAGGGCACAATTCGGCTTATCGACATGCGGCAATCAGCTTTATGTGACACACATGCAAAACTGTAAGGATTTATCTCTCATTATTTAAGCAGATAATGGTCAATGAGTTTAAGTAAATAAAGTGCTCTTTCTAAAGGTTTGGTCACTGAAACCAAGGGATGAACAATGAACACACTCATTCTGACAAAAAAAAATTGGTATTTTGGTATGGTTGGGTCAATCTGTTTGTAATGTAGATCTTTCATTTGCCTGAACCTGGGATCCACCTCTGGGATTTGGTGTTAACAGAAAATGTCAGCCCAAATCAAAGGCTTTGTCATTCTGGACAACCATTTGCTGTGGTTGGGCCAATACCAGTAATGCACATCCACACTTTGCTCATCACAATGCATCATGATATTAATATTTATACCCCATATTTTACCTTTTAGGACTTTATTTTGGTTTAGTGAAATGAAATTGAAAGCTATGTTACTTGTTTAGATTTGAGGAGCATGAGGCACCTGGCTCAAGGTCATTCTTCACAGAGATCATTGCATCAATATCAGATATTAAGTTTGGGAAAGATGGAAGATACATATTGAGTCGTGATTACATGACCTTGAAGGTTTGTCTGTCTTGAAATCTTGCTGAAGTTGAAGACATTTATTTTTAAGGTTCTTTTCATGTGAAAATACTATTGTATATCTGTCAATGCCTTGTTGCTATCGAGACTCTAAACACATTAAGCACCTTTTCTTGTGATTGCTAAAATTGTAATGGTGTAAAGAGCATTAGCTCCGCTGTTTATTAAGGATACATTTTGGAATCCTAAGAAAGCAAGGTTCCAACTGGCGGAATGCTTTTGGCTGAACTTTACATCCTATTTGTTTCAATTTGGACCTGGATGGAAAAGGCAGAAATCTGTACCTGCCCATATGGTTCCAGTTCATGCTGCTCAAGTGATAAGCAAAATTAATGGTATCGGTTGTCAGAACATCCAATATCTCAGCAATTTGAGATCCATCCATAAACACCTCTTGGCAAATTTGCTTACCATTCTCCTAGACTGAGACTCTGCATGCTGATGTCGACGATCAAGATGTACATGTTTTTTTATCATTGGCAATGGCTTTGATTGACTATGCAAGGCTATCGTTTTTCTTGTACTATAATCGCAGGGGGTGTTCAGTAATCATAATTAAGGCATGTCTGTGGGATGAGGGTGGAGAATAATCCACTGTCTTATTGTACTATAGACAGTTCTTCTCATCACTCAAAAAGTACATACAATTATATCCTTTTTGTCTTGAATGATGTACTATAGCTGAGTCATTGATATTTTCTATTTAGTGTTGTTTGTCTCTTTTCTTATTTTTGTATTTTTTGGGCTCCCCCTCTTTATGAATGAATCTCTAACCTTGCATTCTAAAAATAAAAATAAATGCACCTCTCCGTCTCTCCGTCTATCTGCCTGCGCACGCACAATTATTATTTGACTTTATACATACCTCTTATAGTTTCTGATCATTGCAGCTATGGGATTTAAACATGGAATCTCGCCCTGTTGCAACTTTCCAAGTACATGAGTATCTACGACCTAAGGTGGTGATGCATTGATGCCTACTTTGTTTAATGTATACTACTAATCACATGGGATGGATGTTGACAGAATGGTTGCTGTCCCCAAATAGCTGGGACGAGGTTTGATGGTGGTAGTAGTGGTGGTGATTGGATGGTTATGCTTGCAACAGAGTTTAGGTGATTTGGAAATCAGAAATCACATGTTGCAAGATTCTGTCTCTTCTCCAATCTATATCAATATCACCATTCAGCACTGAATGATTTGATACAGTGGAGGCAGGAAAAAATGGCATTGGCTTAATGTGGCTCCTTCCATGTTGCTCCAAGTGCAATGGAAATGAATACTGTGCCTTCTACCAAATTATAGAGCCATTTTGTTATCCAGACACATCTTTTAGCTTCAATATAGCATATTATGCATCGCTGATTACTTCTACCATTGCCCTATGCAGTTATGTGATCTATACGACAATGATTCAATTTTTGACAAATTCGAATGCTGTTTGAGTGGTGATGGTCTCCGTGTCGCCACTGGTTCTTACAGGTTTTGGTTTCCGTTCCATATCACATTGACTAGGTGTGATGGACTGGTCTTGGACTGGGAGTTGTCAATTGATTTTGCCCAATTCCTATGCAGTTACCTTCTGTGGATGTTGTTACCTGGCCAGCCCATCCTTCTATTATTAGTATTTAGTCCAAGCCATCTAACTATTATCAGCCAACTATTTTGCCTCATTCTGGCTTGGCCTCACTTGAAAAAACAGTAGAAGATTGGTACAGGTCTCAGCTGGTAATTAGCACAGGTGAAAACCATGGGTTAGAAACTTAGAATAGTTTCAGGTCCAGCTATGTTCGGCTAGGCCATGTGCTCAATGGGGCTAAGCCAGCTTATGCTACCATAATCATTATTGTCTTTCACCTCCGTTTACTTTTTGCTTACTGGGGATTGGCTTCTTCGCAGCAATTTGTTTCGGGTTTTTGGCTGTGCTCCAGGAAGCAATGAAGCAACTACACTGGAAGCCAGTAAAAATCCCACAAGGTACTATTAATTGTGAAGTTTTAAGAATAATAAAAATTCCTTGCTTCTAATGCATTGCCATTTCTCTCTCATTTTTGCAGGCGGCAAACTCAGATGCCTTCTAAGCCTTCAAGATCACTTGCCAGTCTTGCACGTGGGCGTAGACGAGGTTAGTATCTTCGACAATCATATTTGCTCCCATATGCTATTTCGGTATCCAATGCCTTAAAAAGGAGCTCTTGTTTTATTTCATCCAACTTGATTATGAAATAATTGTACAAAACAGTTGATTTCCTATTGAATTGCTGTCACAACTTGATGAGGAGAACATTCTCCTGTTGCAAAATATTTTATATTTTTTTGAATGGACCACCATGATGCCTTTCTTTTATACAGATTTAATTTCTTTAGAACCTCTCATTGAAATAGAGTTTAAGTATTGAAGTAAATGAAATGCATGTCATGTGAGTACCATAGTGATGTATTCTAGGATGATGGTTATTTGTGGGGCCTCACATAATGCTGAGGATGGGTGGGATGTGTAGGAGATCACATGGATAGGTGGTGGATAAAATTTGAGTCCTTTTTAATCCTACTCTCTGTTTTTGGTTATGAGATTGGGTCTTTATAAAGCTTTTTATGGCCTATCTAATCATCTTCCATCTATCCGCTCTCCTTGACATCCAACCATGTGTTTCATACATCCATCATATCGATACACAGAATTTTTGTGTGTTAAATCTTTCTTGCATTCTTTGCAGCAGCATCATCCATCTGGTGCATGGTTTGAAAACTTGAACCTAGGAAGTAACTTGGACAATTTTTTGAACTCGATTTGGAATCTTGGTAAACTCGTTGATTCGATTTACTCAGTTTTATTGAGTTGAATCAACTCGGGCTAACTCGCCCGAGATTTTTCGAGTTTTTAAACTATTGTCTGGAGGCCCTTATTGGATAATAACCAAGATGAACATGATTTGCTATAAATTTATACCATCCATCCTATATTTATTTGCCAAGTTTGATGTATCTGCATTATCTGTGAGCTCTGGATTACAATTTCCAATATCCAATGTAAACATTGTTACAGGAGCTGAAAGCCCAAACCCAGAAGCAAACGGGGAGCATTCGACTTCTCAATGAAGCTGCTGCACCTTGCATGGCATCCCACTTCAAACACTGTTGCTTGTGCGGCTGCAAACAGTCTCTACATGTATTATGCAGAAGATGGAGCAGTCGTCAACACTGCTCAAAATCAACAGTGAAGTGCCGGTCCATTAGGTAACAAATCAGGGGTGGCGGGTGGCTGTAGGAACCCTAAGTTAGTAGCAGAGGCCGCTCCATTTCCCCGCACGTGTATTTTGTTCCAAGAAATCTTCAATTCTTTTGTAGAAAAAAAGATGCAATTCTTTTCTTGTTCTTTCTACTTTATTTGGGAAAGGGAGAGGATTATTTGTTGCAGATATGCAACTTAAAAAAAGTGCTAGTAGGTAAATTGTACCCACATGCCACTTGTTTGATTGATGGATAGAGGAGCATGTTGTGGTTATGTAACTACTGTTTTCTTTTTTTCTCCTTCACAAGCTTTTGGCCTCTCTCTCTTCTTCTCCTCTCATTCTTCCTTTCCTTTTTTTCTTTTCCACATGAGTGATAATGTGTCAACCTAGTTGCAGCATTAGTTAATGATTCAACTACTAAGCATTTTTCATGATTCAACTGCTACTTTTGGTTAGGACTCAAGTCACAGATTTGGTTGGAATTCACAATATCACTTGGAATATGCAGGCCAACATTTATATTCTTCGAAAATGTTGAAGGAGATGGTCGATATGAAAAAGTATATAAAAAACTGTGACAAATTTCAAATTATGTAAAATCAATCAAATATAACATCCTTAAACACTCAACATGTTAATCATTATTTTTTTATTTTTACAAAAAAATTGACATGGAGATTAGCTACTGCAGATGATAAAGAGGGAAAACAAGGGAAAGTAGATAATAATAAAATAAACCCTAAAAATGGCTTAATGGACTGAAATATCATTAATGTGCAACTGTATGGCCTACTACGAATGATTGGTATTCGCGGGATCTTTTGACCCAAAAATATGTGTGCGCTTATCCTGTCTTTAAGTTTGCACGATAGGGATAGGGTTGGTGTTGGTGATCCATCGCATTGATATGGTGGGCCTCACGATTGATGGCAATGCCAACGGCATCTCATAGTTTGGACAATCCTAGCCATTCACTTTCTTGCCCTGTTTCTTGTTGAAAATCAGAAATTGGAAATAATGATGACTTGTTGCTTTCAAGATATATTGAGACTTGACTACTCCCTCATGGTAGTACGGTTGTAATACATCGTAAATAATATTCTCTTCATTCCATTTTAGTTGTCTAATTTTTTAGTTGTCTAATTTTAAAAAATTGTATTTTTTAAAGAACTCTATATTAAAAAATCACTCTACGTAAAAAGCTTGAATTTGAATGGTGATTCTCATCCATTTTCAATACGGACAACTATTTTGAGACAATCTCAAAATACATATCAGACAATTAAATTGGGAGAGAAGAGTAATAAGTATTATTTTCCCTTGTTAAGATCATAAATGGTTTTAAGAAATGATTTTATTTTTTATTCTCACTTCACTCTAAAGGATCACTCTCTTTAAAATTATTCAGTTTGTGTAACTAGAGAAGCTTGTACATATCTCAAGAATTAGTGCCCAAGCTATTAATTAGACTAGCAATCCTATGGGTATCACGAGAAAGGGAAACAAACATTTACAAGGCTTGCTTTTCCTTTTTTCATCATAATCTAAAAGAGTTTAGGTTTACTAATAATCATTCCTAACATTCAAATGATATATGGATTCTTAAAAGGGGTGCCCCTAACCATCACTCACTCGGTATGAAAGAATCTTCAAGTCAATATCCTTTACCATATCTTAAAGTACATGTAGTATTAATGGAGATTCATCAATAGCTAGCAAATTTGGGTGCAATAGATCTCTATGTCTCAACTTTGGTGTGCCCTAAAGGTAATGGACTCATCCGTAGGGATTTTAGTAAGACTGTGTCTCACTCTTTCCCATAGGTAAATCCTAAATTTTATTATGGAACTCATAATCTTCATAGATTTATTATGCCATCTTTGCATTTGGAAAATAGATAAATAAAATTAAAAACCTTTTTTTTACTCAAAATAGAAATAGTAAGCTAATAAAAATATGAATCACTTGGGATTGTAAGAAGGTATAACAATGGGCCAGACTCTTTGCTCATAAATTACCCTCATTGGGTAGAATTTTGGAGATAAAATCCAATGTTTTATTTGGTTTAGATCCATCCCGGGTAGAAATTTATGTATGGTATTTAAAACTTATTATATATGTGGGATTTATCAATCTCTATTCTATACAATTAAATGAAGAGCCCTAATATATTCTTTAAAATATTTGTGTAATTTTTTTAGTTTTTCGTCATTTTTGTGAAACTTGAAAATTTTTACAATAAAAAGTTTATGAATTATAATAGAAGATAATATTACTGAGGGATACTTAGAGGACACGAAGTTCATAT
Source organism: Chimonanthus praecox (assembly GCA_022113865.1). Classification (NCBI taxonomy): domain Eukaryota; kingdom Viridiplantae; phylum Streptophyta; class Magnoliopsida; order Laurales; family Calycanthaceae; genus Chimonanthus; species Chimonanthus praecox. The sequence continues at coordinate 29,623,857 of CM039086.1, forward strand.
TAGGTGTTTCTTCATGTTGATTTATTTCTTTATAAGATTTTTAGACATTTTTCAAAGTTTTAAGAAAATTTTCAAATTTTTTTTACGTATTGAAATTTTAACTTTTAAGGGTCCAAAACTCTATAAAAAAATAGATGAGAGAACTGTATCACCGATATCATTATATCAACGTTACATTTCGCCCTCCCCTTATTTTAAATCCCTCGTATCCTGTAGATTATTGGTTGTAAAAATAGTGCAAATCTTCTGTATTTTAAATTACTGGTGTTAAATAGATTATTGGTTGATGAAAAGGATAATTATTTAGACACAGTCATTGTCATTATGCAAACACGGGTTTTCAAATTTTTGAAGAAATTACCACGTTGCCCTTCCGCTCCCGCACAGTCCGGACGTGAGTTAAGAACATTTTTCCTTCGTTCGGACCATTATTCATGTCTAAATTCCATTCGTCCGGATGATCTAGGTTTCAGATGCTAGAGTAATGCATAGTGCATTTTGAATAATAAAATCTCCTTTAAAACTTTAAAGTAATTTTTTAAGCATTATGTATTTCCAAAATTTCTCAAATTGAATATCCGGACTAATTACGATAATCTGATAAAAATACTTTAAGACTTTAAGGTCTTTTGACATTCCCAAATACTTAAAACACAGTGTTTTACAAATAAGGGTATCTTTCGGCTGTGCCAAAAATACACTTCCAGAAGTCCAAACGACAAACCGTAAAACCGTTGAACTCCAAATTCAAAGCTGAACAAATATGTGAAATTTGAAACCTTAGATCTTTCAAATGATTGTTTAACTGGATTTTTTTTGTTTTGAAGAAGGGATGGGATTTGGGATGGGAGAAGGTCACCTATTTTTGGTAAACAATCATTTGAAATATTTAAGTTTTCAAATTTCACATATTTATTCAGTTTTGAATTTAGTGCTCAACGGTTTGACTTCCGGAAGTGTGTTTTCGGCACAGCAAAAGGATATCCTTATTTGTAAAATACTGTGTTTTAAGCATTTGGGAGTGTTTAAAGACCTTTAAGTCTTAAAGTATTTTTACCAGATTATCGTAATTAGTCCGGATATTCAATTTGAGAAATTTGGAAAATACACAGTGCTTAAAAAGTAAATTTAAAGTTTTAAAGGAGATTTTATTATTCAAAACGCGCTATGCATTACTGTAGCATCTATAACCTAGATCGTCCGGACGAATGGAATTTAGGCATGAATAATGGTCCGAACGATCCGATGTCTGAACGAAGGAAAAATGATCTTAATTCACGTCCGGACGGTGCGGGAGCGGAAGGGTAACGCGGTAATTTCCTTCAAAAATCTAAAAACCCGTGTTTGCAGAATGAAAATGCATGTATCTAAATAATTACCCGATAAAAATAGGCTGGTCATTTAGACACGGGAGTTTTCTTTCAGCAGACACGGGTTTTCGAAATCCTAAGGATGGTCGGAACGATCATTAAGCACTAATGTGGAGAGAGATTTTCAAACGAGATCGTTTCTCGACCGATTTCTACAAACAAGATATCAAAATTCATCTACTCTGAATTTTAAGAACTTTGGAAATATTTTAAGTGGAAAGGGTATAGTTTTGTACTTCAAAATCGTATCTAAAGAATTAAGGAAAAATTGCATTCCCTCTTAATTCTTTGGGTATGATTTGTTAAGCCCAAAACTATATCATTTTCACTTAAAATCAGCCTCGGAGTTCATAAAATTTAGAGTAGATGAATTTTGATCCCTTATTTGTAGAAATCGGTCGAGAAACTGTCTCCCTGCTAACTGTAACCTTTGCGCGTTTGGCTCGGATTTTCAAACGAGCCGGTTTCTCAACCGATTTCTACAAACAAGGTATTAAAATTCAATCACTTTGAATTTTATGAACCCCGATACTGATTTTAAGTGAAAAGGGTATAGTTTTGGACTTCAAAAATCGTACTTAAAGAATTAAGAGGGAATGTCATTTTTCTTTAATTATTTGGATACAATTTTAAAGTACAAAACGATCTCGTTTGAAAATTTCTCTCCACATTAGTACTTAATGATCGTTCGGACCATCCTTAGGATCGTCCGTTGAGGAGGAACTTAGTTTTTTTTTAAAAATGAGGAGCAAAATAATAATTTCACACGAGATTTCGAAATCCTGTGTCTGCTGAAAGAAAATTCCCATGTCTCAATGCCCAAACTAAAAATAATGCAAATTTTAACCATCTATCTCTTATCACTTGAAAATGATTAAAGATTAGTACTGATGTAATCCTATCAGATTGCACATGATGTCTGATCGAACATGATCATTAATCTTTAAATAATTAAATATAATATTGGGTGTAAAAGTCAATACACATTCTCTACTAGTGCAGATACGTATTCCAATGCCTCTCCCTCTCTCCATTCAAATTCAATTCTTAGCATCAAAGTCTAGTCTAATATTACACTTGAAATTCAATTCTTTGGACCAGTTTTTCTCATCTAAATTATTTTTTAAGAGTTTTAAAGTTTATAAATCAAACTTAAGACGTTAAAATTATATGACAAAATAATTTATTAACGATCAAACTTCAAAAATCTCATATTCTCTAATTCTCTGTCTCTCTCTCTCTCTGCATTTGACTAGGAACTGAGCAAAAGATTTCTTGTTGGAATCCGAGCTAAAGAAATATATCTGCAAGTTTCAAGGAAGCATGCACACACAACCCTCTTTAACAAAAGCCTGCAATAGGAACCCCTTAAAACCTCTGCTACCCTCTGCTAAGAATCGAATCAATTTGCTGTTTTTGGCAAACCACTTCAAAGGCTGCTGCTATGCCTCATTCACCAATTCCTCATAAAATAACAAAGCAAGGAATCTCCCTCCATCTATCATGCCACCAACGTTACAGATAAAAGATTAAAGGAGAAATTCAAAATTTTGATCCTAATATTTAGGATTGGGCTTCTAGTATAAAAGATTAGTCTGATAGGTAGAGTGATCCAATTTCATCTTAGCAGATAGAAGTCGTGAACCATCCTGTCCAACCCAAAAGACTAGCATGATAGGTGGGGTGACCCAGTCTCGTATAAGTGTTTAGTTTTCCTCCTTCACAATTGACGTAGGACTCCCGTTCGCACCTCAAGAGTAAAAATCACTGAACTTATGGTGTCACATGTATCACTATTTAAGAGAGAGAAATAAATAAGAGGGTAGGTCCAAAATGGATATTTCCATGGTTTTTTTCGGAACCTTTTCTTGTTTAATTGTTCTTACTTTCTAAACTTTTTACGAAGTAAAAGATGAAGAGATAGAACCAATGAAAGAGGAGTATATAACTCTAAATCCTTATTTTTTCTTTAATAAATATTGCTTACAGAAGGAAAAAAATTCTCATCTTATGATACTATTGAAAATTTTGGAACCTTACTTTTGCTCCTTAATCAATTCCCAGAAGTTGCATACAACGAAGCACAGACATAAACAGATGGATAAATCTTGCTCTACTCCTTCATACATCCTTCTTAACAAGCGAAAAAAGATGTAAACCTTTGGATTAGTTCAGATTTTATGAACCCCAAAAGCAATATATTGCATGATTTTTTTTTTCATTGGAGAAAAGCTGCTAAAATTTCTTTCTTTCTTGTTCTTTTTTTTTTCATGAACCAATTCATGGTCCTTTAAAGCAATATTAAAAAAAAAAAAAATCAATTGCAAACACTCTAAAAGCACCTTTCCAATCTACTCATTTTTCATAATTTGTTTCATAAATTCTCACGAGCTAAGCATAAATTAAAGCACCCATAAAACAAAAGATTTATGTAATTTTTAAAATCATCAGTGGCAAACACCCTTAAACACTTCTCAATCTATCTTTTTTTTTTTTTTTCAATTTCCTTATCTTAGTCCTTGATACATTCTCACAAGCTAAGCACAAATTAAAGCACACATAAAACACAAAAAGAACAAACAAAAATGTCTCTACGACCAAATTCAGAATACACCAAAACCCAAATAAGAAGAACATCAGCTAGGGTTAGAGAGAAGTTTCTTTTAAGGAAATGCACCATTGGTTGTGGGTAGATCAGACCATGAGAAAGGTGAATTCCAATAGCCCAATTGTCCTCCGATGACTGGTGTCGGCTCCAAGATGGAAGAAGTAGAAGAAGCCGCGTTGTTTAGCATTGTCGCCTGCGAGTGATCGGTGTAGTAATTAGAAGCTGATCTGAGCCTTTGGTAAAGATCTTGAATTCCACTATTTGGAACTTCACCCAACAACATGCTTTGTTGGTGTGGCTGGTTTTGCAGTCCTTGTAGTTGTGGCTGATGATGATGATGATTGTTTCTCCACAAGGAATTAGATAGGCCAGTCGGATCTAGATTTAGGTTACGTGCATTTAATGCGCTTTTTAGTACTGATTCTTGGGGCATATGTGAACCAATCATAACCTTCTCTTCCTTGATCATGGCAGAATTAGGGTTAGGGTTTTGGGTGGCTCTTAATAGGGCCAACAACTGCGAATTCTGCGGTTGAGACCATAATAAGGGGTTAGACGGAAGGTGGGGATCGAACCCATTTCCCAAATTTGATTGCACGACGTCTGAGATCTCTGGCTTGGCTTTTCCGGTGCTCGATTTCCCACAGGCAGACGACACAGTTGCACCCTTGTTCTTTCGGCATCCACCTCCTATCGGAACATTGCGGAGTGCCCCTCCTTTAGTCCAGTACCGTCGGCAGGTCTTGCAGAAGTGTCGCGGCTGCGTGAGGTTATAGTTGTTGTAGTAGCAGAACTTGGTGTTGGATGAATCACACCTTGGACACCTCAGGTTCTGTTGCTCTGAAGAAGTTGATGAAGAGGAAGAGCCTTCAACTGCTCCTCCATTAATGGAGACCTTCCTCTCTTCTCCACCTCCCAGCAACTCTTGAATCATGTTTATTTGATCTATCTACAAAGAGAGAAGAAAAGATGGTGAGTTCTTGAGTGGTGAGGAAAAGAAAAAGCAAAAGAAAGTAGGTTTTGTAGTGTAATGAGATGTGAGAGGTGGGAACAGAACTTGCCTTTGTGGTTTCAATTTGGGTGGTTCTTTTGCTCGTAATGAAGTGATGGTGTCTGGTTTTTGTAGATGAAAAAGGAGAAGAGAGAGAGAGAGAGAGTTTTGTAGATGAAAAAGGAGCAGAGGAGCTCTGACATGGGTCAAGGAAAAAGAAACCGCTTTTAAAAGCGGTTTTTGAATGAGAAAAGTGGTTTTGGTGGGAAACAATTAAGAGTGGCCTTCAAATTATTATTTTCCCATGGTTTGAGGGGCGATATTGCAAATATTGAAATGGGGCCATAATAACTTTTTTTGAACTCATAAGTTGGCTCATACTCTATCTAACATGATACAAATTTATGACTACAAAATTAATCTCCTGATTTGGTACTACATTTCTTATCATTAATACCATTAATTTCAAATCAAAATTAACATGGATAAAATTTGTTAGGAGATACGTGAGATAGAGTGAAATTCCCATTTTACCTCTACTGGTGTACTGCTCATCAAGTATCAGTGTACCGGTATGCAGAGCAGCGTGTTATCAATACATTGATACTTGATAAGCGGTAAATCGATAGAGATAAAATAGGAATTTCACTTCATCTCGTGTTAACTAATAAATTTTATCTGTGTTAAGATGACTCGCCTCTAGAGATTAAAGATGAATTTTCATTTATGTTGGAATTGTACAGTAAGAATGAGTGAGAAGGAAAAGGTTTTGGTATGGAAGGATAAGATAGGTTGATTGAAGACAATGATTACGACTTCAAAGAGAAGGATTTTCACGTGGAAATACGTGTAAAGTCGATATCACACATAGTAAAAGAAAGAAATCAATAGCAAGACTAATGGGTTGAATTCAGTCATTACCAACTTGTGGAAGAAGATGATTACACAATTTGTTCGGTGTATGCAAATCATGGCTGCTTAGAACTCAAGTCTCTCTAACACGTGTGCACGCGTGTGTTTTCCCAAATCATTTGCATTTTCATGCAGCGTTGCTTGTACGCCAAATTTCTTTTCCACACGCGACAATTCGACAGAAAATATTATCTCAATCACAAATTATTTCCCACTCCAACATTATCAGTTTATATAAGTTTGCCCCCCTATTTGATAATTTTCGATAGCAATAGAAACACTAGATTTTTTTTAAGACCAAAGTATCCAAGCGTCCCATGTGAATTTTTTGGGCATCCCACCTGACTAATTCTTATGACATGTGTAAACCTCTCTACCCTGCATACGTCAGGTGCAAACTATGGAGAGTGACTCTTTTTTTATTGAAGGGGGTTTATTTAAAAAAGACATTGAAAATTTTGGTAATAAGAAATACAAGTACAGCTTCGGCGTTTAATCTGAGATAAATTTTGCTCGGGCTGTGCTCACTAGTGTATGGAAAGTGTGAGTTTGCTTCAAAATGACAAATTTGAGCAACAATTTTATATATCTGATTTTATTAATTAATATTATGCTCTTAGGGTAAGGGATATTATCGATGGGAGTTTTACGCTGGGTATTCTGCATTATCTTATACGTAAATTCAAAAAAAAAAATTAATAAATTTATAATTTATATCTTATATTTTTATAAAATAATATAGGAAAGAATATGCTTATGGTCCAAAGAAATCAAGCTCAGGTAATTATGAAATTATGAAATTATGCTCGGGTTATAGAAAACCAATTCGGTCTGGCCTTGGGCTTGACTAATTCAAGTTTACCTGGCTTTGGGCTTAGGCTTGGGTGAGCCTAAAATTGAGCCTGAATTGCTGGAGATGCACCTCTAATAAGCAGCAATGATAAACTTTTTCATTTCTTAGATGGCTATATATGCATAAAAGGGCAGCTTCATCTCCCTCATTATAAAAAAATTAGGTGTTCTTATTATTTTGAATTGAACGAGTCAACAAGTTTCACCATATTTTCTCAAATCGAGTTACGTGAGACTTCGAGTTGAGTTTTATTTTTTAAACTATAAACAATGGCTTAAACGATTATGAGAAGATATACATTATTCAAAAATATAGATGGAGGTAAGCTATAAATATTAGATGAAATTTTAAATCTCAATCGATATTGGTTGGCTGATATGAAATTTATTTTTTAAAAAAAATTGGCATCCAAAATGAGTGATATAAAAGTAAAAAAAATAAATAGATTTTAACTTTAAAAATTTAGCAAACAAGTAAAACTCACAAAACATACTAATATAACTGGGAGAAGGAAATAAATTAAACTGAACAGATTGATCTGATTTGACATGATCAAAGCTTCTACTGCATAGGTGTTTTTTACTTTTAACTTTTATGTAGGGTCTAGGAATTGATCAATTCGATAAAAAAAAAAAATGACGAAGTAGAAAGTTAATAAACAATTATTTATTTGAATTCCATTCTGAAGTTTGACCATGTTGATGCTAAAAATGACAGCCCATGATTGAAGACCACATGTGATCTTCTTTGATATTTTTTTTTTTTATATATAGATTCAAATGATCAGCTAATTTAAATGTGATTTAATACTATTTTATATTGATCTAAATGATGAATATTTTTTATAAAATGTTTGTGTAAAAGATAATTATTATTATGAAAGACAAACTTTTATCATTTAAATCAAAATTGGTAAGAAAAAAAAGTTAAAAGAGTGTCTTCTTGTAAAATGAGGGTGACCCATGAAGAGGTAAGAATTTTGACTCTATTTAAATTGCATAATATTTAGTTATGAGGTGGGGTACACTAACTTTATAAAATTATAGAAATAATTTGTGATGTGAAATGTTTTTTTAATCTCATCAAACACGTACAATCAGTAAATTTAAACTATACAAAATAAATAATTGAAATGAAATTTTATATCAACTGTCAATGTTATTTATTTAAAAAATGAAAAACTTTAAATAAAACTTAATAACATCCGCCATGTAAAATTATTTTCTTCTACCCACATGGGGTGAAGATCAACTGGTTGCCTCCCGCCTCATGAAGCGGGAGGTTGTGGGTTCGAACCCCCATGCCTAACCTTGATGTGCCTTAGGTGTAGTGGGCTCACCTATGAGAGTTTTACGCTGAGTATCCCACAGTTTTTTACACGTAAATTTAAAAAAAAATCTTCAACGAATTAATGTATTATTTTATTAAACTAAATTATGAGAACCCCAGTCATGGCATATTAGAGTTTTGAGTGAATAATTAATTAATTAATTAATTTTTAACTAGACCTACTTTTCTGAATGATTAAAATTATTACTTTCATAGGGCATCTCTTTTTAATAACTATTTAAAGAAGAGTGGGTTTGTCAATCTTTGAAATGAGTGGAAGAGCAGAGAAAAAGATAATGATGGCAAACTAATTGATGACAATATAAATGACAAAAACAACCATTTCATTGATTAAAGCTTAAACTTCTATTTCATATGAGAGAGAGTGTGTTTTTACTTGTATGGGTATAGCTCAGTTGGTTACCTTCCACTTCAGAAAGCTGGAGGTCATGGATTTGAGTTCTTATGACCTAACCTTGGTGTGTTTTAGGGGTAGAGGTCCACCCGTGAAGGTTTTACACTGGACATCCAACAATTTCTGACACATAAATTAAAAAAAAAAAAGGTGTCTTCTTTAATGACATATATAGTTTAAGACAAAGATGGCCATTGGCCGAGAAGGATAAATAATGGAGGATTTTGAAAACAATTTCTCTTTTGTTTGATGGGTTATGGCTCAAATATTGCTAACCCCAGTATCTATTTATTACTGATTATATATTTGGTGATTTGTGACTGTATTGATTTAAAAAAAAATATTTTTATTAAAAAGATAAAAAGATATGATATCAATGATACGTGATCATTTCGATAATATTTAAACTCAATATCTGTGATACATGACTGAATCGGTCATATATAATACGTGTCAACCAAAACGCATTAAATAGCACAATATATATATATATATTTATTGTCCAATACATATCATATCATTGCAGTTCTTAATTTTTAAAATTAAAAAATTGTTTATATATTTTTACTTATCATGAGCTGGTGTGACTTTGTGAAAATATATCAAATGAATGCAAAAAGTTAGAGGTAGGGGTCCATCTGTACGGTTTGGAATTCTTCGATTTTTCATATATAAAGGGTGATAATTTAGAAACCCTACTTTTTAGACATTTCATTTCAAAATTTTATGTGAAAATTACCATTTTGCCTCTCAATTTTTTAAAAAGACAATCCTCTTCATAAAATTGAGGAGCAAAATGATAATTTCATATAAAATTTTAAAATAGAATGTCTATTAAAAAAAATGAGGTGTCTGAATGACTACACATTCAAAAAAAGAGAAAGAAAAAGTGATATTCTTGTTTGAGAGAGCATAAATTACAGAAGATTTGCCAGTTTCAGGTTTCACCCAGCTTTTGAGAGTTTAATAAATATAAATATTACGTATCAGTCCTTTTTAAAAAGTTGATTTTTATATTGACCCCTCAAGAAGAAATTTCTGACTCCGCCCATGTATAGAATCTAATCAGCTATTGGCCTGCAGTGTAGTGCTAATACATCCATGATTAATCTTTATTAAAACTGAAAATATTTGCGACCTTCACACATACATTAAATATGATTTAGTATAATCAATTTAATTAAATTAATAAATTATATTTTTAAGTTCTATAAAATTTTAACACTTTAATTGTTTTTAATTTTTTTATGTCTTTTTAAATTTTGATTCGATGAATGTAATTAAAATGAATATTTGTAAACTAAATAATGAACATATAATCTCACATCGGTAGTTGAGTTAGTAACATTCCACTTTACGAAGTGGAATAGTGCGAGTTTGAGTCTCTAACTGAGTGTATATTATGTGGAGATGTGAGAAGTGAGAGAGTTTACTGGGGCTACGTGTTCCCTCTTCCGTCATAAAAAAATAATATTAGAATATATATAATGCAACTAAATCATGATGTGAGCTCCACCTCTATGTGTTTTATTTGATTTTTAACATAAATCACCCAACTTTGATGGATGAGGGAATCGTGGTGGTGCCAGTGTTTGATAGACTGACCGCGCGTGCCGCCGGAACGGTGGAGAGAGAGGGTGGGCAGGCGAAAACGACGGCAGGGACTGAATGCTCCACTTAACCATGGAAATAACTGAAACCGCCTGCGGCCAGACCAGGCCAGGCCGGGCAGCAGCAGTCTCGTCGGATGCGACAGAGGTCCTCGATCCCTTGGTCGGACCTCCCTCTCCTCTCCCACGGTATGTCCACATCAACTGACTCTCTCTCTATCTCACGTTCAGAACCTCGTCTTTTTTTAATATTAATTTATCAGAAAATTTAACTTTATCAAAATAAATAAAAGGTCGTCAATATTACAATTGTAAAATGCAAAGTGTCATTTGAAAAATTTTATCAGCACTATTTCAGCAATGCTATTCAGTTCCTATAAATATAATAGTTGTATGTTATCTCTCGTATTATATCTCCGATATTGGATATCGGATATCGGCAGCTTCTATAGTTATGATATGTAATCCATGTATGAGAAAGATTTTGGGTGGTCTCGAGGTGTATTACATGCATGACCATGACATGTCATCAAACATAGATTTCATGGCCACATTCCAAGTGGGTCCCACCATTTTCCCATGGGGGAAGCACTGCAGCTTTCTAGGGTTTCCCTCCCATCTATTGTACGTTTTGATAAATGAATCTTTTTGTATGGTTAAATTTATTTGAAAAAAGACCCTCCAAACTCTCCCAACACCACATATCCTTTTGAACATAGGAAGAGGAGAAGAGACAGAAATGGGTCCCATTTCTCCTTTTCATCTTTAAATCAAATTGGAATCTCCTTTTTTGGAGAGACTGGTTTATACAATCTTTGCTTTCTTTGTGTATGAAAATTTTGAGGGTGATTTTTATTATTATTATTATTATTATATATATATATATATATATATATATATATATATATATATATTAAAGTGAGCCATTTATTTTTTATAAAATATGAGGAAAATGATAAAGATATTATATAAAATTTAAACCCCATATAATATAAAGAATACCAAGTCTTTTTATATATCATTTTAGTGATTGGATATTTATCAAGTTAGTGGGCTTTTGAGTTGACTAAATTAATTCATTGCATTGTCTCTTAAAGAGTGATAAACTAATCTCTTAGTTTAAGATTTTGTCTTAAGAAAAGAGAAAAAAAAAAGTCTACTAATAGCTAAGGTTGAGTTCCCAAGTGGGAAGATCCATTTGGAAGATCAACTTAAAAATCTCTGACCTAAATTCTTTAAATAAAATCAAACACAAGTCATCATGCCCACCATTTGTCTTCCTATAATCATGTGCTAGTCTCATCAACCAATGGGATTAGCTTAACTAAAACAACTACCAAACTTTAGCAAGTGTGATAATTTTATATGAAAAATGTTCTAAAGATTTTTACCTAATAAACTAAAAATATTTTAAAATGTTTGTAGGGCATATCAACCTGAGGCCACTGTAAACTAATTTATATCAAAATTTAATCTATTTAAACAATTCTCTCATTTAATCTAAATTCATAACATTACTGATCAATTTTGTAATACTCTTCTGTTATTGAGTCATCAATTTTTGACCTAAAATGAAATATTTATGTACTTTTGGAGAATAACAATCCTACTAAATGAAAAAGGATGCTTCTTTAACCCTAACATGAGTTGTTTGTTGGTATTTTTTATTTTTCTAAATATAAATTTTAATAATATATATATATATATTTAGTGGGTGTAGCTCAACTGGTTGCCTCCCGCCTCAGGAAGCGGGAGGTTGCTGGTTCGAGCCCCCATGGCCTAACCTTGGTGTGCTTTAGGGATAATGAGCTCATCCGTGGAGATTTTACGCTAGGTATCTCACGGTTTCCCATACGTAAATTAAAAAAAAAAAAGAATTTGAAAATTTGATAAATTTCAACTTAAATTTAAACCACCAATCTTATCACTAGAAAATGTTTAATGATTTCAATGGAGTGAATGGACGTAACATTAGAAATTTATGAGAGATGACCCATAAAAGAAGTTTGCACATGATGTCTATCACACCATGATGATTAATTTTTAATGTATATTGGGTATAAAAGTCAGTACTCCATTCTGTACTTGTGCAGATACGTATTCCAATAGCTTTTTAAAAACTCTCTCTCTTTATATCTCTACGTTTGAATGGAACTTGGCATAAGATTTTTATAATAAAGTCTAACAAGATTCTCTTTTGACAAAAAAAAATATACAGAGACTCGTATTAAAAAAACTTTCTTTTTAAGTATTAAAGTAGAATATCTATTTTTAATAAAATATGTAAAATAATAACAAAAAGATGTGATTTGTAAAATTTGAGCTTCTCCTGATTATCTTAACTTCGTGATTTTATACTTTAAAATTTTAATTGTCATAATTTTTCATGACCTATCTCAAAATAACATGATGATTACACCGATCTACAAAATTATTTATTCATCTTACTCAATCATGTAGATTGAATTTATAATAAACATACAATCTCTCTCATTAAAAAATATAAACATCATTTATATTTAGGGTAGCAATCCTACTATGGGAGTTTTGTGTAACCCGACACGGGTATTACTGTATTGTCCATTTTGCCCTTAGAATCGGATCGTCGGATCACTGACTCTTCCAATGCGATATAATTCGGTTCACTGACCTGCTGGGATCACTGACCAGATCACTGAAATTTATTTAAATGAGACTGTTTTTTTCATACAGAACAACAAATCTGATCACTGACTGGATAACTGAATTTTTTAAAAATGCTTTCGTACGACAATAGAAGGGTAAAATGGGCAACATTCTAAATCTCGTGTCTCGTTACACAAAATACGCATGAGAGAATCACTACCATATATTTATTAGAGTTTCTAATGATCCGTACATGAGACATGCACTTCAGAGGTCCAAATTCCAAACTTCTCTCTCTTGCATTTGACAGGAACTGAGAATAAGATTTGTTGTTGGAATCCGAGTTTAAAAATTCCAAATACACATATAATTCAGTTCAGTACTGTCTAAGGGAATAATATCTGCAGATTTCAAGGAAGCATGCACACACAACCCATCTAACAAAAGCCTGCAATTCGAACCCCTTAAAACACCTGACAACTCTGCAAGAATCGAATCAATTTCCTGTTTTTGGCAAACCATTTCCAAGGCTGCTTCAATGCCACATTTTCTAATTTCTTACAAAATAACAAAGCAACGAATCTCCCTTTTATCTATCAAGTATCAACTAACGTTTGAAAAAGTTTAATCATGTAGAAATTGAAAATAATATAAAGAGATTTGAGTGATGGATAGAGACCCGGGGAGTTATGAGGTTGATTTCATTCTACCTCAAAAAGTCACTTCCTATAGAATTATTCAGTGTGTGTAAATGGAGAAGCTTACGTATAGTTTGAAGATTAGTCGACTGCTCTAAGAGGTTTAGATATTTTTGACATAAAAAAATATGAAAATTTTAATTATGAGAACCGGTAAAAAGGCATACATGTGTACTTCTATAAACAAAATTTCAGTCACTTTCACCAGCCGAAACAATTAAGGGGTTGGTCCAAAATGGCTGCTTTCATGATTTTTTTAATTTTATTTTCTTGCCTTCTAAACCTTTCTACGAAATAAAGATGAAGATATAGAACTGATTAAAGAAAAGAAATAGATCCCCATCTGTCTTTCTTTAATAAATATTGCTTACAGAAGGAAAATTTTGAACCTTGCATAGGAATGTTATAGAAGAAATATCCATTTTTCTATTTTCTCGCTTTTGCTACTTAATGAATTCTCACAAACAGATGGATAAATCTTCTTCTTCTCCCTTCAGACATCCTTCTTAGCAAGCATGAAAGATATAAGCCTTTGGATTAGTTGAGATTTTATGAACCCCAATAGCAGTATTACATGGTTTTTTTTCTTTTCATTAGAGAAAAGCAGCTAAAATTCCATTATTCTGGTTTTTATTTTCATCAACTAGCTCATGGTCCTCTCTACTTCTTAAGAAACTAGACATTCTATAAAATGAGAACCAATAAACAAAAGAGTGAAAAAAAAAAAAAAAGAGATTTTTTTTATCAAAATCTTAATAATTTCCTTGATACATTCTCACAAGCTAAGCATAAATTAAAGCACACATAAAACACAAAAAGAACATACATTAATGTCCCTACAACCAAGTTCATAATACACCATAACCCAAATAAGAACAATTTCAGCTAGGGTTAGAGAGAAGTTTCTTTAAGGAAATGCACCATTGGCTGTGGGTAGATCAGACCATGAGAAAGGTGAATTCCAGTAACCCAACTGTCCTCCGGTGACGGGCGTAGTCTCCAAGATGGAAGAAGTTGAGTTGTTTAAAACTGTCGCTGGCGAGTGATCGGCGTAGTAATGAGAAGGTGATCTGAACTTTTGGTAAAGATCTTGAATTCCACTATTTGGAACTTCACCCAACAACATGCTTTGTTGGTGTGGCTGATTTTGCAGTCCCTGTAGTTGTGGCTGATGATGATGATGATTGTTTCTCCACAAGGAATTAGATAGGCCGATCGGAATTTGACTAAGAGGATCTAGGTTTAGGTTTCGACCATATAATGCGCTTGCCAGTAATGATTCTTGTGCCATATGTGATCCAATCATAGCCTTCTCTTCCTTGATCATAACAGAATTAGGGTTAGGGTTAGGGTTATGGGTGGCTCTTAATAGGGCCAACAAATTCTGCGGTTGGGACCATATTAGGGGGTTAGATGGAAGATGGGGATCGAACCCATTTCCTGAATTTGATTGCACGACGTCTGAGATCGCTGGCTTGGCTTTTCCGGTGCTCGATTTCCCACCGGCAGGCGACACAGTTGCACCCTTGTTCTTTCGGCATCCGCCTCCTATCGGAACATTGCGAAGTGCCCCTCCTTTAGTCCAGTATCGCCGGCAGGTCTTGCAGAAGTGTCGCGGTTGCGTGAGGTTATAGTTGTTGTAGTAGCAGAACTTGGTGTTGGATGAATCACATCTTGGGCACTTCAGATTCTGTTGCTCTGAAGAGGAAGAGACTTCAACTGCTCCTCCATTTATGGAGACCTTCCTCTCTTCTCCACCTCCTCCAGCTACTCCTACACCTCCACCTCCTCCACCTCCCAAAAGCTCTTGAATCATCTTTCTTTGCTCTATGTACAAGAAAGAAAAGAAAACAGGTGAGTTCTTGAGTAGTGAAAAAAAAAAAGAGTAGGTTTGTAGTGTAATGAGATGTGAGAAGTGGGAACAAAACTTGCCTTTGTGTTCTCAATTTAGGTGGTTCTTTTTCTTGTGATGAAGTAGTAGTGTATGGTTTTTGTAGATGAAAAGGAGAAGAGAGAGTTTTGTAGATTAAAGAGTAGATAGATAGATGATAGGTATATATATATATATATATATAGAGAGAGAGAGAGAGAGAGTTTTGTATATGAAAAAGGAGTAGAGATTGAGAGAGGTTTTTGTAGATGAAAAACAGGAGAAAGAGAGAGTTTGTAGATGAAAAACAGTAGAGCAAGAGAGAGTTTTATACATGAAAAGAAGAGAGAGAGAGAGAGAGCACTTTAACATGGATGCAGGCACAAAGAAACCACTTTCAAAAGCGGTTTTTAATTGAGAAAAGTGGTTTTGGTGGGAAACAGTAAAAAGTAGCTTCTTCTTGAATTATTCTTCTAATTTAAAATTTCCCATGGTTTAATTAGTTTTTTTTTATATTTCTTGATGTAGCTTGTGGGAGCTGCAAATACATGTAGTAAGAAGTTAAAAAACATTTTGAGGTTTGTGACAACGTTTTAAAAACTGAATCGATGATTTAACATTTTTTTTAAATGATTTCGTCTACTTAAATTCTTGTTTAAAGTTTAAACCGTTTGTTTTATAAAATATTAAAAAAAATTAAAAGTAAATGCTAAGATTTAAGAAAATATAAAAATGATATTGCAATCATGATAATGGTAATGGTAATGGTGAAAATTGATAATTTCTTTAGTAGATAAAAAATAATAAATATCAAAATTGTTCTTTGCATATCATTCTTGTCTATATCTTTACCATCTGTAGTACATTAACAACAAGATCTATAATACTCTGACTAATCCATTTAATGTTGTCTGGGCCATCACGAATCATGCATTTGCTATTATTCATTACCTGCAAAGGAGGAAAATCCCCATATCCTTTGGCCACCGTTGCCGGTATTGATTCGGTGTTGGCCTACTGCACAAGCAACCTTGTTCACAGCAGCTTCAAGTATGGATCTTTCGATCTTCTTTTGTGACCTATCTGATTGACTTCTTCTACATCGAGTTTTGCTCGGACCTGCATACTTTTTGTTTCATCTGTATGCTTTTCTTTTTTGAGGCAGCTTACCTCCCCCATTTTTTGTAATTCTTTTTTGGGATTTTCTCCCCTTTGAATGATATCTTACCCAAATTCCAAAAAAAAAAAATTTAACGTAATACTCAAGTTGGGTTATAAGATGTTTTACAATAAGATAATGTTAATTATTTTATAAAATTAAGAAAATTGTTGTTGATGTGAGAATTTATAAAAATTAAATGTCCTTTAGCAAGGACTAAATTTAAAATAATAAAATAAACCGTTGAAATAAAGCTTTATCCTAAATCAAATGTAAAAAAAAAAATTTGACATTCTCTGATTTATTTTGAGAAGATAATTTTGTCTTAAGAATTAATGTAAAATGATAGTTTGTTTCTATCTTCACAATAGTTGTTTTATGAGAATGAGTGAATTTACCGTATCTAAATTTTAAGTAGTTTTTAATTAATAGTTAAATTTATTTACTTTAAAATAAATGATAAATTCACTTGATTTTTATAGTAATTATCATGAGAATGCTAATGTATAATCATTACTCTAAAATTAAAATATTAATCAAATTAAACCATCGCTTTTCATATTAGAGTTTTCGTTTTTAAGAATGTCACGTGCTCTGAAAACTGATGCCAAGGGAATCGTCGAAGCGTAGGCTGACCGCGCGTGCCGTCCGGCACGCGGGAGAGAGAGGGCGGAGCAGACGAAAACGACGGGAGAGACTGAGAGCTCGACTTAACGAAGGAAAGGGCTGCCACCGCCTGCGGTATGGGCAGGACGGGCAACAGGAGGCAGGCGAGGCAGTCTCCTTCCGACGCGACAGACGTCCACCATTCCATGTCGGAATTCCGTCTCCTCTCCCACGCTCTGTCCCTATCAACCGACTCTCTGTCAGTCTCTCGCCGGATTTGGCAACGGATAAAGTCCGTTCGAAGTTTTGAAAATTCAAATTTATTTTAAGTTTGAGTCAAGTAAAAAACCTCTGAAAATATAGACCTGATTTGATTCGAAATATTTTAATATATTTTATAAATTCTAAATATCTCTTGTATGTTATTATATATATATATATCTTAGTTTTAGTTTATCAAATTCGAGTTCTCAAGTCTGGCTCTTGGGTCCCGAGGATATTTTTGGGTTCCAGTCAGTTTTCAGAAGGTGGGTATTTTCAATATCTCAAAGCGGGTAGAGTTTAGATTTAAAAATAATATAAAATAAAATAATAATAAAATATTTAATTGATGAACTAATTCACAATTGATAAAACAAACTACGTTCTCCACTAATATTATATACAAAAGAAATGATCAGATATGAAAATTTAACTATAATAAAATAAGATTTTGCATCTCCATCTTTTATTTTAAAAATATTAAGTTTTAAAGTTTATAAATAAATAATGAAAATCTAAGATCTGATTTTATTTTCTTAAGATCTCAAACTCATCCCACTAATAAAAAAGAATTGGGCGGTCTTGAGGTGTATTCTACTTAGTTGTTGGAGACCATGAATCCCCACTTCACATGCATCACATTGACACCAAACAAAGATTTGATGCCCACATTCCAAGTGGGCCCCACAATGTCTCCCCATCAGGAAGCACTGCAGCTTTCCTAGGGTTTCCCTCCATCCGTTGTACGTTTTGATAATTCTTCTTTTTATTTATTTTTATATTTATAAAAAAGGCCCTTCTTCAAAATCTCCCTCCATGCCTCCACCGCAGAGCCTTTATCTTTCTAATCAAATATTTTTATTTAATTTATCTAATAATAAATTTAATAATTTTGAGGGTTTGGAATAATTTCATATGTCCATAAGATCATTCTCATTTCTAACGTAGAGTGAAAAACTCATATTATAAGTCAATATTCTGAATCAAAATAGATTTAATTTTTTTATAAATTAACGTATGAAAAATTCAGATACAAGTCTACTAAAATTTTCACGATGAGTCCATTATCTTTAAAGTACACCAAGATTAGATCATGAAGATTTGAGCTCACAATCTTTCATTTCGAGAGGAGGCAACCAGTTGATATATATCTTCTTGTGGCATTATTGAAGTTAATGTCTTGTATTACAAGATAAGGCAAGGTCCATGGAAGTAGAAAAATGGAAGATTGTTCTTAGATATTATTCCTCCACACTCCAACCTTGAACAACATAAAAAATATATTTATCCATTCCTGGAAACTTCAATGGAATTGCATATGACAAAAGCTGCTTAGACAAGATCCTCCACTAGCCACCATAGATCATGTTAAAAGGGCCACATGCCACGTGGCTGAATGTCTATTGGTCTATGCTGTCAAATTAAAACAAAGGGAATTTCTATGTCTGACATGCTATACCATATCTCAAGGAATTTGATCAAAGTCCTACCAACAAATTCCTATGACTAAGAAATTAGAGTAGGAATAGTTTAATTGATTCAAATCAATTCTCATCTTACTGTTTCAAATCTTATTCAAATTCAACCAAATTTACCAATTTAATGTGCTTCTGAGTTGACAAAATTAATCCACTTTATTATCTATTAAAAGGGATTAAGATAATCTCTTATCTTAAAATTTTGTCTTAAGAAATAAAAAAAGTCCATCAAGAGCAAAGGCTTAGTTAATCTTGAGGGCTTGATTTAGTGGTTAAAGTCCATTATTATTTGTAGTAAGCATTGGGATCAAATCTCCCTCAATACAATAAGAACGTTCTATATTTAGCATGTGTAGATTCAGAAATTTACCTATATTCTAAGAATTATTTAGGTGAAACACCTGAATATGTAGGAAGATTCATTTGGAAGATCAACCTTAAAACTTTAATTTAATTTCTGGATAAAAAATAATATAAGTCGTCATCTCGCCATATGTATTCTAGTGAATGGTTGGATTATATGCCCCACACTTATGGGTGAATAAACTATACTAAGCCATCCAACTTTAGAAAACATTAGAAAAGAAAAATAGTGTATGGTATGTCAAGAAAATCTAAAATTAAATAAATAGTATTTATATGCATTTAAAAGAAAAATAAATAAAGTTTAACTAAAATGACTTAACATTTGTTCTAAAGACAATGATAAACTGTTCTTTAATTGAAAGTACCATCATGTGGAGGAGGCTAATAATTAATAATTATGAAAAAAATTATTTTTTTATAATTAAAATATTCAAAAGTGCATTCAGCTCGAACGAAACTCAAAATCTTTCAGGAGGAGAGTTTCTTTACTATTAGGCCAATCCTCTCTTAGATTTATTAAAAAAAAATATTTTGACTATTTATTTTATTTAGTTAATTTCTAATATTAGATATATTTAATAAAATTAACTTTTCATAAATCTCCTCATCACCAATCGTTTATTATCCTATCATATATAATTTAAGTTGAGAGAGGAGTTTGGGAGCACCATCAAATCAGCCACAGTTTGTCGAATTCGGAGTGGACTATGACATCAGCGATTGATGTGCTCCATCATCTCTATGACACGTGTCACGTCAATGCATGTTACACTCAATTTTCAAACCAACTAAAGTGGTCGTTGGATGGTCACATGTGGGCCCACCATTCAAAGAAGACGACAAAACGGTCGAATTCCATCATAGCCTTTATTATTTGTATTGTAGTTAATTATCATTTTTTAAGTGATTAGGAAGCCATGAAAAATCTTTAGGCAGTGATTATCATCATTAAGGTTGGTATGAGGTTGAAAAGCAGCTTCTAAATTTACATTCCCCATACTTTTTATTTTTATTTTTATTTTTAACCTTTTGAAGTAATTCCTATAATTTTCAATATGAAATTCAAAGAGTTTAATAAAATTTCAACACGTGATTAGTCTTAAAAATAATTTTTAAAACTCATTAATAAATGTTCAAAAAACCCATTATTAGAGTGCATATAATCCCATGTTTCACAGGCTAGCTTAGGTCCAATTTGATTATAGAATATATTTTATAATTTGATAATACTAATGTTCAAAGAAAATTAGTAGATCTCAACATCAACTATTATAGATTATAGACCGTAAAATCAGTTATGCAGAAGGTTCAATTTCTACTTAATTAAAATAGACTATGAATTATCTTAATTCATTTATCCTGCATTATAGTATATCTCAATTCAACAATGAATATTTCTTATAAATGATTGATATTAGAGTTTCTTGATGATAATATAGTGAATAAATTAAAATGTTTTTGTATTTTTTTATTATAAAAAGTTATTTACCCAATTACTCTTATTTCTACATAGGTTCTACCAAAACATCTCTATCGATGGTTCCATAGAAGGTATGGTTGAAATGTGTTTTTGTTTTCATTTTTCTTGAGGTCTTGGATTAGAAGCATGTCTAATTGTAATTAAAATTTTGATTATAATTGACTGTATTAACTAAGGGGTGATATTTTTCTCTCCTCTTTTTTTTTCAAATATCGCTAGATTTTTTTTTAAATTTTTTCTAATTAAAAATAAAATAAAAAACAAAAAATGAGGCCGATATCGGCCTTTTAAAAAAAAAAAAATACAATATTGGCCAATATATTGCTGATATACTGTGGGCCCCCTGCTATATCGCCGATATTTGGTAGGGTCAAAGACCAATATTTAATTAATTTATTTTTAAAATACTTTTCTCAACCGATATTATTAATATCGACAATATCATAGCCGATATAATTATTTTTATATGGCTAATATGTATCGATCGTGAAAAAATTAATATGTATAGGCCGACACGAGCCGATATTAATATCTATGAGAATGAGACTCAATAAGAAGACCTTATCTTTTAAGCCTGGCCAAACCATTTGATGCTAATCTTTCTACTGCCCATGTCCAGGAAAGATGTTTCACGCACACGATGGTGACTACCATTCACATGGTATTATATGATATTTGGTAGCAATAATTTGTGGGTAATTGATTTGAACGTCACTACTTTTTAAATCTGACATTGTATTCATTCCTTTATTTTTTATAATAATTTTTTTTTTTAATTTACATTTTGGAAAATTATGGGATGCCCACCATAAAACTTGCGTAGGTGAGTCTACTATTCCTATAACAAATCAAAGATGGGAAATAGGGGCTCGAACTTACAACCTTCCACTTTTTGAAACAGGAGATAATCATTTGAAGTACACGTTATCAACTTAAACCTTTATTTTTTTATAATAAATTGATAATATTTTTAATTTTTTCATACTTCTTTAATTTGTTGTGATAAAATAAAAGACAAAATAAATACAATGTCTCATTTAAAACAAGTACCCGTGTTCATATCAATTATTTTCTTCATAAGGTGCCACGTGGCATATATCAAGAAAGATACCCAAATTACTTAAAAGAGTATAACCCGTGTTACACTGGGCAGCCTATATATATATATATATATAATAGAAATCATGTTTTCGAACTTTAATTTTAATTTGTGGAGAAACTGACCTCTAAATTGAACCATTGAAGTTTATAGTTTTTCATAATTTTTGGTGCCCTTTTTATTATTCATTTTTTTTTAATTACTGGGCGTAAAACATCCACGGGTAAGCTCACTACCCGTAGGATACACTAAAATTAAATCATAGGGGCTGGAACCCACAACCTCCCGCTTCCTGAGACGGAAGGCAACCAATTAAATGAATTATTATTCATTTTTAGACTATAAATAAACTTAAGTTACAAACAACTATAATTTACTCTATTAATTATTGATATTACAAAATGATCATCAAATAAATGAGTTGAGTTCGAGTTCAAATATTGCAAAATCCAACTCGGCAATCTGAACTAGACCTAAGTCTAACTCAAAAAATAAGAATCAATTTAAATATCTTGATCCATTTGTTATACAAAATGACTCAGCTCAACTTCATATAATAAATGAATGAGTTGAAATTAAGAGTTCAAATATAACTCGATTGATCCGTCTATATTATTATTGAAAAGATATTTTTAATACGAATTTGATGGAAAATATATTACAGCATAAGGGGTTAAGTTTTGGCCAACATCACAGTCACTGCCAGCAATAAAATGGTGGCCCCAAATTTTTGATATTCTTGACAAAGATAGAATAAAATAAAATAAGATAAGCCCATAATTACTCATCATGTGGGCCACTGTTGTTTAGTGACTTGAGTTCAGTTGTCCGACATCAAGTGGGTCCCTCAATAATATCATTAGATTTAGGTAAAGATGTTGGGATGGCACACTTTCCACTTAGCACGCATAATGACAAGTTATGAAAACCTAATGAGACCAAAATTGACCAAATGATTGAGAGTTTGGTGTCTTTGAAAGGCTCTAAATGTGAAAGGAAGTTTGGACCACATCAGCTCAACATTTTCTAGATTCCCGCGATAATTCAGGTCTCTCCAATTCAACTAAAATTATAATTTTTAAATTTCTCTGTGAATTAAAATCTAAGAAAAGAAATATTTTAATCACTGACTCAAATAAATCCATTTTTAAATCCTACTCTCTTGGATATAGAAATGGACTGATCAACTCAAAGGGGTTGAAGTGATGACCAAGAACTCTCCTTAAAGAGTGAAAGTCTTAAATTTGATTTGCACTTTACTCTAAAGTATCACTTACCGTAGAATTACCTTATGCATGTCAACAAAGAAATTTGTACATGTCATGAAGATTAGTCAAATGCTCTAAGATATTGATGTAGTCTCTCAGTAAAATGATAGAACAACTTAGGACTTTGGATCTAGCCGCTGTATCACCCATTTCATTAAGAATTGATAATCTTTTAACAATAAATGGGTAGAAACTTCTACAGTATTTGGTCACTTAGGAAGGTTAATCACAAAGATTAGAATGTTAGGCCTCATTATAAAGGTTAAAATGAGATAATGACAATTTTAATCTAAGTTACAGAACTTCTCTGAAAACAGAAGAAGATTATGATCTTAAGATGCCCATGTTCATGTGTCAGGGGGTGGGACCTACCCTGTGATAGAAATTTTTCAATGGTTGGATAGATTATGAATTCTATCAAACCAAAGAAGATGAAATTCATCAGGTCATGCTAGCTCTTCATTTTTTAAGATCAAAAGGAAACAATTGGATAAATGGTTTATCTTTAATCTCAAACAAATGATTAAAATGCATGAAATGGGCATAAAAAATAGTAAGACATCATCTAGGAATAACACCCATCACTGTTACGCATTGAAACCGATACCGGGGAGTCCCAACACTGAAAACCATTATTGGGACAGGCCCAACTGCATAACCAGGATCCAAAATTACTAAATGGGCCCAAATAATGGGCCAATCCAGAGCTACTATTTAATAGGTCCCAAATCAGTGCCTAAGAAACCTTCATTTTTCAACCTTCTCATCTGAACATGTGATAGCAACAAAAATCTGATCATCCACCAGAACAAGTACCACCTCATCAACTGCACCCCTGCAATTCGGTCACCCTCAAGCCTCCATTGCCACCTGATCAACTCAAACCCCCCACCCTCACAAACTAAAGATCACAGTTTAACTCGTCGAGGAACCTTCGATATCACTGCCTCCAAGGAGTACAGTCTGCTATGGTCATATAAGGCGTAAGTCAGCAGTTTCAAAGGTCACATTCCAACGCCAAAAATCTTACCATACTACAACTCTTGGTGACACACAAAACAGAATAAAATTTGACTGTTGTTATCATGTGGTAGAAGAACAGATTTTAGGGTTGCTACCTTATCATCTATATTTTCCTAAAAAGGGATCACTGGCAATTCATCAATTAAACCCATATACACTTTTTTCAAACTTAAGAAAAGAGTAGTAACTCCTCAACTCAAAAATATCCATCACTCAGTGCTGGGACTGCAGGCATGTCTACCCACACCCTATCATGGTGGAACTTAACAATAATTAAACTCATCATTTTCATAAATAACATAAATAAGTTCTACAAATTATTGTTCATAGTACACAACTACATCAAATGTCATAGCTCTCAATGGCAAATTGATACAATCAAAGCTGTAAAACCGCCATCCCAGATCAGTGCACGTCCTAATATGACACTCAACTAAATCTATCTTTGAACCGATAATGGTATCTCACAGTTTTTTACTCTATACCCGCAACGGTTGATAGGAGACGTCGGCTTATTATAAATTTCTTTCTTCATTTATCAAGTATACCACAGAAAATATGGAACATACCCACTGTGGAAATAGAATTGAAGACGCACTCTTAAGGAAACAGAGGCTGGTAGAGAAGCCCCGCCTTTTCAGGGAATCCCATCATCAAGTTAAGATTTTGAAGGGCTTGACCAGAAGCTCCTTTCACCAGATTATCTATCTGCATGGCCATTCCAACAGTCAAGCTGCAGAATATATCAGATTTTCAACATGTAAAAAGCATACGAGTCATGCTGCTTTTGATTCCAACATGTAGACTTCTCTTTCTTTTTCTTTCTTTCTTTCTTTCTTTCACTCTCTTTTTTGAGAGTATAAGATTTCAGTTCTATCTAAATTTTCCAATAACCTTCTGCTTCATTCTCTTCAATATAAATGTTCATAAATAAATCAACATTATATACATATCGAAAACTTCTACATAGTACTAATTTCCTAAAGCTGGTCATAGAAACTTCCTGACTCCAAAAATCCTACTTTTGGGTTGCCAAGCTCCCAACAGTTAGTCCTCATGAAACTTCAATTACAAGAGATATTACAATAAATAAATGATAAAAGTAAAGACTAAAAAGCACGTGTTACTTACAACAGATATTATTATTGCTCTTCCTGGAATTCGATCTGGAAAGACATTCATGAAACAATAGTTTGATCCTCGAACATTTCGAGTGTGAGGCACGGCTCCTTTCTCCAACAAGACAACAAATTCTTCATCCTGCATCAGGGGAAAACATCATCATCATTGAAGCACACAAAATAGAAGTATTTTGTGCTGCAATAGCTCAAAATCCAACCCCAAATTAACAAGTAGCAAGACTGAGGGGATACCCACAATCAAATTCACCCCAATAATCACAAGACAAAATAACAATTAAGCATTGTAGAATAAGAGATTTTCATGGTTCAAAGTTAGCTTCCTAAAGACGATTTCGTTGTTTAAGCCAAGCACAGGCACAGAACCAATTAAAAAATACATAAGAGCAAAAAACATAGTTCGGACTTGCATCTCTAAAGCTCCTAAATCTTCAACATAAATATACCTGATATGATATTTTCAATTGTTCATATAGATCCTCAATTGTCACACCTGAAGCCATTTCAGCATATATGGTCGATTGCATTCCACGACTCTAAAACATAAGAATCAAACAGTCAAACATACAGGTAGTAACTGTCGGTAAATAAGTTGCTACTACAAGGAATAAACAAATAGCCAGCCTTGATTATGTAATGACCAACCATTGGCATCAAATGAGGAGTGAAGCTGACAGTAACTCTTGAGTTTGCAGCATCAGAGAGTCCTTGCTCAATTTCTGGAGCTGGAAAAAAAAAAATAAAAAAAATAACATGGCTACATCTCCCAATGACTCAGTTGTGTGTAAGAATGGTTCCAAGTGCATTTATTTGTTTGTGAGGCACAAAAATTCAAGACAGAATAATTAGTAAAGATAAACTATCTAAGAACTGACAAAGAAAATATTAGTGAATATCTAATATAGTTTAGATTAATTAATTTAGAAATCAAAACTTTGTTGAGATACCAAACTCATTAGGGTGAAAAGGAAGAAGTACTCTACTCCACAAACTAATATGCATATGACGAAGAAATCTGGGAATGTTGTCCAAATGCATGTGAGTAATCTCAACAATTCCTGAACTAAGCCAGCATCTTAGTTTCACATTACATAAACAAATGAATGGACACAAATGCAAAAACTGCAGCTTCTGGAGCTCAACACCTCAAGATAATTTTCAAGTGAAGTATAATAGACATTGGAAAATTTTTAAGGTATGAACAACTTAAATGGTGAACAAAATGTGTGAATGATTTAATGTTAGATAAGGCATGCTCAATGCAACAAATCATAAACTAAATGTCTTACATACCATGACGATGCTTGGTAATTCCGTAAGAATGAATTCCTTCAGCAATTTCAGTGTAAAGGTTTGCCTCCTTGGCCCCACGTCCTGTAAGAATTGTCTAAGATCAGAAACTTCTCAAACAATGCCACTAGAAGCATCCTGTGTATGATGCTATATTATGGCAAGACATGTGCAAGAGTGCAGTAAGTGTATGGTCCTGACTACCTGCTCCACTAACACCTGATTTTGCATCAATGATGATATTCCTCAGTTCTATAAGATGAGCCTGCACATAAGTCGCAAACCCACAAGCATAAGGAGTACAAAACCCTAACTAATGCTAAATGGACAACATATTGGAAGCAAACAACTTAGGCTCTAATTAATGTAGAGAAATATCCAGTTTTCAATACACATAACTAGTTTTTTTTATGACCAAGGTGTCCAGGCCTCTTAGAGCACCTGACGAATCCTCGGGGCCTGTACAAGCCTCCCTACTCACACACACTAGATGACTCTACGGGGAGGGCCCTTTGGAGTGGAGTGAGAATCGAACTCAAAATCTTGGCCATCACTCCAACCCCTTTGGGTTTACACATAACTACTTTTAGGCATCAAATATTCAAACCAAGGCCTAAAACTCAAGCACTTAAGTTGACTCAATTTTTTTTCGTAACAATCAGATTGGTGGAACTTATAAGAGCCTAAGCCACTGGAAAATTAAAGTGGAAAGGCATCATTTTTTCTAATCAAGTTATAGTTTCACATTTTTCACCCTTATTGGACTTGCAAAATCACACTTTAGCCCTTATTAGTCTGGTCAACTCAACCCTATCAAGCCTTCACCAACACATGGCATCTTTTTGGCAAGAAAAAGTAACCTCAGATGAGTAAAATTGAGTCACATGAAGTTTTTAAAATGTCCACCCAAAGGCATCCAATACAATGAACATGGAAGTCAAAGGAGTGCCATGACTATATTAAACCTTTTTAGAAATTTTTTCTATAATAAATCTTTCTATTTTTCTGTAATAAAAATCATATATTCCAGCTAATATGGATTATTAGCCAGCAACACTAAAAATCTAATTTAGTGCATATATATAATATGCATCTATATAATATGTTCGGAAGCCCCATCATCAAGAGTATGCTCTTGCTAATTTGCCACAGTTCTTCCATTGGCAGAAAATATTAATCTTGAAGTTTCTAAACCTAGTTTAAAAAAAAAATCTGAACCTGATTAGTTGATTGGACTTGGTGCTGTTTGGTATTGGGATTGTTATCGCCAGTTTCATTCTGCATTTAAACTAAAAATAGTGGAGGATCACGATACCTGAAACTAATATATGAAGACAAAACACAACAGCTCAAGACTAAGGATACAATGAGAGATAGGATGATCCTTACTTTCAAACTTAACCATCCAAAATAATTGATTCCCATATCTTTATGCAACTGTGCTGTAGACATTCTATCATCTCTATTTACCTTAAATGTTCCCAATTTAGTGAAGCACTTCTCTACAACCTTGAATTTCAAATGGGTAATAGAAAATATGGGACCATGAAAGATTCTAAGCATTTCAGTTAAGGTCTTAACATTAGTACTTCCAAACCTGTATCTGAAAGAACAATGTTTACTCACAAGTAATTTATATCAAGTATCAGGCGAAACTGTGTGTAAATCATTCACATCACCATTCAAAAGAAGAAGAAAGAAAAAGAAACCATGCTCATTTTAGTACAGTCTCATAATATCATTCTAATAAATACACTGGATTCTTTAATATCAGCTATCAGTGCACCTTAACCTAACAAAACAAACTTTACTTGCAACTCATATCAAAACAAGATGAGATGACGCTAAAATGTCTAACCTTTATTAGTGGAACCAACGGAAGTTGAATAGATGTTGGGTAGCAACCAGGATTAGCAACAAGCCGTGCACTCCGGATCTCTTCCCTTGAAATCTCTGTTAGACCATACTTGGCTTCTTTCTGAATCCAAGAAATGAGGATGATTACCAAGCAAGCAAAAAATAAGAAAATACCAACAAGAGAATTTGAGATCACTGTATACATACAAAATGACCTCAAGCACACAAATGTTGGGTAAACCATGCCATAATTTGAGGTAGAACATGGAAAATAAATTCCGGGTGATACAAGACCCAAGCAGTGCTGGCCTGCCCCCACCCAACCCAGCCCAACCCGGAA
Source organism: Chimonanthus praecox (assembly GCA_022113865.1). Taxonomy (NCBI): domain Eukaryota; kingdom Viridiplantae; phylum Streptophyta; class Magnoliopsida; order Laurales; family Calycanthaceae; genus Chimonanthus; species Chimonanthus praecox. The sequence continues at coordinate 29,652,504 of CM039086.1, forward strand.
AAGAAGAACGAAAAAAAGAAGAAGAAATAAAGAGGCAGTATGAGGACTCCCTACAGATGCTGTAAAAGACCTAATATCTGAATCAAACTGGAAAAGGAAAAAGTTCCCACACTTCCACCCTGGACAAACACCAGAACACCATTGACCAATCATTTATCGATAAGTTTGTATTATTGTCTTCACATTTTATTTTATTTTTTATGTCTTTATTTTTATCCCATATCTTCTGAAATGGAACACTGAAATGGCTAGAACACTGGAACATTCTGCTGTGGAGATAAAACTGGAATGGGTTCCGGAGCGGATCTGACAACTTTGCATCCATTTGAAAAAGGTCATTACATTTTCTTCTATTGTAACATGGCTGAGATTTTAATAGTTGCTAAATTGACAAGATTGCATATAAAGCATCAGAACCAACAAGAATTTCCTCACATTCTTACATACCATCAGTGAGATGAAACAACTATAAGTAAAAGATCTGTTGCCAAAAAAAAAACTATAAGTAAAAGATGTAATCTATATGTGGCATTGATCCTAAGTAAGAATTTCCTCACATTCTTGGAAAGTTGGCTGCTTGAATCCCTATGAAGTCCTATGGAAGTTTGTTGAATCAAATTTACTTTATCCATCAATTTGTCTTGACTTTCAAAATTCTCTTTCTGCAACTACCAGGCTCCCAGTATGCAGCAAACAGTAATGACTCCAGTCACAACAATTGTGCCATCCATAAGTCTAAATAATTGGATCAGAAGTCATTTTTTTTTATGACCAAGGTGTCCAGGAGTCTCACCTGTATTGGGACAAGGGACATTTTAACCTGACTAGTCCTTGGGGCATGTGCCAGCCTCCCAATCCAACACACATCGAGTAAACAACTACGGGAGTGGCCCAGAAGGGTGTTGAGCGTGAATCGATCCCAAGACCTCTCTTCCTGAGGGGAGTGTCTTGAACGTTAGGCCAACCCCTTCTTGGGTTATTGGATGAGAAGTCATTAACGCCCAATACCAGAACTCTGTTGGATTAATAATGAATGGCCAACTCCATTTCTTTCTTCTAATGTGCCAACTGCCAAACAAGTTTGATCCTAAAAGATGATAGATGGTATTGAGACTCTCCCACTTTTACTACATAATTATTTATGTGAGCATATAAATAAACACAGAGAGAGATCCACCATCTTGAATATGACCAGTTCAACCAACCAAACACGGCAATCCAAAACCAACCCCAACTACGCCAGTTAACTTGGTGGATTTCAGGCTATAACACATGCACAATGAGCCAAATCAGTCACCATATACAGGTGATCTTAGCAAAATTTAGGAAAATAATTACTCTTCTGGAGGATCCAATTTCAAAGTTATGAAGCTTGCCTGCAATTCCACTGCTCTATGCGACTGACCATACCACTCTTCATACTCATCAACATTACGCAGACGAAAATCCTGCAAAAGCATCCCAGTTTAACTTTTATACTGGAGAGGAATTTCCTTATCAATTATCATGCACAGATCAAAATTATGAAATTTGACAATGTATGTACTAAAAGGTGCACCCAATGCATACTGCAGAAAGATCAACAATCTTCAGTCCCCTTGGAAGCCCATTTATGATGTCCTGCAGCAAGAATAATGCTCAGCTTATTCAATAAGATTAATCACTTTATTCAGCTTTGGCATCTAGTAGGAGAAGTAAGACTATTCCCAATTTAGTTTTACAAATGTTATTTTCAAATCCCTTTAAGAGGCTAGGTTTCAAGGTGCCATGAAGTTATTCCATCAGTAGATTAAAGAATTTAATAGAACAAGAATAAACCTGTGTTGTTCCATGAGGCAAGCAACAGAACACTGCATCTACATTAGAAAAGTCTGCATCTTTGATAGCAACCATAGTCGGCAGCTCCTGCAAATCAACAAAACAAGCCAAGCAAAAATAAAGGTCCAGAATGCTTTCCAAAATGGAGTGACCGGTCAAATATTTGCAGGTGATTCAAAGTGTCCCAGAAACCACTTCTGAAACCAAAAGACAAATGATGAAACATGTGAAAGTAGTATAAAATTAGAGGCTTCTTACCTGTGTGATCAGGTGAGGAAATACAGATCCAATTGATTGACCTGCTTTTCTGTCAGCAGTCATAAGAGTAATACGGAACAGTGGATGGTTTGCTAGGAGTCGCACAATCTGACACAAGAAGGGAAAACGTGAAAATGAAGAGCAATCAGCTCAATCAGTCACAACTACAACCTACAAAATGTTGCGACAAAATCTAGGTGGACATGTAAAGCATCCATCATATTTCCAATAGGCCCACCAAAAAAGGCATTAATAGTTGATAATTGCCAGATAGAAGTGATGGGTATTAATAAAATTAATTACTTGCATATTTTTTTTTTGTCAATGGCGGTATACAAAAGGTGACAGCCACTCAGAACTCAGAACTGTTGAGTGGAAGTATTATTTATTATACAAGTTTTCCCTAACACTTGTAATATCTCTCTAAACAATCCTCATAAAGTATTTCATAGATATCATATATTCACCTTACCATCAAATCAACATCATCAGGGTTCTAAAGTCCAATATGAAGGCAGGGCATCAAGATAGCCTTCTATGTCACCAGTTCTTAGAGGGTGCATTTTCTCGGGGTTCTCAAGAGCTTGGGCAGTATCTATTTTGTCTGTCTTTTTGCTGCTTGGTTTCCTTTTGAAGCTGCAGGTGTATTCTTTTCTCTTTTTCAATAAATTCATCGCCATTAAAAAGAAGCTGTCCTAACATAGATCGAATTTCACGCCCCGCCTTCCAACACCTGGACGGGTGTGATCTGACTGTACAAATTTAAATCACATGCTGCCCTAAACGGGTCTTACTTTCAAAATCTGTGGCTAAATTCAAAACAAACATAATTAAAGTCACAAGCCACCAAAATTCCCCAATCCAACAACCTGCTCGAATACATAACATCTCATTTGAGCTTCTAAATAACCTAAAGGGATAAATATTACTCACATAAAGATCTCTAAACGCATTACTTACTCACATTCCCATAAAAATCAAATTGAATCATTCTCAAAATTAATCCATACTTGAATTTATTATCCAAGTTTTTCACAAATAAAATAAAACAAATAAATAACTTTCTCAAAGTCTCAAAACAAATAAACAACCATCTTATAACCTAAATAATAAATTCTGCACTAAGCGTTTCTACGAATTCTTTATCGACTCCTCGTCTTCTAAGCTCAATTGTGATTATCGTCCAGACCCAAGTCCAAGGGATTGCCTGCAATGTAAGGGATGAGCTCCATGTCCAGTGAAGAAAACAATAACACAAACATAGCATATGATATCCCTACTTCCTCAATGATATTTCAAATAAGAAAGAATAATAATTTACTTCATGCTCATGCCTTTGCAAAATGCAATGCTCAATGCCAAATGCCATATTCCAACCCATTATTCCATCTACTGATATTTGGTGGTCTTCCCGACGAATCGAGGATAACACAACATCGCTTTAATGGCCTTCCCACATAAAGTGAGGATAACACAACCTACCACCAAATAACAGCCCTCATGACTTGTCACGGATATCGCATCTCATCTATCATAATGGTCTTCCCACATGAAGTGAGGCTAACAACACTACCACCATCGTGGTCTTCATGACAATCATGGATCGCACCCTCATACCCAATGCTATGAATATGAGAATGCTATGCTCAATGAATATACTCAGTTATTCATAATATGCTTGTAAAATCATGGATCTCAGTCTAAACAGAGTGTAACATATCCAACATCTCATGTACCATAACATGCATATAACTCGATTATAACATGCAGTAATCCAAGCATCATAATATCAACATTCAAACATGCCCAATCAAGATTGAAATTCAACAATACCATACAAATAATCATAAATCTACGAATATAAAATTATTGGATCTTTCAATAACATTAATGGTTAGATTTCATTATCCGGGCGGACTGAGTCTCCTCACGGCCAATAGAACGTTTAGCCAAGATCTCCCTTATACTACTGTGAGTGAGCACCGGATCACAACCATTATTAACATACACCCAGTCTATTCTAGATCCAACAATTATATTCCAATCACACAACAAAATACAATATTTTCCATTGTCTAAACACATAATAATATAAGAAATCATGTTCAAAAGTATGTAGTGAATTGTTTCCCTCACCTAGAAGTTTGTGAAGTGCAAAACGATGTACCCAAACGCTTTCCAAGAGATATCAACCTTGAGAACCAAAGTTTGCTGCGAATATGATTTAAAGATTTCACGTGTTATTAAAATGAGGATTATTTATTTTCTTCGGCAATTTACATTAAGGTGAAGTATGTTGCTGCCTCAACTTTAGTCCATGGGTTATCTAAAGGTCTATGGTTAAGGGTAAAAGTTGAGTCCATACACTGCATGGACGAGCCATGCTTAAGCCAACTTGGTACTAACAAGACAATGGAAACTTTCCCTAAACAATAAGTAACTGCCCTTTTTAGTTACTAAAATAATTTTACTTGAAATAGAATAAGTAAAAATAACAATAGTTACAATAAACTATTTAGTAGTTTGGCTTAATAGAATGTTCCGCATATGAAAAGGTTGGAGTTTAGGGAATGCCTAACTGAAAACTTAAGGTCTAGTTATTGAATCATACCTTTAAACCTTGTAAAATAGAATCATACCTTTAAACCTTGTAAAATAGAATAATAACACTACTACCGTTAATGATAATAATAATAATTTTCCACATCATGGCTTGCTTTCTTTTCTCAAACCAGTTTGAATAAAATCATAAACCAACGAATTTATATTTATCTTTATAATTTAAATAACCGTAACAAGATGCTACAGTATTGAGAAAAGAAAAGAAGTTTGTAAAACTGAATGAAGATGGGATAAAGTTTGGACATCACATAAAACATTTACCTTTGGAATAAGTAAGGAAAACATGTAGTAGATCTGATTTTGGCTTGGTTTTAAAGGATAGAAATGTATTTAACAGATTTTGAAGTGCATGATTTTAACAAAAAAAGGTTTCAAACCACAACTAATTCAAATAAACCAAACATGTGGCAGTTGTGAGGTAACCACTGCATCTCGAAACTTACAATTACAAATCAGTAAAACAATATACAAAAATGCTCTAGTTATCAAGAATCTATTTAAAATCTGTAAACCCAGTAGGGAGTAAAGAAAAAAATCTGGTAAAGGTGCTGGCAGCAGCTTTGTGAAATAAAGATTGGTTTGGTACTGTTCACGGATGAAGGATGGGGCAGATTCTGCAACCTCTGAAATCAGTCCTATAAACGAGCATCAAATACTACCTAACTCGAACAAGGTGACTGGCTGGTTGGGCAAAAACCAGAGAGGGTAGGACAGAGGTTCCCATAGCAGCAGTAAAATTTGAGAAATAAAAGAGAACCTAAAGAATATATGGAAATCTTCGAAGAAAGAGGAACTTACCAAAAAGAAAGGGAAGAAATCAGAGACTCAACTGGCTGCTGTAGATACTCCTACAGGTGGCTCCTTCGTCGACTTTGAGAGGGGCGAAGAAGATGTCGATCGGAAGAGGAAGAGACACAAGGGTCCTGTGGTCGTTGTTTCGAAAGGGTAAAGGAAAAGAAGGCTTCGCACGGTCTTTTAAAGGGAGGAGAGTCCTATTGGTAAAGGAATCCCATCGGTGAAAGGATTTTGGACAGTTTCCATTTAGGTAGGGATTTGAGTCCCAAACGAAAAAGGAAGAAGAAGAGTCCAATCTGAATAAGGAATCCCATCGGTGAAAGGATTTTGGACAGTTTCCATTTAAGTAGGGATTTGAGTCCCAAACGAACAAGGAAGAAGACTCCAATCTGAATAAGGAATCCCATCGGTGAAAGGATTTTGGACAATTTCTATTTAAGTAGGGATTTGAATCCTAAACGAACAAGGAAGAAGACTCCAATCTGAAAAAGGAATCTCATCGGTGAAAGGATTTTGGACAATTAAATTCGACAAGGGAAGGTGGGTCCCTTTAAATTATTGATTTTAATAAATTGTCCTTTATTTCTCTTTTATTAATTTTGTCAATCATCGATTACATTCTAGACACTTAAAATTGGAATTTATTTATTGATTTCACATTCTTAATTGCATATTTCCAATTGAGATTCTAATTTAGGGGAATTAAAATCCAAGTTGATAATTTATTTCCCATTCCATTAATTTAATTCGAAGGGGATAAATTTGTAAATTCTTATTGGGGAGAAAGTGTAAAATCGGGGTCTAATATTAAATCCCTAAATTCAATTGTGTTTTTCCCAAATAAAATTATCAAATTAAACTAACAAATCAATTTAAACTACAATAATTTTCTAAATTAATTTTACCCGTCACAACTGACCCGTTACCCCAGGTCGGGTCATTACATCGAACATAATTGAAAATTTGAGAAAATGAGCAGGTGCCAACAGTTCTTGTAAACAGTGAAATAGGATTTGTAACAGCTCACTGATAATTTCTAATGAGATTGTTGAAAATAACAGTTCTGTTACATAGTATTCCCATGCAGTAATAGAAATTACAACACTTAAATAGCAGGCCCAACCTATTCTTGGAAAAAACAACTTGGATTTTTAATAGTTTACTGATAATTTCTAATGACTTCACTGAAAATAAAAATTCTGTTACGTACTGCTACTCTGTGACAACAGATATTACACCTTCACATATACCAGGGCAAAGTGCTACTTGTACAGGCTTGAACTCAGATATACATTAGCATACAGCAAGTATGGAAATATCTACCAATCGCCATTACAAGCACCACTTTAACAGACAGAATAAAAAGATAAAGATAGAGAATAGAAGATAGACAAAGAAGCATACTTCTGAACCCGTGTAGCCACTGGCACCAAGGACGCCAACACGAACAGTTTCCTCCGATTTTTGGGTTGCGACTTTCAGAGTTTGCAACTTTTGCGGTGATGAAGGCACAGAATTTTGAATTTGCAAAATACTTCTATTTTGTTTGCGAATCTTCAAAATCCTCTTCTCATCCTGAATTTCACATTAAAAGTAGAAAAAAGAACAAGAATATTAAAACCTCAAAGGCTCAAACTTCACCATTCTGTTCCATCTCTAAGTATTTGCTCTCTGTTTGGATGCACAGACAAGATTTTACTTTCCTAGAAAATAACCAGTTACTTTCTAAATCCTTCTCTATTTTAGTTACAAATGGTTTTCTGAAGAAAGTACTTTATTTCCATACATCAAAACAAAGAACCCATTTCAATTTTTAGTTAAAAGATGGTCATTATGCAAAGAAAGTACTTTCTTCTCCATGCATTAAAAAACCAAAGGCTCCATTTGCATGGTGACCAAGCTTTTTCATGGAAAACAAACGTTTCTTAACTAAAAACAGAAATGGGTTAATTTTTTTATTAAAATTTATTATTTATGCAAAGAAAGTACTTTCTTCTCCATGCATTAAAACACCAAAGGCTCCATTTGCATGGTGACCAAGCTTTTTCATGGAAAACAAACATCTAAAAACAGAAATGGGTTAAATTTTTTATTAAAATTTATTATTTTCTAGGAATGCAATTTCCTTCTTTTACATCCAAAGAATTTTTTGGTAAAAAAAAAAAGTTCACATTTTGCTCAGATGTGTGAAAAAGGAAAGTGATCTCTTGAAAAATAACCATATTTTACAAAAGCTACAAAATGGAAATAGCCATTTCTTTATGATTAAAAAAAAGTCTCATTTAAATGAAGCAAAGACAATTTCCTTGACATGCATCCAAATCAAAGTTTAGTAAAAAACTATTTTTCTTACTTCATTTAGATAAATAAAATAATTTATTGAAAAATTAAAATTAAAATAATAGTCACTTAAAACCAAAAACACTTTAAACTAAAACTACCAAATATATGTACCATCTTTAATATATATAATTTTTTAAAAGCCTCTTTTTCTTCTAGAAAAGATTTTTTTTTTTTTTGAATGGAAGGTAAGAAATTCATTCAAAGGAAAAGAAAATAAGCAAAAGAAAGAAAAGAGAAGCCAGACAATATAGGAGAAATTAAGTGCATGAGCCCGCCAGAAGAAAGCTAGGAAGCACCCCCAAACAGGGGAACCCACATCCTGGGCATGGAGAGAGAAAAAACAGAGGAAGAAACTAGTGAGAGCAGCCCACACCCTGGGCCAAAGAGAAACCAAAAGCTAGCCCACAAGCCAAGGCAGAATGGACAAGCAACTAACTGATGAAGTTGCTAGACATGGATAGGATCCCATGATCAGCAGTCTGTAAACATCATGGTTGTTGCAGAGGGAGATCATGATCGATGATGTACAGCAGGAAGTGTTGAACAGCCAAAAAGATATCAGTCTGTTGTAGCTGGTTCCGAAGAGGAAGGTGATTGATACCAAGAGTTTGATCCCGTTCACCCAAGTAGTTGCCAACCAGGTACGAGCCATTACCATTAGCACCGATGCACAACAGTAGTGAATGGTTAACGCAAGTAGGAGGCACTACCTGAGAATGCTCTTTGACATGTATCCAAAACCAAGTTTAGTTAAAAATAATTTTTGCTTACTTCCTTTGGATAATTAAAAATATACAATACGTTCTTAAAAAATTATCATTATTAACAAAGGTTTCGATTTCGACATTCCTAATTTTATATAAAGAAGATAAAACAAAAAAAAAAGGCCCCTTTTATTAAAAATATATTTCTCTACTCATTTTCGATGAAAAGGGAAGCATTTTTCTTATCTATCTAAGAAACCAGTAATATAAAATATTAAAAAAAAAAAAACTCACCTTAGGGAAGGAGCCAGCATCCAAGGAAACCGATCCCAACCCGATGACTGAGCTCATTTCTGCAGGAAATTACCTGAAAATGCAAACTTCCAGAAGGGGAAGAGTCGAATTAGAGCAGAGAAGTGGAAATTCGAGGTATTTTATTAGAGAATTTTAGAATCGGATTCGATTGCATTTTTCACTGGATGAAATGGAGTTTGAAATGCTGAGAAAAATCTGGCGAATAAGAATAAGATTCTCAAATGATTAAAAAAAGAAGAAGAAGATTTACCTCTGATTGAATTCCGAATCAGATGCTAAAGAGTTTGAACGGCTAAAACCCTCAAAAGAGTGGAGACGCCACTGAGAGAAGTGGTTTTGAACTTGCAGGGGCTATTTAAAAATTTACTTAGGCCCACAAATCCCACATTAATTTAAATAAATTATCGTAAGTTTTAAACTACAAAATTCTAATATTTTATAATTTTAAAATTTTAAAATTAAAAAATTAACAGCCAATTTAAAGTTAGTCTGACTCTGAATACATCTCCATTTGTATTAAAATCATAAAAAGAGAGGAGGAGATGATAAAATGAATGGTTTTTTAATAAAGTATTTAAATTTAAATTATCTTAAAAATTTTAAGTTTTAGATTATATTAAAACTACTGAATATTTTTTTTACATATGATATTCAAATTTAATTGTGAGGATGCATTAAATAAATATCAATTTAGTTAAATATAAATTTAGAGGAGAAAACAACAAATTCAATAGTTTAAATCTATCATTAAATAAATAAATAAAATGCCTCTACGTCTTTTTTATTTCACTTAGAAAATATATAAATAAAATAAGTAGATTTTGAAAAAAAATATTGAATTAGCAGAAAGATATTGACAATATATAATACTAGATAAGACTAATAGTGTTCCGCCTTTGTCAAAATTTAAATTAGTCAATTTTAAGACGATATAATTGAATCTCTACTTACATTGACTCGAGTTTAAATCAAATGAGAATTAGTAATAGGATGGAGAATAATCACCTTATAAAATAGAGAAATGATTGTTTATGTGCATAGTGCAAATGAGAATTTCTTTTGAAAGAAAAAAAAATGTTTGTTATAATTTAAATATACACATTTTTCCTTACTTTACTTTATCAAATACTTGTGACTTAGTTATCGTTAGGTTAGAGTTTTTCCTTTTTCAAATTTGGAGAAGACCGTTTAAGGATAAATTTCAAGTAAAATAATATCATGGATGACTAGGTGTACTCCTATATGGATTGACTAGGTGTACTCCACCATTATAAGCTAAAGAAGTGACCACATATAGGATTATTGAATCTTGGTGCCATCCACATAATGGGTCCATGAATTTGGATTTTAGGTACATCCACATTCAAATAAAACCTAAATCCCTAATGACCTCCATTGGCAGATCTTAGCCAACCCATAAAAGTTGGTTCTTTTAAAGTGGATATGGCTAGTAAGGTTGAATGTGACAGTGTAGGCATCATCTTTCCATCCATTATCACTTTTGGTTCAAGGTTCACATTTCACAATTGTGTGTCTTGACTCAGTGACTCGAGTCCATCAACTTCGGGGGCTACTTTGTTAAGTTCGTGCATGTGTTGCTGTGCACCGAAACTAAGAGACTCAAAGCAGACCATGTTAGGCCAACTCAAAAGATGCAACTGTAACCACGCATAAAAAATGTAACGTATCAGTCACAACATAACAAAAAAATCTCGATGGATACAACATAACAAAAAAATCTCGATGGATACGTATCGACTGCAACGCGGCCTGGATCCAGACAGGTGACATAAGGTTCTGGATGGGTGCAGATTGTTGCGTATCGGCATGTTGTGGCAAATATGGGCATAATGGTTGTTCGTATCGGTGAACTAATTTTTTTTACTCCAGACTGCAACACCAACGCCACATCTCAGTTTTTTTTTGGAAATAAAGAGGACTTTTTATCTTGAAGAAACGCATACCTAGCTGCATGATTCACGGAATTCAGCATTGAATTTCACCACCACATTACAGGTGAATACATTTCAAATTCAAAAAAAAAAAATCAACTGCAAATTCAGGAATCAAAGTAGGACGTCCCCCAAACACTACTAATGACCTCCAAAGACACCTTCAAGTTTACAAAGAAATGGCTAAAAACAATGGAAGAACAAAAAGGCGTTTTCAGCGCATCTTTAGTATCCTTTGTTGAATTAAGGTTTAAATTAATTCGGACTCGAACGCCCATCGTCAGTAAGATCTTTTCTACTTTTTTTCCTCAAAATGTATCTTGCGTAGGATTCAGTAGTCCACATCTTAAGTCATGATCACTAAGTTCAAAAAATCCAGATCAGTCTGTCAACCCATTTTGTGCAGAGATTTGCATTGACGTAAAAAGAAACGACATTTTATTTATATATTGAATGATATAATCAATGTTTCAGTTACAAAAGAATCGACACGGAAGGAGCTTGATCTGTTTTCTTCACAAATCAAGCCACCAAAATTGTTAGCAAAACACTAACAACCCACGCTTATCTTGTAGTTGAGAGTGGTGGGGTGATTGACATCTTTCTAGGAGGACAGTTCTCGTCTGTCCTCGAAATTAAAGGAAGCGGTTGTTGCCTGAGCTCAGATAACCAAATTTTTTCGCTAGAAATTTTACTCTGCAAAAGACATGGGCACTTTGTTAGGGTATAATTCCCAAGTTGCAATACAAGCTCTCTTTAAAGAGGAGGAGAACGATCACCTTGAATCTCCAGTCATGTAGTTCTTGTTCCATGGAAGCAATCCGATCCTTGAGCTGATTGAGTGCTTCCTCAGCTACAGACAGGGTAATATTGGATGGAGGACGTGTTATTCCAGCAGCCTGCAATGTAGTTGAAGTCATTATCACAGCACAGTTGTTTCTCTGGAGCAGAAAAGAGACAAAAATGAAATGATATACCACCTTCAGAATGCTGGTACATAAGCTTAACAGCTTTTGTGCCAGTTGAACTCTCTCCTCTTCAGTATCCTGCCAAGACATTTTTGAGAACATTAGGTTTTCAATTTCGGAGTCAGTTGAGCAAGGCATGAGGACTGGAATCCAGCACCAATAAAAAGTGTAACCCCAAAATGTACGATTAATGGATTGACATTTCATGTGGCCAGATGTGTGAATGTGGTGCACATGTACAATATCCAAGCCTCCAACTGGGTAGAATTACCTGCTAAAAAATAACTTGGGCCACACATGCATGTTCAATGTGAATTATTTAAGTATTTTCATGCAACCAGTTATTGTGAAATGTGCATCCACCTCACAAATGGACCCATCTGTTGGGTAATTGTGCATGCAGAATGGACTCCATATGTAACATGGGTCTTTAAAGATATCCTAGACATGGAGGCATGGATCAATACCCACATGGAAGACAACGGGAAACAAACGCAAACCCAGTATATAGAATTCAAAGACTGCAGGTGGTAGGGATTAGTAGAAGGGGTAGACACTTAAAGACAGATAAATGGGGTAAAGAAGGATATGATACAATGCAGGGTGATAAAAATGGTTTTTATGGAAATGTAATACTCAGAAAGCCTGACTCCAAATAGATGGAAAAATGTTGTTTGATGATGATGATGATGATACAACAGAATAGTTACCTTAATTTAGTAAATGGTTTTGTATGATATGAGAGTTGAATGGTAGCTAGTAGTGATGATCTAACCAACGTTTTTATTCAAGAGAGTGAAAAACGTGTCTCTATCGTAGATCATTTGTTCAGTTAAAGTATCATACCAGGCACGCTACTATTCAGACACTAACCTCTAGTTTGCTCTTCAAGCATTGTTCCTCATCAATGTCAATATAAGGATTCTTCCCACTTAAAGAGCGATAGTGGGCAAGCTCTTCTTTTACACGTGAAAGAATAACCTCTGTTCTCTGCAGCTTAGCACTGAGATTTTCATTCTGAGTTTTCAACACATTGTTCTCCTCCTGTTGCATTGGATAAATCACATGACAACATGAAACTCTAACAAGAAATTATATTTCAGCAAATCAAATAGATGGAAATTTGAGAAAACAATTTCATGCCTTGACTTTAGCATGGTGATGAATGCGTTGCTGCAGATTTTGTTGGCCTGATAACTTCTTCACTTCATCTTCAAGTTCCATGATCTTCTTCTTGTGGTTTCCATTGTCCACCTGCAAGAATTTTGTGAAGCAGTGAGAATACAACGAAATAAATAATATCAAATCCTAAATTTTAGATACTAAACCTTTAACATGTCATTTTCAGTTGTTAGAAAGTGATCCCGCTGTCGAAGCTTCTCCAGTGCAACTTGTAAAGCCACCGTCTCTGCATGTCTCCGATTTATTTCATCCAGCCAGCTAAAACAAATAAGGATATCATGTAACTTACACATGCTATAAAATAAACATAGATTGTAACAATTGTGAGGCTTGTAGACAACTTTAAGATGGCAATTACTGATCTGTTATTGGCTTACCTTTGCCTCTCTTCAATAAATTCGTTTAGCTGCTTCTTTAGCTTTATCACTTCCTGCTCCTGGAACACCTATGATATTCAGGAGAAATGCTCACAAATAAAATTCTCAGAGTAATGGAATGTAATAGATAACCTTTTCTTGAGCTTCTTCACTGTGAAAGCGAACCTTCTCTGTTAGCTTCTGCACTTGCTGATGATCCATTAGTGACTGACAAAAACAAAGAAAAGAATTGAAAGAAGTAAGAAGTGTAAAACCAGGGAAAGTGCAACCACTCTTCCATTTGAAAGAATTTACACCAACAGGTACAGCTGTCCACTTTGAATAGAAGTATGACAAGTTCAAAAACAACACGAAAAGCAATTGCACTGTCAACATGTGCAGGACTAGACTATAAATGAGGTGTGTCTCACTATGAAACATCGCAGCCTTAAGCTCAAAACAAATCCACCAACCACATGAACCACACATGTATTAGGGGGTTTAGAATAAGGAAACAGATGTCAATACTCAAGAAATGCATATGTCAACCACATGGATGACTGGATCTTAGACGCACATTTCATATTGACGTCTGCTGCAGTGATTCCAATCATATTTTTTCAGCTTGAATACTTAGTAGTGTTGATGGCATAACAGCTTTTAATCACACAATGTATTGCTTGTTCCAAATGATCTTTAAAGAACATACTAGCGCCAAGTGAACCCTTCTTTCATTTGTTTCCATCTCAAGTTATATTCTTAAACTTTAGTCAATTTTTTTAGTATAGAGGTGTAAGCAACTTTGAATGATTGTAATCACCTCTATTAGTAATAATATTGGGTGTCAGATAGCTAAAGGCCCATATAAAATGATTTGCCAAATCAAATATGAGATACATATATTTACAAATATAAGCTCAATTCCAGATAGATGAAAAAATGGATTTGAGGATGATGATTACCAGTACCAACTTAATAAAATAAAAGGAAAGATTGGAGATTAAATAATTACAGCATAGTTGGTCATGTCCAATTTAACTCCTAGCAAGTCCCGTATGACATCATGAGTCATGCTCTCTGCTGCAGCCAGCCTGGCATTCAACATGAATATCTGGAAAAGAAAATCTTGGAACTTCATCAACTAGTCATAAAATTATCTCCCAGTAATGACAGGATGAATGATTAAAACTCACCTCCTTCTGCCTACTTGCAGCAAGTGCTTCAAGCTCTTCTATTCGTTGTCTCCCCGCACTCAGTTCCTCATCCTTCTCAGAGTTTATTTGGTGTGTCAAGCCCAAGCCAATGCATTTGAAAGGAGAGCCTGAACCCCTGGACTTGGCTGCATTCTTTTCAGATTTTGTTGCTGTCAGGTTTGCAGAGTTAGTGTGTGCATGTTCGGGTTTGACTTCTTGTGCCATGGCTTCCAATGCTTTAAACTGTTCAGTCTTGAAATGTATTAGTTAGAGGAATTTACAAAAAAATAAAATAAAGGAAAAAGCCCAAACAATGATTACCTCATTTACTAAAGCTAAGAAATTAAATATATTAAATCTTATTTGCAACATAATTACCTTCTGCTTGTACTCTTGTGCTTGTGCCTCTGCATGCATGTTCAGCTCAGATATATGTGCTTTGCACTGGGCAATCTGAAGGAAGACAACAATTATAAGCTTCAATGTGCCACTTCATCCACCAATTAAAGGTATCTTGTCAGTATAACCATAAGTGATTGACTAAAATAATTGCAAGTCAATTTCTCATGTACAAGCTCTCTACTCAAAAGCTGCTCATTTAGCATTGGTTTCATGAACCAAGATCCCTTTCTTACAAGTAAAGTTCTAATATATTTACGCTGGATATCCAGCGGTTACCCACACATAAATTAAAAAAAAAAAAAAACCAACATTTCAACTTCAAAAAAACAGTGATCTGCAAATTGGCAAAAGATTGGCTGTGTCCGAAATAGCCTTGCAAAACCAAACACTGAGATTAAAAATTTGGGAATTTCATCCATTAAGGTCATCAATTTACACTGCAATATATGCAAGGTTCAGCAATATTACAATCTAAAGTGTGCACATGAAAGGTCCCATACCTCCGCATCCTTTGCTGCCACATCCTTCTCAAGATGTTGTATTTTCTTTTGTGCTTCTTTGAGATCTTTCAATTTCTCTTCAATATGTCTGGAGGGGAAAAAAGAGTTTGGTTATATGCTGGCAATCAGTATTTTAGTGGCCGTGGAACAATCTTCACTGGCTTACATACCTTGGCAACTCATCATCTACACCTCTTGTAACGCTCTGTATTTCTGAGTTCATGGTTTCCCCAGAATTATGTACTGCCAACATCTGGTGCCTCACATTCTGGCGCTCCATTTCTAGCTCCTCTCTCTGTAACCGCTGTCTTTCTGCTTCCCTTTCAACAATTTCTACCTGAAAAAAATGAACAGTTCAGAAAATGTATTAAAAGAAAGCTGATGCAGGATAGATTCTCAACAATGTTACAGCTGATGAATTCACCTTGTTTTCCAATACATTTATGGTACGTTCTAGCTCTTCCACAGACGTCTCCAACAGCTTCACCTCCTCTTCCTTTTCTTCAGCATAAGTCCTTCTTGCCTCAGCTCCCTGAGATCGAATGGAAAAAACGAGTCAAGACCATGAAAAACATTGGGGGAGGGGGTGGTTTGATTCACATTCAGCTGAATATCTGACAGTTGAGAGATTTTCTGATATGGACACTTTCTGATCTGAGGTCCATCAATGGTTTGTAGCACAAAACCATTGACCCATGTATAGAACTCCCATGGATGCTATGTATATCCTTGGATAAAAGATTATGTGATTTCTTCAATAATGAACAAAATGAGATACAAAAATCAGCAATTACCTGTCGAGCTTCTGCAGCTATGGCTTCATTTTCCTCAGCAAGAGCTTGAGTCATTTCCAGCTGTTTTTCCAAAGCATGTAATTCAGAATTAAGGGCGTCTCTTTGTGAGGTCATTATGCTCAAGTCATCCTTCAAATTTTGTATGTAACAGCGCTCATCTCTTTGTGTGAACCACTCAATTTAAGGAGCTCCTCATTCAATCTTTCAATTATCTCACTTTTCTCATTTAACTCCTCTTCAATGGAAGTTTTTGTCACTAAGAGGTCCTCCATCTGAGCTTTTAATTCAAGATTTTCACCAGAAAACAGATTTACTGACTCCTGCTCTGTTGAAAGTTCCATTTCGAGACTTGAGATCTTTTCAGCTTTCTCCAGCAATTGGGTTTCAAGCATTTGACAATGAGCAACAGCTACATCAAGTTCATTTGTTTTCAGTGCCAACTCATTCTCTGCTGATTCCAAGGAACGGACAATTTTTTCAAATTCATCCTTTCGGTCCTTCACATTTGAAGAAGACTCTTGCAGTAAACTCAAATCAAACTGCAAACCTTTCAAAACATCTTCTTTTCGCACTAACTCGGCCTGAAGGGATGATCTCTCAAAAATTATTTCTCAGCAGACATCTCCAAGCACTCGAGCTCCCTTATGAACTTAGACACCATTTCTTCAATTCACAAATTTGCTGAAACATTGTATCTATCAATACATGACTGCTGTTGTCATCCAGCGCCTCAAATATTTTTGTCCCCATCATATCCACAGCTTGCATTGCAACAGAAAGGTGATCGGTGTTCGATTTCAATAAACTAACGATTTCACCCTTATTTTGGTTGATGAACATAAACTCATTTCTCAATGTCGTATTCTCACCCTTCAATTCATTAACCATGTTAGTTTGTGTTTCAATGGCCTTAACTCTTAAGTCAAGCTCCTTAGCAATCATAGAATGAGAGCAACAAACTTCCTTAAGCTCTGCATCTTTCAATCCAAGATCACGTTGAAGACTACTGACACAAGCTTCCAAGGAACACATGGCTTCTTCTGACTTGAAATTCTTCTGCTCAGAAATATACAAGCTTCTAGAACAAGATTCAAGGTCCAATTTTTTCGCTTGTAAATCTTCCAAGACTCTTGAGTGTTCCGACTTCAGGTTATGCACCTTAGATTTCAGTTTCTCATTTTCCAACTCTAGAGAATCTATTTTTCCCATAAGAGCTATCATTTCTAGCTTTTTTGACTCGAAATTTTCATCAGCAATTGAGTTAAAATGCTGGATATGAGTTAGTTCAGCAGTTTTCACGTCCAATTCTGTTTGAAGTGCTGAAATTGAACTTTGCAGAAAGCTAACATCATCCCGCAACTTCCGGTTCTCCAAATCAAGGGCGGAAATGCGACTGGAAGAACATTCTAAAGTTGTTTCCTTTGTCTGCAAATCTTCAGAAAAGATTTCATTTTCAGTCTTGAGCACTTGTACTTGAGCTGATAGGTTCTCTCTTGCTTCTGTTACTTCTCTGAGTTCACATTTTAATGTTTCATTTTCAGAAGACATTAAATTCTTTCTGCCAACCTGAATTTCCATCTCTTCTTCTTTTGATTGGAGCAATTTAAGGACAGCATCATAACATCCTTTAATCTCTATCAGCTCTCTGCCTTTTTCGTCCAGGTTACTTTGAAGCCTGCTATTCACATCATGCAGCAACCCAACTTCATCCTGTAAATCTTGGAGCTCATTCAGTTGATTGGCCTGATAACTCAAATCTGAGTGTTGCTTAGCAGCCAGTTCCTTCAATGAGTGGGTTTCTTCTTCAAGAGCTTTCTTTTCTTTATCCATCTCTGCAATTCTTTCACTGCTTTCCTGCAACTTCAGCAGCAGTTCATATTTGAGACCTTGTACTACATTCAGTTGATGATGGGTTTCTGCAACATCTTTTTCCAAAATAGCAACCTCAACTAGCTTATCCAATAAAATTTGTTTATCCAGTCCCTTCTCTACATCAACAAAAATCATTTCTTTCTTCATGTCCTCAAGGAGTGCACCTAAATTGTCATGCTCCTTTTCCAAACTAACCACTCGATAGGCCATCTTTTTCACTTCAACAGTCTTCTGCTCCAACTCTGATGCCAAAATTAGCAACTTAAAGTTTTAGCAGATAAATCTTTCATAATTTTCTCCATCCGACATCTTATAAGATCCTTGTAACTTTCAATCCCTTCCTTCAGTTCTCTATTTCCAGCTGTCAGATCAGATAAGTTTTCATAAGCCCCAGAAAGTGGATAATCTATCAAGAGATCCAGCTCTTTACATATGAAGTCTCTTTCTTTCAGCAGTTTCTCTTGATCCAAAAGAGCTGTTAAAGCATTCCTGTTATTTGTGTCCAGCTCTTTCAACAAGAAAGCAAGATCAGAGCTCATATTCGACCTTGAGACCATGAGTTCTTCTTGCAATTGCAAATCCAAAATCTTCTTCTCAAACATGTCCAGTTTGGCACTCAGTTTTCCAGCTTCATCTTCTTTTCTTGTGATGCGATGGAAACTGTTCTTGATGTCAATTAGAAGCTTTCCCTTGATAACACTACACATTTCAAGCTCTTTTTTCGCTCTGAAATTGTTTTCCCTCAAATCGGCTATGACAGAGTTTGACGCACACAGCCCATGTTGAAGGAAACTGTTCTCTGCATTCAGTCCTGTTACTGCCTCCAACAAAATTCCAATGTGGCATAGGTGCAGAATAGACAGAGCACAATCTTTCCAACTATCTCTGACCAGATATCCTCTCACGTCCTTGTTAAATTTGTAGAGTGCAACACCTGAGACTTCAGGCCATGAATATCAGAAACAATCGACTTGAATTCCTCCTTGAATGTTGTTTGAACCTCTGAAAAGATCCTCCAGTGCCTGAACTAGGTTACTGGCTTCAGCTAGACTAGAACAGAAATGCTTTTCTAGATTTTCGTGTTCTTGCTCCTTCAGAAAACTAGAAGATTGCAAGTTTTGAACTTCATTTAGTAGGGCAGTTTCTATTTTCTTGAACTTTTCTATCTCAAGTTTGGAAGCTTCATTTGCTGCCACCAATGCATTCACCATGACATCCGCTTCTTTCATAGTTTCCTGAGCTTCCTCAAATTTAGCAAGAATGGTAGAAGCTTCAGTGGCTTTCTGGGCAGCAACCACCTTCGTGTCACTAAGCTCAAGCTCAAGAACCTGTACAAAATCAGTACAAAGAGTCTGATAATCAAGAAAATTATTTGGTGATAGCCATTGAGTTGTAACTGTGGATTTTCATTATATAAGAAAATAAAGAGCATATGCCTGCAACAACACTATCATACATAGGCAGAAAGGTGAACAAGAACAATAAACTAATTAGTAGCAGGCCCTCTCTAGTAGCACCTGGAATCCAGCTTCTGTTGCTTTTTCTGGTCATGGATGCCACATTAACAAATATACTTCATGTAAGATAGACAGCATATGTCGAAGGATAATTTAACTTATCATTAAATTAGACTCTTCATTTGAGATATGACTAGGAAGCACTGCACCTCTACATTTTTCTTTTGAGCGGTAACAAATCGAAATATATTAATTTGAAAATAATCAATTACATCAACTAAAAAGGGTCTAGAAGTACTAGACCAAAAGAGCAAACATAAACAAAACTACAATCATAGCAAACAGAATACATGAAAAGGAAATTACAATCCGCCACATCTATGCAAAACCCCTATTGACTCATAGAAAGAACACTCCTGATACTGAATTTTTGACTCCATTTTTGGCAAAGAAATCAGCCACACCATTTGATGTGCAACTGACTTGAGCAAAAGAAACATTGTGTCCCAAAGAGAGCCCTAATCTCCCTAACCGTGGTAATCAATCTCGGGGGGGGGGGGGGCGCTTTAGCCCCTTCCCCATTTAATTGCATTTCTCGAACCCCCCTCAATCACTAGTGGCTCATGCCCATAGACTGACCATAAAGTCAAAGCTTTCCTAATATTGAAAAGTTTCGCCTCATTTGAGTCCCTAATACCTACCGAATCTGTGAAAATCAAAGTTCGTGATCCTAGTATGATTCCTAAGAACACCGCCTATCCCTGTTGGATCTGGTTTTCCCAAAGAAGCTCCATCTACATTGAATTTCATGGGATCCCAGTTAGGGGGGACCCAAGGAATAGAAGGTCTCGCTTTCCTACCAACCTCACTCATACAACCTTCCCACGATGTAAAAAAATCAACCGGTTTAGCCCCTTGAACTCCTTACCGGATAGAAACCACACACATAGCCTCCATTTTGTCCTTTAGAAAAGTTCGCTGACCTCAATTGATTTTTCTTCAAATATCCTAGAATTTCTTTCTTTCCAAATGATCCAAAGTACTACAAATGGAACAGTACTCCATGCTACATTCACTCTAGGTCTAAGTCTCATCAGAGACCACGAGCCCAATATTCCAACACAAGTTTTATCTAATACCCAAGGAATACCAAAGAGGTTCGCAAAGGATAGCCACAAATTCTGAGCAACGGCAATTCACAAAGATGGTCCTACATCTTCCTCCGGATATCCACAAAGAGACCAACTAAATTCTCCTCCAATCTCAACACCCTCTCCTCCTAAGATCCATTCTGGTGAGAATTTTACCCTTTAGAGCACACCACACAAAAGTCTAAACTATAGGTGGAGCTAGACCTTTCCAGGCTAAGCTCAAGGTAGAGGCCAAATTATGTTACCGATGAAGGAACAATTCTACCATTGACTTAACAGAGTAGGAATCAGATGAATCACCCGTCTACATCAGCTCATCCTTGTCTCCTAAGGACAAAGGGAACTCCCCTAGCTGAGCTAACAAATCGGCCATGCTCCCACTCTCAAAAGATCGTAACTCTCGCCTAAAGTCAAAGTGCCAGATGATTTGTTGGCCCTCAACCATGTAGCAATCTTGTACTAAGGCACACTTGTTCCTAGAAATTCTGAAAAGCCTTGGGAACGGCTCCTTTAAAGGTCTGTCTCCCATCTAAAGATCCTTCCAGAAGAAGGTCCTATCGCCTCTACCAACCAACAAACGAGTGTTACCTTTATGCAAACTCCCACTGCGGACCTGCCTAAATTTAACTGCCACTAGGCCCTAACTATCGGAGATCCGAATTTTTCAACGTTTTCGCCTACGCATTGCACCTCTACATGATTCACATCACAGCACAACACAAGCATATCGCAGATTTAAGCAATTATATTCACACCATCAAAAAGAAGGAAAAAACTAAAGGAGATAGTCAATATAACAGTGCTAAATAGGATTCGTTTTAGTCAGTCCTTTCTACTTTAAAAAAATTGAAGTAAAATAAAATAGAGATAAATGAACAGAAAAGGGATGAAAATAAAAAAAATTGCATTGTAGTAATATATCATATCAACTTCTATTGGACAGGTAACAAAATAAGTTTTACCTCTTTTGCTTCAGAGATGCATGCATTAGCGTCATCCACCATTTCCCATGCTGCTTGCAACTTATTATTCAACTCGGCCATTCTAACCTCAAATTTCTTTTCCATATCACTCATCTCAGTCTGCAATCTAAATACCTGAACAGTGAGACATTCAATGCTTTCCCGACTCTGCTTCTCCACTCTGTTTGCCTCCTCTTTCTCATTTGTTAGTTTGGTCATTTGAGCCTGTACTCCCTTCAAACTTTGAAGTGCTGACTCGATTTCCTTCCTTAAAAGAATAATGGTTAAATCTCTACTGCCCACATCTTCAACAATCCTCACATTTTTTAACCCTCTATCCACTGGTTTCTCTGTATTGACCTGTGTATTGTTCTGAACATCATCCAACTCTGCTCCACTGGTGCTTTGAGTCATTTTAATGTCATTCTGCAAATTTTGAAATACAACCAATGAATATAATTTATATCCTGAAGTGATCTCAAGTCAGACTGGATCAAAGAAAATTTATGTTGTTTGACCCATGGTTCACAATGTCCTCCAGCGTTGAGTTTGCACATATAGGAATCATGGCTTAGTGATCCAGAAATTGATCTGATTAGTGCTGCAGTGCATCCCACTAGTCAAAAGGAACCCATATTAAAGATTTTAGTCAATGACTTTTAGGCCATTTTTACTGAATGTGAACTATTTCTGCAATTAATTCTTACCCATCTGTTTACAGGCACCCAATTGTCAGTTAGCATGTTCTTTTTTCGGAAGTGTTTTCTTTTTTATTTGGGGTGGAGGAGAGGTCACATATTCGATGAGGGTGATCATTTAGGTGTTGCCTATGACTAATGATGACCATAAGACCAATGATCCAATTCACTAAACCATGTACCCCATATATACAAACTCATGGCCTGACGATATATATATTTCAACAGAACCAGTAAGAACTTACAGAGAAGACAAAATCAGTTAAAATGGTGTAGACTGAGTGAGTATTCCATTAAAAAAAGGGAAGTTGGCTTACAATAGAAGAATCATCACTTTCCACACAAGTAGAGGCAAGCTTTCCTGGAGTTAGTTTTTCAGACCCTCCAGTTTGATCCACATACTCATTACATGAATTCAGTGTATGCATGCCCATTTTAAACTCGCTTAGTTTCTCCTTTGCTTTCAAAAGATCATCTGCAACTTTCACTTCAAATTCTTTCTCAACCTTTTCCAAGTGTTGTTCCAAATCATGAGCATGCTCCTGCTCCTTAAGAAGCTTGAGGTTGAGTTCCGTACAGCGCTCCTCACAGCCTTTTAACTGCATTTCAAGTGCTTCAATCTGTCTTTCTGCTTCAGAAATTACAAGAATTTGATCTTGGAAAAGAGTTTCCTTCTGTAAATTCAGCTCAATGGACTCATTGAGCTGGAGTTCTTTGTGTTTCAATGCCTTAAGATGAATTGAATTTATTTCAGACATTCTCTTCACAGAAATGAATGCAACTGCTGCACAAACCTCTGCTTTCTTAGTCTGATCTTCAGCAAGCTTGACCCTCTCCTCCAACTCAGTTACAATAGACATCTTAGCATTCAGCTGTGATGTCAGCAGGAGAAGTTCTTTTTCCTTCTCATTGCTTTCCTTCTGCTGTGCTTCAGTTATTGCCAGTGTGGCTCCTCTTAAAGACCTCAATTTCCATTCCATATCACTCCTTATTTTATGTGCATCCTCTAGACACTTTTGGAGTTCTTCAATCAAGAGATCCTTTTCAGAGATGGTTCTAATAATTCTCTCAACCTGCTGACTGATCCAACCTTTGAGAGAAAGAATCAGCAATAAAGTCAACTTGATCAGAAGCGTCATGGAGTGCATCATGCCCATTGGAAAGAATATCAGCTATCTCATAGGCTAATCTTTCCCACTCTTCGACTACAGAACTTAACTCTTCATCTTTCTTCTCTATTAGTTCACTAAGCCTTTCGTTATCTTGTGTCATCAAATATAACCTTTCTTGCAGCTTTTGATTCAGCTTCCATAAGAGTCAAGCGCCGCTTCATTTCTAACTCTTTTGTATTGCTCTCATCAACTTGCTGCTGAAGTGCATTTAGTTCTTCCTGAAGGCAAACAATGACCTCAGCTGTTTCAGCCTCGACTTGTCTCCGAGTTTCATCCATTTCCTCGTCATGCGTCGTTTGAGATACCTGATCACTTTGGTACCTCATGTTTAGCATCCTTGCCTTTTCGAGAGAAGTTTGCATTCGTCTCAGCTTCGCCTGCAAGGGGGAGTCCTCATTCTCCAGATGCTTCAAAGTTTGTTCTCTAGGCTCTTGATGCGCAGAACTCTTTTTCCCATTCCCGTAAAAATTATTGTCATGCTTTTTCTTCAAAATGGAGATCTCCTGTTCCTGTTTCCTCAGAAGCTCCATATATTGGTCATTTCTTTCCCTTATCTCCTCCATCTCACTAATTGACAGAAATTGTTGGGATTCAAGAGCTTCAATCACACATCTTGCATCTTTCAAATCATTCTGAACAGATGCACATTGTTTACTTGTCTGCAAACACCTTTCCTTTGCCATCTCTAGCTCACAACAAATCCTTTCTTCTACTTCGCCACGTGACACTCTCTCTTCTTCAAGAATGCTCTTTAGAATATCCAATTCCAGTTCCAAATTCAGGATTTTCTCATCTTGTTTCATCATAGCTTCACACGTTGAATCTGCTCTCTTGTGATTTACTGCTTCAAGTAAGCAGGTATCAAATGTTTGAGCTTCTGAGGGCAATCCTGAGTCAAGAACCTGGAAGTCATATTTTTGTTAGTTAGATAAAGTGTTCCGAATTCTAAAGAACAAATCAGAGAAATGAAAAGTTTAGGTTATTCTCCAATCAACAAAGGAAATGCATGCTACAAAGCTTCACTTTAAAGATTTTAATACTCAGCGGAGCACCTTCTGAGGTTTAACATCAGAAAATTGGTTGCAGCATACAGATTTTAGATTGCTCAGTTGAGATTGCAAATGATCTATCTCCCTGAGGAAAGTACAAGAGGGCAGATTGTCAGGGCTCAGTAAATTAGAGGATCAAGGACCACATCAGGTCCCAACTAGACATGTACTTCCAAATTACCTATGAAAAACGGTGTTATTCTTCTTACCTTGTCAGTTTTGCATTCAGTTCTAAGCAAGACTTCAGGTTTCCTACAGTCCTCTAGCTCCTCATGAGTATTGTTCAACTGAAAATATAGAGAAATGTGATTAAAAAAATAAAGAAATGTAAATGGTAAGTCATGATCTTCAATATGATACATATCAAAGTTGATAAAATTAAACAAACCTCAATTCGCAACAAGTCTTCATCCTTAGGCATGCCAATGGAATATTGTCCCTGAGAATAGAACTTGTCACGTGAACAAGGAGTAAGAATCATAAAAACAGAAGCATTAGAATATGGCTTAGGATGCATTTGGATCTCCCTTGCCAAATAGGGTAATCAGAAACTGTTTTTTCACCTAAAAATTAGCATCCCTGCATTTCATGCCCTATCAGAAATGTAATGGATGTAAATGAGGGTCAGAAAATGTGAAAATATGATGTCCAATCAAAAAGTGGTTCAGTCTTTGGTCAGAGCAAATGCATGCCTAAAAGAGAACACCATCTTTTTCAACCAAAACATTGCAATCATTTGCACTTTGCAATAGATGAAAATGAGCACCCAGTTATATGAATGTGAAAGGGAAAAAACAAAAGAAGAGAAGATGGGTGGAATGAACCAACCTCAGAAGCCATATTCAAATTTTGTTGTTATCCTGTCCATACTTTCCATCAAAAAGTTGAATGACCTGGAAGTACAAAACTTATGTTCATTCATTTGAACAAAAATTAATAATAAACAAGGAACCCCTGTATGTTATTTTATATACAATAGAAACCTATATTATTTATGAACCACAAATACCTGATCCCGCAGTTCAGATACTTCAGCTAATAGAATTTCTCTCTCTCCTTTCATAGAAATCCTGAAACCTGTAAGAAAATTATTGTGAAGGTTTTGGCTAAAAGACAGAGATTTGGCTTTTTAGAAAAAATAAGTTTAAGGACTTGCCTTCTAAGTTGGTCTAGAAGCCTGATATTTTCCAAGGCAAAGCGGGTTACTTCTGGGTTCTTGTCAACTCGTGTTCTAAGTAACTGCACTTCTTCAGCAAGAACATTATTCTCTTCCAATAAATATGAATCTGCTGGAATTACACCATCCACAAGTGACTTCATTCTTTGAATCTTGTCCTCCCTAAACTTCAACATCATTTTGGTGCATCGTGTATCCTCCTCTCTTTGTCGAACCTGGCATGAAATGGATTTACTGATTAAAATACATATATATTAGAGAAGTAAGGATTTTTTTTTTGCTCAAGACACCAAAGTTACCAAGCGATTCAATTGTTCAATTTCAGCTTCAAGCTTCTTGACAGCATCATCTGCCATTTTTTCTCTTCTGAAGGCACCAGCCAATGTTGTCTCTAACGATTTCAACTGACAAAGAGTAAAAGAGCCTTCACATAATGAATAAACAGTTATACCTTTTTCATAATCAGTAAAATAGTTTATTAAAGAGAGTAAATATTATACAAAGGTGCCAAAAAGGTGGCTATAAGTTGCATCACTAGAACCCTCTACAGAAAGGCATCAAAACTCGCAGTAGACAAGTACCAAATAAGACAGAAACAAAATGCTAAACCCATTTAATTCCAACCCAGACAATTAGGCTAGATTAGGTTAAAAAACCACCAAGCTGGATTCACTGACCAAGACTGGCATAATACAAAATTTTCCATTTATTGAATGCTTCCCAAAATACTGCAGCTGCATGCTTACACAATTAATCAGATCATATATTTTTCATACAATCAAAAGGATCTAAGACAACCCACAAAAGCATGAAAACCATGATCTTTCAGAAAAATTATACATATTTGATGCATACATAAATGCATGGATGAGCTCACACAAAACCATCAAATTCAGATCAAATTTGGGATCTTCCTAAAGAGATATTGGGAAGGAATAGGAACTTAATAATATAATTCATGCACAGAAAAGGTTATCCATGGATTCGAAGTTGTAACAATGACACAGAGCATGAATAAATTGGCATTTTTAAATAATCAACAAACCACTTCAAGAATGTCTTTGAGTGCAAGCCCATAGGTGCAATCTAGATGGAAGGCAAAATCAATAAACAATAGAGATGATTTCACTGATCCCATCAAAAAAGGTTTTTTCTACATGTACATCATTAGACATCATAAAAGTAGTTCAATCACACTTCTCAGATGGTAATTCTGCAATTTTACATGCCTATAGATTTGTCCTTCATAGTAAGTTCTAGATCAAGTAAGGTAGCCCACCTGTTTAGTAGAAACTCTCACAATGTTTGAAGACTCAAATCCATTTACATACATCCATCCCCATGATCAACTCTAGGAATCTTTCCTTCAGGAAACGCATAAATTCCTTCACTATCAGAATCCCCAGACACTGTTGAACGGAATGAGAGAGACCTTGAAACATTTTGACGTTTGAGAAGGGAGAGCTCCTCCTGTTTCATAAACCCCAACTTAAATTTCATTATGATATTGCTTGAAAATTAGTAAAAACAATTTTATAAGATCTTATCTAACCTTTAACAGTTGTATCTGGTTCTGTAAGGCAAGCACATCTCCAGAAGCATCCTCATTCACAACAGCCTCAAATTGAAGAAGTAAAGAGATTAGATGAAAAATATAATAATTTAAATAAAATTGAAAGCAAAATTATACTAATCCAATTTTTTTTCATGATAATTATGATTACATTGTTTTGAATAAGTTTTGCACGCTGAGCAAACTTGAGAGTGCTTAATGTCTCTGCTGCACAACTATAAAGCAATGAATAGTTATCAGTTACCAACAAAATGATAACCAAAGAAAGAAACACAATGGACACAGAAGGAGAAGAAAGCAGACTGAGGTAGCCAACACACCAGATTGAAGGACTGACATTTGCAATTATCATTGTCTTTGAATTTCCACCCAGGGAATCCTATCACACATTTCAAAGTAGAAACAAATCAACAGGGTTAGAGGCTTCCAGGGCCGAGGATGGGTGAAGAACCTAACCTGAAGAAGAAAGGTCAATCTTGAGTCTCTGTAAGGAACGTGTCGCTGCTTGCCATGTGCCACATCTACTAGAAGCATTATTACATGACTGTGAACGAAAACATACAACAGATATGAGGTATGACGACCTAAAAATATATTTTACAAGCACACAAAATGGATGTGGATGGTCAAAATGATTATAAAATCAAAACAAATAAACATTCTAATGATTCATCATCAGATGAAGAGTACCCAAGTGTTGACAAAGATTTGTTGATGTTTGCAGCTTCCTTAAGGCGCTCACCTTCAGCACCAGATGTTTTCTGCCTGTTTAGCATAAAAATTCTGTTTAGAGTATGTTTTATAACCATTTTTGTACAAATAATTTAATGAGTTCAGGTCATTCAGCATAATTTTTTAATCAATAAATATTCATCCTAAAATAAAAATAGCAGAACTAAAAAACATTGTATAAGCACTGCACAAAACAATCAAATAATAAACATTTCAATATTTTATTGCAAAGAAGAAAAGGTGCGACAATATTTTGTCACCATGCAAAAAAATGCCATGCAAGAATCCAACAAGGAGAGATGCCCTAAATGGGTATGTTGCCTATTAAGAAGAACCAATGCCACAAAGCTTCAAAACAGTACCTTTCTGAACCAGCAAGATCTACAAGGTTTAGCCTTGAAAATCGTAGGTTAATCGTAGAGTCTTTCTCCCATCTACTCTCGATTACACATGTAAAAAACTATGTGAACGACTACTCTCTCTGTTCATGTTTGTCGCTGCCACTTTTCTATTTGAAGCACCCTGAACAAAACATTTAATGAATGAGAGGATTCTTCAATTTATTTGAGCATTATATAGTAGCCTCCTGACCATAAATAAACAATAAAGGATCAAGAAATGCTACCTGAACCAGAAGCTTAAGAATATCACTAACATTTTCCACTTCAAATTCGGTAAGATTTTCAACATATACACCCTTCCTAATATCCTCTCGCAACTGCAAAGCACATGGAGAAATTCAAATTAAAATCTACTTAACATGGAGGATAGACAGGTGCATTAGCTATAGAAAAGCAAGAAGCTAAACATGAGTCAAAGCAAATATAATAAAACGTTGAAATGTACTAGTTGGTGAGACAAGAATTCAATTAAATAATTGATTAGAACTATGGAGGAGAGCTATAGAGACAAACAGCTTAAAAACTAGTAGAACAGAGATGGAATATATGGAGCGTAATTTTAGTAGGGAAAACTAGGGAGGACACACCAATGGATATTGTAAATGTCTTAGTAGCATGTTGTGATAATTTTAAGTATTATGTGCAATGAAGCGAGGATCAGACTTGGATATAGCAAACAAGATGGGAATGGGAAGGCCTAAACGTAAGCAAGCTAGCAGAGTGCTTCGTTATAAAAAGCGTAGCATGTCTGCTAAAGGGGCAACTCTATATAATGGCTATTAGACTGGCACTGATTTATAAAGTTGAGTATTAGGTGACGAAGAAAAAACAAGTAGAAAAAGTTATGGTAATACAAATATGTATGCTTGGATGTGTGGAGAACATTTAAAGATAAAATTGGAAATAATTAAATTAGTGAAACCTTAAAAGTAACAACAATAGAATGTCACTTTAGAGATATCACTTGAGGTGGTTTGAGCATGTATGTAGGAGATAAAAAATAATCTCAAGTTGTAGGAGCTAGAAGGTACATGGTGAAGTGGAAGGCCTTCAAAAACTTGGTTTTAGGATATAGAGAAGGATCTAATAGATTATAAAAGGGATAAGGCTATATAGATTTAAAAAAAAAATGGAACACAAAAAACAGACCCAAATAGATGGAACTAGTGGTTATGATGATGATGATGATGATAATAAAAAGCTGAAATATTAGACTTTTACATGTTTCAATTACCGGCATGTAAAAAACATGTTTCTAGATGAAAGAATGCATTAGATCTATGAGTAGATAAAATTCTTCTAGTTGATGCATTTTACACATGTAATTTTAATTCAATATTACATGCTCAAAAGTGCAAGATAATGTTTATTTCAATATTACATGTAGAAGTTGCATGTTGGATTTAGGGGATGTTGGATACCAGCTGCTGTATTTTTATTTTTGTTTTTTTTCTTTCTTCCTTTTGTTGTTCTTTTAGGCCTATTGCTTTTAGACCTATTCTTGCTTTTGTATTTCTTTTTTATGAATGAAGTATCTTTGTTACTGCTCTAAAAAAAAGTACAAGATTATGTGCAACTTACAAGCAGATTGGCAGACGATGGATCTAGAAGATCTGTAACTTGTTCATTGTAGATCTCTAAGAAAGAACATTTACAGTTGTATTTTAATTTTTCATCCTGCCGGCTATCCTCTTCCTGCAATTCATGAGAAAAGTTCTCAGCTATGTGTGCATTGAATTCAAATGAATCAAACACATGGGAGCATGGTCGATTGATGTTACCGCACGGATTCTTGCAAACAAGAATTCAAAGATGCGTGGAGTCATTCCACGATCTGTACTAGGCCTTTCTTCCAACTCATCAATCTCACCAAGCATTGTATATGTTTTACCACTTCCCGTCTGCAGCCACAAAACCCATCCAAGAAAGCTTATGAGTTATGTCCATGCAAATTTTATAGACATGATGTTAATAAACATTTATAAAATAAATGATCCGAGAGGGGAGGGGGGTGGTAAGATGCATTTTTTCAAGACAATCTGCTTGCTATATGATATTTATGGTTTGTTATTTTACAACAATATGAACATGATTTTAGGTATTAAGTTTCTAGAACAGTGAGTAAACAAATGTTTAAAAGAAAAGAAAAAAAAATCTGACTTCAGGAGTACCTGGCCATAAGCAAATATACAACTATTGTACCCTGACAAGCAATTTTCCACCATAGGCAAGCCTGCCACTCCAAAAAGCATCTCCTGCATAAAATTCATATTTTTAGTTATCATAACCAAGTTCCAGAACATTAAATTATCATGTCCTTTTATTCATGAAGCTAGACCTGGTTGATAGTTTCACATGCAACATGGTCAAAGGTAAAGCGGTTTTCCGGCTGCCCAATCCAAGCAATGCTCTGAGCACTCTCCTGCTTCACACATCTATTGTAACCATGTGTGCTCCTCTCTGTGCTATTGAGAGGACGTACACGTATCAATACCTACAAAAGATCAAAAGCAGTGATTCACTTTCTTACATTTTCCCCGTCAATAGATAAGGACCCATTTCAATTCTCCTCACATCAGAAGTAGTTTAAATGCTTTGCAGAAAGTATGGAAAAGATAGTCATATCTTTCCACCATGTGTTTAGTGTGATATATGGAATGCATACAATGGCACCTTTCCTCCGCCTTTCCAGGCCTAGAAGATTATCAATTCCAATTGAAATATTGATTCGGGGCCAAGAGTCCAAAAATCTAAGTTGGACACGGTCAGTAGATTGTGTGTGAGAAGAGCAAAAAATGTAGGCAAGCTAGTGGGATTCTATGTAATAAAGCAGTATCAGCTAGATTAAAAAGACAACAATGCTTTATGAAGATGAATGTTGAGAAATGAAGTAAAGATAGGTAGAAAAAGTATACACAGCCGAGATGTGTGTGACAGATGATGACTAGAGATGCATTAAAATATGGAATTAGAAATCACACATTTGGAAAACCTTTAGTATTAACCCCAATGGATGAGAAGATAAGAAAGGCACTTGAAATGATTTGGACATGTCCATACACAACCAAAAACAGCCCTAGCATATAGAATTTGTAATCTACAAGTGGCAGGGATTAGGAGCAAAGGTAGACTTTTAAAAACTTGGATGGAAGGGGCAAGGAGGGCATGCTAGAATAGGGGTGACAAATAAACTGAATGAAAAAGTATGACTCAAAAAGCATGTTAGAAATTTAGATACTAACAAAGAATAATAGTCAATTATAATGAACCAAACAAAAAATAAAAGAAACAATAGTACTCGGGAAATTGTCAAATTTCAGCAAAGACTTGTCGCAGATGTACTCAGTCAAACAGCTCTAATAAGCAACAGTAGTAATAGACTGCAACCGAGACACGTCAAAGACGCTCTCTTAAAGATAAGTTCCAACCCTACCGAAGATCCCTAGCGAAAACTGGGCCATACTAATCAAGAGCTGGACCCCCATCAGCATGCACGTAATTGCACAAGATGCGCGTCAGTGGATGCAGACCCAGATAAACTACTTTTAGCTCGGGCCAATTTGAGCTCCACTGCAGTGTCCCAACTTGCATGCACGTGTATGTACCCATGGTCTATCACTCAAAAAATCCTAGTGAGGACTCCTACCTATGTTCCCACTTCCAACTTTGCTCTTGAGCAATGTGGGTCTCTTGGAAAGCACCCCCCACCATTTCCCTTGGTACTTGCTTTTCAACAACGAAGGGAAACCAAATTTTGAGCAAAATTGCAGAACTCAAGTGCAATTTTTAAAAGCTTTCAACTTCTTTTAGTTTATTATGAAACACCAATCCCAAAAAAGTCAATCCAAGTAGATGGGGAAATGGCCAATGTTGATGAGACTGAATGTGAAAGTACTGAACCATATAGCATTTCGAATTTCCATGAATTCCCCTTAAATGCATAGTGGAATAAATGTCCATCCATTCTTCTACCAAGGAAATAAAGTCTTTGCAATAGAGGTACATCCAGAAACATCTAAATTCGTCAAAGCAATGGCCTTATGCGAGGAAGAAATTTCAAGAGTATGAAGATACACAGAAATATATATATATATATATAGAGAGAGAGAGAGAGGGAGAGAGGGAGAGAGGGAGAGAGAGAATTCTACCTGCACATTGTGATCCATCCAGAAAGACGGGTTCTCCCTAAGCTCAAAATGAGGCACTTCCATAGTGTTCACCACTGTCGATGGGACAGACGAAAGTGAAACCCCTTTAGACAATGCAGCATTGTTTGGTGCACGAGCCGACCGAGACCCATTTAAAGGAGCGAAAGCCGGATTTGGGGCTTGGTGACACTTTTAGTTGGTGTACTCTGGTTCGACCAAACCGACCCACTTTCAATGGTTTGAGGAAACCTTCCCAGCATTTCGGACTGCACGAGGAGTCATGCTTGAGAAACCCCCATTTCCTTGACCTACTCCACGGTTCCACGATGGCAAATGGGTTGTCCCCAGGATCCCATCAGGCCTCCCTTCGTCCCTCATCTCAACCCCATTTGAACTAGTGTCATTCTTCTGTGCCCACCCAAATTTGCTCCTCAATGCTAGTTTCTCCGGTGTTCGGAATGGCAATGCAGCATCTGGGCCCTTCCCCTTGAACTTAGAAGAAGGTGGTCTATCAATCTTTCCCATGTGACCCAAATCCGCCTCCGATGCAGATTTCAGCATTTGGAGGGGCTGCTGAATTGTGTTCAATGGAGCCCTCTCTGAAACCGAAACTGCTGAATTCGAAGATAGGTCAGACGGATTAGACGTCAGATTCTCATTTCCTTCTTGAACGTTGTTCTTGCTAGATTGCCGCCGGAATATTTTGAAATCCCTCAACATTCTTGCATTGGCATTACAATCAAAATTGGAAATTTTTCAATGAGGGAAAAAACGATATCAAGAAAATGGGAAGAGCAGATAATCAGATAATTTTTCTCAAAAAACCCAAAAAAAAAAAAAATGGTGAAAAGATGTGAAACCTGAAAGAGGAATTGAGGAACAAGATTCTGAGCTGAAGAATTCCTGAAATCTTCTGAGAAATGGAGAAAGGAATCAAAGAAAAATAAAACCCAGATCTTGATTTTGATGTGGAAACGGGAAAAACATTCTCTCTCTCTCTCTCTCTCTCTCTCTCTCTCTCTCTCTCTCTCTCTCTGCTTTGAGCTGAATAGCTGAGGAGGACTGAGGACTGAGGTAGGGAGAGATTACTCTTGTTTCGAATTAAGGGCTTGGATTCTTCCCGCGGGGGAGAAATGGACGGATAAGATTGGACTCAAGTCTAGGCGCGCATTTGCGTTTTGAAACTACAGATAAATTTTGGACTACACAGCATACGATCATCTTCAAATAGGTTTACGTGTCATGACAATTTTTTCTTAAAACGTGGGCCTATTGGTTATATCATTTGAAACATATTTATTAAATTTATTTAAATATAAAAATATATTTTATTAATGGAACTATGGAAGGATGATTTTTTGCTATCATCCTAATGATAAAAATAATTTCAAATATTGTCATATAAGATATACAGGATATAGCTCATAAAAATTAAATAATTTATTAATTTTTAAGGATAAAGTCTAGTATATGTATTTTCTTAGATTTTATAAAATTATTGAATACACAGTTGAAAAAATCAAATAAAAAACACTAGAAAACTTACAAAATTTATCACACATCTCTTATTTGATTCATTCAATAGTGAGCTCAACAATTTCATAAAATCCATAAAAGTACACTTATCTCTACCTTTAGAATAATAAATGGTTTAAATGTCTAAAAGATCATCTTTCCCGTTAGAGTGACAATATGTGATCATAAATTCTTGTTTATGTTCATTTGATATAACGAAAGATGGATGAATAAATTTAGAAAATATAATTTTTAACCTAACGATGAATTAAATTTGTGATCAGTTTTAACTATTACATTTTGTAGCATATACATAAATAAATATATTTAAAAATTGAAATTATATATTTGAATAGAACTAGCAAATATATTTACATAATTTGATTTATGAAAATTCTATGGAAACATCCCGAGTCCCCATATTTATGAAGGCTTCTCTTTAAATATTGAGATGGGTGCAATATTTTTGAATAGCTATTTAGACATCATACTTTTCTTTTAAGACACACTCCATTTCAAAAATTTGTATTAAAATTATCATTTTGCCCCTCAGTCTTATGCATAGAAATTGTTTTTTCTAAAAAATTGAGGGGCAAAATGATAATTTTTATACAAAATTTTGAAATAGAATGTCTTTTAAAAAAAAAAGTAGAATATCTAAATGGCCACCCATACAATTTTTTTATAGAATGTGCAGAGAGAGATAATAAATTAGTTATGTAAAATTTGAACATTATTTTATGATTTCAGAGTTTAAAATTTTAATTATTACAAAACCTGAAGCCTCTTACTTTTTGCGACAAGAGGTCAATCAATTGAGTTACGGGCATAGAACAGATAGTTGAAATTAAAAAATTTGTGAATGTTACAATCATCTCGAAAATGATATATCTAAGGATGACTTCTACTTAAAAGGCTTCTGTTTTACAGAGAATTAATATAGGGAGCCCATACACACATCCAGAAATCCTGCCTCTACGTATCTGAATCTGAAATTTCATGACAAATTACCATTTTACCCCTACATTTCCAATCATTCGAATGAATGCCAGTTCATTTTGGCATTCATTCGAATGAATCCATTCATTCAAATAAATGGAATACATTCATTCGAATGAATAGTAATAAAATGCCACTATTCCTTCTATTTATTCGAATGAACCGATCATTCATTCATTCGAATGAACGTTCATTCCCTCATTCGGTTCGTTCCTGAACGAACGTTCATTCCATCAGTAGATTCATTGCTATTAAATAATAATTTTTTTAAAAAAAATTAATTACGATAATCTGATAAAAATACTTTAACACTTCAATATCTCTTGATACTCCTAAATATTTAAAACACAGTATTTTACAAATAAGGGTATCCATAGGGTGTGCCGAAAACATATTTGGGAGTGTCAAAAGACCTTGAAGTCTTAAAGTACTTTTATCAGGTTATCGTAATTAGTCCGGATATTCAATTTGAGAAATTTTAGAAATATACAGTAGTTAAAAAATAATTTTAAAGTTTTAAAGGAGATTTTATTATTTAAATGAACTGTGTATTTCTAAAATGTATCAAATTGAATATCCGGACTAATTACGATAACCTGATAAAAGTACTTTAATACTTCAAGGTTTTTTGACACTCCTAAATGTGTTTTCGACACACCCTAGGAATACCCTTATTTGTAAAATACTGTGTTTTAAATATTTAGGAATGTCAAAAGACCTTGAAGTATTAAAGTATTTTTATCAGATTATCGTAATTAATCTGGATATTCAATTTGAGAAATTTTGGAAATACATAGTGCTTAAAAAATAAGTTTAATTTTTTTTTTTAAATTATTATTTAATATCAATGAATGTACTAATGGAATTCGAATGAACGTTCGTTTACGAACGAACCAAATGAGGAATGATTCGAATAAATGTTCATTCGAATGAACGAACCGAATGAGGGAATGAACGTTCATTCATTCGAATGAATGATCGGTTCATTCGAATGAATAGAAGGAATGGTGGCATTTTATTGCTAATCATTCGAATGAATGGGGCTGAGCAGTATTCCGTGTTACTGTTCAGCCTATTCATTCGAATGAATTGAAAATACACTTGAAGATTCATTCGAATGAATGCCAAAATGAACTGGACATTCATTCGAATGATTGGAAATGCGGGGGTAAAATGGTAATTTGCCACGAAATTTCAAATTCAGGTGTGTAGAGGCAGGATTTCCGGATGTGTATATAGACTCCCTTAATATATACAAACCCTTCATTTATGTGATTGATTTGAGTTTTAAACATTTGAAATAATATTTATTTATTTTTTAAATTTCTCTTATTGGAAATCAATAGATCATTTTTTTTTAAAATATGGTTGGTACTAACAATTGAGTTGAGGCAAAATATTAAAATTTTGATCAGGGTCCAAAACGGGTCAAAAAGATCTCATTAAGGGTTCAAATTCTAAATATTTTATATTATTGATGAGATCTATAGCGTCCCATTTATTTATATGTCAGTTGTCTGCTTGTAAAAGGGTTTTGATTTAGGTATTAATATTTTTAGAATATTGAATATTATTTCATGATATAAGAGAAAATTATTAATTATTAAGAGGTGGTGCTGTGCAACAAGGATTTTGGCGTATAATAATTGCATTTAAAGGGATTCAATTAAAAAAGCCAAAAGTACCAACGGCATGATTTTTGAGAAATTTGAGTTTGAATTTCGTGGTTTATGTCCTACTAGTGCCCAAAATGATTATTGATGTAGATTCGAGTTAAGTCTAAAGTGGGTCAACCTTAATCTATCAATGATGATTCTGTTTTGTGATTATACTTGAGAGAAGACTTTAATATTAATAAAAATATAGTATTCTATATTATTTATAAAAGTTATGTCAAACATGAAAAAAATAGATGAGTGGACAAGTTATCTAAAATAAGTAAATTGAGTCCTATCTCTTTATTTTTAAGAAAAAAATAAACCATTCAATAAATAAATATTACGATTATACTGATGTGACGATACAATAAAATAATAAAATAGTTGAAAATAACAATTTTAAAGGAGATATGACTGCAACTCTCCCTTGCATATAAGTGTTAGATTTGAGAGAGAACGGTTAAAAAAGTGCCACTTCATGCATGAATTGTTTAGTTCATTCGCTCTTTATTACTATCGTTGAAACTTCAATGGCATTTGGAATGCATTTTTTTAATGCTTTCAGTTTTCAAAGTTCAATCTATTGATGTTAGTTAGAGAAAAATAATTAAATATAGGATACTTAATTATAATAAAATCAAGTCTGGTATATTCATTATTCATAGAAAAGATTCAAATTACATTGTTGTGCTCTATACCACCCCGTGAATTGGACTTCTAATAAATTTCAAGTCAGATTGAAATTTATACAAAACTACTACTCTTTTTTCTTTTCTTTTTCAAATGATTATTGTTATATATATAAACAAACAAAATTCAAATGATTATTGAAATTTAAGAAAAATACATTTTAAATGGACCCCACTCCACCTCTTGACCCCGATCCATGTGGGCCCAATCAGGCCATCTAGGCACTCCCAGGGCAATGTCATACAGATGAACCTGATTAAGGAAGAGAGGGAGCGAGAGAGAGCTTTTTCCAAAAATGCAAAATAATGTGTGTACTTAGAGCTATTGGGCTAAAACTTGGGCCGGTCGAGTTGGGTTAGATTTTAATAAATCAAATTCAACCCATGTCAAAACTTATTGAACCTGACCCGACCCAAATTTCAAATCCAACTCAACCCAAGTATTATTTTCTAAGTTGGTGCACTCGGATCAGATCATGGTTGATTTTAAATTTCTCAA
Organism: Chimonanthus praecox; assembly: GCA_022113865.1. Taxonomy (NCBI): domain Eukaryota; kingdom Viridiplantae; phylum Streptophyta; class Magnoliopsida; order Laurales; family Calycanthaceae; genus Chimonanthus; species Chimonanthus praecox. The sequence continues at coordinate 29,690,458 of CM039086.1, forward strand.
CCATAACCCAAACCAGTAATTTCTTAGGTAGGGTTAAAACCCGACCCAAGTTTCACCCCTAACCATGAGTCTGGTCAAGATTATTTTCAAACTCAAAATCATGCTCAAATTAGAATTTGACTCGGGTAGTACCGTAGTACATGAAAGATTAACTTTGGATTGAAAGCACAAACTTCAGCAAACAAATTTTAAAAATCTAAAATTTCATATATAATATAAAATTATACTCCCTCTGTCTTATTTTATTTGTCGCATTTTAAACATTTGTATTTTTTATTAAAGAACTTAAATTTGACTTTAAACTATCCAAGTTGAGAGGTGATTATCATCCATTTTCAACACACTTTATACTATTCCTATATAAATAAGACAACTATTTTCAGACAATTTCAAAATCCAAATCAGCCAAAGGGAGAATATTTTTTGAAAGTTAAAAAAATTGTTTTTAAAGTCTGTCAGACAACCGACAGATCAACCCAGCCGGGTTAACAGCTGAGAACGATCCTCTACAACCACAGATTTGACGGGCAGATCTGGACCATTAATCACACTCTGATCGGACGGTCATAGTTCATCCACCCAGGGGTTTAAAAAGCATTTTCGGCCGATATACGGCCGATATTTTTCTCCTCTCCAACTGATATCGGCCGATATTTTGATATCGACCGATATTCACTACTTCAAATCCAGTACATATCGGCCGATACATATCGTATTGGCCGATATTTGCACCCCTGCATCCACCAGACTTGATGGCCTCCTTAGAACCTAAGGATAAGGAAGTACGATTCTATAGAATCGATCTTGACGGACAGAGGGAGGATATTAAAAATTGATACAAAACAAATTCCATGTAATACCAAAGAATCTCGAACCTGCATAAGCCCCAATATACACATTGAGCATGAAATGGAGTATGGTCGAACGATAACATCTCATTTATTTGAGGTTGCATTAATGGTATGATAACAAAATAAAAGAAACATGCTGTATTGGTACCAGCTTCTTTGATTCACATTAATATTTGTGCCCTCTTAAATGTTTCTCGACTTGCCAAATAAACAAAGAACACAATAAGAATAAATTAAAAAAGGTAAAAGGATAACCCAATAAAGGGAAGGCTCAAAGAAAAATTTAATTTTCCCCTTACTTCCCTCCTTTCTTCTTTCCCAAAATTAAAATTTTCTTTTAACGATGGTGCAAATGGTGCAAAAATCACTATCCTTATTACATGTAAAAAACCATCTGCTATTCGACATGAGAGGTATCCTTAAACCATCTGCTATTCGACATGAGAGGTATCCTTGAACGATGGACGGTATCCCTAAAAAATGTTCAAATAATGCCAAGAAAAACGTCACAGAGAGGATACATACATTTTCCTTTTTCTCTTTTTTGGGTGACATCCTCCGTATTTTCTTGGAATGGTCATTTGATTGCATTTTAAACAGGAGGTAGAGGTAGAATGAACAATCAAGAAATTGCTAAAGCGTGCTGATCATGCACTGGTTCATGGAAAGAGTTAGATATTTTATTGGGTGGCCAGTACCGAAGCATGGATCTGCCAAGAATGTTCTTGACTGGAAGCGGACCCCTGAAAACAAGTTTACCCGAGTAAGAAACAGGGCTCACAACATTGAAAAAAATTACACTAATTGAAACTCCAAGATATAAACATTTATAGCAGATTCATTGCAGACCCAACGCATGTTCTTATGGTAACAGCAAATAAAAAGGATCTATCCTTGGGGTTTGTTACGTTGGCAAATACCAGATTTAGATTTAGGACACTGAATTTAAGAGTCAAGGCCAAAAATTACTTATTGTTTGGTTGTAATGGAGGAAGGAGAGATTGGTCATTGCAGAGCCAAAAAAAGGTCCATGGAGACTCAAGAAATGCAGATTCACTTAAACAAAGTCTCTCCTCCCCCCAAAAGGAAGCTGGACCCGATGCCCATTTGCTACCTTTGGAGGAAGTCTTCAAACCCAAGAGCATGGGTGAGACATTATAGAATTCTGGATGAGGGACATCTTGGGAGATGATTGATCAGTGTGGCACATCTTTTGACAATTCCTGGGATAATTACAATTAATTGGATTGTCTTAATCCCACTGTTCCACCAATAAAAATCACCCCAAACATCAGAATCTCCTCCTCCTTTTTTACATTTTCATCCCCAACCTACTGTTTGCCAACCATTTAGACTGAAATCCCAATATTTTCAAATTTGAAAAATCTAATCTCTTTAGGCCAAAGAGTAGCCAAACACAAACTCAAAGTTAATGCTGACATAGTTTGTGTATTGCAACATCAACACATACCAAACATGAGAATCAAGACTGTTGTTGCGGTTATCACCCATCACAAAAACATAGCCTTCAGGCACAAGCTGGACAAACAACAGATGAGATTTAGAGTTGCATAAGCATGATATCATAATAAGATAGGATTCATTGAATATGTTGACTACTTTTAAAAAAAAAATGGCGATCAACAGTTAGTCTGGAAGCAGGTTAGCATCTATCAAACACTTATCATACCTTCTTCCACAGAGGCTGAAGGCCCTATTGTTCAGAAAGTACTTTAACATGCTCTCGGATCAAAGGCCGACACCCAAGAAGGAGAACACTTCATACATCTTCACAGCACACAACTTGTTTTTCCCCTCATTGTTTGACAAATAAATTGTTTCTGGTTCACCTAAGAGTTATTGTTTTTCTGGTTCAAAGATGAAACAATCACAATATTCCATTTCCTAAGAGTACTTCACATAGACAACGGTTTAACTTATTGAAGGCAACTTGCCCTAAAGTTTTAAATTAAGGATCAACCAACCAGAAAACCACAGTTTCCAATTTCCTACCAGCCATTTAGCATAAACCTATCTCATTTTTCTCCTTCTATTTCAAGTCATTCAAATTACTAAATTCTTCTATTCAACATAGGCAAGTTAATCAACCAATCTTAAATATAAACAATGATATGTTCAGAAGGAGATGATACCACTGGATCCATTTCATATGAAAGTGGCTCTAAAATGAAATCTTCATCTTTAATGACACCATTCACCAATAATTTTCCATCATGGACCTATTAAAGAGCAAAACGCACCATTTTCCATAATTAATATCAGACTACAAAATGCAGAATTATATATGATATAGAAAGGAAATAAAATAGACATGAGAGAGAGAGAGAGAGAGAGAGAGAGAGAGAGAGAGAGAGAGGCTTACTTCAACATAATCCCCAGCCTTGGAAATAAAATAGACATGAGAGAGAGAGAGAGAGAGAGAAAGGCTTACTTCAACATAATCCCCAGCCTTGGAAATAAAATAGACATGAGAGAGAGAGAGAGAGAGAGAGAGAGAGGCTTACTTCAACATAATCCCCAGCCTTGGCTACAATTCTTTTAATAAACACATCATCCGCACTGAATCCATTTTCCTGCACAAAGTAGCATAGCAAGTGGCATGATTTAGAGAGCCCTTACAACATATACTATAACATGACTTGGAGCTTAAGATACATCGCATTCTGAAATAATAGATCATACCTTAAGGATTGGATTGGGAGGAGCCTTGAAAATCACTATGTCTGTCACATCAGGATTTCTAAAGTAAAATGAAACCTGTAATGTTGACAAGGCAAGAGAAATCAACAACACATTCTCCAATTAAAACACCAGCCCATGAAAATATATATTTTTTAAGTTTAAAAAAGAAAATACACATCATTCTATAGTGTAAATTCATTGACTAATATTAGCAAAGCTCTAGTTATGCAAAATCATTGAGTAATCTTAGCAAATGTCTACTTGTGTCTTGTCTAGATCTTCAATGAAACAACACTGCTCATTCTTTCTCAGTCACCTACTACAAGAAACATTATCAAATAGATGACAATGGTTTGGTCATCTGAATTTCAAACAGACAGAAGAAATCACATGAACGTTCACTGTTGAACCAAGCATGAAAACAAATACAGTCAAAAAGTATTATAAGTATGATGGACACAAGGGCATGAAATTTGCATCTATGAAGAAATCAGTATGAAGAGGAGCAGAAAATAGCAAAGATAGTGTTCTAAAAAAGTTCAACCAGAATAAAATCTTATACATGAGTCTTTTCTGGGGAAAAATAGAACCTGAAGGGAGTTTTTCATTAACATTCTTCAGTTATTTTTTCACCAATGAGTTTATGGCCATTTGAAATTGGAATATGGTTGATCATAAGAATCAAACAGAGCATCGCCCAATGGGCAGAATTGTCCAAGGAGTTTCCCAAGAGATCCTTGCAAGAGGGAATGGCACAATTTTAGTTGATAACTTTCTCTTGGGGTTGGATTTATTGATTTTGTCATTTTGGATCCTGTTTGATGCCTGGCCCAAAACCTCTTTGGGTCCGCTTATCTCTTTTCTTTACCTTTATTATGGAGTAAAAATGTTTTGCTATCTCTTCCAAAAAACAGATGAGAGAATATGGTTCTTTTACGGGCAATCCACTTATTTTCCTGTCAGGTGTTACTTTATCACTTTGAAATACTTTTTAAAATCCTCAAAAAAATTGAAATATGTTTTAAAGCCAGTAATTGATTGAATTGCTCGTGACCAAAAGCATGACACAAGTTTTGGGACCAAGAACTGAAGCAACAATCAACTTTTGATCCAGCATTTATACCCTTTAGCTATAATCAAACTTAGTTTCTAGGAATTGGAAAACGGAGATAACACATGAATATTTGTTTTTTTTAACAGAACAACTACTCTTCCTACTTTGACAAAAAACTAATCCACCTAATATTCTATCAGCAGAAATGAAACATAAGAGAGAGAGAGAGAGAGGAGAGAGATGACACATGAATGCTTACAAATGGTCTGTCCAACGCACTTACTCTGGCATTTTCACTCCCTAATTTTCAGTAAATAATCCAATCATTCATCTAAAGATAAAACATAAATCATATATCATTCATCTGAAAATAAAGCAATTCACTGAATCGAGAAAAAAAAAGATGACAGATCTATTCTTATTAATAGAGTTTAATTTTGATTTAGTTTCATCTTTTTTTGGAAAGATAAACAATTTAGTGATGAAAGGAAAAGAATACAACCCAAAAGAACAACAAAAAACCTGAAAAAACAGAAGAACCCGACTAACCCACCAGACAGAAAGCACCCTGACTCACTACTTAACCATTTGATTTAGTTTCATCTTTCATTTTAGTATCTAGTTTTGACTGGAAACCTACCCTATTATCATTCTAACAGAAAAAACATCGAAGTCTCATTCATCTGAAAATAAAACCAACCATTGTTCCGCTTCTGGGAAAAAATAATTCGTAAATTAGTATTTTTACCTTTTCAGCTAAAATTCGGTCCCCCAGATCTAAAGTTGGGTACATTGAGCGCGAGGGAATTGACCTAGGCTCTCCCAAGTAAGACCTATACAGTAGTGTAACGGTCACCGCTGTAAAGACCATCTTTGCATTCTCCATTTTGAAATTCAAAAACCGTGACAGCCACAAATTCCTCTGGCGAACTTTCCCATCTGACCCTTTCAAATTCAAAGCCCCCTTCAATTTCTGATCAGCTTGATGCTCAGAAGCGCCAAAGCTGCCGGTTTTACCGATGGCATCGTTTTCAGACCCCTGAAAGAACTCATTACAAGGAAGCCACTTGATTACTTGGAGAAAAGGAAGGAAAGACGATGGCTTGAATCCAATCAAGGACGAAGATGAGATTCCAAAAATGCCAGAACCCAGTGGCGCAGAAGAGAGACCTGAAAGCTTCATTGCTGATGCCAATCCGACTGTGAGAAGAGGAGAATTATAGCTCCCGGCAGCAGCAATGGCAGTCAAGGAGCTGCATGTAGCCACTGGCCTCATTGACCACGTCCGGTCCAGGGGTTTGGAGATTCCAGTCTGGTAATTCCTTGGCTTTTGATCGACTTCTGATTTCTGATTCCAGAAGAGGGGTTGGTACCACCCGCCACACTCGTGGAAGAGCCAGCAGTTCCCGGCCCGCATTCCGGCCGATGCAGCAAGGCTCTGAGCGACGTAGCCGGAGAAAGAGAAGGTGATTCTGATCGCCATGTCTGCAACATGCAAAAGAAAGTTCGACGGAAAATTTTGGTACGGTGATTTTGGATTTCAAGGAATCAACATTTCCACGAAAAATAAACTGTGAGAACTGGTTTCCTCGGAGAGAGAGATTTTGGATTTCAAGAGAGAGAAATCTTAGGTTTCCTTCAAAAGAGGGGGATTTTGATTTCCGCGGAAAGGAACTGACAAATTTTACGCAAATGATTTTCCTAGGGAAGGAAAATCTAGAGATTGTTTCGAACAGAGCGGTTTTGGTTTCCTCAGAAAGAGAAGAATTTTCATTCCAGGGAGCGGGTTTTGGTTTCAAGGAGATGCAGAAAACATGAAAATCTAGGGCTTTTCATAGAGAAAGAGATAGCTTGCCATTTTCCACGGAAAATGAAGGGTGGTTTCAGCAGAAAAGAGCTTCCGCGGAAGACTTTCCCGGGAAAGAGGAGGAAATCGAGAGAGTAAGACACCGAGCCGCCGCGAGAGGAGTTCTTCTGTTTCTACTTTTATTGACCAGAAACTCTATCTCACATGAGTGATTGCGCAGTTTAATTTCAACAATATTTATTAATTTATTTAATATAATAATCGTACTAAAATACATTAAATGTTATTAATATGTCAATAAAAAAAACTGAATAAAAGTAAAAGTTAATCGAAAACTTTAAATAAAATATCTATTTGAAATAGTTTAAATCAAGTGAATGAGATTAATTTTTTAATTATTATATAATAATCGATTTTCATTTTTATAGTTTATTGAGTCACACCACGTTGTCAAATAATCTAATGAAATTGATCTGATAACTCATTTTTAAGTCACAAGACATTTCACAATGGAGTCTAAATATCCTACAAAATAAAAAAAGATTTTGATGTGTGAATTTAAAATAAATTAGTCTTATTAAAATATGTGTAGCCATCAAATTTAAACTCAGTAACATAGTGTAACTAAAGTAAAAATGTTTGAAAATTGTCAGTTTATTTACTTAAATCAAATGAATAAAAATATTTAAATTAAAGTGAAATGAATAGATTTTATCAATAGTATTAAATTGTTGGTTGTATTTACTATTGATTTGAATTTTAGAACTTTTTATCTAAAATCATTAGTAGATACAACTGGCAATTTAATATTGGTGGCAATATCCAATCATTGCTCACTTCTTTAATTAATATATTAACAATTTCTATTTTAATTTAGAAAAGATAGTGTGTGCATTTTAAATTAAAATGCTATTGAAATTAAAATTAACTCAAGAGAATTATGATTTGTAACAGTCCGGCCCATAAAAAGGGTTTGGGGATCGGCCAACAAGATATTGTCCGCTTTTGGCCCACACGCGCACACACGTGCATACACGCGAGCCCGCACGGTTTTTGGATCGGACCAGGCCCAAGTCCGGGTCCAAAACGGTTGGTTTGAGGGAGCAAGGCTACTTATAAACTCCATCTCAAACTCCTCAACTTCCGATGTGGGACTTTCCACAACTCCCATCCACTGCTCTGCTGTCGGATTCGACCGGCCCACTCCGCTGGCCCGTCCGACAGGGCCCAGTTTGTCACGCCCCGACCCGAAGGGTGGGCCCGGAACGCGACTGAATTTTTTTTTTTTTTTTGATAAGATAAACTAAACAACAGGCATACGCAATCTAATTGGGTCGGATCAACAGTTGGGCCCAAGGGTCACACATGATCCCATCATGTGGACTCAAACATATACCATATGCCTACCCCATAAAATAGACATCATAATATCATCAAACAAAACCATCCATTGATTCATCATTCAAAATCATGCCACAAGAGTAACTACGAAAGCATAGCAGTTTAATACATCACATTGAAATAAATTAAGTACCACATCCGGTACTTGATAAAAGCAAATGGTTCCAAGAACCAAGAAGAAAAGATAAGGGCATTCCCCTTAAGGGGGAATCCCGAAACACCGCTTCAGCTTATCCATCCTAAGCCTGATAAAGAGGGTCCTCCTCCTCGGGTTCATCACCTGAAAGGTGAGTGGTGTGCTAGCCAAGTGAAAGAAATATAACAATGCACATTAAATAAATATAAAACAGGTTAGTAACAGTTCAATAATATCACATGCTTGATAACAATAAACATAATCTTAAGAAATACATCAACATCATCATCAATCACTGCCATTATCCACCGTAACGCCTGCAGACTACGCTGAGACCAGCATTAAGTCCCGACACGGTCAAAATACATCCTTGCAAGTACATCTCCGGCTCTAACTTAGTCGATACTGACACCCTCAAGTCAGCAACTGACGACAGCATGGTCCGCCCATGGTCCAGTAGACATAAAACCATCTCTCATATGGCCGATATTGGTTAAATAGCCCAGGTACGTGGAAGCAGTCTTTCATACTCATACGATCAACATCGTAATATCATAATCAACATCAGCTATTTTACCATAGTGCATCGTGTATAGGCACATGGGTGGGTTCATCAAAACTGAAACTGTAATACCCTGCCCCAGATTAGGCGTGTTTTAACTCGTTAATCGTGCTTTAACCGGTTGATCTCGAGGTTTTCGGTCAGGGCTTCAAGGAAAGCCCAAGTGTGGCCCGATCCGAGCTCGTGAACTCGGAGATCCAGCTCGTCAAGCTGGAGGGGTATTTTGGTAATTTGCTGTTTTTAGTGATGTTTTATAAATTATATTAATATGTGTATATTATTGATTTATAATATTCTCCTTAATGAAGGATTTGCATTTATTATTTTTAAATGATTTGATTTTCAGAAAATGATATCTAAATATCGCCCGTCCAAAACCCGGAAGGGAGATTTAATTATTTTAACTAATTTCGGAAACGAGATAAATTTTGAAAAGGGTATTTGGTGATACACCATTTTAAGAATGATCTAGATATTTCATTTCACTTCAAAATAAGGTTTTTAAATTGCTTATTTTAACAACTCTTTATTTAAGTAAATATTCAGAAATTATGGTTTTTATTTAAATAAATGATTTTTATTATGATTTAAATTCTGAAATTTTTATGGTGACCTAGGTTCTCAAAACCCAACCCATCTGTAAGGTTAGATCAAGTTTTTAAGTTTTTAAATCAGTACTTTTAGTTCAAAAATCAATTTTTCTTAAAACAAGGACTTATCTGCAAATTTGAAAATACCAGAGGGCTGATCTGCAAACCGCAGGAAAAACCTGCACACGCCATGCAGCTTGCTGTGGTGTTCGGCCGGATTTCCGGCAATGATGAGATTTTCCGTCCCGTCCCATCGCCGCAGCTAAATTCCGGCATCTCTCCCCAGATGAAATCCTATAAATTCAGGCTTGAACTTCAATCTTCACTCCCAGCAAACTGCTTCTCTTTCCCTCTCTGTGAAATCCAAACCGGCCGACTGTTTGCAAACCGAAGCTTAGGAAGATTTTTCAAAAATCAGATTTACAGACTAGAAATCGAAACCGAGGTATCCAATGTATTCCTTTTGAAATTTCAATCAGTTTGGAATCCAGAAAATCAGTTTTTGACCCTATTTTCAATCAGAAAAACCAGTTTAAAGTTCTAAGGAAAACCATGGGTTTCATGTACCCGTGAGGATTTGACCTCAAAATCGGATGGCCCTTTGAGCTTCTGAGCTCCAAACCAATCCCTATGGAAAGAGGACTCCCAGAGGAGTCCATCAGACCAGACGGATGTGAAAACCGAATCCGGAAAGCCCTCCCTTTCTGGAATCGCATTTCACTGTGTATCCACCGTCATTGTCTGCAGTTGCAGACAGTGGAGAAGACGACTCTCGGAAGGTCCGTGAACCTTTCGGATGCACCGAGCCGAGCTCGGAAGGACCGTGAACCTTCGGACGTTCCGAGCTTCACCCGAAGCCCAGAACGCCCGAGGCGAGCTTTCGGATGGACCGAGCCCAGCTCGGAAGGACCGACCCTCTCGGAAGGTCCGAGACCCAGTCTTCGGACGTTCCGAGCTTTGCAGACCCACCGAGACTCGCTGTTTTCAGATTTGCCGATTCGGAAGGACTTTGGAAGGTCCGAGACCCAGTCTTCGGACGATCCGAAGTCAGGCCCCAAGTTCCGAGGCCAGTGACCTAGTTTAGAGTAGTTCGGATGATCCGAAGCCACTGAATCCGGTTCCGGGGTGATGTTCCGAGGAACCAGTTTTTAAATGATAAAATGTTGTGTGATTAGTGTTTTTGTCTAATCTTGATCATTATGCAATGTGTTTGATTATTTGTGTTGATTCATACCCCCCCTTGTTAATTAAAATTGTACTAACCCCTTTCCTTTTATTATTATAGTGTAAATACTATTGTATCCGCTTTCAGTCCGACACTAGTCGGGAATTGAGTGATTCACTTTCAGGCCGACACTATAGTGGGGCACTAAGTGACCTCGAGGCCTACTCAAAATGTCAGCTCTGATCCTATCCAGAAGACAACCGAGAAGTGACCCGAGGATCTAGACCTAACTCAATAAGTCAATCTGGTCAATGCCCAGAAGACAATACGAGTTTTGGACTGAGCACCTTTTTATTATATTATTATCTTGTGGATGATTTAAAAAGGGTAGAAACCAAGTACGAGACTCATTTCCATGAACCCTGGATATTTTGTGGGAAAACGTGTGATTTCCAAATACTACGTCTGTGTACGTATATGTTATGTAAATTGATTGTGCACTTGTGTGTTGTTTGATAGAAACCGCGTAAACCACACAAAACGGTGAGGGAACTTAACTCTGCAGATTTTGTAAACAGGTGTTATATTGAGCAATGAGTGGTTTCGGTTTTGATGAACCCACTCATGTGCCTATACATGGTGCACTATGGTAAGAGTGCTGTGATGATTTGATATTACGGTGTTGATCGTATGTATGTAAGACTGCTTCCACGTACATGGGCTATTGAACCAATGTCGGGACTAAATACTGGTTTCAGTGTAGTCGGCAGGCGTTACGGTGGATAATGGCAGTGATTGATGATTTAAGGATGTTGATATATTACTTGGAATTATGCTTATTTTTATCAAGCATGTGATATTATTGAACTGTTGCTAACCTGTTTTATATTTACTTAATGTGCATTGTTAATTATCCTTCACTGGGCTAGTTAGCTCACACCACTCACCTTTCAGGCAATGAACCCGAGGAGGAGGACCCTCTTTATCAGGCTTAGGTTGGATAAGCTGAAGCAGTGCTTTGGGATTCCCCCGGAGGGGAATGCCCTGATATTTTCCTGTTGATTCTTAGAACCATTGTCTTTTATTAAGTACCAGATGTGGTACTTAATTTATGTTTATTTGATGTACTAGGCTATGTTGCCCTTGTAATAGTTGAGACAATGTTTGACTTATAATAATCAATGATGGTTGATTTTGATTATGCTATGTGTTGATGTTGTTTATGTCTTGGTTTTTGGGAGGCTTATGGTACATGTTTGAGTCCACTCAACGGGCTAATGTGTAACCATTGGACCTAACTGTTGATCTGGCCCAGTAAGAATACTTGTAGTTCAGTTTATCTTTAAAAAAAAAATCAGTCGCGTTCCAGGCCTACCGGTCGGGTCGGGGCGTGACAGAAACCACTCATTGCTCAATAAAAACCTGTTTACAAAATCTGCAGAGTTAAGTTCCCTCACCGTTATGTGTGGTTTACGCGGTCTCTGTTCAAACAACACACAAGTACACAATCAATATACATAACAGATACGTACACATAAGTAGTATTTGAAAATCACACGTTTCCCACAAAATATCAAGGTTCATGGAATTGAGTCTGCTCAAAAATTTAATAGAACCTTACAGATAGGTTGGGTTTTAAAAATCTTAATCACCATAAATTTTTTGGAATTTAACCCTTATTAAAAAACCATTTATTTAAATAAAAACTATAAATTTACACTATTTACTTAAATAAAGAATTGTTAAAATAAACAATTTAGAAACATCATTTTGAGGTGAAATGAAATAACTAGACCATTCTTAAAATGGTCTACCATAAAATACTAATTTCAAATTTTATTTCATTTTCAAAACCCTTTAAAATAATTAATATTCCCTTTCGAGGTTTTGACGGGCGGGATTTAAATATCATTTTCTGAAAATAAATTCATTTTAAAATCAAAAATGTAAATCCTTTATTTAGGAGAACATTATTTACCAATAATATACACATATCAACAATATTTATAAAAATATACACAACAAGTGGTAAATTACCAAAATGCCCCTCCAGCTCGACGGGCTGAATCATTGAGTTTTCGGGCTCAGATTGGGCCAAACTTGGGCTTTCCTTGAAGCCCTAACCGTAATCTCCGAGATTAACCGGTTAAACAGGAATTAACGAGTTAAAGCACGCCTAATCTGGGGCAGGGTATTACACAGTTTCACTTGGATCAGCCTATCTAGGGCCTGGCCTCTGGCTCATGGGTCAGGATATCACAATCCACCCCCCTAAAGTCCAGAGCCGCCCTCGGTTCGACCCAATGAACCCAGTGGAAGGCAGTAAGCCCACACAGTCTGAGTGTAGAACCCGGAGCTCTGATACAATTTGTAACAGCCCGGCCCATAAAAAGGGCTTGGGGATCGGCCAACAAGATATTGTCCGCTTTGGGCCCACACGCGCACACACGTGCACACGCGCGAGCCCGCACAGTTTTTGGATCGGACCCGGCCTAAGTCTGGGTCCAAAATGCGTCTTGTTGGTTTGAGGGAGCAAGACTACTTATAAACTCTATCTCAAACTCCTCAACTTCCGATGTGGAACTTTCCACAACTCCCACCCACTGCTGGGCTGTCGGATCCGACCGGCCCACTCCGCTGGCGAGTCCGACAGGGCCTATCTAGGGCATGGCCTCTGGCTCATGGGTCAGGATATCACATGATTAATTTATCTTAAATTTATATTTTCTATTATAGATTCAGAGTTTGACTAGCACTCTTTTTTAGATATTGACTGCCACTAAAATTTTATCTTAAATGAATAACATCGATAATGGTTTTAAAGGCCCTCAAAATTTTACTATTTAATGATAGACATTCATCGAATTAGATCAAAAAACTTTAAAAGTCAAATTAATGTCAAATTAAACATGGATACAATTCAATGTGAGTAGATAAATGTCATGCCCCGACCCGAAGGGTGGGCCCGGAACGCGACTGATTTTTTTTTTGAAGATAAACTAACTTAAGCATTCACAAGTATTCTAATTGGGCCGGATCAACAGTTGGACCCAGAGGTCACACATGATCCCAACATGTGGACTCAAACATGTACCAAGTCTACCAAATAAAATAGACATAAAATAATAACACACAACAAGATCACATAATACAACCATTGAATTATCATTACAAAATCACATCAGAGTAGCTACAGAAACGTAGTAGTCCTTGTATATCACGTTAACACACACTAAGTACCACATTTGGTACTTTACAAAGAAAATGGTTCCAAGAACCAAAAGGCACAAAAACAAGGGTGTTCCCCTCAGTGGGAATCCTAAAGTACGCCGCAGCTTATCCGCTCTAAGTTTCAAACAGAGGATTTTCCTCATCGGGTTCAACTCCTAAAAGGTGAGTGGGGTGAGCTAACTAGCCCAGTTAAAGAAATATAACAATGCAGTTTTAAAGTAAACAACAGGTTAACATATAATCAACAGTTAAAATATAATATCTCATGCTTGATAAAAATATTCACAACATCAAGTAAAGTTTCATCATCATTTCCATCATTATCTTTCCATTTTCTCATTATCTTTCCATTACTGCTGTTACCTAACGTAACCTCTAGGCACCATATTGACAACAATAGTATTAAGTCCCGACACGATCAAAATACATCATTGCAAGTACATCTCTGGCTCTGACTAAGCCGGTACTGACACCCTTCGGGTCAACAACTGACGTCCACAGTCCACCCATGGTCCAGTAGTTATAAACTATCTCCCATATGGCCAATATTGATTAAATAGTCCAGGCACATGGAAGCAGTAATGCACATTTCGTCTGATCATAGCTTTTACCAGCATCATAAGCACTCTTACCATAGTGCGTCAAGTCTGGGCACATGAGTGGGCTCATCAAATCTGAAGCCACTCATTGCTCAATAACCATAACAATTAAATATGTTTACATCAAGCTGCAAAGTTAAGTTCCCTCACCGTGATTGTGTGGTTGCGTGGTCTCTTTTCAAACAACAAACAAGTGCACAATTAATATACACAGCATTCATACATAGCATGTACACATACAAGCAGTATTTCAAAATCCTACTAGTTTTCCCAAAACATCCAAGGTACATGGAATTGAGTTTCCTACTCGGTTTCTATCCTTTTTAAATTATAATCATCCATAAGATAATAATATAATAAAAAGGGTGCTCAGTCCAAAACTCATATTGTTTTCTGGCCATTGACCAGATTGACTTATTGAGTTAGGTCTAGATTCTAAGGTCACTTCTCGGTTGTCTTCTGGATATGACCAGATTTGACATTTTGAGTTATGCCTTGAGGTCACTCAGTGCCCGACAAATATAGCGTCGGCTTGGAAGTGAAATCACTCAGTGCCCGACCAATAGAGTCGGCCCGGAAGTGAGTACAATAGTATATACACTATATTAGTAAGAGAAGAGGGTTAGTACAAATTTTAGATTAACAAGGGGTACCAACACCACATCACAAACATCAACATATAATCAACCAAGATTTACACTTAAAAACAGGGTCCCTCAGAACATGCCTCGGAACCACGTACTGTGGCTTCGGATCATCCGAACCATACCTAAACTAGTCACTGACCTCGGATCTTGAGTCTGACTTCGGATCGTTCGAAGATCGAGTCTCGGACCTTCCGAAGTCTTTCCGAATTAGAAAAACGAAGAAAACGGGGATCGGTGGGTCTGTGCACTTCGGAACATCCGAAGTGGGGGCTCGGTGGGTCTGTGCACTTCGGAACATCCGAAGTGGGGTCTCGGAACGTCCGAGTGGGTTCGGTCCTTCCAAGCTCTGCTCGAAACATTCGGCTGGTTCGAAATAGCCTCGGGCACTTCTGGGTTTCAGGTGAAGCTCGGAACGTCCGAGGGGTACTGCTCCGAACGTTCGAGGGGTACTGCTCGGACAGTCCGAAGGTCTGACCCTCGGACCGTCCGAAGATCGACTCTCGGATGGTCCAAGAGTCGTCATCCTCCACTGTCTGCAACAACAGACAGTGACGACAGTTACTGTATGAAATACGATTCCGGAAACAGAGGGTTTTCAGGATTCGGTTTCCACACCTAGCCGGTTCGATGGACTCCTCTAGGTGTCCTCTTTCCATAGGAAATAGTTTTAAGCTTTGAAACTCAGTGAGTCATCCGATCTTAACACTGGAACTTCACTGGTACACTTAAAATGGGATTTTCCTTAAAACTTTGAAATGGTTTTATACACTCAAAACAGAGCTAAAACGGGGTTTTCTGGATTCAAAACTGACTGAAATTGAAAGGGGAATACAATGGATACCTTCACTTGGGTTCCTTGGCTAAGAATCTAGATTTTGGAAAATCTTTCCTTCTAAGGCTACGGTTGAAGAAACTGGGAAGAAAACAGAGGCTACTGAAAGGGTCTGGTTTCAGCTGACTGAGAGGGAGAAACAGAAGAATTGTTGGGAGTTAAAACAGACCATCTGATGGCCAATTTATAGAAAATCCGGCCGGGAGAAAGGGTCGGGTGGCCACTGCATGCAGTACCGGCTTACGTCCGCTACAGTGGTTTGCAGATCAGCCCTCTATAATTTTTCCCAATTTGCAGATAAGTCCTTCATTTGGTAAAATCCGATTTTTAACTAAAACCATGTTTTTTTAAAACTCAAAACCTTAATCAAACCTTACAGATAAGTGGGGTTTTGTAAATCTTAATCACCATAAAAATTTTGAAATTTAAATCTCAATAAAAACCAATGATTTAAATAAAAATCATAATTTAGCCTTATTTACCTATTTAAACAAATGTTAAATAAAACATTTTAAAAACCTCATTTTGGGGTGCCAAAGAATAACTAGACCATTCTTAAAATGGTCTAACACAAAATACTAGTTTTGAAATTTATCTCATTTTCAAAATCACTTAAAATAATTATTTCTCCCTTTCGGGGTTTTGACGGGCGGATTTAAATACCATTTTCTAAAAATAAAATTATCTTAAAATCAGAAATACAATTCTTTGACCAAGGAGAATATTATTCACCAATAATAATCACCTAACAACATAATTTACCAAAAATAATAAATACAAGCGGTAAATTACTAAAATGCCCCTCCAGCTGGATGAGCTGGATCACTGAGCTTTCGAGATCGAATTGGGACATACCTGGGCTTCCCTCAAAGCCCTAACCGTAATCTTCGAGATTAACCGGTCAAACAATGTTATTAAGCTAACACACGCCTAATCTGGGGTAGGGTTTTACATGGAACGCAACTGATTTTTTTTTTTTTTAAATAAACTAAACCAACTCACAAGCATTCTAATTGGGCCGGATCAACAGTTAGGCCCAGAGGTCACACATGATCCCAACATGTGGACTCAAACACATACCATAAGTCTACCTCACAAAATAGACATATTAATAACATTCAACACATAACATGAACATATGAAATCCAACCACTGATCTTTCATTCAAATCACAATAAAAGGACTACAGCAACGTAGTAGTCTCAATACATAATGTTTACATAAACTAAATACCACATCCGGTACTTTACAAAAACAAGAGGTTCCGAGAACCAGAAAACACAAATCAGGGTATTTACCTTAGGGGGAATCCCAAACCATCGTCGCAGCTTATCTACCCTAAGCCTGATAAAGAGGGTTCTCCTCCTCCGGTTCATCCCCTGAAAGGTGAGTGGGGTAAGCTAACTAGCTCAGCGAAGGAAATATAACAATGCAGTTTAAGTAAATAACAGGTTATTAATAAACAACTGTTCAATAATATCTCATGTTTTATAACAATTAAGCATAATATCATGTAAAGCATCATCATCATCCTTTTCATCTTTCGTCAATTACTGCTATCATCGAACGTAACACCTGCCGACTACACTGAGACCTGTATTAAGTCCCGACACGGTCAAAATACATCATTGCAAGTACATCTCTAACTCTGACTTAGCCGATACTGACACCCTCAGGCCAGCAACTGACGACACTCATAGTCCACCCATGGTCCAGTAGACGTAAACCATCTCCCATATGGCCGATATTGGTTCAATAGCCCAGGGTACATGAAAACAGTCTTACACATTCTTATAATCAACATTATAATATTCACAGTCATCATAAACACTCTTACCATAGTGCATCATGTCTAGGCACATGAGTGGGTTCCTCAAAATTGAAACCACTCATTACTCAAGACTCATCTCATAATAAAACCTGTTTACATATTCTGCAAACAAACAGATAAGTGCACAATCAATATACAGATTAAATACATACACACAAGTAATATTTTGAAATCTCATGTTTTCCCAAAAATATCCAAGGTATATGGAATTGAGTCTCCTAATGGGTTTCTATCCTTTTTAAATTATAATCATCCACAAGATAATAATATAATAAAAAGGGGCTCAGTCCAAAACTCATATTGCCTTCTGGGCATTGACCAGATTGACTTATTGAGTTAAGTCTAGATCCTCGGGTCACTTCTCGGTTGTCTTCTGGATATAACCAGATCTGACATTTTGAGTTAGGCCTCGAGGTCACTCAGTGCCCGACTATATAACGTCGGCCTGGAAGTGAGATCACTCAGTGCCCGACTAATAGGGTCGGCCTGGAAGTGAGATCACTTAGTGTCCAACTAATAGGGTCGGCCTGGAAGTGAATACAATAGTATTTACACTATAGTAATAAAAGAAAAGGGGTTAGTACAATTTTAATTAACAAGGGGTATTAATCATCATAACACATCATTGCATCAAACAGGAACAATCAAACAATATTTTATACTTAAAAACTGGGTCCCTCGGAACATGCCTTGGAACCAGGTACAGTGGCTTCGGATCATCCGAACCACACCTAATCTAGTCACTGACCTCGGAACATGGGTCTGACTTCGGATCGTCCGAAGATCGGGTCTCGGATCATCCGAAATCCATCCGAACCGAAAAGAAATCCAAAAATAAGTCTCGGTGGGTCTGGGTCCTCGGAACATCCGAAGTAGGGTTCGGAACGTCCGAGTGGGTTCGGTCCTTCCGAGCTTGGCTCGGATCGTCCAAAAGGGGTCTGGCTAGCCTCGGGCGTAACTGGGCTTCAGGTGAAGCTCGGAACGTCCGACGGTTAGCTCTCGGGCCGTTCGAAGGTTCGGACCGTCCGAAGATCGACTCTCGGACCGTCCGAGAGTCGTCTTTCTCACTGTTTGCACCAGCAGACAGTGATGGTTGACAGACAGTGAAATACGAATCTGAAAATAGAGGGTTTCCCGGACTCGATTTTCACATCCAACCGATCTGATGGACTCCTCTGTGAGTTCTCTTTCTATAGGGAATGGTTTGAAGCTTGGAAGCTCACTGGGCCACCAGATTTTAATAGTAAATCCTCACGGGTACATGAAACCCATGATTTTTCCTTAAACTTTGAAATGGATTTTCTTACTCAAAACAGGGTCAAATCTGAATTTTCTTGATTCTAAACGGATTGAATTTGAAAGAGGAATGTATTGGATACCTTCACTTGGGTTCCTAAGCTGAGAAATCCGGTTTTGAAAAGTTTCCCTTCTAAGCTTACGGTTGAAAAACTGGGAAGAAAACAGAGAACAGAGAGGGTCGGGTGGTCTGGGTTTCAGCTGAGACTGAGACACAGAGAGATAGAGAAGATGCAGATTTTGTTAGGAGTTGAAAGCTGATCAGGAGGGCCGGTTTTATAAAAAAACCGACCGGAAGAAATGGCCGGTTGGCCACTGCATGCTTCTGCATACAGTCGATGCTTACAACTGTAACAGTAACTTTCGGGTTTGTTGCAGATAAGTCCTCTGACATTTTCAGTTTTGCATTTAAGCCATCAATTTTAATAAAAAACTGATTTTAAACTGAAAATATGATTTTAAAAACTAAAAATCTTAATCCAACCTTACAGATAGGTTGGGTTTTGAAAACCTTGATCACCATAAAATTTTTGGGTTAAACTATTGATTTAAATAAAAACCACTATTTAACACTATTTACTTAATTAAACAAATGTTAAAATAAACAATTTAGAAATCTCATTTTGGGGTGCCAAAGAATAACTAGACCATAAGAATGGTCTAACACAAAATATTAGTTTTGAAATTTATTTTATTTCCAAAACCTTTTAAAATAATTATTACTCCCTTTTGGGATTTTGACGGGCGAATTTTAAATACCATTTTCTGAAAATAAAATTATTTTAAAATCAGAAATGCAAATCCTTTATTAAGGAGAACATTATCAATCAATAATATTCACATAACAACCTAATTTATAAAATAATAACTAGAAGCGGTAAATTACCAAAATGCCCCTCCAGCTTGACAAAATTGGATCACCAAGCTCACGAGCTCGGATTACGCCACACTTGGGCTTTCCTCAAAACCCGAACCGTAATCTTCGAGATTAACCGGTTAAACAAGATTATTAATCTAATTTGGGGTGCCAAAGAATAACTAGACCATAAGAATGGTCTAACACAAAATATTAGTTTTGAAATTTATTTTATTTCCAAAACCTTTTAAAATAATTATTACTCCCTTTCGGGATTTTGACGGGCGAATTTTAAATACCATTTTCTGAAAATAAAATTATTTTAAAATCAGAAATGCAAATCCTTTATTAAGGAGAACATTATCAATCAATAATATTCACATAACAACCTAATTTATAAAATAATAACTAGAAGCGGTAAATTACCAAAATGCCCCTCCAGCTTGACAAATTGGATCACCAAGCTCACGAGCTCGGATTACGCCACACTTGGGCTTTCCTCAAAACCCGAACCGTAATCTTCGAGATTAACCGGTTAAACAAGATTATTAATCTAATCTGCGCCTAATCGGAGTCAGGGTATTATAATAAATGTGAGAGGAGAATGAATCTATTTGATCAATTATGGACTTCAAAATTCAAAGTCTGCACCAAACTTCATATAAATTCACAACTGATCCTTACTATATATAATCTACAAAAATCATCATAATTAAATCAACTAAGTCATGTATTTTAAACTATCTAAAATTGATCTTTTAACATTATTTTCAATTATTAAAGTTCATAGTTTTTATATTCACATCACTGATCTAAAGATGCAATTTTTAGTGAGTTACTTAGTCAAATAGAGAACTTTTTGATGAATCCATAAGATGAGCCCTGCACCTAAGTAGTGCTTGATAATGCTTTCCACCTAGTTTCCGAGTAAATAAATACTCATATAAAAAATTCAAAAAAAAAAAAAATCAAACATAGAAAAATACAGAAAATAAAACAAACAAATAATCATAGAACAATCTTAAGAAAAACAAGCAACGCAGCAGATGATTACAAACATCGAGACAGGAATTAGGAAACATTTTTCCATGAATGATCTCCTGACAATAATATGGAGCTTTGCAGTCTACAGCTTATGTCAACATGGATGACTGGTCCTGTATCTGATCATTTTAAGAAAATCAAATTGTTACATGGTTAAAGTGACATCAGAGGATCAATCTCCAGCTGAAGTGAGGAGACATTACTTCCAGGATCAAGTGCCAAGAATTTGAACTCGAACCAATGGAAATCGATTTTGCAGAATAACCAGATCTTGGGGAGTGTTAATCTCAATGAAAGAGTGTCATGTTTGGAGAATCCAAAATCAACAATGCGATCCTTGTAATGACTTTATGGGAATAAAATTGAAATCAGATTCCTTTTGAGCTGCCTCCAGTTTCAATGACATAAGGAATTACTAGCGCCTACTAGAACGAGATTTTGGTTTTGCAGATTTCTGCAGTTTAAAGAGACCAAAAGCAAGATTAACAAATGAAACACATTGCATCTGTAACCAGTTATTATATGCATGCTCTTCAGTCTTAGCATTTTAATAGGGTATTAAAGAAAATGGAACAGTTCTACTCACCGTAACTGCCCCAAAGCTTGCACCCAATCCCGTTGCAGCACCTAAGAATGCATGAAGACATCATTAAACAAACAAAGCATTTAGAAGAATACATCATCTATAGATAATAGCTATGGTTATTGTAGTACTGAAAATCATGTCTATGAGACATTAGCAGATCAACATGTCAAAGGATCAAAGTTAGTTTATTCACATTTTGGAGAACATTTCTGTAATCAGGCACTGAGTGAGTAAAGGCATAGCAACAACCAAAGGACCCAGGGAATAAAGTGTCGGTATCAAAGCAGCAGCCAAAACCAATACTACACCACTTTCTGGAATGACTACAACTGACTTTTACAACAGTAGTAATCCACAACCCTCGTATCTACCATGGATTAAAACGTGTCATTGTGTTGCTGCAGAAGAGGATGTGAGATATAAGGGACTCATTTTAATGCACGTGGAAAAATGTTGTCCAAGAAAGATCAATCTCAAATGGTTTCCAATTGAAAAATAATAATAATAACAAAATCACCTCCTTGCCAAAACATGTTTCAAAAAGGCAAATTGATCTTTTAAAAATGCGTAGAAGGCTGCAAATCAAGGAATCTTATAGAAATGCCAATTGTGAAAGGCAATTTTAGGGTACACCCATTTGCACGTCATAAATTTTTGCTCTTGGTGTCAACAAGAACTTAATAACATTAAAAGAAATCCAATACATACCCGAAGCAAAAGGTGGTGTTGAAAAAAGAGGAGAGCTTCCAATGGCAGGAGTAGAAGCAAAAGATGGGGTGCCAGCTCCAAACAAAGAGGGGGTCTGTGTTGACCCAAATAATGATGCCGATGCAGACCCAAAAAGTGAAGATTGAGGTGAAAAGCCTGATGATCCAAATAAACTCGACGTTGGAGCAGATGCTGTTGGTGTAGAAAAGAGAGAAGATGATGAGGTGGAGGCAGAAGGAGCAGAAGAAGATGGATTAAAGAATGAGAAGCCACTTGCAGATGAAGATGCAGAGGCACCTGATGATGGCTGGGGAACACTTGAAGCTCCAGGCATCGCTGGGGTGGCAAAGAGCCCAGCAACTTGAGTGGTTGGTTGTGAAATTGAAGGCAAGTGCAAAGTTGGATGAACTCTTCTTGCTGCAGCTTCTTGTTTGGCTGTTTCCCGTCTATCAGCTTCAAGAAATGGATTGTTTCCATCACCCTGTTGACGCTGATCAACAAGATAAGCCCTTTTCATAGATTCAATATATTGATGAAGACTCTCAACCTGAAAAACTAAAACAAGCAGTAATTGAAAAATCTGTTCTCACAATAATATAATGGAGATTCTCCCTATATGAGAATGAAGTGAACCAATCCCAATCATAATCTATTATAAGATGTCAGTAACACAACAACAAAAAAAAAAAAGATGTTCGTCCATGATATCACAAAGTACATGGGCTTATTGGCTATGTAGCTTCTCATATTCCAAAACAAATTGTATTTAACAGGCAATTCCACAGAGATTAGAACAGTCACTACCTATTATAAATGACCATTTGTCAGGTAAATGTACCAACAAAACAACCAATTGGGCCCCATGATTGGCAAAGTAATACCCATAAAGCTAAAGGCAATGCAGCTTTAAGCAAGTTTACATGGGTTGCTCAACCAAGCTAAAGGCCTTTTGTCTACAAATAATTGAATTTTCATTTAACATTTGCAAATATAATGTATTAATAATATTTTTCCAAAAAAAAAAAAAGAATCCCACTACTAGTGATTAATTATTGAAATGCAACAAATCAAGGTCCACAATCTGGTATATCAGAAGTTGCAAGTTACCAAACACAATCTAAAAGGCTTCACATGAGTCAACAGCGCACTTTTAAATTCATAGCCTAAATCACAAAATCATGGGTCCATATATTTAATTTTAAAACCCAAAGATATGTGATCATGCAATGGATCAGTATAAAGCATGTATGACATCATGCCTTGGCAGCCACATGAACAAAGAAATCATGCACATTTGACATAACTTTCGGCAGAGACTGCAACAGTGACACATCTAACCTTGAAGAACGGTCATTGGAATTGGAGAGTAGTAGCTGCTCTAACTCTTCAATCCACTGCCTACATTCACTAAAATACTTCTTGAATCTAGTGACAGTTTCTTGTAAAAATGAAGATGGCCTCCTTGGAAGCCCACTGTAGAAGTCATAAACCGGTACAACAGAACTAGACATTTGTTGAGTAGCCGTGCTAGGAACAATTGCTGAACTCGGAGCAGTAGTGGAAACATTTGAAGCAGTTGTCACATTTCGATGAAGAAATCTCGGCCGAAGCATAATAAATGAACGGACTGCAACTTCTGTGTTCCTCAACATGTCATTCACAACAGTCATTAGCTCTTGCAACAGAATTTTCTCTCTTTCCATGGCAGTGCTGATTCCACCAAGTTCCTATCAATCATCACCAAGTTTAGTATCTTTTTCAGTTAAAACAATAGTAACAATCCTTTTCAGAATAAATAAATAAATAAATACCACAGTGAAAAGCAACTGATGGCAATACAATGTGATCATTTAAGATTTGGAAATCTACTTGCAATTAACAATATCTCAATAATAGAGATTTCTCTGATTACTTCAGACAAGGCGGAATTTTGCTCAGTCCCAAAAAGCTGGATCACTTCAGAGGGCCATAACTCTTCACTCTCAGCCAAATA
Source organism: Chimonanthus praecox (assembly GCA_022113865.1). Lineage (NCBI taxonomy): Eukaryota > Viridiplantae > Streptophyta > Magnoliopsida > Laurales > Calycanthaceae > Chimonanthus > Chimonanthus praecox. The sequence continues at coordinate 29,714,350 of CM039086.1, forward strand.
GCATGGCTCTTAACTGTAGAAACTTTGCCATTCTAGGACTCCAGGGTCCAGAGTTCTCAAGGATGGAGGAGTTCCTCATTCCAGAGTTCCATGCATTTGTATAACCCTTTTGAAGCAAAAACAACTCTTTTTATCTTTTGGTAGACTTGAAGCAAGTCATCACCAGTTCACATTATAATTTATAATGTCTGACACGTGCAGCAAAGCACTGCAGCAAAGGGTTTACGCATTTCATGAATACAGACACAGAGGCTTTTAGGAGTTCCAGCAACAAATTTTGGCAGTTCTCTTCAGATTTCATACTTAAAACACATACATACATGTGCCCATATAATATTCCAAGTTCCTTAGGAAGCATTAACACCTAAGCAACAGTTAGACGTCAATACATGTTGACAACAGAGTAACAGCATCAGATTCCAACGAAGGGCAAGCAGGATAGGTACAACTAAGGATCAGGCCACAAATTTTATAATTCAGTGATCATAATACCAATGCTGCATTCAGTCCTCTTCTCTTTAGTGAAATGGTGATATGATATGAACTCAAAGGCATTAAAAAACATGGTAAGAACTTAACAACATACTATGGGCTATTGTCATAAGTGCTATATAAATCATAAAATAAAATATTCCAAGTCCCTCAGAAAGTATAACACAAGTGTGCAAGAATACTTTAACAGCTTAAGACATAATGAGTTTTGATCCAACAGCTTGTCTTCATAAAGGTAAGACATGGCAATGGGGCACACACCCCCCCAAAAAAATCTTCTGATCCAAATCCAGCTTTCATGAACGCAAACTAGTGAGCTCAAACACTTGCCTCATGATGGCAACTAGCCTAAACTCGCACAAATTGCAACACGTATATTGGGTCCCTAGTAAATTCTTGAATCGATTTGATGATGCATCACACAAATAGTAGCATCATCAGCAAAACGAGGTGGTATATTTGAGATTCTGAGCTTTTTGTGCACTTATCTATATAATCCACTGATCAAACCAAACTTTGATTCCTTCTATAGTGTGATTGGCAAAGACCTTCATGACAATGATAAAGAGAAAAGGGACACTTGGATACCTAGCCTAAGGAACTTTGTTCTTGGAAATTAGCCATCTGGAGACCTTTTTGTCCCCTTGATTAAAGACTAACGACACATACATATTGTAAGTTCAGTAATTACAAAGGGTATTTAGGTATTTCAACCTTTTGCACATACTCATAATTTTGTGATGATATGAAGATATTTCTGCCATGATGCTCAACTGAATGTCAGTTTCATAAGGGCAGAGAATATATGGTGTTCTCTGCCTTCCTTGCATATAAGATTGTATAAACCATTAACATGAAACACATAATCAGTAAGACAAGTGATGGTGGAGGATAGGGCATATAAAGGGCCAACCAACTATTAAAATTCATGCCATCACAGCCCAGGATCCAAACATCAATCTTCATCAATTTGTGGACAGTGTGACACAAGCAAAGAGAGAATTTTCTGGTGGGCAACTTGGGCCTGAAACTAGTCCTGTTGCTAGATTGTTCCAAAGTGGGAATGACTGTTGCAGCAGCCCCTCTAAGGACCTTTTCTTTTTTGAAATTTTGACACAAAAAATAAATAAATTATATATATATGTATATTTAGATCTAATATCTGAGTTTAAATATATATGTATATTTAGATCTAATATCTGAGTTTAAACGTATGGATAATATAGTCAAAATTCAAAAGTATAAAGTGCCATAGCATACATCAATTCAATATCCAAGAGCAATTAGAAAACAATCTTGAAGGCTTGAAAGGATATTGAAAACAGCACCAGTGCAGAGGTGTAAGCAAACCAGAGAGAATATATTGGAGGAATGCAGAGGTGAGCATCAATACAAGTCGTTAAGTGCATTTTTAGAGACAAATTCTCGACCTGCATTGCTATGTATTGTATAATTTGGGGAATGAGGAAACAACAAGAAAACATAGATGCCTAAAATGTGTTTGCTGTGGAGATGCAGCAGCTGGAGATGCATCGGACTCTGGAGCAGCAGACTCTAGAACAACAGGTGGAGATGCAGCCTGTGTGGCTGGATGTGCAGGTGGAATAAAGATGCCCATGTGACTTGCTAAAGCATGCAATGTTCTATCCATCTTGTCCAAGCGACTGATGACACACTCCTTCAATTCTCTGAAATAAGCTGGTTCAGATTCATTGGTGGCACTAGAAGTTGCAAAAGTAGAGACAACATGTGTCGAATGACGAGCATGGGTAGGTGGAAGTGGTTGAACATGTCCGGGTTCAAGCTGTTGGTATTCGATCTCTCGGACTTCAACTTCTTCGGTTTGTCTTTTGGTGCCCTTTTCTTTCCAAACCCAAACACCGTCGATCAGTTTATAGCCAATAAATTTTATTGTGGTGTCATTTAGACTGTCCAAATGTTTTTGATCAATTCTATCCTCCGTGGGGAGATGAACTTTGAATTTCCTAAAAATTAAGGTTAGAAGGACTGCATACGGAAGAAGGGCTTTATGTTTTTTGTTTGTAACTTGGATGTGTTTGAGAATAAGATATCCAAGGCTGACATTTCTTTTATTGAGGAGGCACCAAATCACAAACTTATCCAAATATGGAATTTCGTCGACATGTCCACCTCTTGGAAGAATGTTGTTAAGAATGATGAGGTGAATAAAGCGCCATTCTAAAGTGATTTGACTGGCAGAGACCTTAAAGAGAGAAGTAATATCAGTCCTATTACAGATCTTTTTTAAAATGTCTAGTGTACTGTAATCCTCCATAACAATCCAACTGTTTGTTTCATATCTTCGGACTCCTCTTGTGGGTATCTGAAACATCTCTTCCAATGATTCCACAGTCAGTTCAATTTTGACGCCACGTACTGTGGTCACAATAGCATTACCGGTAGCTTTGGTAATGTTACAGTAAAATTCCCTTACAAGGGTGGGATAGTAGAAATTGTTTTCCTGTTGAAGAAATTTTACCCATCCGACACCCTGAAAGAACTCTTTCAAACGAAATGGATATGCATCATACACACTTAGGTTGATACTCTTACCAGGAATCACTTTCCTTTGGAATAATCCACTTTTGAAGCGTTTGAAAGCTTCGTCCGACACGAACAGATGTGCCATTCCGCGAAATTTGGTCCGTCTCGGCTCAGTAGCCTCCTCGCCAAGGATTCTCTCTTCAGTCGCAGTTCTTTCCTCTGTTCTCTCCTGACCTCTCTCTTCATTAGCCGCCTCAGTTTTCTACCTCTTTATTGGTCTAGAGACGGCTGCTACCCTCCCCTTTCCGAGAGTCTCCGATGCCATCGGAGTGTAATAGGTGCGGATGAATTAGGGAAAGAGAAGAGATTGTGTGTGATACACCTATATTGAACTCTCACCTGCGTGACATTCATACATGTTCTTCGTATGCTCTTCTAATGTTTTTAGATTATTTTTAAGATGATTAAAATATTACAACATATTTATCCTCTTAAACCCTAACTAAAATGCCAATACATTTATTACTTAATTGTTTAGTGTCCAACCAGTAAAAATAAATTTATATTTAATTTATTTATAAAAATCCAACACCCCACACCTGTGTTAGCCTCAAACAGTCAATTTGTAGTAATGCAACTTGGCTCATCAAAGATATGTGAGAAACTTTCATCCAGACATAAAGAAAGTGTTGAGATCTGATCAAATTGACAATTTCCTGCTGACTATACAGATCACCTTCTTATCCACTGCCCTTTCTCCTACGTTGTATGGAACCCTGTGTTGGATAAGTTTGGTGTGCCTTGGGTTATGCCTTCTTCGGTGGCTGAGTTATCTTATGCTTGGGTTATTGGTTGGCTCCCCAAAATGCTCCTTGCTGTGGCACGTGTCTCTCTTTGTCACAGTGTGGAGCTTATAGTGGAAACATAACAATAGAATCTTTAATGATGTGCTGAGCCAATGAGTTTTTCTTTTAGTGTTCGTGTTGCTCATGGGTGTATCAGGGTTTCAGGTTGTTTAGCATAATGTTGGCTACACCCAACATTTTTTTTATAGATTGGACCATCATGGTTTCAACCAAGCAAACTCAATTACCTCTGTTGGTCGAGCTCCCCATAAGAATATACGCATGCGATACTGAGCAACGCCATAGCATCCTGCTGCCATCATACCCAACCTTGCCTAATAATTCATAGAAACTAGGCGGCACAATGCGTATCTTCCAAGGAGCCCACCTTCAAACTTCAAAATGTCAACCATATTTTCCATCAGAACGTATTTTGGCTTGAGGAAGTTGACAATATCCATGAAAACAACCAATTGATGATTCTTTGGATCCGATAGTGGGTCCTCACGATTTCTGAATAGGTTAAAGCCACTGATGCCTTGACAAGGTGGCCCACCACATACAACATTGACATCACCCTAAGAATAAAAATAAGAACATGATTCAATAAAAGTAGACAATTTCAAATCTAGTATACCAGATGAACATGATTTCAAGGTCCAAATGCATCAAGAAGTACAACATATTATTCAAATGCACAACACAGTACGAGTCAAATCAATGATTATCAAATTCAGAGGACAATTCAATGTGGCATTCAATACATAGCGTTGTTAAAATGCAAGTCACTTACGGGAAGAGGTAATATACTAGCTTTATATTAAACCTCTCAATTTGAGTTTTAATATAACCTTAAGTCTACATTTCGGCGAGCCATTCCTGTTTTTTCTTCCCCAACTCCCGAACCCTTGGCAATCCGACAACCCTTGGAGATCCGATTCTCCCTCAAATCGACTCCATTTTTCTAAATCTCTCTTCCCATTTTGACGATTGCCATAGTCTATCTATTCTCTATTTAGTTCTTTTCTTTTTTCAATGTGTACCAGCAAAGGCAAGAAACGAATTTATGAATTTGTGGTGAGTGGATATAAAGCTAGTATATTACCTCTTCCCGTAAGTGACTTGCATTTTAACAACGCTATGTATTGAATGCCACATTGAATTGTCCTCTGAATTTGATAATCATTGATTTGACTCGTACTGTGTTGTGCATGTGAATAATATGTTGTACTTCTTGATGCATTTGAACCTTTAAATCATGTTCATCTGGTATACTAGATTTGAAATTGTCTACTTTTATTGAATCATGTTCTTATTTTTATTCTTAGGGTGATGTCGATGTTGTATGTGGTGGGCCACCTTGTCAAGGCATCAGTGGCTTTAACCGATTCAGAAATCGTGAGGACCGACTAGCGGATCCAAAGAATCATCAATTGGTTGTTTTCATGGACATTGCCAACTTCCTCAAGCCAAAATACGTGCTGATGGAAAATGTGTTGACATTTTGAAGTTTGAAGGTGGGCTTCTTGGAAGATACGCATTGTGCCGCCTAGTTTCTATGAATTATTGTGCAAGGTTGGGTATGATGGCAGCAGGAAGCTATGGCGTTGCTCAGTATCGTATGCGTGTATTCTTATGGGGAGCTCGACCAACAGAGGTAATTGAGTTTGCTTGGTTGAAACCATGATGGTCCAATCTATAAAAAAAATGTTGGGTGCAGCCAACATTATGCTAAACAACTTGAAACCCTGATACACCCATGAGCAACACGAACACTAAAAGAAAAACTTATGCTCCCTAGTCCAATATTATACTGCTGCATCTCTAGCTGATCCATCTCCAACTGATGCTACAGCTTCATCTCCACCTGCATCTCCAGCTCATGCTCCAGACTCCACTGCAGAATCAACTAGACCTGCTCCCACTCCCGCTGCTATCTCTGCACCTCCTGCCACACCTGCTGCTGCATCTGCATCTCCTGCCACACCAGCTGCTACAGCCGTCTCTGGAATTTCTGCAACACCTGATGCTCCTGTGAAAACAAGATTGACCGGCGTCTGATGTCCTCCAGAGTTTCTTTTTATTTTATTGGGTGGCCAGTACCAAAGCATGGATCTGCCAACAATGTTCTTGACTGGAAGCGGACCCCTGAAACAAGTTTACCTGAGTAAGAAACAGGGCTCACAACATTGAAAAAAATTACACTAATTGCAACTCCAAGATATAACCATTTATAGCAGATTCATTGCAGACCCAACGCATGTTCTTATGGTAACAACAAATAAAAAGGATCTATTCTTAGGGTTTGTAACGTTGGCAAATAGTAGATTTAGATTTAGGACACTGAATTTAAGAGTCAAGGACAAAGGAGAGAACAGAGGAAAGAACTACGACTGAAGAGAGAGTTGAAGAGAAAACCCTTGGCGAGGAGGCTACTGAGCCGAGACGAACCAAATTTCGCGGAATGGCACATCTGTTCGTGTCGGACGAAGCTTTCAAACGATTCAAAAGTGGATTATTTCAAAGGAAAGTCATTCCTCGTAAGAGTATCAACCTAAGTGTGTATGATGCATATCCATTTCGTTTGAAAGAGTTCTTTCAGGGTGTCGGATGGGTAAAATTTCTTCAACAGGAAAACAATTTCTACTATCCCACCCTTGTAAGGGAATTTTACTGTAACATTACCAAAGCTACAGGTAATGTTATTGTGACCACAGTACGTGGCGTCAAAATTGAACTGACTGTGGAATCATTGGAAGAGATGTTTCAGATACCCACAGGAGGAGTCCGAAGATATGAAACAAACAGTTGGATTGTTATGGAGGATTACAGTACACTAGACATTTTAAAAGAGATCTGTAATAGGACTGATATTACTTCTCTCTTTAAGGTCTCTGCCAGTCAAATCACTTTAGAATGGCGCCTTGTTCACCTCATCATTCTTAACAACATTCTTCCAAGAGGTGGACATGTCGACGAAATTTCATATTTGGATAAGTTTGTGATTTGGTGCCTCCTCAATAAAAGAAATGTCAGCCTTGGATATCTTATTCTCAAACACATCCAAGTTACAAACAAAAAACATAAAGCCCTTCTTCCGTATGCAGTCCTTCCAACCTCAATTTTTAGGAAATTCAAAGTTCATCTCCCCACGGAGGATAGAATTGATCTCAAACATTTGGACAGTCTAAATGACACCAAAATAAAATTTATTGGCTATAAACGATCGATGGTGTTTGAGTTCGGAAATAAAAGGGCACCAAAAGACAAACCGAAGAAGTTGAAGTCCGAGAGATTGAATACCAACAGCTTGAACCCGGACATGTTCAACCACTTCCACCTACCCATGCTCGTCGTTCGACACATGTTGTCTCTACTTCTGCAACTTCTAGTGCCACCAATGAATCTGAACTAGCTTATTTCAGAGAATTCAAGGAGTATGTCATCCGTCGCTTGGACATGATGAATAGAACATTGGATGCTTAAGCAAGTCACATGGGCATCGTTATTCCACCTGCACATCCAGCCACACAGGTTGCATCTCCACCTGTTGTTCCATAGTCTGCTGCTCCAGAGTCCGATGCATCTCCAGCTGCTGCCGTTGCTACTGCTGCATCTCTAGCTGATCCATCTCCAGCTGATGCTACAGCTTCATCTCCACCTGCATCTCCAACTCATGCTCCAGACTCCACTGCAGAATCAACTAGACCTTCTCCCACTCCCGCTGCTATCTCTGCACCTCTTACCACACCTGCTGCTGCATCTGCATCTCCTGCCACACCAGCTGCTACAGCCGTCTCTGGAATTCCTGCAACACTTGATGCTCCTGTGAAAACAAGATTGACTGGCGTCTGATGTCCTGCAGAGATTCTTTTTATTTTATTGGGTGGGCAGTACCGAAGCATGGATCTGCCAACAATGTTCTTGACTGGAAGCGGAACCCTGAAAACAAGTTTACCTGAGTAAGAAACAGGGCTCACAACATTGAAAAAAATTACACTAATTGCAACTCCAAGATATAAACATTTATAGCAGATTCATTGCAGACCCAACGCATGTTCTTATGGTAACAGCAAATAAAAAGGATCTATTCTTAGGGTTTGTTACGTTGGCAAATAGTAGATTTAGATTTAGGACACTGAATATAAGAGTCAAGGACAAAAATTACTTATTGTTTGGTTGTAATGGAGGAAGGAGAGATTGGTCATTGCAGAGCCAAAAAAAGGTCCATGGAGACTCAAGAAATGCAGATTCACTTAAACAAAGTCTCTCCTCCCCCCACAAGGAAGCTGGACCCGATGCCCATTTGCTACCTTTGGAGGAAGTCTTCAAACCCAAGAGCATGGGTGAGACATTATAGAATTCTGGATGAGGGACATCTTGGGAGATGATTGATCAGTGTGGCACATCTTTTGACAATTCCTGGGATAATTACAATTAATTGGATTGTCTTAATCCCACTGTTCCACCAATAAAAATCACCCCAAACATCAGAATCTCCTCCTCCTTTTTTACATTTTCATCCCCAACCTACTGTTTGCCAACCATTTAGACTGAAATCCCAATATTTTCAAATTTGAAAATCTAATCTCTTTAGGCCAAAGAGTAGCCAAACACAACCTTAAAGTTAATGCTGACTTAGTTTGTGTATTGCAACATCAACACATACCAAACATGAGAATCAAGACTGTTGTTGCGGTTATCACCCATCACAAAAACATAGCCTTCAGGCACAAGCTGGACAAACAACAGATGAGATTTAGAGTTGCATAAGCATGATGATATCATAATAAGATAGGATTCATTGAATATGTTGACTACTTTAAAAAAAAAAAATGGCGATCAACAGTTAGTCTGGAAGCAGGTTAGCATCTATCAAACACTTATCATACCTTCTTCCACAGAGGCTGAAGGCCCTATTGTTCAGAAAGTGCTTTAACATGCTCTCGGAACAAAGGCCGACACCCAAGAAGGAGAACTCTTCATACATCTTCACAGCACACAACTTGTTTTTCCCCTCATTGTTTGACAAATAAATTGTTTCTGGTTCACCTAAGAGTTATTGTTTTTCTGGTTCAAAGATGGAACAGTCACAATATTCCATTTCCTAAGAGTACTTCACATAGACAACGGTTTAACTTATTGAAGGCAACTTGCCCTAAAGTTTTAAATTAAGGATCAACCAACCAGAAAACCACAGTTTCCAAATTCCTACCAGCCATTTAGCATAAACCTATCTCATTTTTCTCCTTCTATTTCAAGTCATTCAAATTACTAAATTCTTCTATTCAACATAGGCAAGTTAATCAACCAATCTTAAATATAAACAATAATATGTTCAGAAGGAGATGATACCACTGGATCCATTTCATATGAAAGTGGCTCTAAAATGAAATCTTCATCTTTAATGACACCATTCACCAATAATTTTCCATCATGGACCTATTAAAGAGCAAAGCGCACCATTTTCCACAATTAATATCAGACTACAAAATGCAGAATTATATATGATATAGAAAGGAAATAAAATAGACATGAGAGAGAGAGAGAGAGAGAGAGAGAGAGAGAAGCTTACTTCAACATAATCCCCAGCCTTGGCGACAATTCTTTTAATAAACACATCATCCGCACTGAATGCATTTTCCTGCACAAAGTAGCATAGCAAGTGGCATGATTTAGAGAGCCCTTAAAGCTTACTTCAACATAATCCCCGCCTTGGCTACAATTCTTTTAATAAACACATCATCCGCACTGAATCCATTTTCCTGCACAAAGTAGCATAGCAAGTGGCATGATTTAGAGAGCCCTTACAACATATACTATAACATGACTTGGAGCTTAAGATACATAGCATTCTGAAATAATAGATCATACCTTAAGGATTGGATTAGGAGGAGCCTTGAAAATCACTATGTCTGTCACATCAGGATTTCTAAAGTAAAATGAAACCTGTAATGTTTACAAGGCAAGAGAAATCAACAACACATTCTCCAATTAAAACACCAGCCCATGAAAATATATATTTTTGAAGTTTAAAAAAGAATATACACATCATTCTATAGTGTAAATTCATTGACTAATATTAGCAAAGCTCTAGTTATGCAAAATCATTGAGTAATCTTAGCAAATGTCTACTTGTGTCTTGTCTAGATCTTCAATGAAACAACACTGCTCATTCTTTCTCAGTCACCTACTACAAGAAACATTATCAAATAGATGACAATGGTTTGGTCATCTGAATTTCAAAAAGACAGAAGAAATCACATGAACGTTCACTGTTGAACCAAGCATGAAAACAAATACAGTCAAAAAGTATTATAAGTATGATGGACACAAGGGCATGAAGTTTGCATCTATGAAGAAATCAGTATGAAGAGGAGCAGAAAATAGCAAAGATAGTGTTCTAAAAAAGTTCAACCAGAAAAAAATCTTATACATGAGTCTTTTCTGGGGAAAAAAAGAACCTGAAGGGAGTTTTTCATTAACATTCTTCAGTTATTTTTTCACCAATGAGTTTATGGCCATTTGAAATTGGAGTTGATCATAAGAATCAAACAGAGCATCGCCCAATGGGCAGAATTGTCCAAGGAGTTTCCCAAGAGATCCTTGCAAGAGGGAATGGCACAATTTTAGTTGATAACTTTCTCTTGGGGTTGGATTTATTGATTTTGTCATTTTGGATCCCGTTTGATGCCTGGCCCAAAACCTCTTTGGGTCGGCTTATCTCTTTTCTTTACCTTTATTATGGAGTAAAAATGTTTTGCTATCTCTTCCAAAAAACAGATGAGAGAATATGGTTCTTTTATGGGCAATCCACTTATTTTCCTGTCAGGTGTTACTTTATCACTTTGAAATACTTTTTAAAATCCTCAAAAAAATTGAAATATGTTTTAAAGCCAGTAATTGATTGATATGCTCGTGACCAAAAGCATGACACAAGTTTTGGGACCAAGAACTGAAGCAGCAATCAACTTTTGATCCAGCATTTATACCCTTTAGCTATAATCAAACTTAGTTTCTAGGAATTGGAAAACGAAGATAACACATGAATATTTGTTTTTTTTAACAGAACAACTACTCTTCCTACTTTGACAAAAAACTAATCCACCTAATATTCTATCAGCAGAAATGAAACATGAGAGAGAGAGAGAGAGAGAGGAGAGAGATGACACATGAATGCTTACAAATGGTCTGTCCAACGCACTTACTCTGGCATTTTCACTCCCTAATTTTCAGTAAATAATCCAATCATTCATCTAAAGATAAAACATAAATCATATATCATTCATCTGAAGATAAAGCAATTCACTGAATCGAGAAAAAAAGAGATGACAGATCTATTCTTATTAATAGAGTTTAATTTTGATTTAGTTTCATCATTTTGGAAAGATAAACAATTTAGTGATGAAAGGAAAAGAATACAACCCAAAAGAACAACAAAAAACCTGACAAAAACACAGAAGAACCCGACTAACCACCAGACAGAAAGCACCCTGACTCACTACTTAACCATTTGATTTAGTTTCATCTTTCTAAAAACAAGATTTAGTATCTAGTTTTGACTGGAAACCTACCCTATTATCATTCTAACAGAAAAAACATCGAAGTCTCATTCATCTGAAAATAAAACCAACCATTGTTCAGCTTCTGGGAAAAAAATAATTCGTAAATTAGTATTTTTACCTTTTCAGCTAAAATTCGGTCCCCCAGATCTAAAGTTGGGTACATTGAGCGCGAGGGAATTGACCTAGGCTCTCCCAAGTAAGACCTATACAGTAGTGTAACGGTCACCGCTGTAAAGACCATCTTTGCATTCTCCATTTTGAAATTCAAAAACCGTGACAGCCACAAATTCCTCTGGCGAACTTTCCCATCTGACCCTTTCAAATTCAAAGCCCCCTTCAATTTCTGATCAGCTTGATGCTCAGAAGCGCCAAAGCTGCCGGTTTTACCTTTAATTTCAACAATATTTATTAATTTATTTAATATAATAATCTTACTAAAATACATTAAATGTTAGTAATATGTCAATAAAAAGAACTGAATAAAAGTAAAAGTTAATCGAAAACTTTAAATAAAATATCTATTTGAAATAGTTTAAATCAAGTGAATGAGATTAATTTTTTAATTATTATATAATAATCGATTTTCATTTTTTTAGTTCATTGGGTCACACGACGTTGTCAAATAATCTAATGAAATTGATCTCATGACTCATTTTTTAGTCACAAGACATTTCACAGTGGAGTCTAAATATCCTACAAAATAAAAAAAGTTTTTGATGTGTGAATTTAAAATAAATTAGTCTTATTAAAATATGTGTAGCCATCAAATTTAAACTCAGTAACATAGTATAACTAAAGTAAAAATATTTGAAAATTGTCAGTTTATTTACTTAAATCAAATGAATAAAAATATTTAAATTAAAGTGAAATGAATAGATTTTATCAGTAGTATTAAATTGTTGGTTGTATTTACTATTGATTTGAATTTTAGAACTTTTTATCTAAAATCATTGGCAGTTTAATATTGGTGGCAATATCCAATCATTGCTCACTTCGTTAATTAATATATAAACAATTTCTATTTTAATTTAGAAAAGATAGTGTGTCCATTTGAAATTAAAATGCTATTGAAATTAAAATTAACTCAAGAGAATTATGATTAATTTATCTTAAATTTATATTTTCTATTATAGATTCAGAGTTTGACTAGCACCCTTTTTTAGATATTGACTGCCACTAAAATTTTATCTTAAATGAATAACATCAATAATGGTTTTAAAGGCCCTCAAAATTAATTACTATTTAATGATAGACATTCATCGAATTAGATCAAAAAACTTTAAAAGTCAAATTGATGTCAAATTAAACATGGATACAATTCAATGTGAGTAGATAAATGTGAGAGGAGAATGAATCTATTTGATCAATTATGGACTTCAAAATTAAAAGTCTGCACCAAACTTCATATAAGTTCACAAATGATCCTTATTATATATAATCTACAAAAATTATCATAATTAAATCAACAAAGTCATGTATTTTAAACTATCTAAAATTGATCTTTTAACATTATTTTCAATTAGTTTATTCACATTTTGGAGAACATTTCTGTAATCAGGCACTGAGTGAGTAAAGGCATAGCAACAACCAAAGGACCCAGGGAATAAAATATCAGTATCAAAGCACCACAAAGGGCAGCTGCGCCAAAACCAATACTACACCACTTTCTGGAATGACTACAACTGACTTTTACAACAGTAGTAATCCACAACCCTCGTATCTACCATGGATTAAAACGTGTCATTGTGTTGCTGCAGAAGAGGATGTGAGATATAAGGGACTCATTTTAATGCACGTGGAAAAATGTTGTCCAAGAAAGATCAAAACCTCAAACGGTTTCCAATTGAAAAATAATAATAATAACAAAACCACCTCCTTGCCAAAACATGTTTCAAAAAGGCAAATTGATCTTTTAAAAATGCGTAGAAGGCTGCAAATCAAGGAATCTTATAGAAATGCCAATTGTGAAAGGCAATTTTAGGGTACACCCATTTGCACGTCATAAATTTTTGCTCTTGGTGTCAACAAGAACTTAATAACATTAAAAGAAACCCAATACATACCCGAAGCAAAAGGTGGTGTTGAAAAAAGAGGAGAGCTTCCAATGGCAGGAGTAGAAGCAAAAGATGGGGTGCCAGCTCCAAACAAAGAGGGGGTCTGTGTTGACCCAAATAATGATCCCGATGCAGACCCAAAAAGTGAAGATTGAGGTGAAAAGCCTGATGATCCAAATAAACTCGACGTTGGAGCAGATGCTGTTGGTGTAGAAAAGAGAGAAGATGATGAGGTGGAGGCAGAAGGAGCAGAAGAAGATGGATTAAAGAATGAGAAGCCACTTGCAGATGAAGATGCAGAGGGCCCTGATGATGGCTGGGGAACACTTGAAGCTCCAGGCATCGCTGGGGTGGCAAAGAGCCCAGCAACTTGAGTGGTTGGTTGTGAAATTGAAGGCAAGTGCAAAGTTGGATGAACTCTTCTTGCTGCAGCTTCTTGTTTGGCTGTTTCCCGTCTATCAGCTTCAAGAAATGGATTGTTTCCATCACCCCGGTGACGCTGATCAACAAGATAAGCCCTTTTCATAGATTCAATATATTGATGAAGACTCTCAACCTTAAAAAATAAAACCAGCAGCAATTGAAAAATCTGTTCTCACAATAATGTAATGGAGATTCTCCCTATATGAGAATGAAGTGAACCAATCCCAATCATAATCTATTATAAGATGTCAGTAACACAACCAAAAAAAAAAAGATGTTCGTCCATGATATCACAAAGTACATGGGCTTATTGGCTATGTAGCTTCTCATATTCCAAAACAAATTGTATTTAACAGGCAATTCCACAGAGATTAGAACAGTCACTACCTATTATAAATGACCATTTGTCAGGTAAATGTACCAACAAAACAACCAATTGGGTCCCATGATTGGCAAAGTAATACCCATAAAGCTAAAGGCAATGCAGCTTTAAGCAAGTTTACATGGGTTGCTCAACCAAGCTAAAGGCCTTTTCTCTACAAATAATTGAATTTTCATTTAACATTTGCAAATATAATGTATTAATAATATTTTTCCAAAAAAAAAAAAAGAATCCCACTACTAGTGATTAATTATTGAAATGCAACAAATCAAGGTCCACAATCTGGTATATCAGAAGTTGCAAGTTACCAAACACAATCTAAAAGGCTTCACATGAGTCAACAGCGCACTTTTAAATTCATAGCCTAAATCACAAAATCATGGGTCCATATATTTAATTTTAAAACCCAAAGATATGTGATCATGCAATGGATCAGTATAAAGCATGTATGACACCATACTAGGCAGCCACATGAACAAAGAAATCATGCACATTTGACATAACTTTCGGCAGAGACTGCAACAGTGACACATCTAACCTTGAAGAACGGTCATTGGAATTGGAGAGTAGTAGCTGCTCTAACTCTTCAATCCACTGCCTACATTCACTAAAATACTTCTCGAATCTAGTGACAGTTTCTTGTAAAAAGGAAGATGGCCTCCTTGGAAGCCCACTGTAGAAGTCATAAACCGGTACAACAGAACTAGACATTTGTTGAGTAGCCGTGCTAGGAACAATTGCTGAACTCGGAGCAGTAGTGGAAACATTTGAAGCAGTTGTCACATTTCGATGAAGAAATCTCGGCCGAAGCATGATAAATGAACGGACTGCAACTTCTGTGTTCCTCAATATGTCATTCACAACAGTCATTAGCTCTTGCAACAGAATTTTCTCTCTTTCCATGGCAGTGCTGATTCCACCAAGTTCCTATCAATCATCACCAAGTTTAGTATCTTTTTCAGTTAAAACAATAGTAACAATCCTTTTCAGAATAAATAAATAAATACCACAGTGATAAGCAACTGATGGCAATACAATGTGATCATTTAAGATTTGGAAATCTACTTGCAATTAACAATATCTAAATAATAGAGATTTCTCTGATTACTTCAGACAAGGCGGAATTTTGCTCAGTCCCAAAAAGCTGGATCACTTCAGAGGGCCATAACTCTTCACTCTCAGCCAAATAGCATGGCTCTTAACTGTAGAAACTTTGCCATTCTAGGACTCCAGGGTCCAGAGTTCTCAAGGATGGAGGAGTTCCTCATTCCAGAGTTCCATGCATTTGTATAACCCTTTTGAAGCAAAAACAACTCTTTTTATCTTTTGGTAGACTTGAAGCAAGTCATCACCAGTTCACATTATAATTTATAATGTCTGACACGTGCAGCAAAGGGTTTACCCATTTCATGAATACAGACACAGAGGCTTTTAGGAGTTCCAGCAACAAATACATACATGTGCCCATATAATATTCCAAGTTCCTTAGGAAGCATTAACACCTAAGCAAC
This sequence comes from Chimonanthus praecox, assembly GCA_022113865.1. Lineage (NCBI taxonomy): Eukaryota > Viridiplantae > Streptophyta > Magnoliopsida > Laurales > Calycanthaceae > Chimonanthus > Chimonanthus praecox. Next base: position 29,730,127 of record CM039086.1, read on the forward strand.
AGTTAGACGTCAATACATGTTGAGAACAGAGTAACAGCGTCAGATTCCAACGAAGGGCAAGCAGGATAGGTACAACTAAGGATCAGGTCACAAATTTTATAATTCAGTGATCATAATACCAATGCTGCATTAAGTCCTCTTTTCTTTAATGAAATGGTGATATGATATGAACTCAAAGGCATTAAAAAACATGGTAAGAACTTAACAACATACTATGGGCTATTGTCATAAGTGCTATATAAATCATAAAATAAAATATTCCAAGTCCCTCAGAAAGTATAACACAAGTGTGCAAGAATACTTTAACAGCTTAAGACATAATGAGTTTTGATCCAACAGCTTGTCTTCATAAAGGTAAGACATGGCAATGGGGCACACACCCCCCCAAAAAAAACTTCTGATCCAAATCCAGCTTTCATGAACGCAAACTAGTGAGCTCAAACACTTGCCTCATGATGGCAACTAGCCTAAACTCGCACAAATTGCAACACGTATATTGGGTCCCTAGTAAATTCTTGAATTGATTTGATGATGCATCACACAAATAATAGCATCATCAGCAAAACGAGGTGGTATATTTGAGATTCTGAGCTTTTTGTGCACTTATCTATATAATCCACTGATCAAACCAAACTTTGATTCCTTCTATAGTGTGATTGGCAAAGACCTTCATGACAATGATAAAGAGAAAAGGGACACTTGGATACCTAGCCTAAGGAACTTTGTTCTTGGAAATTAGCCATCTGGAGACCTTTTTTTCCCCTTGATTAAAGACTAACGTCGCATATATATTGTAAGTTCAGTAATTACAAAGGGTATTTAGGTATTTCAACCTTTTGCACATACTCATAATTTTGTGATGATAATGAAGATATTTCTGCCATGATGCTCAACTGAATGTCAGTTTCATAAGGGCAGAGAATATATGGTGTTCTCTGCCTTCCTTGCATATAAGATTGTATAAACCATTAACATGAAACACATAATCAGTAAGACAAGTGATGGTGGAGGATAGGGCATATAAAGGGCCAACCAACTATTAAAATTCATGCCATCACAGCCCAGGATCCAAACAATCAATCTTCATCAATTTGTGGACAGTGTGACACAAGCAAAGAGAGAATTTTCTGGTGGGCAACTTGGGCCTGAAACTAGTCCTGTTGCTAGATTGTTCCAAAGTGGGAATGACTGTTGCAGCAGCCCCTCTAAGGACCTTTTCTTTTTTGAAATTTTGACACAAAAAATAAATAAATTATATATATATATATATATATATATGTATATTTAGATCTAATATCTGAGTTTAAACGTATGGATAATATAGTCAAAATTCAAAAGTATAAAGTGCCATAGCATACATCAATTCAATATCCAAAAGCAATTAGAAAACAAACTTGAAGGCTTGAAAGGATATTGAAAACAGCACTAGTGCAGAGGTGTAAGCAAACCAGAGAGAATATATTGGAGGAATGCAGAGGTGAGCATCAATTCAAGTCGTTAAGTGCATTTTTAGAGACAAATTCTTGACCCGCATTGCTATGTATTGTATAATTTGGGGAATGAGGTAACAACAAGAAAACATAGATGCCTAAAATGTGTTTGCTGTGGAGATGCAGCAGGTGGAGATGCATCGGCCTCTGGAGCAGCAGACTCTGGAACAACAGGTGGAGATGCAACTTGTGTGGCTGGATGTGCAGGTGGAATAACGATGCCCATGTGACTTGCTAAAGCATCCAATGTTCTATCCATCTTGTCAAAGCGACTGATGACATGCTCCTTGAATTCTCTGAAATAAGCTAGTTCAGATTCATTGGTGGCACTAGAAGTTGCAGAAGTAGAGACAACATGTGTCGAACGACGAGCATGGGTAGGTGAAAGTGATTGAACATGTCCGGGTTCAAGCTGTTGGTATTCAATCTCTCGGACTTCAACTTCTTCGGTTTGTCTTTTGGTGCCCTTTTCTTTCCGAACCCAAACACCGTCGACCAGTTTATAGCCAATAAATTTTATTGTGGTGTCATTTAGACTGTCCTTCTAGCCTCAATTTTTAGGAAATTCAAAGTTCATCTGCATACGGAAGAAGGGCTTTATGTTTTTCGTTTATAACTTGGATGTGTTTGAGAACAAGATATCCAAAGCTGACATTTCTTTTATTGAGGAGGCACCAAATCACAAACAGATCCAAATATGAAATTTCGTCGACATGTCCACCTCTTGGAAGAATGTTTTTAACAATGATGAGGTGAACAAGACGTCATTCTAAAGTGATTTGACTGGCAAAAACCTTAAAGAGAGAAGTAATATCAGTCCTATTACAGATCTCTTTTAAAATGTCTAGTGTACTGTAATCCTCCATAACAATCCAACTGTTTATTTCATATCTTCGGACTCCTCCTGTGGGTAACTGAAACATCTCTTCCAATGATTCCACAGTCAATTCAATTTTGACGCCACGTACTGTGATCACAATAGCATTACCGGTAGCTTTGGTAATGTTAGAGTAAAATTCCCTTACAAGGGTGGGATAGTAGAAATTGTTTTCCTGTTGAAGAAATTTTACCCATCCGACACCCTGAAAGAACTCTTTCAAACGAAATGGATATGCATCATACACACTTAGGTTGATACTCTTACCAAGAATCACTTTCCTTTGGAATAATCCACTTTTGAAGCTTTTGAAAGCTTCGTCTGACACGAACAAATGTGCTATTCTGCGAAAATTTAAACTTTCTCTCTAAACCTAAATATTTCAGTGCACTCTTGATAACAAGAGCCTTAGATCGGAAAATGAAATCTAGTTAATCTAAATATTTCAGTGCATCTAATTTTAAAAATCTAGAATTAAATCCAACATGTATTTTATAAAAAGAATTAAAATAAAATCAAACCATCATAATACATGAATTAAATAATTGAAAAACCATAAACTAATATTTCAGCACACCTTTACTTTATCATTAAAATGCGAAATTGAATTACAAACTAATGGAATTTAAAAGAATAAAATACAAGAAAAATAACTAGGAAAATTACAAAAAATACCAACCTAAAAATCCTTTAGAGTCGAATTTTCCTTAGCCACTTCTTATCTTTCCTTCTTTTCTTTTCCTTCACCTTATGCACAACCTTTAATTAATCTCAGCCAGGTTCGAATTATGCTGTAAGAGAGGCCTCCAATTTATAAAGGTTTGGAGCAGTAAATTTAGCAAGGCATAGGACCCACTTCTATTTTCTTTTCCTTCTATTACTCAGTCTACACGTGAATGGGCCAGATTTTCTCTCTTTTACATTTGCTATTTTCATTACACGGTGACTTCTCTTTTCAGCCGCATATCCCTTTTTATTCGTCTCTCTAATTCAGCTGCCACCTCCTTCTATTTCTTTGAGCTTCCTAAAATCATACACTCTTTCCTTTGCTGAAATCAGCGATGAATATCCTTATTCTTCTCTGGTCTTTCTTACACGTGGGCTGCCTCTTTATTTTGCTACAGCTAATCACCGTCCCTGATACACGCTGCTGACTTTCAATCTTCTTTTTGTCTTATTTCTTTCTTTTTCTATCAGCACATCCTTAGAAATCAGCCATCGCATCTTCATTGCTTCTCTTTTCAATTTCTCTTCTCATTTCAGCTGAGTCGTGCCTCTACCTTTAATCTTCTTTTGATTCTTTCAATTGCCTCTTGAACTGTTGCATTATTTTTTCTTCTCTGCTTTTATATACTGCTGACTTGAAAGGAGTATGTTGCCGCTTGGAACAAATCTGTTCTGCTTGTGCAACTTGCTGCCCACTGGTTGGCCCTGCTTGGCTTCTCTCTTTGTTTGTTAAGAAATGCTGCTCACAGTGGTGTTCCAATGGTGTTCTTAGGCTTCAATCTGACTTAAAAGAAGCTCTTGGCTGCCTCTGCTTCATTGGTTGGGTTTCTTGCTAATATTTGCAAAGCTTATCTTCTCTCCATCAACCCGAACACCAGTTCAAGCTGAGAACTCGTCAATTCCACCTAATTAAGCCAGCTTTGGGTCTAGAAAATGTCTTAACCTAAAATACATAAAACACATTAATTAGATAAAATTAATTAACATGAGATACTAACAAATATAAATTTAGGAATAAAATATGTAATTATTTTGCACTTATCAAATACCCCCAAACTTACATTTTGCTAGTCCTCGAGCAAAACAAAAACTAAAAACTCTAAAAACAAAAATAAAAATACTAAACTACACCACTTTCGCTGGCACTTTCGATTGCATTTAGCGTATGCAACAAGCCTTTAAACCCCTAGCTCACCACTAGTGGACGAGTTATAATCTCGTGAGAGCTTTCAGTGATGATACCCACAAACATCAAATTTTAGCAAAAATATCCAAATTAAAATTTAAACATCATACAACTCCAAAATTATTTTACAAAACTTATACTCGGAGTGTAGTGTGTGATAGCCAATATTAACATAACCTTCTTTTTCAAAACACGCACAAGTTGGGCAACCACCAGCTGAAAATGCGCTTCGACTCCAAATCTCATCAGATATATCTCTCAGAAAGACTTTCGCTCAGAGATTGGGTCAAATTTCTCTCAAAAGTATATGTGAGTGGAATAATTTCTCAAATACAAATATCTCACATATTTATCAATAAAGAACGTAATATAACAAAGAAACCATAGATCTCATGAATAGATGCCATTTTCTTAAGAACGTTGAATCAAACACCATAATTCTTCTTTATCTATTCTCCACTAAAATACCATATTACACTTAGATCAATAGGACTTCTAATAGGACAAAATGTGGCTTAAGATCGGGTCATATCAAAGAAGGAAAATAAGACTCTAAAATTAACACTTTGAACAGAAAAGTTAGAGGTATTCAAAATTTTATAATGGGATATTGCTTCCTCTATTTTTTTTTTTAGCACTCGGAATCTTTAAAGCATTTCTTTTCTTTTCAAATTCAATACTTTTTTTTTTCACTTTTTTTTTTTTTTTTCACATCCTTCATTTATGATGTATGGATGTTCCCTTTCTTTTCTTTTTCAAGTGTTTTTTTTCTTTTCTTTTCTTTTTCAAGTGCTATAATTTTCTTAGAGTACCATCCTAATAACAATCATCTCTAACCTTTTCCTGGGTCCTTAGAATATGTCACAGATTTTTCAATGTAGGCTCAAACTCCACAACCGGAGTTGGGTATGGATAATATGGTTAATCAATATGCAAAATTTACATTCAAGGCTCAAAAGTGGGAACTAACATGATAATATGACCAAAATAGATTGGCTTGAAAGGCTCAAACGATCAGAAATAATGGCCTATATCACTTCCTAAGCTTAATATGACTATTAAGACAGCTTCAAATAAATTCAGAAAAATATTTAGTGTAATAATCCAAAATTTGATTTCATTCTCAGTATATGACCAAAACAAAGAATAATGAGATCTAACAAAAATAATGCGCACATAAAAAAAAAATAAGAATTACTTATAACCCTCAGAAAAATAGAATGGCTCAAAAGCTCACTGGGTCACAAGTCTCCACTGGTATTCTTCCGGTGATTACTTAACTCATGAATAGTTATCTTTTTCATGCTAACATTAATATGACTAGTGTAAAAGTTTCCCAAGCATAAATTTAATAAAATTCAATTGGAACAACATGATATAAAAATTTTAATCCACATATTGATGCTGAAAATCAAAGATTTTTTTTTATTATTTTTTTTTTAAGTTTTTCAATTTTTTTTCAAAGACAAGCACAAAACTGGTTTTTTTTTTTTTTTAATGGACTCAAAGGACTCAAAAACACACAAAATTGACACAGTGTAAACCCTCAATGGACTCAAAGGACTCAAAAACACACAAAATTGACACAGTGTAAACCCTCAATACCCCCAAATTTAAATTGAACATTGTCCTCAATGTTCTCTAATCTACAGTGATCAGTTGCAAATTAGAAGAAAATATAAGAAACGAACAACTAAAAATTCAGAAAAATACCTGAGAGGGCTCTCTTTATTCAAAACCTGCAAAAACAAACAGATAACAAAAACACAAACACACAACAAAGACTCTATACTGACACAAAAACAAAAAAACTGACTCAAGAAAAACGAAAACCTAAACTAGTCACTCACAAACATTGACACACAGACATACTCAACAGAAACTCAGAGAAACACACAAAATTCAAAAATCTAACTTAGACAAACTGGACAAAATGGACACAAGGACAAAGACAAACTCAGACTTAGACAGAGAATGACGGGTGGATATGGATGGGATGATCGTCTTACTCAGTCCTGGTAGACAGGATCTTCCAGTGGGATCTGAACTTCTTCCTCCAGTTTGTGAAACTCTAAGAATGGTTTAAGACGCTAACCATTAACTTTCCAAACATGGCCACTCTTAGGATGCTTAATCTGAACTGCCCCATGTGGAAAAACAACATGAACAATATATGGACCTGACCATCTTGATCGAAGTTTACCCAGAAACAGATGAAGTCTCGGGTTGTACAACAGAACTTTCTGACCCACAATGAATGTTTTTCGCAGAATATGTCTATCATGAACCAATTTCATTCGGTCTTTGTACTTTCTCGCAGTGTAATAGGCATCTCTCCGAATTTCATCCAGTTCAGACAATTGGAGCTTTCTATGCTGCCCAGCATTATCTAGAGCAAAATTCATAAGCTTGGTAGCCCAATATGCTCTATGCTCTAACTCAACTGGCAAATGACAGGCTTTCCCATACACTATCCTATAAGTTACAGAAGTAGAAGCAACATATGTCGAACGGCGAGCATGGGTAGGTGGAAGTGGTTGAACATGTCCGGATTCAAGCTGTTGGTATTCAATCTCTCGGACTTCAACTTCTTCGGTTTGTCTTTTGGTGCCCTTTTCTTTCCGAACCCAAACACCGTCGACCAGTTTATAGCCAATAAATTTTATTGTGGTGTCATTTAGACTGTCCAAATGTTTGAAATCAATTCTATCCTCCGTGAGGAGATGAACTTTGAATTTCCTAAAAATTGAGGCTAGAAGGACTGTATACGGAAGAAGGGCTTTATGTTTTTTGTTTGTAACTTGGAAGTGTTTGAGAACAAGATATCCAAGGCTGACATTTCTTTTATTGAGGAGGCACTAAATCACAAACAGATCCAAATATGAAATTTCGTCGACATGTCCACCTCTTAGAAGAATGTTGTTAACAATGATGAGGTGAACAAGGCGCCATTCTAAAGTGTTTTGACTGGCAGAGACCTTAAAGAGAGAAGTAATATCAGTCCTATTACAGATCTCTTTTAAAAGTCTAGTGTACTGTAATCCTCCATAACAATCCAACTGTTTGACAATTCCATGAAAACAACCAATTGATGATTCTTTGGATCCGATAGTGGGTCCTCACGATTTCTGAATCGGTTAAAGCCACTGATGCCTTGACAAGGTGGCCCACCACATACAACATCGACATCACCCTAAGAATAAAAATAAGAACATGATTCAATAAAAGTAGACAATTTCAAATCTAGTATACCAGATGAACATGATTTAAAGGTCCAGATGCATCAAAAAGTACAATATATTATTCACATGCACAACACAGTACGAGTCAAATCAATGATTATCAAATTCAGAGGACAATTCAATGTGGCATTCAATACATAGCGTTGTTAAAATGCAAGTCACTTACGGGAAGAGGTAATATACTAGCTTTATATCCACTCTTCACAAATTCATAAATTCGTTCCTTGCATTTGCTGGTACAGATTGAAAAAAGAAAAGAATTAAATAAAGAACAGATAGACAATATAGCAATCGTCAAAATGGGAAGAGAGATTTAGAAAAATGGAGTCGATTTGAGGGAGAATCAGATCTCCAAGGGTTGTCGGATCGCCAAGGGTTCGGGAGTTGGGGAAGAAAAAACAGGAATGGACTTAAACCTCTCAATTTGGGTTTTAATATAACCTTAAGTCGACATTTCGGCGAGCCGAATCGACCTTTCGGCGATCCGAATTAGATATTCTTGGCGATCCGAATGTACTGAGAGGGGCACAGGCTTCAGGACGGCTCGCCAAGTAATTCTTGGAGAGCCGAATTGGAGATAATCGGATCGCCAAGAATTTCGTGGCGAGCCGAATACAGGAAACTATCGGCTCGCCAAGAATGCTTGGCGATCCGATTTGGACGAGATTCCTCTGCATCCAGAGGAAGAAGATAATCGGCTCGCCAAGAATTTCTTGGCGAGCCGATTCTCTCTTTCCTCTTCTCTAGTACAATTCGGTTCGCCAAGAAGTCTTGGCGAGGCGATGGTTTTCTATATTCGGCTCGCCAATAATTTCTTCGCGAGCCAATTCTTTCTTTCTCTGTATACAGGTTGTTCTCGTCAAATTCGGTTCGCCAAGAATTCTTGGCGAGCCGATGTTTCCTGTATTCGGCTCGTCAAGAAATTCTTGGCGAGCCAATAATCTCTTTCCTCTGGATACAGAGGAATCTCGTCCAAATCGGATCGCCAAGCATTCTTGACGAGCCGATGGTTTCCTTTATTCGGCTCACCAAGAAATTCTTGGCTCCAATTCAGCTCGCCAAGAATTACTTGGCGAGCCGTCTTGAAGCCTGTGCCCCTCTCAATACATTCGGATAGCCGAAAGGTCGATTCAGCTCGCCGAAATGTCGACTTAAGGTTATATTAAAACCCAAATTGAGAGGTTTAAGTCCATTCCTGTTTTTTCTTCCCCAACTCCCGAACCCTTGGCGATCAGACAACCCTTGGAGATCCGATTCTCCCTCAAATCGACTCCATTTTTCTAAATCTCTCTTCCCATTTTGACGATTGCCATATTGTCTATCTATTCTCTATTTAGTTCTTTTCTTTTTTCAATGTGTACCAGCAAAGGCAAGAAACGAATTTATGAATTTGTGAAGAGTAGATATAAAGCTAGTATATTACATCTTCCCGTAAGTGACTTGCCTTTTAACAACGCTATGTATTGAATGCCACATTAAATTGTCCTCTGAATTTGATAATTATTGATTTGACTCGTACTGTGTTGTGCATGTGAATAATATGTTGTACTTTTTGATGCATTTGGACCTTTAAATCATGTTCATCTGGTATACTAGATATGAAATTGTCTACTTTTATTGAATCATGTTCTTATTTTTATTCTTAGGGTGATGTCGATGTTGTATGTGGTGGGCCACCTTGTCAAGGCATCAGTGGCTTTAACCGATTCAGAAATCGTGAGGACCGACTAGCGGATCCAAAGAATCATCAATTGGTTGTTTTCATGGACATTGCCAACTTCCTCAAGCCAAAATACGTGCTGATGGAAAATGTGGTTGACATTTTGAAGTTTGAAGGTGGGCTTCTTGGAAGATACGCATTGTGCCGCCTAGTTTCTATGAATTATTGTGCAAGGTTGGGTATGATGGCAGCAGGAAGCTATGGCGTTGCTCAGTATCGTATGCGTGTATTCTTATGGGGAGCTCGACCAACAGAGGTAATTGAGTTTGCTTGGTTGAAACCATGATGGTCCAATCTATAAAAAAAATGTTGGGTGCAGCCAACATTATGCTAAACAACTTGAAACCCTGATACACCCATGAGCAACACGAACACTAAAAGAAAAACTTATGCTCCCTAGTCCAATATTATACTGCTGCATCTCTAGCTGATCCATCTCCAGCTGATGCTACAGCTTCATCTCCACCTGCATCTCCAACTCATGCTCCAGACTCCACTGCAGAATCAACTAGACCTTCTCCCACTCCCGCTGCTATCTCTGCACCTCTTACCACACCTGCTGCTGCATCTGCATCTCCTGCCACACCAGCTGCTACAGCCGTCTCTGGAATTCCTGCAACACTTGATGCTCCTGTGAAAACAAGATTGACTGGCGTCTGATGTCCTGCAGAGATTCTTTTTATTTTATTGGGTGGGCAGTACCGAAGCATGGATCTGCCAACAATGTTCTTGACTGGAAGCGGACCCCTGAAAACAAGTTTACCTGAGTAAGAAACAGGGCTCACAACATTGAAAAAAAATTTGCAACTCCAAGATATAAACATTTATAGCAGATTCATTGCAGACCCAACGCATGTTCTTATGGTAACAGCAAATAAAAAGGATCTATTCTTAGGGTTTGTTATGTTGGCAAATAGTAGATTTATATTTAGGACACTGAATTTAAGAGTCAAGGACAAAAATTACTTATTGTTTGGTTGTAATGGAGGAAGGAGAGATTGGTCATTGCAGAGCCAAAAAAAGGTCCATGGAGACTCAAGAAATGCAGATTCACTTAAACAAAGTCTCTCCTTCCCCCACAAAGAAGCTGGACCCGATGCCCATTTGCTACCTTTGGAGGAAGTCTTCAAGCCCAAGAGCATGGGTGAGACATTATAGAATTCTGGATGAGGGACATCTTGGGAGATGATTGATCAGTGTGGCACATCTTTTGACAATTCCTGGGATAATTACAATTAATTGGATTGTCTTAATCCCACTGTTCCACCAATAAAAATCACCCCAAACATCAGAATCTCCTTCTTTTTTACATTTTCATCCCCAACCTACTGTTTGCCAACCATTTAGACTGAAATCCCAATATTTTCAAATTTGAAAAATCTAATCTCTTTAGGCCAAAGAGTAGCCAAACACAAACTTAAAGTTAATGCTGACATAGTTTGTGTACTGCAACATCAACACATACCAAACATGAGAATCAAGACTGTTGTTGCGGTTATCACCCATCACAAAAACATAGCCTTCAGGCACAAGCTGGACAAACAACAGATGAGATTTAGAGTTGCATAAGCATGATGATATCATAATAAGATAGGATTCATTGAATATGTTGACTACTTTAAAAAAAAATGGCGATCAACAGTTAGTCTGGAAGCAGGTTAGCATCTATCAAACACTTATCATACCTTCTTCCACAGAGGCTGAAGGCCCTATTGTTCAGAAAGTGCTTTAACATGCTCTCGGAACAAAGGCCGACACCCAAGAAGGAGAACTCTTCATACATCTTCACAGCACACAACTTGTTTTTCCCCTCATTGTTTGACAAATAAATTGTTTCTGGTTCACCTAAGAGTTATTGTTTTTCTGGTTCCAAGATGGAACTGTCACAATATTCCATTTCCTAAGAGTACTTCACATAGACAACGGTTTAACTTATTGAAGGCAACTTGCCCTGAAGTTTTAAATTAAGGATCAACCAACCAGAAAACCACAGTTTCCAAATTCCTACCAGCCATTTAGCATAAACCTATCTCATTTTTCTCCTTCTATTTCAAGTCATTCAAATTACTAAATTCTTCTATTCAACATAGGCAAGTTAATCAACCAATCTTAAATATAAACAATGATATGTTCAGAAGGAGATGATACCACTGGATCCATTTCATATGAAAGTGGCTCTAAAATGAAATCTTCATCTTTAATGACACCATTCACCAATAATTTTCCATCATGGACCTATTAAAGAGCAAAGCGCACCATTTTCCACAATTAATATCAGACTACAAAATGCAGAATTATATATGATATAGAAAGGAAATAAAATAGACATGAGAGAGAGAGAGAGAGAGAGAGAGAGAGAGAGAGAGAGAGAGAGAGAGAAGCTTACTTCAACATAATCCCAAGCCTTGGCTACAATTCTTTTAATAAACACATCATCCGCACTGAATGCATTTTCCTGCACAAAGTAGCATAGCAAGTGGCATGATTTAGAGAGCCCTTAAAGCTTACTTCAACATAATCCCCGCCTTGGCTACAATTCTTTTAATAAACACATCATCCGCACTGAATCCATTTTCCTGCACAAAGTAGCATAGCAAGTGGCATGATTTAGAGAGCCCTTACAACATATACTATAACATGACTTGGAGCTTAAGATACATAGCATTCTGAAATAATAGATCATACCTTAAGGATTGGATTAGGAGGAGCCTTGAAAATCACTATGTCTGTCACATCAGGATTTCTAAAGTAAAATGAAACCTGTAATGTTTACAAGGCAAGAGAAATCAACAACACATTCTCCAATTAAAACACCAGCCCATGAAAATATATATTTTTGAAGTTTAAAAAAGAATATACACATCATTCTATAGTGTAAATTCATTGACTAATATTAGCAAAGCTCTAGTTATGCAAAATCATTGAGTAATCTTAGCAAATGTCTACTTGTGTCTTGTCTAGATCTTCAATGAAACAACACTGCTCATTCTTTCTCAGTCACCTACTACAAGAAACATTATCAAATAGATGACAATGGTTTGGTCATCTGAATTTCAAAAAGACAGAAGAAATCACATGAACGTTCACTGTTGAACCAAGCATGAAAACAAATACAGTCAAAAAGTATTATAAGTATGATGGACACAAGGGCATGAAATTTGCATCTATGAAGAAATCAGTATGAAGAGGAGCAGAAAATAGCAAAGATAGTGTTCTAAAAAAGTTCAACCAGAAAAAAATCTTATACATGAGTCTTTTCTGGGGAAAAAAAGAACCTGAAGGGAGTTTTTCATTAACATTCTTCAGTTATTTTTTCACCAATGAGTTTATGGCCATTTGAAATTGGAATATGGTTGATCATAAGAATCAAACAGAGCATCGCCCAATGGGCAGAATTGTCCAAGGAGTTTCCCAAGAGATCCTTGCAAGAGGGAATGGCACAATTTTAGTTGATATCTTTCTCTTGGGGTTGGATTTATTGATTTTGTCATTTTGGATCCTGTTTGATGCCTGGCCCAAAACCTCTTTGGGTCGGCTTATCTCTTTTCTTTACCTTTATTATGGAGTAAAAATGTTTTGCTATCTCTTCCAAAAAACAGATGAGAGAATATGGTTCTTTTACGGGGAATCCACTTATTTTCCTGTCAGGTGTTACTTTATCACTTTGAAATACTTTTAAAATGCTCAAAAAAATTGAAATATGTTTTAAAGCCAGTAATTGATTGATATGCTCGTGACCAAAAGCATGACACAAGTTTTGGGACCAAGAACTGAAGCAACAATCAACTTTTGATCCAGCATTTATACCCTTTAGCTATAATCAAACTTAGTTTCTAGGAATTGGAAAACAGAGATAACACATGAATATTTGTTATTTTTAACAGAACAACTAGGGTGTTGTCTCTTCCTACTTTGACAAAAAACTAATCCACCTAATATTCTATCAGCAGAAATGAAACACAAGAGAGAGAGAGAGGAGAGAGATGACACATGAATGCTTACAAATGGTCTGTCCAACGCACTTACTCTGGCATTTTCCCTCCCTAATTTTCAGTAAATAATCCAATTATTCATCTAAAGATAAAACATAAATCATATATCATTCATCTGAAGATAAAGCAATTCACTGAATCGAGAAAAAAAGAGATGACAGATCTATTCTTATTAATAGAGTTTAATTTTGATTTTGTTTCATCTTTTTTTGGAAAGATAAACAATTTAGTGATGAAAGGAAAAGAATACAACCCAAAAGAACAACAAAAAACCTGACAAAAACAAAGAAGAACCCGACTAACCCACCAGACAGAAAGCACCCTGACTCACTACTTAACCATTTGATTTAGTTTCATCTTTCTAAAAACAAGATTTAGTATCTAGTTTTGACTGGAAACCTACCCTATTATCATTCTAACAGAAAAAACATCGAAGTCTCATTCATCTGAAAATAAAACCAACCATTGTTCAGTTTCTGGGAAAAAATAATTCGTAAATTAGTATTTTTACCTTTTCCGCTAAAATTCGGTCCCCCAGATCTAAAGTTGGGTACATTGAGCTCGAGGGAATTGACCTAGGCTCTCCCAAGTAAGACCTATACAGTAGTGTAACGGTCACCGCTGTAAAGACCATCTTTGCATTCTCCATTGTGAAATTCGAAAACCGTGACAGCCAAAAATTCCTCTGACGAACTTTCCCATCTGACCCTTTCAAATTCAAAGCCCCCTTCAATTTCTGATCAGCTTGATGCTCAGAAGCGCCAAAGCTGCCGGTTTTACCTTTAATTTCAACAATATTTATTAATTTATTTAATATAATAATCTTACTAAAATACATTAAATGTTATTACTATGTCAATAAAAAAAACTGAATAAAAAGTAAAAGTTAATTGAAAACTTTAAATAAAATATCTATTTGAAATAGTTTAAATCAAGTGAATGAGATTAATTTTTTAATTATTATATAATAATCGATTTTCATTTTTATAGTTCATTGGGTCACACCGCGTTGTCATATAATCTAATGAAATTGATCTCATGACTCATTTTTAGGTCACAAGACATTTCACAATGGAGTCTAAATATCCTACAAAATAAAAAAAAGTTTTTGATGTGTGAATTTAAAATAAATTAGTCTTATTAAAATATGTGTAGCCATCAAATTTAAACTCAGTAACATAGTATAACTAAAGTAAAAATATTTGAAAATTGTCAGTTTATTTACTTAAATCAAATGAATAAAAATATTTAAATTAAAGTGAAATGAATAGATTTTATCAGTAGTATTAAATTGTTGGTTGTATTTACAATTGATTTGAATTTTAGAACTTTTTATCTAAAATCATTGGCAGTTTAATATTGGTGGCAATATCCAATCATTGCTCACTTCGTTAATTAATATATAAACAATTTCTATTTTAATTTAGAAAAGATAGTGTGTCCATTTGAAATTAAAATGCTATTGAAATTAAAATTAACTCAAGAGAATTATGATTAATTTATCTTAAATTTATATTTTCTATTATAGATTCAGAGTTTGACTAGCACCCTTTTTTAGATATTGACTGCCACTAAAATTTTATCTTAAATGAATAACATCAATAATGGTTTTAAAGGCCCTCAAAATTTTACTATTTAATGATAGACATTCATCGAATTAGATCAAAAAACTTTAAAAGTCAAATTGATGTCAACTTAAACATGGATACAATTCAATATGAGTAGATAAATGTGAGAGGAGAATGAATCTATTTGATCAATTATGGACTTCAAAATTAAAAGTCTGCACCGAACTTCATATAAATTCACAACTGATCCTTATTATATATAATCTACAAAAATCATTATAATTAAATCAACTAAGTCATGTATTTTAAACTATCTAAAATTGATCTTTTAACATTATTTTCAATTATTAAAGTTCATAGTTTTTATATTCACATCACTGATCTAAAGATGCAATTTTTAGTGAGTTACTTAGTCAAATAGAGAACTTTTTGATGAATCCATAAGATGAGCCCTGCACCTAAGTAGTGCTTGATAATGCTTTCCACCTAGTTTCCGAGTAAATAAATACTCATATAAAAAATTTAAAAAAAAAAAATCAAACATAGAAAAATACAGAAAATAAAACAAACAAATAATCATAGAACAATCTTAAGAAAAACAAGCAACGCAGCAGATGATTACAAACATCGAGACAGGAATTAGGAAACATTTTTCCATGAATGATCTCCTGACAATAATATGGAGCTTTGCAGTCTACAGCTTATGTCAACATGGATGACTGGTCCTGTATCTGAAAATTTTAAGAAAATCAAATTGTTACATGGTTAAAGTGACATCAGAGGATCAATCTCCAGCTGAAGTGAGGAGACATTACTTCCAGGATCAAGTGCCAAGAATTTGAACTCGAACCAATGGAAATCGATTTTGCAGAATAACCAGATCTTGGGAAGTGTTAATCTCAATGAAAGTGTGTCATGTTTGGAGAATCCAAAATCAACAATGCGATCCTTGTAATGACTTTATGGGAATAACATTGAAATCAGATTCCTTTCAAGCTGCCTCCAGTTTCAATGACATAAGGAATTACTAGCGCCTACTAGAACGAGATTTTGGTTTTGCAGATTTCTGCAGTTCAAAGAGACCAAAAGCAAGATTAACAAATGAAACACATTGCATCTGTAACCAGTTATTATATGCATGCTCTTCAGTCTTAGCATTTTAATAGGGTATTAAAGAAAATGGAACAGTTCTACTCACCGTAACAGCCCCAAAGCTTGCACCTGATCCCGTTGCAGCACCTAAGAATGCATGAAGACATCATTAAACAAACAAAGCATTTAGAAGAATACATCATATATAGATAATAGCTATGGTTATTGTAGTACTGAAAATCATGTCTATGAGACATTAGCAGATCAAGTCCAACATGTCAAAGGATCAAAGTTAGTTTATTCACATTTTGGAGAACATTTCTGTAATCAGGCACTGAGTGAGTAAAGGCATGGCAACAACCAAAGGACCCAGGGAATAAAGTATCAGTATCAAAGCACCACATAGGGCTGCTGCGCCAAAACCAATACTACAGCACTTTCTGGAATGACTACAACTGACTTTTACAACAGTAGTAATCCACAACCCTCGTATCTACCATGGATTAAAACGTGTCATTGTGTTGCTGCAGAAGAGGATGTGAGATATAAGGGACTCATTTTAATGCACGTGGAAAAATGTTGTCCAAGAAAGATCAAAATCTCAAACGGTTTCCAATTGAAAAATAATAATAATAACAAAACCACCTCCTTGCCAAAACATGTTTCAAAAAGGCAAATTGATCTTTTAAAAATGCGTAGAAGGCTGAAAATCAAGGAATCTTATAGAAATGCCAATTGTGAAAGGCAATTTTAGGGTACACCCATTTGCACGTCATAAATTTTTGCTCTTGGTGTCAACAAGAACTTAATAACATTAAAAGAAATCCAATACATACCCGAAGCAAAAGGTGGTGTTGAAAAAAGAGGAGAGCTTCCAATGGCAGGAGTAGAAGCAAAAGATGGGGTGCCAGCTCCAAACAAAGAGGGGGTCTGTGTTGACCCAAATAATGATGCCGATGCAGACCCAAAAAGTGAAGATTGAGGTGAAAAGCCTGATGATCCAAATAAACTCGACGTTTGAGCAGATGCTGTTGGTGTAGAAAAGAGAAAAGATGATGAGGTGGAGGCAGAAGGAGCAGAAGAAGATGGATTAAAGAATGAGAAGCCACTTGCAGATGAAGATGCAGAGGCTCCTGATGATGGCTGGGGAACACTTGAAGCTCCAGGCATCGCTGGGGTGGCAAAGAGCCCAGCAACTTGAGTGGTTGGTTGTGAAATTGAAGGCAAGTGCAAAGTTGGATGAACTCTTCTTGCTGCAGCTTCTTGTTTGGCTGTTTCCCGTCTATCAGCTTCAAGAAATGGATTGTTTCCATCACCCCGGTGATGCTGATCAACAAGATAAGCCCTTTTCATAGATTCAATATATTGATGAAGACTCTCAACCTGAAAAAATAAAACAAGCAGTAATTGAAAAATCTGTTCTCACAATAATATAATGGAGATTCTCCCTATATGAGAATGAAGTGAACCAATCCCAATCATAATCTATTATAAGATGTCAGTAACACAACAAAAAAAAAGATGTTCGTCCATGATATCACAAAGTACATGGGCTTATTGGCTATGTAGCTTCTCATATTCCAAAACAAATTGTATTTAACAGGCAATTCCACAGAGATTAGAACAGTCGCCACCTATTATAAATGACCATTTGTCAGGTAAATGTACCAACAAAACAACCAATTGGGCCCCATGATTGGCTAAGTAATACCCATAAAGCTAAAGGCAACGCAGCTTTAACCAAGTTTACATGGGTTGCTCAACCAAGCTAAAGGCCTTTTGTCTACAAATAATTGAATTTTCATTTAACATTTGCAAATATAATGTATTAATAATATTTTTCCAAAAAAAAAAAAAAAATCCCACTACTAGTGATTAATTGTTGAAATGCAACAAATCAAGGTCCACAATCTGGTACTCTAGGCACCAAGGTTTTAAGAATCCAACAGTAGGTCAAGTCAGCCAAACTGGGACTATGGTCCTGTACATTTTCCACCATATCCCGTTCATAGTCTGATGGGAGAAAGTGATTGTCTATCCAGAAAACTAGAGATTTCAATCCAAGTGTTTAGCAGGTAGTATTAGAAGCATATATGTAGAAAAATAGGAGATCCTGATATGGGGGACACTCTGTAACTAAGTAGATGTCCATCTTTTGAGTCTGGTAAATATTCAATTAAAAACCCTCTCTAATCTTTTACACTCAAGCAACAACCAGTCACTCAATCCTCTAATTATAACCAAACAGCAAGATTTTAATCTGAGTATATTTTCTCCTAATCTACAAAATTTAGAATCTCCAATATCAGAAGTTGCAAGTTACCAAACACAATCTAAAAGGCTTCACATGAGTCAACAGCGCACTTTTAAATTCATAGCCTAAATCACAAAATCATGGGTCCATATATTTAATTTTAAAACCCAAAGATATGTAATCATGCAATTGATCAGTATAAAGCATGTATGACATCATACCTTGGCAGCCACATGAACAAAGAAATCATGCACATTTGACATAACTTTCGGCAGAGACTGCAACAGTGACACATCTAACCTTGAAGAACGGTCATTGGAATTGGAGAGTAGTAGCTGCTCTAACTCTTCAATCCACTGCCTACATTCACTAAAATACTTCTCGAATCTAGTGACAGTTTCTTGTAAAAATGAAGATGGCCTCCTTGGAAGCCCACTGTAGAAGTCATAAACTGGTACAACAGAACTAGACATTTGTTGAGTAGCCGTGCTAGGAACAATTGCTGAACTCGGAGCAGTAGTGGAAACATTTGAAGCAGTTGTCACATTTCGATGAAGAAATCTCGGCCGAAGCATAATAAATGACCGGACTGCAACTTCTGTGTTCCTCAACATGTCATTCACAACAGTCGTTAGCTCTTGCAACAGAATTTTCTCTCTTTCCATGGCGGTGCTGATTCCACCAAGTTCCTATCAATCATCACCAAGTTTAGTATTTTTTTCAGTTAAAACAATAGTAACAATCCTTTTCAGAATAAATAAATAAATACCACAGTGATAAGCAACTGATGGCAATACAATGTGATCATTTAAGATTTGGAAATCTACTTGCAATTAACAATATCTAAATAATAGAGATTTCTCTGATTACTTCAGACAAGGCGGAATTTTGCTCAGTCCCAAAAAGCTGGATCACTTCAGAGGGCCATAACTCTTCACTCTCAGCCAAATAGCATGGCTCTTAACTGTAGAGACTTTGCCATTCTAGGACTCCAGGGTCCAGAGTTCTCAAGGATGGAGGAGATCCTCATTCCAGAGTTCCATGCATTTGTATAACCCTTTTGAAGCAAAAACAACTCTTTTTATGTTTTGGTAGACTTGAAGCAAGTCACCACCAGTTCACATTATAATTTATAATGTCTGACACGTGCAGCAAAGCACTGCAGCAAAGGGTTTACCCATTTCATGAATACAGAAACAGAGGCTTTTAGGAGTTCCAGCAACAAATTTTGGCAGTTCTCTTCAGATTTCATACTTAAAACACATACATACATGTGCCCGTATAATATTCCAAGTTCCTTAGAAGGCATTAACACCTAAGCAACAGTTAGACGTCAATACATGTTGACAACAGAGTAACAGCGTCAGATTCCAACGAAGGGCAAGCAGGATAGGTACAACTAAGGATCAGGCCACAAATTTTATAATTCAGTGATCATAATACCAATGCTGCATTAAGTCCTCTTGTCTTTAATGAAATGGTGATATGATGAACTCAAAGGCATTAAAAAACATGGTAAGAACTTAACAACATACTATGGGCTATTGTCATAAGTGCTATATAAATCATAAAATAAATATTCCAAGTCCCTCAGAAAGTATAACACAAGTGTGCAAGAATACTTTAACAGCTTAAGACATAATGAATTTTGATCCAACAGCTTGTCTTCATAAAGGTAAAGACATGGCAATGGGGCACACACCCCCCCAAAAAAAACTTCTGAACCAAATCCAGCTTTCATGAACGCAAACTAGTGAGCTCAAACACTTGCCTCATGATGGCAACTAGCCTAAACTCGCACAAATTGCAACATGTATATATTGGGTCCCTAGTAAATTCTTGAATTGATTTGATGATGCATCACACAAATAATAGCATCATCAGCAAAACGAGGTGGTATATTTGAGATTCTGAGCTTTTTGTGCACTTATCTATATAATCCACTGATCAAACCAAATTTTGTTTCCTTCTATAGTGTGATTGGCAAAGACCTTCATGACAATGATAAAGAGAAAAGGGACACTTGGATACCTAGCCTAAGGAACTTTGTTCTTGGAAATTAGCCATCTGGAGACCTTTTTTTCCCCTTGATTAAAGACTAACGTCGCATATATATTGTATGTTCAGTAATTACAAAGGGTATTTAGGTATTTCAACCTTTTGCACATACTCATAATTTTGTGATGATATGAAGATATTTCTGCCATGATGCTCAATTGAATGTCAGTTTAATAAGGGCAGAGAATATATGTTCTCTGCCTTCCTTGCATATAAGATTGTATAAACCATTAACATGAAACACATAATCAGTAAGACAAGTGATGGTGGAGGATAGGGCATATAAAGGGCCAACCAACTATTAAAATTCATGCCATCACAGCCCAGGATCCAAACAATCAATCTTCATCAATTTGTGGACAGTGTGACACAAGCAAAGAGAGAGAATTTTCTGGTGGGCAACTTGGGCCTGAAACTAGTCCTGTTGCTAGATTGTTCCAAAGTGGGAATGACTGTTGCAGCAGCCCCTCTATGGACCTTTTCTTTTTTGAAATTTTGACACAAAAAAAGAATATCTTATATATATATATATATATATATATATATCTAATATCTGAGTTTAAACGTATGGATAATATAGTCAAAATTCAAAAGTATAAAGTGCCATAGCATACATCAATTCAATATCCAAGAGCAATTAGAAAACAATCTTGAAGGCTTGAAAGGATATTGAAAACAGCACCAGTGCAGAGGTGTAAGCAAACCAGAGAGAATATATTGGAGGGAATGCAGAGGTGAGCATCAATTCAAGTTGTTAAGTGCATTTTTAGAGACAAATTCTTGACCTGCATTGCTATGTATTGTATAATTTGGGGAATGAGGAAACAACAAGAAAACATAGATGCCTAAAATGTGTTTGCTGTGGACATGTGAAGACACAAGCATTTACATTTAGGAACATGAGTATATAATAGGAATCTACAGATGGGTTCCGTAAAAGAAGGAAAAAGTCAAGTAATTTTGTTTTGACTTCAAATGACATGCATTAAATAATGGTTTTGCCCTCCAAAGCCTTATGACTCTTTTCTGGTAATGGTGGTAAGACCATATGCTATCCACCACTCTTCATATGCTAAGGTTTTATTTATGTCCAAGATACCCTAAAAACCCTAGGAATAAAGTTTACCATTTTAAATATTTCTTAAGTGCTTTATGCCAAAAAAGGCAGAAACTACACTGGTTTTGGACCTGGCTGTTATAAGTTTGTAACCATGTTCTAGAAGGAGAGAAGTAATTTAATCAAACAGCAACTCCCAATATTGACTATATCACATATCATGTTAGAAAGTCAAGATTTGGGAAGATTGAACCTGCACAATACGACAAGCATCAAGCTCAAATCCATCATTAGAAACTGAGGAATCATAAAGGCGACTACATTGATCCAGCCTCTGGCTTTCGCCCCGATATTCTAAGACCCGTTCCCTGCACATGGTACCCATGTCTTAAGAGTTAAGAACTCATCTAAAAAATGAGATCATTTAATACTGCAAGTTCCAATGGAAACAACAACAAAATTAAATCCCCTATTTCACAACAAATGCAAAGAAGATGTAGCTAAATTCTAGGGAACCAAGAAAACAACAAGAATACAGTATACAGGGGTAGGGTGGATTGGAATGATGGAATCACAAATAAAAAATAAGCAAACCTAGGAGTGGCTCAATCTTGTATACTCAACTGAATCTTGAGACAACTGATTAAATTTAGAATTGCATTTTACAGGATCATTCAATCAAGTTGATATTTTTTTAAAGCACCATATTGAGCTGAATGATTCACTCAATATGCCAGACATCAGATTGCATTTAGTCCTTAGTAATCAGTTTGATAGACAGGACTGTAATTGTTGTTCTTTTCACTTAATGAATGGTTAAAAATAAATTAAATTCCAAAGTTTGGATTGACGGGGATGACCCAATTTGTGTAACATTTATCTGTATATGGGTGTGCAAAAGGAGCTGAAGCTAAAGGATGGTCCTGAACTCCTGATCACATTTTTTGGGATAAGTCAAAAAATAAAGAAATAATGAGCCCAGAGACAATTTTTGGGGAAATGGCAAGACTTTAACAAACGAAGAAATATTTTCATAGGTAAAAATGGACACCTAGAAACTCATTTTTGGTGAGTTTCAAACAAACGAACGCTCACATAAAAAAAACAAACGAAAAAAAAAATCCATGATTTTGAGATTGAGATTGATATTGAGAAAGAGCAAGAGAGAATTCGATTCAGAGAAGGAATTTCTGGGAACTGGAACAGAGATCTGCCAATTAAATTGTTTCATAGGTAAAAATGGCGCCAACTAGAATTTCATTTTCTTGGTGTATTTCAAACAGAGTACCCTAAAACCCAAATCATAGATTTTAAGACTGAGATAGAGATAGAGATAGAGAGAGAGGGGATACTCCATTTTGTTGGAGGAATTTCTGGAATCGGAATGGAGATGTGCCCATTGAATCGTTTCATAGGTAAAAATGGTCATTTTCTTGGTGTGTTTCAAACAAATGTACCTTTACAGAAATAAAGAAAACCCAAATATTGATTTTTGAGATTCAAAGAGAGAAAGAGAGTAGAGAGAGTGTGTGTACTCGATTTGGAGGAGGAATTTCTGGGAATCTGGATGAAGATCTGCCCATTTTGTACTGTAATTTGCCGGAGTCTTATCATTCGTATATAAAAACATCTGCTGCTGCTGCTGCTGCTGCTGAAGCTGTTGCTGCTGCTGCTGCTGAAGCTGTTGTTTGCTGCTGCTGCTGCTGAAGCTGTTGTTGCTGCTGCTGCTGCTGAAGCTGTTGCTGCTGCTGCTGCTGCTGCTGAAAGAGAGGCTGTTGTTGCTGCTGCTGCTGCTGTGGCGTTGAAAAGAAAGAGAACGACATTTTCTCTTCTAGTGTGAGAAGGAAGGAAGAACGGAAGAACGGAAGAAAAATGGAGAAAAAAGTGAAAAAAAAAAAACTGGGAAATCCCTCCTTGGATTTGGGGGAAAGATGGATTTGGGGAAGGAGAGAGAAATCCCTCCAATTTCGTTGTCTGCCTCGAAAACCCTCTCCAAAACCCTAACCTACTAAAATTTGAATTGGACTGGTGGTCCGCGGGACTCTTATATGTCGTAGGCCTTACAATCGGTTCCAATAAATGTTTTAAAACTTGACCCGGAGATACCCGTCTCATGGGAAGGAAGTCTCGGTTAAATAAAGTTTAACTGCATTGACTCGTAGTCAAATTCGGTTAAATCGGTATTATTAATATAATATTATAAATATTATTAAATTATTAATTAAAATTTAATTAATAAGTTGAAATCAATTTTTATGTAAAAACTTATTTTATCAATATAATATTTTGTCAATATATATTTTAGTGGTTAAGAGCATTGTTTTAAAAATTGACCCGTCTACCGAATCATTTCACAGAAAAGTTGGATTAAATAAACTCAATCAAATATGTGTCGATCAATATAATATAGATAAATAATATTAAACTAAACTATTAAATAAGATAATAAAGTAAAATACAATGCACATGATAAAAGACAAGATAATATTTTGATAAAAAATATTCTTGTTCCCACAAAAACAATTATAAATACAAAAAATTAATAATCCAACGTCTATGTTCCAATATCATCTTAAACTAAAATATTTCATAATCCATGATCTCATACATATAATATTTAAATTCAATTTCAAAAATTGTAATGTGACCACGATATTTCATTTCACATTTGATAGTTTGGAAATGAAAAGTCTAGTGGTTGCTCAATGAGCTATGTGAGATGGTGAACTTTGAATATCTAAATGATTAGATAGATTACTATAAAAGTATTAAGTTATCCAAGAATAAGTTTAATAAATTAATTTTTTTTACATAAAATATAAATTAAATTGTGATGTCTTGGAATGAGCACACCTTCCCTCTTATCAAAAGACAAAAAGCAAAAGAAAAGTTTAAGACTTATCATATTATTAATATAAAAAATATAATGTTTTTTCAATATTATTTTAATCATTCAAAATATCTTTTAGTATAAATATATTTTGACCTAAAATTTTAAAATATTGAATTTTCCATATATTATAATCCTAAATTTTTTTTGTAATAATAGTGAAATTCTCAAGTCCCACTTCCGTTTACACATTACTGTTACTGGATTCTAAGTAAGTTCCACCGTTGTCCCACATCGATTTGTATGAAAAAGTTGCTGCACATTTGATATGCTTATAAGATTCCTGTAAATTTACTCTCATACTAATCTAGGCCTTTATGGGCTTGGATTGGTGGGCTGGCCTTTTGGGGCTGGCCCGTGATAATAAGATAAATTTCTTAAAGTAAATTTTTTGATTATTTTTTTTTAATTTTTAGAAAGGTTTTTCAAGGGTCGAGGGTTGTTTTTAAAACTCGGTCAGACCTTTTCAAGGGTCGAGGGTTGTTTTAAAACTCGGTCACACCTGTGATTGAGCCGCATGGGGTTTTACAACACTCGTCAGTCCTTTTTAATTCATTAATTTATTGTTGGAATATATTTAGAGTTCTAATACAATTTGATTATATAGAGAATGAAGAGTATAAATAAAACAGGGAAAATCAAATAAACATGGAATGCCCTAAACTTGAAAAATACTAAATAAGAAATAATCTAACAATATCATGAGATAAATCTAATTATAACTTAATAGATTCTAACATTTATTTAATTTAATATTTTATTGAATCAAGCCAGCTAACTAACTTGTTGATTTTTAATTTTTCAATTATAGTTTCAACTTCTAAATCTTTGATATATTGTTTATACAAAGTTTAAAAGTTCATACTCAACTCAAAATCCAATCGAGTCAAATAATGTAAATGAGTTTTCAATTTAATAATTAATACTCATAAAAAACTATTAGATTCACTTGACTCGAAATATCTAAGTAGGATCATATTAGATTGACTTGTCTAAAAAAATTTAAGTTTTTACACTATGTTTTATCCTCTGCTGCAGAGTTGTTCATGTCTTCACGTTTGATTAATGAGTTGGGCTGGGTCAGGTTCTTTTTTTACCTCTTTTTTAAACAGATAAGTTTGCACTTTTAAGTAAAGCCCATTAGACCTCATAACCTATTTGACAATTTTTATTTCTATTTTTACCATTACTACTGTAACGACCCGATCCGAACACACAGGGCTTAGGGCTTGACTTAGTGTGATATTGTCCGCTTTGGGCCTCGCACACAAGCTCGAACCTGCACGGTTTTGCATTTAGGCCCAGGCCCACCTGGCCTGGCCCAAAAGGCCTCACACAAGAATCAAGAGGGGTACACCACTTATATCCCCTTCTCTTTTCTCCTCCCAAACCGATGTGGGACACTTTCCCATATGGGTTTGGGAAGGAGGTGGGTTTCACAATCACCCCCCCTAAAGCCTCGAGCCGTCTCCGGCTCGATCCGGTTCAGCTCAACAACTGCAGGGAAGGAAGAAAGCCCACACAGTCCAACTGTTGAACTCGGCTCTGATACCATTTGTAACGACCCGACCCGAATACACAGGGTTTAGGGCTTGACTCAGTGTGATATTGTCCGCTTTGGGCCTCGCACACAAGCTCGAACCCGCACGGTTTTGCATTTAGGCCCAGGCCCACCTGGCCTGGAGCAAAAGGCCTCACACAAGAATCAAGAGGGGTACACCACTTATATCCCATTCTCTTTTCTCCTTCCAAACCGATGTGGGACACTTTCCCACATGGGTTTGGGAAGGAGGTGGGTTTCACAACTACTATTAAACAAGGCTTAATATTTTCTTAATCAGCACTTATCTTTATTTACCAATTCTATCCCTTGTTCAAAATTTTCTTTTAATATGATGGAATCGTAATTTTTTTTATTTTTTTGGGGAAAAAGTGAATGATCATAATTTTATTTTTCCTTGATAAAATTCATATAATATGAAGGGCATTTTTCACCATTTAATAAGATAGTACTTCCTAAGCTGTCTGATCAAGGGGTTAAATTCTCCTAAACTGCATTTTAGAACTTTCAGCAAAATAAGTATTCATTTAAATTTACTATTTTGCAAATGGACATGAAGTTAGAATGACTGGGCCTTCCTCTGACTAAATAGCTTTCTAGATAAAAGGACTGGGCCTGGATTTGTCCCAGGTTATGGGCTATGGCTTAGATGGCCCAATCTGGCCTGTTCTGTTTAAGATGACATTCCATGTCTAGTGAGTACATAATGGGCTTGATCTAGTCCATATAAAAATGCTAACCTTCAATAATATTCTGATTTCTAGATAAAAGGAGTGGAAGTGATTTTTTGCCCAGGTTATGGACTGTTGCCTAGATGGCGTGATCTGGCCCAGCTTGTTTAAGTTAAACATTCCATGTCTAGCGTGTAAAAATTCTAACCTTCAATGATGTCTGATTTCTAGATAAAAAGGATAGCCTGACTCTGTGCCCAGTTCATGGGCTAGGCTCTAGATGGCCCAATCTGGCTCAGTTTGTTTAAAACTAAAATTCCATGTCTAGTGTATAGCTTATGGGCTGGTTCTATCCGATATGGAAATGCTAACATTCAATGAGATCGTATGCTTCTCTTAAATAGAAAGCCCAGTCCAACAAAGAAAAAGCCCATGAGATTTCACATTGGCTCGGGCTGGATTAGAGCTAGTAGGAGAAGGGGTGTTGGTAGGGCTTGCAATTAACACCAAAAAGGCGAAGGCCAAGAGAGCAAAGCCCATAACAAGCCCATCAAGCATTTAAATTGATCCGAGCAC
Organism: Chimonanthus praecox; assembly: GCA_022113865.1. Lineage (NCBI taxonomy): Eukaryota > Viridiplantae > Streptophyta > Magnoliopsida > Laurales > Calycanthaceae > Chimonanthus > Chimonanthus praecox. Next base: position 29,757,087 of record CM039086.1, read on the forward strand.
TACACAAACAAACATATCAAAAAAGTCCAACACTAGAAGATAGAGTTTAGAATAAGCTACGTCAACATCTTGTGATGGATGATCGCATGAAAGAACATGGATAAACACACAAATTTCACAAGCTCGACTTTTAAATGGGCTCAAAGTTGGGCTGGGATGGGCTCCTATAAAACAATTGAACCCAAAAGTTTGTTTTGGGCCTCCACGCATTGGTACAATAGAAGGCCCATCTCAAAGGCTTAACAACCACAATCAATCAAGGGCCATGTAGAAAGCGGCCCCACATCTATTAAACTAAGGATGATGGTATGGCTATGTTTTAAGATGAAAACCTGTTACACAATTGATTGGGGGCGTTTTTATTATTTTTAAAAATAACAACAACAACATGACAAGAGTATCTGTTTATTGATGAAGACATCTCTTCACTCGTGATGTGAAATGATTAAAGGGCTGATCATGATCATGATCATGATCATGATATTGAAATGACACTTCAAGACTCAATTGTCTAATCTCTAAAACCCTATATATGTCATTATCCACTTTTGATTGTGTATGAGGATTACTTTTTTGCGTAAACGGCTGATTATTTTAAAATTGTATTTGTACGATGCATAAATTTTATAGTGTTATCTGAATTATTTTTTTATGATAGGTTACGTCCAAATTAGGGCTGCAACTCGGGTCGATTTTGGTCTGACCTGTATGACTAGACCCGATAAATTATAGGGGTCGAATTGAGAATTTTACGTCAACGAGTTGAGTCGAGTTGGGTTGAGAAGATAAACCCGCAAGAAATTTAGGTCGGGTCAGATTGAGGATTTTATAAGTTAACTCGACTGACCTGACACAACCCGACTCGATCCGATTAAAATTAATCTAAAATGGGTTCAAAATACTGGTTTGGTCAGAATTCAGTTTGATTTGGATTAGAATTCGGGTCGCGTCGGATCGGGTTGTGAGATTCGGCTCGAGAATTCGAGTCGGGTCGGGTCGGGTTCCATATATATCAACTCGGATCGAGTTGGGTTTTAAAGATCCCGTCCCGCCTGACCCGAGTTGCTGCCCTACTTTAAATATTATAAATATTTTTTCTTAAAATAATTTTCAAAAGTGAGAAAGAAGAGATAAAAAATTGATTTTTTTTCATCTTTACCCTTCAATTTGAAATGATTAAAATTTTGAGAGTTTTAAAATATAATTTGATCAATCAAATTAAAATAGTTTTCTTTTTAACAACATATTGAATGAAAGACTATTTTTATAAATTATGATCACCCTATTTAATGGGACTTATAAAATGTAAGAATACTATGTGACTCAATGTACTGGTGAACAATTTATTAATTAATTTACAAGAGAATCAATGAAGAGGTAAATTTTAAAAACTAATTAAAAAAAGATAATAACTAATTTTTTAATGAAACTAAAAAAAAAAAAAAACAGTACGATTTTCGAACAATATTCAAATCATCTAAGTGTCAAAGTCCGACTTTACTTTTGTTTCCATTATGCAATTTTGTGGTCCCCACTGACAGAATGCCTTGAGAATCGAACGGCCCAGACTGCATCTAACTTTCCCACACAAACACAAATACAAAATATTCGATTTCGCAGCAGGCGCAAGAAAGCGCACGTGTCTTTGTCTGTAAAAGTCAGCTTTCTCTTCTTCTTTTTTAACCCTGAAAATTACCGTCCCAACTACCAATACTTTTTTTTTTTTTATGGAAATATTTAAGTTTTTAGAGTATCTAGTTCCAAATTAATTATTTATAAATAATGAATAATTCTAAAATAGAATTTAATTTAAGACTCTCATTTTCAAGATTAATTACTGACCATCACTTCAATTCTTTGGTCTAGTCTTGAAGTTTACATATTTTACTTTAAATTAATATATTAATTTATTTTATTATAAAAAACGATTTAAATAAAAAGTATTAATTATTTAACTTAAGTAAATAAAATTAAATCTCGAACTCAAAACCAGTGCGGTAATTTTCGGGCCAGTAAAAAAAAGAAGTGGGCAACCGGGCAACGAGGATTTGTACCTTTCCACTTCCAAAGGTAAGCACAAAGATAAAAATGGGAAGAAAAAGGTTAAAATGGACACGTTACTTTCACCCAAGAAAAGGTTGGCAAATAGATGTGAAAATTGGAGCAAATCCCACAAGTTCGCTTTCACTTTCACTTTCACTGCTTCCTCGTACAAATCTTATCTACAGTGAAACAAATTATAGATCACTCTTTTTAGAATTTAAATTATTTATAATTTCGAAGATACGAGAGTTTCATAATTGCATAAAGGCATTTTATATATTCTAATTATCTTTTTCATGCAGTTATATAAAAATATTTTATCTCTTTCACTTTTAACTTCTTTATTTTAGATGATTTTCTTATTCATCAGTTTAGATTTTCTCTCACAGTTATATTTTATTCTATTCATCTTTATTTTATTTCTAATCATTTTAAATGAATATTTTAGATGATTTTTCTTAATAATTCAACAGTAAATAAAGTATACAAAATATTGAGATTAACAAAAAAAAATGACTCACCTTATGAAATATGTAGAAAATATATACTCTAAAACATGGGTTTAAAACTTTAAATATCTATTTTTAAAACTTTTATATATCGGCCGATATAATATGTATTAGTCGATATTTGTGATATCGACCAATATCCGATACATCTCGCTGATATCGATCGATATCGGTGGTTTTAAATTTTTTTTTAAAAAAATATGAGAGAGAAATTTCTTAGTTGAGATATCGGTCTATACCGACATTTTTTTTCCCTACTCTAAAATAAATTTTCTAAATGATGAACCGTTATAGCCATCCATAATAAGGTAAAAGATTACTTAGATTAGACAACTCACAGTAGGTTAAAAAGCTACATGGTTGAAAATATACAACTTTTGTTGAGCAGGCGATTAGACATGCATAGTTTAAATAATAAGAGGCATTATGGAATAACATAATCAATGGGTGACCCTTTAATTTTGAGTTTCAAAGTTGAATGATTGAATAAGTATTCTTATTTATAATTAAAAAAAAAAAAAACCAAGTTGTTTAATTTTTTTATTTTTTTTTATTTTTGGTCATTTGGGTTTTAAGAAGTAAAATTTTCATGGAAATTCATATTGGACTAAGTTGAAGAAATTGATATTCAAATTAGATCATGTCAAGGCAAGTCAACCAATAAAATATTTTGACCAAGTCAAGTCAAGTAAATTTTTTATTACTTACAACACTACTTGAAAGAAAACCCTTGTTCATTTCTTCTTCTTTGTGAAGCGTGAATGTAATAATTATTGAAGGTATTTTTTATTGCATTAATAGTTTTCCATTATTATAAAAGACTATCACTTCTCCCGTTATTATTTATCACTAAAACCTGGTATTATCACAATAATATCATAAAAGTATAATAATATTGCAGAATTAACGATACTTAAAAAAAAAAAAAGTTACTGTCAGTGGGTAATTTGTTTTTTTATAGCTTCATTGATGTTATTTAGAAATGAACTTATGTGGTACTAGAAGATATTTTATCATTCAAGAAATACTAGATAATGAATTATATTTTTTGTTAGATAATTACTAAATTTATTTACTTCTTATAATATATTTGTATATCATAAATTATTAATGGTATTATAAATTATAATTTTTATTTTTATTTGTATTTATTTATTTATTTAAATATTATATTTTATGTGATGTATTTTTTTATTATATTTGGATAAAATTCTCAAAATTGAAAAATATCTCGATATTATCAGTAGCCAATAATATTCTGAAAATGATATTTATGATAATGTACATAGTCATTTGCTCAGTTGCAAATGCCGATTAAAATTCAAAATTTAGCTAAAATTTCAACAAATTTTAGATATTTAAGTTATATTTTTAAAAATAATTTTATCTATAAACAAGTTTTATCAATATAACCGGTATGATATAAATATTGGTTGAATCAGTCAAAGACGATTTTGAGAGTGTGGAGCAGAAAAAGAATCCTAAGAAATCAATCGAGGAAGTCATGATTCACATGTGCTGTTTGCCATCTATCTGTCGCTTATTAACTCTCCTCCATTTTTCCTTCCAGCCCTTTCCTAAGCATTCGTATCAAATCATATCTCATCCTATCCAACTTTTTCCTTTATCATTTTCCCTTATTAAATCGGATTGAAATCCTAATTAAACCATATCATGAAAAAAGTGCCTCTATTTTAAAGAGTTGGATAATCTCCAATTTTAGCTAATTCAATTCTCCATTTTCTTATTCATCATGAATTACTTCATTTATCAATGACTGACTTTTTTTTTAGGGAGCGCGATCTTTCCACGAGCATTTTGTGTCAACGAACACAGGATTTTACTGTTCCCGACTTTATCCTCTCTGTCCGTACCGTAATCAGGAGAAAAGTTCGAACTCGGATCACCAAACCGGATCCCTTAATCTCCCATGGTGAACCGAAGTCACCGAATACTGAAATGTCTCAAAACGGATCACAGACCGGATCCCTTAATGGCCTTTGGCGAGCCGAATTCAGCTAATGTAAAAAAATGGATCACCGACCGGATCCCTTAATGGCCTTTGGAGAGCCGAATTCACCGAATGTAAAAAAAAGGATCCCCGACCTGATCCTTTAATGGGACTCGGAGAGCCGAATTCTGCGTTGTCCAAAAACGGATCACCAACCGGATTCCTTAATGGAACTCGGCGAGCCGAATACAGGAATGGCCAAAAACGGATCACCAATCGGATCCCTTAATAGCCCTTTGGCGAGCCGAATTCGGCGGTTGAGATAGGAATGTCTAAAATCGGATCACCAACCTGATCACGTAGAAACATGTAGGCGAGCCGAATTTCTCTACACCACTTAAGCCCTAGCACTTGACAGTAGATCTTTTCTTATTCATTTCAATCACACAGACGTTCAAAATTACTTTTAATTCAAATATAGATATTTTCAAAACATTCATAGCCTTCAAATATAGATTATGACATGTGAAAGCAAATGGCCTCAATCAGTTGGGTAATTTTTAGTGCTGTGCTATTATTTTTTTCTTGGTATCAAATGGGTTTTTTTAGTCATAATTTATCCATTGTACAAACTAGAATTTTATAGAAAATGCACTGAATCACTAGTTGGCATTCATTCATCTGAAAATGAAAGGAAACAATTTTTGAACAATGCACATCAAAATATCATAGGAAAAAAAGTAAATTTACAAAAAAATAAAAAGAAACTGAAGGACATCAGACACCAGTCAATCTTGTTTTCACAGGAGCATCAAGTGTTGCAGGAATTCCAGAGACAGCTGTAGCAGTTGGTGTGGCAGGGGATGCAGAGGCAGCAGCAGGTGTGGCAAGAGGTGCAGAGATAGCAGTGGGAGTGAGAGCAGGTCTAGTTGATTATGGAGTGGAGTCTGGAGCATGAGCTGGAGATGCAGGTGGAGATGAAGCTTTAGCATCAGCTGGAGATGGATCAACTAGAGATGCAGTAGCAGCAGCAGCAGCATCTGGAGATGCAGCAGCAACAACAGTAGCTGGAGATGCATCGGACTCTAGAGCAGTAGACTCTGGAACAACAGGTGGAGATGCAACATGTGTAGCTGGATGTGCAGGTGGAATAACGATACCTATGTGACTTGCTAAAGCATCTAATGTTCTATCCATTTTGTCCAAGCGACTGATAACATACTCCTTGAATTCTCTGAAATAAGCTGGTTCAGATTCATTGGTGGCACTAGAAGTTGCAGAAGTAAAGACAACATGTGTTGAACGACGAGCATGGGTAGGTGAAAATGGTTGAACATGTCCGGGTTCAAGCTGTTGGTATTCAATCTCTTGGACTTCAACTTCTTCGGTTTGTCTTTTGGTCCCCTTTTTGTAATACCCTGACCCAGATTAAGCGTAGTTTAGCTTAGTAATCCTTTTTAACTAGTTAATCTCAAAGATTTCGGTTAGGGTTTTGAGGAAAGCCCAGGTGTGGCCCAATCCGAACTCGTGAGCTCAGTGATCCAGCTCATCCAGCAAGAGGAGCATTTTGGTAATTTACCGCTTATAGTTATTATTTTATAAATTATGTTGTTATGCGATTATTATTTGTTGATAATGTTCTCCTTAATAAAGGATTGATATTTCTAATTTTAAAATAATTTTATTTTTAGAAAATGGTATTTTAAGTCCGCCATCAAAACCCCGAAAGGGAAAAAATAATTACTTTAAATGGTTTTGGAAATAAGATAAATTTTGAAACTAGTATTTTGTGTTAGACCATTTTAAGAATGATCTAGTTATTCTTTTTCACCCCAAAATGAGGTCCCTAAATTATTTATTTTAACATTTGTTTAATTAAGTAAATAGTGTTAAATTATATTTTTATTTAAATCATTGGTTTTTAGTGAGAGTTAAATTCCAAAATTTTTATGGTGATTAAGATTTTCAAAACCCAACCTATCTGTAAGGTTGGATTAAAATTTTGAGTTTTTAAAATCATGCTTTTAGTTTAAAATTGGGTTTTTATCTAATTGAGGGACTTATTTGCAAATTGAACACTGTTGAAGGGCTGATCTGCAACCAACCCAACGGCTACTGTAACGGACGTAAGCCGTACCTGCATGCAGTGGCTGTCCGGCCCCTTCTTCCGGCAGTTTTTCTATAAAAAGGAGCCCTTCTCTGAAGATCAAACTCCCACCAAAGCTCATCTCTTCTCCCTCTTAGTCTCCCGGCAGTTTGAAAACCAAAAACCCAGCCGTTTCCAGCCTCTGTTCTTCCTGGTTTTGTCACCCGTAGCTTGAGAAGGAATTTTTTTTTCAAAGTTCGGATTTTTAGCCCAGGAACCCGAGTGAAGGTATCCACTGTGTTCCTTTTTCAATTTCAGTCAGTTTTGAATCAAGAAAAACCGAATTTGAGACCATAATTTGAGTAAGAAAAACTAGTTTGAAATCAAAGGAAAACTGTCACGCCCCGACCCGACAGGTGGGTCCGGAACGCGACTGATTTTTTTTTTTTTTAAGTTAAACTGAATCCTAAGCATTCTTACTGGGCCGGATCAACAGTTAGGCCTAGCGGTTACACATTAGCCCGTTAAGTGGACTCAAACATGTACCATATGCTTGCCCCATAAAAATAGACATAAAAACATCATAACATACTCAAATCAAATCTAATATTGATTAATACAAAGCATAAGAAACTTAATCATTGATTCATCATTCAAAACATTGTCTAAAAAGGCAACATAGCCTATTACATCAAATGGGCACTAAGTACTACATCCGGTACAAAAAAAAAGGACAATGGTTCCAAGAACCAACAGGGAAAGATCAGGGCATTCCTCTCCGGGGGAATCCCAAAACACTGCTTTAGCTTAATCGCCCTAAGCTTGAAAGAGAGGGTCCTCCTCCTCGGATTCATCGCCTGAAAGGTGAGTGGTGTGAGCTAAGTAGCCCAGTGAAGGATAATTAACAATGCAAATTAAGTAAATATAAAACAGGTTAGCAACAGTTCAATAATATCACATGCTTGATAAAAATAGGCATAATCTCAAGTAATACATCAACATCAATAAACCATCAATCACTGCCATTATCCACCGTAACGCTTGCCGACTATACTGAGACCAGTATTAAGTCCCGACACGGAGAAAATACATCCTTGCAAGTACATCTCCGGCTCTTAAACATAGCCGATACTGATACTCTCAAGTCAGCAACTGACGACAGCATGGTCCGCCCATGATCCAGTAGATATAAACCATCTCTCATATGACCGATATTGGTTCAATAGCCCAGGTACGTGGAAGCAGTCTTACATACACATACGATCAACATCGTAATACCATAATCATCACAACACTCTTACCATAGTGCACCATGTATAGGCACATGAGTGGGTTCATCAAAATCGAAACCACTCATTGCTCAATATAACACCTGTTTACAAAATCTGCAGAGTTAAGTTCCCTCACCGTGATCGTGTGGTTTCGTGGTCTCTGTCAAATAACATACAAGTGCACAATCAATATACATATCAGATACGTACATATACGTAGTATTTAGAAATCACACGTTTTCCCACAAAATATCTAGGGTTCATGGAAATGAGTCTCCTACTTGGTTTTTAGCCCTTTTTAAATCATCCAAAAGATAATAATATAATAATAAAAGGGGCTCAGTCCAAACTCATATTGTCTTCTGGGCATTGACCAGATTGACTTATTGAGTGAGGTCTAGATCCTCGGGTCACTTCTCGGTTATCTTCTGAATAGGACTAGAGCTGACATTCTGAGTAGGTCTCGAGGTCACCCAGTGCCCGACTATAGTGCCGGCGTCAAAGTGAATCACTCAGTTCCCGACTAATGTCGGACTGAAAGCGGATAAAATAGTATTTACACTATAAATAATAAGAGAAGAGGGTTAGTACAATTTTAATTAACAAAAAGGGGTACTAAACATCACATCACATAATCTAACAGAATAAATTTTTTTTTTTGAATAAAATAATAATATTTAATTATTTAATTATTTATTCATTTTTTTTTCTTCGATGGAAACCAACATTTAAAACCATAAGCAACTATAATCTCAAATAAAAATAAATTTTTTTTTGAATAAAATAATAATATTTAATTATTTAATTATTTATTCATTTTTTTTCTTCGATGGGAACCAACATTTAAAAATATGAGCAACCATAATATCAAATAATTTTTTTTTTTATAAAACAATAAATTTTTTTTTTCTTCTTCTTCTTCCCCGTTCACTGTCTGTTGCAGACAGTGAACGGCGGCCGTGAACAGTAAACTCGAAAATGGGAAATGGGCTATTTTCTAGACTCGGTTTTTACATCTGACCGGTCCGATGGATTCTTCCGGGAGTCCTCTTTCCATACGGAGAGGTTTGAAGCTTTGAAACTCAGTGAGTCATCCGATCTTAACACCGGAAGCTCATTGATACGAGGAACCCTAAAATTTTCCCTAAATTTTGAAATCATTTTTCTCATTGAAAACAAAGCCAAATTCAAAATTTTTTTATTCAAAACTAATTGAAATTGAAAGGGGAATGCAGTGGTTACCTTGGATTGAGTTTCTGGGCTGAAATCCGGATTTTTTTGAAATTTCTTTTTCCTCTAAGTTACTGTTACAAAAAGAAAACGGTCTGCTGGGTTTCTGGTTTCTGCAAGGGAGAGAAGGGAGAAGAGAAGAAGGTTTGTGGGAGTTAAAACCGATGGAGAAGGTCGGTTTTTATTGGCTTTTGGCCGGAAAATCCGGTGCACGTGTGATGGGACTGGACGACGGCGAATCGCCGGAAAATCGGGCAGCAGAGCACGCCGCTGGTGACGCTGATACAGTTTACTGCAGATTTTTTTTTTGTAAATCAGCCCTTCAAGTTTTCTAAATTGCAGAAAAGTCCCTAGTTTTAATAAAAATTCAATTTTTAACTAAAACATGTTTTTAGAAGCTCAAAATTTTTTATCCAACCTTACAGATAGGTTGGGTTTTAAAAATCTTGATCACCATAAAAATTTCAGATTTTAACTCTTATTAAAAACCATTTATTTAAATAAAAACCATAAATTTACACTATTTACTTAAATAAAGAATTGTTAAAATAAACAATTTAGAAACATCATTTTGAGATGAAATGAAATATGTAGATCATTTTTAAAATGGTCTAACATCGGACACTATTTTCAAAATTTATCTCCTTTCTGAAAATATTTTAAATAATTAAAACTCCCTTTCGGGGTTTTGACGGGCGATATTTAAATATCATTTTCTGAAAATAATTTTATTTTAAAATCAGAAATGTAAATCCTTCATTAAGGAGAACATTATTCACCAATAATATTAACAAAATCACACAATTGATAAAATATATATAAAAAGCGACAAATTACCAAAATGCCCCTCCAGCTCGACTAGCTAAATCACTGAGTTTTTGGGCTCAGATTGGGCCAAACTTGGGCTTTCCTCGAAGCCCTAACCAAAATCTCCGAGATTAATCGGTTAAACAAACTTAACGAGATAAAACATGCATAATCTGGGGCAGGGTATTACAAAAACCATGGGTTCCCTTGTACCCGTGAGGTTTTAACTTAAAAATCCAGTGGCCCAGTGAGCTTTTGAGTTCCAAACCTCTCCATATGGAAAGAGGACTCCTAGAGGAGTCCATCGGACCAACTAGATGTGGAAATCGAATCTGGAAAATCCTCTGCTTCCGGATTCGTATTTCACTGTGCGTCTGCCGTCACTGTCTGCTGTTGCAGACATTGGAGGAAGACGACTCTCGGACGGTCCGAGAGTCGAGTATCGGACGGTCCGAGCCATTCGGACAGTCTGAGAGCAACCCTCGGACGTTTCGAGCTTCACCCGAAGCCCAATTACGCCCGAGGCTAGCCATACCATTTCGGACGATCCGAGCAGAGCTCGAGAGGACCGAACCCACTTGAACGTTCCAAACCCTACTTCGGACGTTCCGAGGCTTACAGACCCACCGAGACCCCATTTTTTAGATCTTTTCGGTTCGAAAGGACTTCGGAAGGTCTGAGACCTGATCTTCGGAAGATCCGAAGTCAGACCCATGATCCGAGGTTAGTAACTAGTTTAGGTGTGGTTCGGATGATCCGAAGCCACTGTACCTGGTTCCGAGGCATGTTCCGAGGGACCCAGTTTTTAAGTGTGAAATCTTGTTTGATTATCATTGACTGCACGTGATGATAGTACACCATTGTTAAATTAAAATTGTACTAACTCTCTTCTCTTATTACTATAGTGTATATACTATTGTATTCACTTCCAGGACGACCCTATTGGTCGGGCATTGAGTGATTTCACTTCCAAGCTGACGCTATATTGTTCGGCACTGAGTGACCTCGAGGCCTAACTCAAAGTGTCAGATCTGGTCCTATCCAGAAAACAACCGAGAAGTGACCCGAGGATCTAGATTTAACTCAATAAGTCAATCTGGTCAATGCCCAGAAGACAATATGAGTTTTGGACTGAGCACCCTTATTATTCTATCTTGTAGATTATTATAATTTAAAAAGGATAAAAACCAAATAGGAGACTCAATTCCATGTACCTTGGATATTTTTGGGAAAACAAGTATGGTCTTCAAAATACTACTTATGTGTATGAATGCTATGTATATTGATTGTGTACTTGTTTGTTTGTTTGAACAGAGACTGCAAAACCACACATATACGGTGAGGGAATTTGACTTTGCAGTAGATGTGAACAAATTTTGTTATTTGATGGATTTTGAAGCAATGAGTGGTTTCAAGTTGATGAACCCACTCATGTGCTTAGACTTGACGCACTATAGTAAGAGTGCTGATGATGATAAATATTATAATGTTAATTATATGAGATGTGATATTGCTTCCACGTGCCTTTTATTATCGAACCATCGCCGAGCTGAGGTGTCGGTTACGTCTACTGGACCAGGTGGGTCTGCAGTGACTGACAAGGTGTGTCAGTACCGGTTTAAGGTGTATACCGGAGATGTACTTGAAATGATGTATTTTGACCGTATCGGGACTTAATACTATTTGTGTCAGAATAGTATTTAGGGGTTGCGGTGGATGACAACAGTATTGGAAAAGAAATGATGAATTATGAGAATGATGAAAATTTTATGCTTATTTGTGATCAAGCATGAGACATTTATTGAAACTGTTGTTTATTGCTAACCTGTTGTTTACTTAACTGCACTGTTGTATTTCCTTCAATAGGCTAGTTAGCTCACCCCACTCATCTTTTAGGAGATGAACCTGAGGAGGAGAACCCTTTTTTTCAAGCTTAGGATGGATAAGCTGCGGCGGTGTTTCGGGATTCCCCTTAAAGGGAATACCCTGATCTTTGCTTTTTAGTTTTTGGAACCATTTGCTTTTACAAAGTACCGAGTGTGGTACTTAATCTGTTTTAATGTGATGCATTAAACTACTATGCTTCTGTAGTTATTCTGGTGATGTTTTGAATGATAAATCAATGTTGGATTTATGTGATTATATTTTGTGTTGCCGTTGTGCTTTGTTGGTATCAGACTTATGGTACATGTTTGAGTCCACATGTTAGGATCATGTGTGACCTGTAGGCCCAACTATTGATCTGGCCCAGTTACAATGCTTGTGTTGTCTTACCTTTCAAAAAAAATAAATAAATCAGTCGCGTTCCGGGCCCACCCTTCGGGTCGGGGCGTGACACTTTTCTTTTCGAACCCAAACACCGTCGACCAGTTTATAGCCAATAAATTTTATTGTGGTGTCATTTAGACTGTCCAAATGTTTGAGATCAATTCTATCCTCCGTGAGGAGATGAACTTTGAATTTCTTAAAAATTGAGGTTAGAAGGACTGCATACGGAAGAATGGCTTTATGTTTTTTGTTTGTAACTTGGATGTGTTTGAGAACAAAATATCCAAGGCTGACATTTCTTTTATCGAGGAGGCACCAAATCACAAACAAATCCAAATATGAAATTTCGTCAACATGTCCACCTCTTAGAAGAATGTTGTTAAGAATGATTAGGTGAACAAGGAGCCATTTTAAAGTGATTTGACTGGCAGAGACCTTGAAGAAAGAAGTAATATCAGTCCTATTAAAGATATCTTTTAAAATGTCTAGTGTACTGTAATCCTCCATAACAATCCAACTGTTTGTTTCATATCTTCGGACTCCTCCTGTGGGTATCTGAAACATTTCTTCCAATGATTCCACAGTCAGTTCAATTTTGACGCCACGTACTGTGGTCACAATAGCATTACCGGTAGCTTTGGTAATGTTACAGTAAAATTTCCTTACAAGCGTGGGATAGTAGAAATTATTTTCCTGTTGAAGAAATTTTACCCATCCGACACCCTGAAAGAACTCTTTCAAACGAAATGGATATGCATCATACACACTTAGGTTGATACTCTTACAAGGAATCACTTTCCTTTGGAATAATCCACTTTTGAAGCGTTTGAAAGCTTCATCCGACACGAACAATGTGCCATTCCGCGAAATTTGGTCCGTCTCGGCTCGGTAGCCTCCTCTCCAAGAGTTCTCTCTTCAACTCTCTCTTCAGTCACAGTTCTTTCCTCTGTTCTTCATGACCTCTCTCTTCATTAGCCGCCTCAGTTCTCTGCCTCTATTGGTCTAGAGACAGCTGCTACCCTCCCCTTTCTGCGAGTCTTCGGTGCCATCGGAGTGTAATAGGTGCGGACGAATTAGGGAAAGAGAAGAGATTGTGTGTAATACACCTATATTGAACTCTCACCAGCGTGACATTCATACATGTTCTTCGTATGCTCTTCTAATGTTTTTAGATTATTTTTAAGATGATTAAAATATTACAACATATTTATCCTTTTAAACCCTAACTAAAATGCCAATACATTTATTGCTTAATTGTTTAATGTCCAACTAGTAAAAATAACTTTATATTTAATTTATTTATATACAGCACTTTATCTTCATTATCTTTTTTATAAAAATCCAATACCCCACTCCTGTGTTAGCCTCAAACAGTCAATTTGTACTAATGCAACTTGGCTCATCAAAAATATGTGAGAAACTTTCATCCAGACATAAAGAAAGTGGGAAGATCTGATCAAATTGACAATTTTCTGCTGACTATATAGATCACCTTCTTATCCACTGCCCTTTCTCACACGCTGTATGGAACCCTGTGTTGGATAAGTTTGGTGTGCCTTGGGTTATGCCTTCTTCGGTGGCTGAGTTATCTTATGCTTGGGTTATTGGTTGGCTCCCCAAAATGCTCATTGTTGTGGCTCGTGTCTCTCTTTGTCACAGGATGGAGTTTATGGTGGAAACATAACAATAGAATCTTTAATGACGTGCTGAGCCAATTGAAGCAATTTCAAAAAGAATTTTTGCAAAATGTGCATCTTGTGAGCCTGGAAGGAATATATTGACATAGCATAAGTTTTTCTTTTAGTGTTCGTGTTGCTCATGGGTGTATCAGGGTTTCAGGTTGTTTTATGTTGGCTGCACCCAACATTTTTTTTTATAAATTGGACCATCATGGTTTCAACCAAGCAAACTCAATTACCTCTGTTGGTCGAGCTCCCCATAAGAATACACGCATGCGATACTGAGCAACGCCATAGCATCCTGCTGCCATCATACCCAACCTTGCCTGATAATTTATAGAAACTAGGCGGCACAATGCGTATCTTCCAAGGAGCCCACCTTCAAACTCCAAAATGTCAACTACATTTTCCATAAGTACGTATTTTGGCTTGAGGAAGTTGACAATGTCCATGAAAACAACCAATTGATGATTCTTTGGATCCGCTAGTGGGTCCTCACGATTTCTGAATCGGTTAAAATCACTGATGCCTTGACAAGGTGGCCCACCACATACAACATCGACATCTCCCTAAAAATAAAAATAAGAACATGATTGAATAAAAGTAGACAATTTCAAATCTAGTGTACCAGATGAACATGATTTAAAGGTCTAAATGCATCAAAAAGTGCAACATATTATTCATATGCACAACACAGTACGAGTCAAATCAATGATTATCAAATTTAGAGGACAATTCACTGTGGCATTTAATACATAGCGTTGTTAAAAGGCAAGTCACTTACGGGAAGAGATAATATACTAGCTTTATATCCACTCTTCACAAATTCATAAATTCGTTCCTTGCATTTGCTGGTAAAGATTGAAAAAAGAAAAGAATTAAACAGAGAATAGATAGACAATATGTCAATCGTCAAAATGGGAAGAGAGATTTAGAAAAATGGAGTCGATTTGAGGGAGAATCGGTTCTCTAAGGGTTGTTGGATCACCAAGGGTTCGGGATTTGGGGAAGAAAAAACAGGAATGGACTTAAACCTCCCAATTTGGGTTTTAATATAACCTTAAGTCGACATTTCGGCGAGCCGAATCGGCCTTTTGGCGATCCGAATTAGATATTCTTGGCGATCTGAATGTACTGATAGGGGCACAGGCTTTAGGACGGTTCACCAAGTAATTCTTGGCGAGCCGAATTAGAGATAATCGGATCGCCAAGAATTTATTAGCGAGCCGAATACAGGAAACCATCGGCTCGCCAAGAATGCTTGGCGATCCGATTTGGACGAAATTCCTCTGTATCTAGATGAAAGAGATAATCGGCTCGCCAATAATTTATTAACAAGCCATATCATTTCTTGGCGAGCCGATTCTCTCTTTCCTCTGCTTTAGTACAATTCGGTTCGCCAATAAGTCTTGGCGAGCGGATGGTTTCCTATATTCGTCTTACGAAAAATTTCTTCGCGAGCCGATTCTTTCTTTCTCTGTATACAGGTTACTCTCGTTGAATTCGGTTCACTAAGAATTCTTGGCAAGCCGATGTTTCCTGTATTCGGCTTGTTAAGAAATTCTTGGCGAGCCGATTATCTCTTTCCTCTCGATACAGAGAAATCTCGTCCAACTCGGATCACCAAGCATTCTTGGCGAGTCGATGGTTTCCTGTATTTGGCTTGCCAAGAAATTCTTGGTGATCTGATTATCTCCAATTCGGCTCGCCAAGAATTACTTGGCGAGCCGTCCTAATGCCTGTGCCCCTCTCAGTACATTTGGATCGTCAAGAATATCTAATTCGGATCGCCGAAAGGTAGATTCGGCTCGCCGAAATTTCGACTTAAGTTATATTAAAAGCCAAATTGAGAGGTTTAAGTCCATTCCTGTTTTTGCTTCCTCAACTCCCGAACCCTTGGCGATCCGACAACCCTTGGAGATCCGATTCTCCCTCAAATCGCCATTTTTTTAAATCTCTCTTCCCATTTTGATGATTGCCATATTGTCTATCCATTCTCTATTTAATTCTTTTCTTTTTTCAATCTTTACCAGCAAATGCAAGGAACAAATTTATGAATTTGTGAAGAGTGGATATAAAGCTAGTATATTATCTCTTCCCGTAAGTGACTTGCCTTTTAACAACGCTATGTATTGAATGCCACATTGAATTGTCCTCTAAATTTGATAATCATTTATTTGACTCGTACTGTGTTGTGCATGTGAATAATATGTTGCACTTTTTGATGCATTTGAACCGTTAAATCATGTTCATCTGGTATACTAGATTTGAAATTGTCTACTTTTATTGAATCATGTTCTTATTTTTATTCTTAGGGTGATGTCGATGTTATATGTGGTGGTCCACCTTGTCAAGGCATCAATGGCTTTAACCGATTCAGAAATCGTGAGGACTCACTAGCGGATCCAAAGAATCATCAATTGGTTGTTTTCATGGACATTGTCAACTTCCTCAAGCCAAAATACATGCTGATGGAAAATGTGGTTGACATTTTGAAGTTTGAAGTTGGGCTCCTTGGAAGATACACATTGTGCCGCCTAGCATCTATGAATTATCAGGGAAAGTTGGGTATGATGGCAACAGGATGCTATGGCGTTGCTTAGTATCACATGCGTGTATTCTTATGGGGAGCTCGACCAACAGAGGTAATTGAGTTTGCTTAGTTGAAATCATGATGATCCAATCTATAAAAAAAATGTTGGATGCAGCCAACATTATGCTAAACAATCTGAAACCCTGATACACCCATCAGCAATACGAACACTAAAAGAAAAACTTATGCTATGTCAATACATTCCTTCCAGGCTTACAAGATGTCATTCATTGATATATTCTTAAATTTTGTAAGAGAGGTAGCCCAAGATGCACATTTGACAAAAATTCTTTTTGAAATTACTTCAATTGGTTCAGCACGTCATTAAAGATTCTATTGTTATGTTTCCACCATAAGCTCCACACTGTGACAAAGAGAGACACGAGCCACAACAAGGAGCATTTTGGGGAGCCAACCAATAACCTAAGCATAAGATAACTCAGCCACCGAAGAAGGCATAACCCAAGGCACACCAAACTTATCCAACACAAGGTTCCATACAGCGTAGGAGAAAGGACAGTGGATAAGAAAGTGATCTGTATAATCAGCAGAAAATTGTCAATTTGATCAGATCTCAACACTTTCTTTATGTTTGGATGACAGTTTCTCACATATCTTTGATGAGCCAAGTTGCATTACTACAAATTGACTGTTTGAGGCTAAAATAGGTGTGGGGTGTTGGATTTTTATAAATAAATTAAATATAAAATTTATTTTTACTGGTTGGACATTAAACAATTAAGCAATAAATGTATTGGCATTTTAGTTAGGGTTTAAGAGGATAAATATGTTGTAATATTTTAATCATCTTAAAAATAATCTAAAAACATTAGAAGAGCATACGAAGAACATGTATGAATGTCACGCAGGTGAGAGTTCAATATAGGTGTATTACACGCAATCTCTTCTCTTTCCCTAATTCGTCCGCACCTATTACACTCCGATGGCTTTGAAGACTAGCGGAAAGGGGAGGGTAACAATCGTCTCTAGACCAATACAGAGGCAGAGAACTGAGGCGGCTAATGAAGAGAGAGGTCATGAGAGAACAGAGGAAAGAACTGCGACTGAAGAGAGAGTTGAAGAGAGAACCCTTGGCGAGGAGGCTACCGAGCCGAGATGGACCAAATTTCGCGGAATGACACATCTGTTCGTGTCGGACGAAGCTTTCAAACGCTTCAAAAGTGGATTATTCCAAAAGAAAGTGATTCCTGGTAAGAGTATCAACCTAAGTGTGTATGATGCATATCCATTTCGTTTGAAAGAGTTCTTTCAAGATGTCGGGTGGGTAAAATTTCTTCAATAGGAAATCAATTTCTACTATCCCACCCTTGTAAGGGAATTTTACTGTAACATTACCAAAGCTACTGGTAATGCTATTGTGACTAAAGTACGTGGCGTCAAAATTAAACTGATTGTGGAATTATTGGAAGAGATGTTTCAGATACCCATAGGAGGAGTCCGAAGATATGAAACAAACAGTTGGATTGTTATGTAGGATTACAGTAGACTAGACATTTTAAAAGAAATATGTAATAGGACTGATATTACCTTCTCTCTTTAAGGTCTCTGCCAGTCAAATCATAGTTGGCATCGTTATTCCACCTGCACATCTAGCCACACAGGTTGCATCTCCACATGTTGTTCCAGAGTCTGCTGCTCCAGAGTCCGATGCATCTCTAGCTGCTGTTGCTGCTGATGTATCTCTAGCTGATCCATCTCCAGCTGATACTACAGCTTCATCTCCACCTACATCTCCAGCTTATGCTCCAGACTCCACAGCAGAATCAACTAGACCTGCTCCCACTCCCGCTCCTATCTCTGCACCTCTTGCCACACCTGCTGCTGCATCTGCATCTCCTGCCACACCAGCTGCTACAACCGTCTCTGGAATTTCCTGCAACACCTGATGCTCTTGTGAAAACAAGATTGACTGGCGTCTGATGTCCTCCAGAGTTTCTTTTTATTTTTTTGTAAATTTACTTTTTTTTCCTATGATATTTTGATGTGCATTATTCAAAAATTGTTCCCTTTGATTTTCAGATGAATAAATGCCAACTAGTGATTCAGTGCCTCTTTTTCTACAAAATTCTAGTTTGTACAATGGATAAATTATGACTTAAAAAACCCATTTTATACCAGGCAAAAAAAAAAAAAAACAGCACAAAACTAAAAATTGCCCAACTGATTGAGGCCATTTGTTTTCACATGTCATAATCTATATTTGAAGGCTATGAATATTTTGAAAATATCTATATTTGAATTAAAAGTAATTTTGAACGACTGTATGATTGAAATGTAATAAGAAAAGACCTACTGTCAAGTGCTCGGGCTTAAGTGGTGTTCAGAAATTCGGCTCGCCGACATATTTTTAAGTGATCCGGTTGGTGATCCGATTTTAGACATTCCTATCTCAACTGCCGAATTCGGCTCGCCAAAGGGCCATTAAGGGATCCAGTTGGTGATCCATTTTTGAACATTCCTATATTCAGCTCGCTAAGTTCCATTAAGGGATCCGGTTGGTGATCCGTTTTTGGACAACGCAGAATTCGGCTCTTCGAGTTCCATTAAGGGATCCGGTCGGGGATCCGTGTTTTTACATTAGGTGAATTCGGCTCACCAAAGGCCATTAAGGGATCCGGTCGGTGATCCGTTTTTTTTACATTAGGTGAATTTGGCTCTTCAAAGGCCATTAAGGGATCCGGTCTGTGATCCGTTTTGAGACATTTCAGTATTCAGTGAATTCGGTTCGCTAAGGGAGATTAAGGGATCAGGTTTGTGATCCGAGTTCGAACGTTTTTCGTGATTATGGTACGGACGGAGAGGATAAAGTCGAGAACAATAACATCCCGTGTTCGTGGACACAAAATGCCCGTGGGAGGATCGTGCTCCTTTTTGTAGCGCTTTGTTTTTAGAATGGATAATATGATGTGTCGTGCACCATGTCTAGTCAAATCGTGTAGTAATGAATTTATTAGAAATTTAATTTTTTTTAATATATAGTTCGTCAAAAGTCATCTTAATTGAATCAATCATATTTTCTATATACTTCAGAATTCAACCAGTTTAAATTATTTCTTATTTTAAATATTAATTTAAAAAAATATAATTTGATTGGTTCAATCAAAATGATTTTTTGTAAATCATATTAAAAAAACATCTTTTCAAAAAACTCATCACCTCTCCCATTTGATAGGTGTAATGATCCACACTTATGTGGAGAGAGTGTAAGAGAGAGATCGGCCATAGAGAGATTTGCATAAGTGAGAGGCACACAGAGTCCCATACCGCCCAACACAAGGAATTGAGGAAAGTATTTAAGACTACTCCCTCTGTCACAATACGTTTTGGGCACATGTGCACAATTATAAAGCCGTGCGAGTGTATGAACTCTAAATCGAACAATATTATACTAGTGGAACAGGTCGTTACAATAGGCCTTATGTCTGACCATCTATAGTAATACGCTGCATGTTATCATTTTCCTATTTTACACCTGATATTCTTCATCTTATTCATTATCATTTCATAAATTGATTTAAACTTAATTAAAACTCTTTTTGACATATATTTACGATTTGATTAAATTTAACATTTAAAACTATACATATAATGATTTTTCAAAGTTAGTCTTGATAGATGACTGAATAGAAAAATCGAAATAAGGTGGTTTCATCATGTAAATAAAAATATGAAGATGACTCTAATACATAAAATTCAAATGTTAACAAATTGCATACGAAAGAATGAGCAATAGACCCCAAAAAGTTTGTATGAAATGGATAAAGATTAATTTAGATTTTTTTTGGGTACATGAGTAAATACATTGGTACATATTGTTTAGGTTAATTAGTGACGATCTTTTGATTAGAGAAATTATTTCATCATATAATCATGCAAAATATGAATAGGACAATATATATATATAGTACTTGACCATTAAATGGCCTGTGAGATTTCACTTTTTCTTTTTCCTTTTTACGGCATGATTGACATTGTAATACGTTGAAGAACTTCGATTGACAAATTTTTCATTTTAAATTTCTTTCTTGAAAAGAAACTCTTATGGATTAAGATCATAAACTAGTTATAATAACTAAGATATGAGGCATG
The DNA here is from genome assembly GCA_022113865.1 of Chimonanthus praecox. Taxonomy (NCBI): domain Eukaryota; kingdom Viridiplantae; phylum Streptophyta; class Magnoliopsida; order Laurales; family Calycanthaceae; genus Chimonanthus; species Chimonanthus praecox. Next base: position 29,777,634 of record CM039086.1, read on the forward strand.
GTTTTATTGTAATTATGCCTTTGTGAACTTCTCATCTCTCTATTATTTTTATTATTATTATAAAAAAAAAACTGATAGTATTGGGTCATTTCAGGCATTTCAGTCATTTCATAAAATCAAATTATTAGAAAACAGGATGCATGGAACGTCCCCCACACAAGAGTCTCACTCACTGTGAAAAACATGACACTGATTTGAGTTCACTTTGTCCAAATCTTCTTCTCCTTTCTCACTTCTGTCAGAGATTCAGTCCCACTTCCTGACACCTTCTTCTCCAACATTATTTCTCCATTTTTTACCTTCTTCTTACTTCCTTCTTCTCTTCCTTCCTTAGTAGACTAGAAGAAGATAGGAAGTAAAAAGAAAAGTAGGAAGAGGATAAGTAGAAAGAGAAAGAGGTAGAAGAAGGAGAAGGAAATGGAAGAGAGGCCAGAAGCAGAGCTGGTATCAATACCAGCAACACCGAGGGGGGCATCGACACCGGAGACGATTACCCCATCAGGGCAGAGGTCACCGAGGCCAGCGAAGTCGGCGGCGTGGACACCGACTTCGCTGATATCGCCGAGGTTCTTGAGCCCAATTGGGACACCGATGAAGAGGGTGCTGGTGAACATGAAGGGGTATTTGGAGGAAATGGGTCACCTCACCAAGCTCAATCCACAAGATGCTTGGCTCCCCATCACCGAATCCCGCAACGGCAATGCCCATTACGCCGCTTTCCACAACCTCAATGCCGGTATCGGATTCCAGGCACTCATCTTGCCCGTTGCTTTCGCCTTCCTTGGCTGGTTTGTAAATCCTCCTCTCCATGTTAAAATCAACCTTACAAGGTTGTTGATAGGACATTGAAATTTTAATAATAAAAGTTTTTTTTTTTTTTTTTTAATTTTTAACATAGGAAACTGTCTAACAATCATAAAATCTTGTTAATGTTTTTTATTAGCAAAATTTTTGATATATCATTCTTACTTTTTTTTCGTCACTGTTAATTTCCCCAACTATTTCAGTCACTGTCAGCAAAATGTTTTATTAGCTTTTTCTTTTTAATTTTTTGGTACCTTCGTCTTTGCAGCTGGCTGGTTCCCAAACCATCACATATTTGTCTTCTGCTTTTTTCTTTTCTTGTTCTTAGATTGAATGGATGTTGAATTTGCTTACTTGGGTAGTGATTAGATCTGGGTTTATTTAAAATGTTCTATATTTCATTTTTTCCAGTAAAATTTTTGAAGGAGAAAGAACATATCCATGTTACCATGTCCTGTTTTTCACATTGAATGTTGAATTTGCTTATTCGGGTGTGTTGATTTGGTCAAGGCTCTATTTTCAAATATTCCACTTTTCATTTTTCCTCTGGTAAGTTTTTGGGTTTTCTGGATTGTGGTTCTTCCATTTCTTTGCATTTTTTTACATACCCTTTCTCTCTCTCTCTCTCAATAGTTTTGTGGACAGAGCTATTTTTAATACAGTTTTTATTTATTTATTTATTTGTAGACATATTTGGTTACTTCATTTACTTTGCTAGGTTGGAATATCCTATTTTTTTTTTTTTTTTCATGTTCTTTTGATATGTGATTTTCTGTGGCTTTTGCTGTGGAAAGTTAAAGTGATTTGGGTCTTTTGATATTGATTTTGATATGTTATTACTTGTGGGATGTCCATTTCGTCTTTATCTTTACATTCTTCTGAAGGTTTTGTTCCATCTTGTCTGTGTTTTTTCCCCCTTCTTTTGAATGTATTTAGTTTCTTTTCCTTTTACTCAACCCCTTTCAAATTTTGCATGTGTGGGTCTGGGCCAGCCCAGAAACGCAGTTTTTTTAATATATTTTTGCTAAGCAGGAAATATTTCAAGATCTGGCAATGATTGCATTAAATATTACAAGTTTTAATCCATGAAAACAAAGGCTAGATTTTAAATTTTGCCCAACGACAGTTCTTGGGCCCTTAATGGGCTAAAAAATTTCAGCGATTTAGGCCCCATTTTTTTTTAAAATATCATAAACTCTTGTTTAATGCAAAATTTCAAGGAATTTCAGGTCCATTGACCCTATTTCGGCAAAAAAACCACTATTTCATAATATTTTTATATCAACTCTCTCAAATTCTTAAATTTCAGCCAAAATATTTTCTCAGCATATAGGTGAAAATGTGAAAGTTGCCACTTTGTAGGAATTCAAACTGTCATCTGATTTGGTGATTTTATATTTCATATGGTGATGGGCCTCTTTGAATTCTCATTTGATTTAAAGACTCATTCAAATCGAAACTACGGTCCAACTGAGATGACCCACTTTTTTAAGAAATGAATTGGAAAGGGGAGACAGCATTTGTGTTTGGGTTGTGGATATATTGAGACTAGAAGGGTATCAATTTGGGAGCTCAGCAAGAAAATTACCATATCAGTACACAAGATTGAAGGCTTTGCAAATTTTTTTAATGGATTGACTGATTCAATTATGATTTTGCAATTAAAAGTGGCAACTCAAGTGAGTTGCATCTGATTTAGTGAGTCCATGCAGCTAGGTATGATAAAAAGAAGTAGTAAGTTGAGCAAGTATGAAAGGAAAAAAAACTTCCTCGTAAGGAAATTGAAGCATAGGAGTAGAGCATTTGATCTTCTTATCGAAGATCTCCTTGTTAGTATCACGACCCGGATCGAGCAGATACTCTTCTCATTAAGATAGTAATCACCCCCACACCACTGTAATTTGGTGTCTGCAACAGCTGAAATTCCATAAAAAATGGTGAAGTAGGATATAGATGTGTCAAAATCTCGCCAATTTCTGAAGTCTGGTATCTATTCATAGGCACCCAAGTTTTCCTCTATAAGCACTCACTCATGGGTTAACCGGCGTTGAAAGGGCTGCACCCTTTAAAGGGAAATTCATACTTCTGAAATGGTACCTCTTGAGAAATTAGTGATTGATATTATTTCAATATTTTGAAACTATCCAACATTTGTTTCATTGAAATTACCAAGTTTTGTAGAAATTGCCGAACTTTGAAGCTTTTCATGGTTCAAATCTGTAGCAGCAGCAGCAGCAGCAGCAACAGTAGTTTTGAGAATTCAAGTCATGTGGAAAACAGCTTTTTACGGCATTAATACTATCTTTGTGTAAAATTTCAGGAGTTGGGGAATAATTTGCTTGACCATAGCCTACTTTTGGCAACTCTACACTCTTTGGATTCTAGTCAAGTTGCATGAAGCTGTTCCTGGAAGACGGTACAACAGATATGTGGAACTTGCACAGGCTGCATTTGGTGAGATTTAATTCCACATTTCTAGTAAGAGAAGTGATCAGATAATGAATGATGAGGATGCATTTTTATTGCATTACTTGTTATTGATAGTACAGGTAGAATTTTTGGAAAACAAACCTGGCACCGCCAATGGTTTGCGTTAATCATTAACCTCTGTAACTCACTGTATATGGCAACAAGTACGTGATCTAAAACAAAATGACTGAGAGAGAGAGAGGAACTTAAGTGACATGATCTTGAGCTAAATAAAAAATAGCATCAAGTGACAAGATCATGAGCTAGATGAAGATTTTACTGTGAAGGTTTTCTTACGAGAAAAAAATCCTACATGACAGACACCAAGACGCCAAATTTAGTTAAAAAAAAAAAACCACAAAGCAACAAACTCACAAGTAATCATACAGAAACACAAGAAATTTATGTGGTTTAATAGTTTGCCTATGTCCATGGTGAGATGGAAACAATTTCACCATCTTCAAGCAAGGACAGAGCTATAATGCTCTCTTCGTCATGTCTCTCTTTAGACATTTGAACCTTGTAACACTATAAATCTCTTTAAGATACAAATATAGATGACATCCTAAGAACCCCCAATTAGGGTCTAGTATCCAATTACCCTGGATACAAGACATCTTCACAACAAACTCTTGAATGCAACTCTATCCGATGCAGTGAGTGGCATATTGAACGCTAGAGTTGCATGATCAGTGGCTACTAATTTTGTACTCACCATACTCCCGACAGCCTATTATTATACTTTCTACATTCGTTACCAATCTTCCTTCTTTCTTTCAATTCATAAAATTTAAGCAAAATGTTATAATCCATGAAAGATAACCCAACTCTTAATTCTTTCTGGTCGAAAAGAAGAGAAGAAAAATAAGCTGAGATAAAAAAAAAACTACCAAAGGATTCTTATGATTTCAATAAAAATTAGCTCATATTGGTCAAAATGTTTTGTTAGAAAGGATTATCTCTTGTGCTATTAATCTTTGTTTGGCACTGATTAACATTAAGTGTGAGCAGGAAACAATTTTAATGTGGTGAGAGATTTCTATATTTGTTATCGTCAGTTAATGTTGTATGGTTTTGCTCATGCAGGGGAGAGGTTAGGTGTTTGGCTTGCTCTGTTCCCCACTGTCTATCTCTCTGCAGGGACCGCAACAGCCTTGATACTCATAGGAGGGGAGACCATGAAACTCTTCTTCCAAATTGTCTGTGGCCCACTTTGTTCTTCAAATCCTCTATCAACAGTTGAATGGTACTTGGTATTCACTTCTCTATGCATTGTCCTCTCTCAGCTCCCAAACCTCAACTCAATTGCCGGACTCTCTCTCGTAGGAGCAATAACGGCCATCACTTACTCAACCATGGTTTGGGTCCTTTCTGTCAGCCAACCAAGGCCTCCTACCATCTCTTACAACCCCCTTAGATTCCCTTCCTCCTCTGCTTCAGTTTTTTCTGTACTTAATGCACTTGGAATCATTGGTTTTGCATTCAGAGGACACAATCTAGCATTGGAGATTCAGGTATGCTTTGATCAACTTAAAGTTTGTTCCAAAATAGATTAAGGTTAGATAATCCGAAAAAGAAAAGAAGTGCTAAAGATAGAAATGAATCCAATCCTTTCATTCCATAGTCACCCAGAGAATTTCATTTTTGAATGAAGTTACATGACATGATTCTTATTATTGTTACTATTACTTCCTAGTTGTTCACAAATCTGTTGACTCGGAATCATAGGATCCATAGATGTCATAGATGATGAATCCATCTTTTTTCTGACTCCCTTACTTTATCTTTTGCATTCAAGGAGGTGCTTATTTTTGAGAAAGCACAGGACACTGAGATCACCAATATTGAAATTGACTTTTGAATTGATTTGTCAAGACTTGATCCACTTGAATTCTACTCGTCGAGACCCGATTCTCTGCTCGATTTTCGAGGACTTACACTCTTTTTTATCCTACATGTTTTAAACACTTGGTTTAGTAACAAGACTTGACCAAGACTATGTACTCTTGACTCGACTCGACTTGATACTGAGTTGTGAAGGACAATCCATGAAAATTATATCCAGTAACATTTGAATAGATAGTTACTCATTGTGCAGTATTATTTGAACCAATTTGCAATTTCAGGTACAGCCAAACATGCAACTAGAATGACAATTTTGCGACTATTCTAATAAAAATTGTTGTCTGAAATCGATTTTGCAGGCGACAATGCCATCAACTTTCAAACATCCAGCCCATGTGCCAATGTGGAGAGGAGTCAAGGTAGCCTATTTCTTAATCGCCATGTGCTTGTTCCCCATTGCTATTGGTGGCTTTTGGGCTTACGGAAACCTTGTAAGTTTTAATTGCTGTATACATTATCATCATCAGATGTGCTTTAATATCATAGAATATCATCAGGTTTTGGTTCACATGAATCATTTCATACTTACACGATCCCTTCAAAATGTGTGGTGCACCCGTACCAAACACTCTTCAAGGACGTTTCTAGTACTTTCTACCATGCTTTTCTATAATGATAAAAATAATATCACACCTTTCTTTGCTTGATTGTTTAGAGTAAAATTAGTATTACTGTTTTCCTTCACTGTTATTTTACTCTGACAAGCGTACCTGTACCCATGCAACAAAGCTGTGTGATATATTAAGTGTATGTATCATTTTTGTATCTGAATTATGATTTTCTGTTGTTTCTTCCCTTGTTTTAGATGCCTCAAGGTGGGATGTTGAATGCCTTATATGGGTTTCACAGCCATGATATACCTCGTGGACTCCTTGCTTCAACATTCCTCCTAGTCGTGTTCAATTGCCTGAGCAGTTTCCAGATATATTCGATGCCGGTCTTTGATAGCTTTGAAGCGGGATACACTAGCCGAACCAACCGCCCCTGCTCAATATGGGTGAGGTCTGGCTTCCGGGTCTTCTATGGCTTTATCTCATTCTTCATTGGCATAGCACTTCCTTTCCTCTCGAGCCTTGCTGGTTTATTAGGAGGCCTCACTCTCCCAGTCACGTTTGCATACCCTTGCTTCATGTGGCTTTGCATAAAAAAGCCTCCAAGATATAGCTTTAATTGGTATCTAAATTGGATACTCGGGGTGTTAGGGATTGCTTTTAGCCTCGCGTTCTCCGCAGGCGGTGTGTGGAGCATGGTGACCAATGGCCTTAAACTCAAGTTTTTCAAGCCAAACTAAGAATTGAAAGGAATTCCACAGTCCAAACAATACAAGATTTTTTGTGGGAATGTTGTCCTAATCTAAGGAAATTGAAGTTATGGAAGCATAGTATATATATGAAAGGTTGTTGTGGTATTGTTTTAAAGCTATAAAACCCAGTGACTCAGGTATGTAATTGGATTTTGTATCGGATTCTTGTGATATTTATTTGATATTATAAATGGAGGTGTGTTTTATCTATTACTAGTTAAAGAACATGCTTCACATGTGGTGTAAAAAGGAATCTCATTTGAACTTAAAGTTTTTCAATACAAACTAACCATTAGAAGAAAATTTTGAACGACAGTATTGGTCACAGGGATTTCTGTGGGAATGCTGCCATAATCTAAGGAAAGTGAAGTGAAGGAAGCATAATATATATAATAAAAAATGTTGATGTGGTATTGTTTCGTAGTTACAAAACTTCACAACTCAGGTCTGCAATCAGATTCTGTATTGTGATATGTATCGAACCATCAATATTACGAATAGAGTGTTTGTTTTCCCCATTGGTGTTGGGGCAGCAAAAGAGTTCTACACTGGTTGTGAAGGGGGGAATTTAGAAACTTATTAAGGATTTTAGTCACTTCACTTAATGGGTTAATTTTTTGGGCTGGATATCCAGTTCTAACAACTGGTATCAGAGTCATATTTCCAAACCAAAGCATGTGGAGTCAGGGGATCCTCTAGCCGGACGGAATGGACAGCAATGTTCTATCCGCTGGAGAGCCTCGTTCGAGGGGAAGATTGTTGAAGACAGCGAATGAATCCCATATTGGTTCTGAAGGAGGAGATTTAAGAACTTATAAAAAAGACTTAGATAACTCCACTTAATGAGTTACAATTGGTTGATAAGAAGCAATGTAGAGAAGCCGGTTCTTGCAAAATGGATATTTAACTATAAAATTTAAACTTGAGGCCTCAAAAGAGATCATAAGCCAGCTCAAGTGGAATGATGTTTCTCTGCATTTTCTGCTCCAAGTTGTGATAGCCTTCTTTTCCAAGTTATCGAATGGCAATTGTGTCTGTTCCTACCCACGAAGAACTAGAATTATTGGTATCTTGCATGTTCGCTTTTCTTTTAAATGAATTATTGAAGGTAAATGTGTGAGAAATGATTGACAAATCGGTTTTCTCAAATATCCTACCATATTATGAGTGAGTCATGGTCATATTCAATACATAAATACCAATTAAGATAAAAAATTACGTACAATTTTTTGTTCAATAAAAATTTATAATAAATAGTAAAAATTAAATACTAAAAATAATCTTAACCTAGTAAACTGAAATGGTTGGTATATCACATTTCAAAAAACATAAACTAGATAGAGCGGAGTTAAAAGTTAAGTCAAATTTATTTTTGACTTTTTTCAAGTTTACTTGATAGTTGATACACAAGGCTTACAGGTTTACAGGTGATTTTTTTTTAATTAATATTGCAGTCATATTAGCTATATCGGCCCAAAATTTATGACAAGGGTATATCAATCAAAGTTGGGCCGAAATTTGGTCGTTTTTCCGATAGAAAAGCCAATATTGCCGATATTGTGCTGGAGTCGAAGTTTTTAAATTTCAACCGAAATTTGTAATTAAGAGACAGACACAAGAAGAATCTAGTACAATAGGAAGCCAACATCACACCAGCTTTAAACTTTTTAAAAGATAAAAGAGTAAAATAGAAAGATTAATGTGAAAAAAGAAGAAGCTGAAAGGTCTTTCCTACAGCTTTGCTGCCTGCCATTTCCATCCACAGAAGATCCATCAGAAAAAGAAAAGAGGACATAAATTCAACTATACACAGTTCATGGACCCCTCATTTAGTGGCACTGATTGTGAGGAAAGATTTTTGGAGGGATACTTTTGTTGGGTCCGTGGATGTTCCAAGTCTCAATGTCCAAAAAGTCTGACCTAAAATAAATGAGTTTGATGTAAATTTTAAATAAATTTAACATTTTGGATTTGAATCCAAAGCATGATTTAAGTAAACCTAATTTTTGATAACACAAATGAGTATGCGTTATCATTATCAATCATAATCATGAGTCTTTGTTTCTTTTTTTCATGATCAAGGTGTCCAAACGTCTCACTTGTATTGGGACACGAGATATGTGAAAGCCTTTCAATCTCATACACACTCGGTAAGCAACTACAAGGAGTGACCCATTGAGGTTGACTTTGAATCGAACTCAAGATCCCGCTTCTTGAGGTGGGCGTCTTGACTGTCATGCCAACTTCTCGGGGTTCCATTGTCCTATCTATTTGGACTCGGCTTTTCGAATTTTAATTTTCTACTTTTTTCTATAAAAATTATATTGTCTATAACTCTACAATTTATCATGTCATTTTTTTATTCACTTCCTCTAAGTTTTCAATGTCTTCTATTTACTCCATAGTCTTAAATTTAATGGTCTTCAAACCACCTTTAAGTCATCTATTGAGGCCATTTTTATAGGCATTTCTAACTCTACTTCTCAAAGTTAATCTACTTATCCAATACACATGCAACTTCATTATTCTGTATTTGTCTACATATTATTTTTTCATAGTTTAACACTTTGCTCTATAAAATATTGTAGATTAATAGTTGTTCTATAAAATTGTTCTATATATATTTCACAAAATCTGCATATTACCCCCAAAATTTGAAAAAAAAATTCAAAAATCTGCATATTACCCCCTAAATTTGAAAAAAAAAAAATTCAACCAAAATTATTTTTACCAAAAGTTTTTTCTCGGGCTCTAAGACAATGTTAACATGCATAAAATTGCATAAATTTGGTGTTTGACTTCATTGGAACTCCACAGTTTATAAAATATGCAGATAAACTGAGCTTGAATAGTCCATAAACAATTACATATTACATAAATATGTCAGGGATTTAAAGTTTTTTTTTTTAATGAGGCATGTAAATCTAATTCAAGTATTCAACCTTACAATAGGATATAATATAGTCAATTTCATTTAATCATTCCTCATATTAGTTCGTTGCAAAAACCTTGTCACAAGACATAATATGATAGGTTTTGTGAATTTGTGTAAATCAAGACATAATGAAGCAATTAAGTTTGTGTAATTACCTTATATAAATATATTTCTGCTTGCTAACTTAACTGCCATAACTTTTTTTTTTTTTTAATTTATTAGAACCATTAATGGCTAAAATTAATGCAAAATTATATGTTTTTCTCAAACAAAGTTTTTGTCAAGTTGAACCTGAGTAGGCCGGGTTGAGCCCGAATAAGCTTCCATTACTTAGCATGACTCGAAATTTTCTTCAACTCAGCCACATTGAGTTTGTGACGACCTGAATATCCAAGTATGATATTGTCCGCTTTGAGCCCACTTGGCCCACACAATTTTACTTTGGACTCCGCCCACTTGGCCATGCCCAAAAGGCCTTATACTGGAGAGGGGCTCCCCCTCACTTAAATCTCATTTCTCCATACTCATCCTGGGCGATGTGAGACCTTTCCTGCACGCCCAAGTGTGTGGGACGTTACAATTCACCCCTTTAGGCCTAGAGCCGTCGTCAGCTCGGCTACACACTAGGGCCCACATAGACAGAGGAGGTGAACCTAACTCTTATACCAAATTGTGATGACCCGACTCTATGAACATGATATTGTCCGCTTTGAGCTCACTTGACCCACATGATTTTATTTTGGACTCAACCCACTTGATTAGGCAAAAAAACCTCATGCTCGGAGAGTTGGGTCGTGAGAGAGTTACTGTGTTTGTTACATTGCAGTATGCCTGCACCAATTTGAGAGAGTTAGAATAGGCAATTGGATAATGGAAAATCAAATTTAATTATAAGTGTCAACTTTAAATAGATAAATAAATAGTTTAATCAATTAAAATGTAAATTAAAAAATACTATGAGAAAAAAATTGAAGATGGTCATTGATGGTCATCCCATCTTGAGATCCAATTTATTTTATCATTTTTGACTTTTCACGTATGACATATATTGACAAATTGATGACGTTTCATACTATTGTCTTCACTCTTGGACTTCCTTGGCTTTCATGCAGACATGAAGCAAAGTGGAAAGAAGGCTGACATAAATCCCTAGGCCATAGACGAGAAACCCTAGAAAAATAATACAAACCTTAGCTATTCCCATTATCTAATCCTATTTTATATGACAGGGATCATTTTTGTTTGGATGATAAATTTAAAATTTAAAATGTTATTTTTGTCTCAATGATATTCATTTGATATATCTTTATTGTTGAATTAATTATGATAGATATTTGATGTTTTTTATTTTATTTTAGAAAATAAAAGTTAAAATGATTTAATAGATCTCATTTTAATTTCTATGATAATTTTATTTAATCATTTAATTCTTTATTATAAAATGAATCGCATATATATATATATATATGTGTATATATATATATATATATATATATGTGTGTATATATATATATATATATATATGTATATATGTATGCTCTTCTGAAACCTAAAACATTTTGTGGAGCAACCATGCCTACCACCATGCCTTCCTCTACCGCCTTGGTTTACTTCCCTTCCGCTTGGGTTATACTTGTCATATTATTATCATCACTCACCTTCATCTCCATCATTCTTTTCATCTGTTGGGCTCGTCGGAGATTTACCACAGTCATCGAAAAACCAGCCAAGTTTAGTTTCAAGAGTACGAAGAGAACGACGACCCCAATGTCACTGCTAGAGGTGAAGGTGGAGCTTCCTAGTATAGTCATCTTTCAAGATGAGGCAGGTGTGAACAAGTTCGACCCATTTGAGTTTGCTCAAATTCCGGCCGTCCGGCTTGGCGACGGGACCCTCGGGCCTCTCTATAAGGTTGTGCTCAACAATGGCTTGATCGTTGCAATTCGGAAGTTCCGGCCGGGGATGGCGAAGCCGCAGGAGATTGATAGGTGGATCAAATTCTTCGCTGGGGTCCGTGATCCTCGGCTCTTGCATATAATGTTTAGTTTTTGGTATGGGAGTGAAGCCTTTGTTATCTATGAGTACATGTGCTTAGGGAGCCTTGAGGAGCTTTTGCATGGTAAGGAGAAAATTCTCAATTCTCATTTTTCTTTCATTCTTATCAATAATTATATCTCCTTTCATTTTGCTTCTTAGATCAGCGTTATATCACAATATTTTCTAATCACTAAGGTGTTCAGGCCTCTTAGAACACCAAAATAATTTTCAAAAGAATGTATAAACCTCCTTATCCACACACTGCATAACTCTATAAGAAGTTGTCCTTTGAGGTGGAGCGGAAATTGATATCAAGACTCGCGCTTATTTAGACAAATTCTTAACCAATCACTCCAACCCTTTTGGGTTGAATCTCATATCACCATGAGAAACATTATTTAATCTTTTTAGTTGCAATGATTGTAAATTTTACTCTTTAGTGAAAAACTTTTTTCACCTCGGCATGATAGAGATCCTTACTATCACTTTCCTCACACTAAAAGGTCCATCCAACTAAAGATGTAAAGGCACAAAATTCGTATAGTCGATGAGTAAACTTCCAATATTGAATGAGAGAGCAAGTGAGTGGAATCGTTCCAGTCTTTCAACTATAGAAATCAATCAATTCATCGAGTTACTCAATACCAAGTCAACTAAAATGAACCTTGTTACTATTGAATGATTGAAGGCTGAGTCGCTGCTGATTTACAATGTAGGGAGGGAGGGAATTCAATTCACTTCTCTAAATTGGGGAATCCGACGGCGTATAGCTCTTTGTGTATCGATGGCCATCGCGGCGGTCCATGCTTGGATCACTGAGAAAGGCGAACCACTGGTATGTGGTGTGATCAAGGCATCCAATGTCTTGATCCGGACCGACTTCTCCGCCTGTCTTTCGAGCTGTGAAACACCTTATCTTGCGCCTTCGACATTGATTGTTCGAAGAAATCCCGGTCGGGTTGCTCCTGAATTGGCCCGTGCTCATGCTCAGATCGCATTCACGCAAAAATCCGATGTGTATAGCTTTGGAATATTATTGCTTGAGCTCATCACAGGCAAGAAGTCTATAGTGAGTGATGAACATGGGCAGATGAAGTTGACTAAGTATGTAAAGATTGTTAGACAGAGAGAGGGATTGATAGCAATTTATGATAAGAAGATGGTGGATATAAATGATGGGGTGGCCCACATGGTCAAAATAGTTGACCTCTGCCTTGTCCAAAATCCAAATGAGAGGCCAACCATGGAAAGAGTGGTGGAGATGATTAGAAATCTGCAAGACTAGACTTAATTCTACTTGTCTTTGTTACAGTCATTTTACTTTGTTTTTATCTTTTTCCCTAAATATAGCATTGGATTCTCCATCAGAATTGAGAACTCTTTTCTGTCGTAATTAGAAAGGGATTTTTAGGTTACAGTGTGAAGAGAAGAGCTTCTCATGGAATGCATATCAGCCACTAAATGGTTTGTAAAAAGATTGTAAGAATGAAGAAAAAATACTGTAATTACAAGTGATTTACTTCTGTATAAATGTTGATTAGACTTAATTATGGTGCAAGTGTGCAGGTCATCTATTTTCTTTTTAAGATTTTCTTTTTAAGATTAAGGTCTGCAGGTCATTTAAAGTACTTGATTAATCTTTCTATACGTGCAAATCTCTCTACCCACACATCGAATAACACTATGGAGAGTAAAATTTTGTGTTTAGAGTAACTTAAACTCAGGTCATCTATTCAATTTATTAAATGAATTTTTTTGTTTTGAATTTATGTGTGGGAAACCGTGAGATACCCAGCTTAAAATCTCCATGGGTGAGCTACCCCAGAGCACACCAAGATTAGACCATGGGGACTTGAATCTACAACCTCCCTACTAACAATGAGAGAGAGATAAGGATATGATTAGACCAATAGGATCTCTAGTTTCGAATGTTATCATAGGCATCGACTATGATTAGACATAGTTGTTATGCCGGATCATAGGTCTATCGGGCCAACCCAAATTGAATATTAATTTAGTCATGACCTGATTAAGAACTGATTGGGTCGTCTAAATCCCACCCATTTATAAGTGAATTTAAGTAAATCCGACTTATTTAATAAGCGAATTAAAAAAAGTTAAAGGTCAATTCCACTTTAAAGGATTGAATTAGCTGATAAGTCGGATTTTATCAATTTGATATTTGATTATAAGAATTACAGCAAATTACATTAGAAGTCTATTCAAGTGAGCCCCTTCAATTATTGAGCTTAGGCCTGAAATATAGCTTAGATTATAAAGTTGGGCCTTAGCCATAGAAAAGAAATGAAGAAGACACAACAAACATTGGTGCAGGGGACGTGGAGGTATTGAAAGAAGCTCAATTGTAGAAATTATGAAGAGAGATTTTGCTAAAAATTATGAATTTGAATAAGTACATCTACAAATTCAATGTACTTTCATATTAAAGAAGATGGTTGTAAAAATAATTGGAGGTGTCTTCCCTTGTGAATGAAGGAGAGACCATCAATTTTATTATATAAAAAATAAAGATTACAAATATGGAAAGAAAATCAAACTAAAATAAGAAAGACATTAAAAAATAAAATCTAATAATATCTAATTGATTCTAACACCTGAATTGTCTCTTTCGAAAGGAAAGGATAAGCACAAATGACCAATGTTACAACAGGGATCATAAGAGCCCCAAGGTAGAAACATTGGTGTCTTAGTTTCTCAGAAAGACATTAAGTAAAAATAGACTTTGAAATTCCACTTTATCGAGTCTGATGTAAATAGGAAGATATAAATAATTTTTTTTTTTTTAAAGTTTCAATCTTATCTGATGATCTTATCCTTGATTTTAACTTTTAAAAATCAATGATCTATACTCATTAAAATTTGAAGGCCAAAATTATATAGCTTGAATCATCAATTGACAGTGAATTCACTTATTGTACTATATATCCATGTAATTATTTATCAAATAAATCTAAATTTGTACGACCTAAGATTGATCTAAAAACATATCTCATTAGTGGTCTCTCTACCCTAACCTAACTTATTACAATTGGAATATGAAGAGTCACTTCAAGCTATAGTTCTTTAGTAGTCATCCCAAAGTCCCGTACGTCAGGCTGCCTCGTCAAGAAAAGAATTAAGGGTGCAACGTAGGTGGGGCTTAACCTGAGCCCACATTGGAAAACCCAAAACATTTGGGCTTGGGTTGAAATTTAAGGCATCTACCTTTAAGACTTGAAATTGGACTCGAGCCCCACAAATACAATTTGGACTTGGTTCAAATTTGACTATTTTGATTAACCTGATCGAGGCTCAGGTCCACTCAGGGGTAAAAATATCGGTTGATACTATGCGTATCGGCCGATATAATTTGGATTTTCAGCCACCGAATTATATCGGCCGTACGTATAGTATCGGTCGTACAAAAAAAAATTCGGCCGATATGACCGATTTTTTGACCGAATTATCGGTCATCATATCGGCCGAATTTTAAAAATTCGGTTTTTTGTTTTTTTTTAAAAAAAGCTTTTTTTTATAATAAATATCGGCCAAGATGACCGATATATCGGTCCAAATCTCGGCCGAATCTGGGCCGAATTTGGGTCGAAGTGGCCGTTTTTTCCCCTAAAAAACAGTAAAACTCGGGCCTGGCCCAACTCAAGTCCGGCGATATTTTGCCGATATATCGGACGATATCCCATGTCCGATATATCGGCGAGATCTCGGACGAGATCTCACCTGTCAACCAATTTCTCCCTTTCACATCTCTGTGTACAGCGGAATGCAGGATTCGGCTGGTCCGGCATGCGTGAATATTTTATTATTTTTTTTAAATCTGAAAAATTGAACCAGTCCAATTTTTTTCTATGAATACCATTCACTTACATCTCAAATTTCACACCTTATTTTCAAGGAAAAAACCAGATTTTACTATTTATCTTCCAAAAAAAATTCACTCTTCATTACTTGATTTAACTAAGTTCTAAACGACCCGGATTTGTTTGAAACCGAACGATCCAGACCGTTCAAAGGTTTCTTCATTTATAGATCTACTGATCTTATAAGTTTTGTAATTTATTTCGATTATCTGTATTTTATTTTAATTTTTTTAGCCAAAAATGACATAAAAGTGTTACAAAAAGTTAAAAAATGCTTGAAGTTAAATAAGATATGTAGTAAATAAAAGCTTTATATAGGTATTATAATTTTTTTCCTTATGAATGTATCTGTAGTTATTTTTTATCTACTTTGTTAGTTACTTTTTTTTTCATTTATTTATTCCTTTTTGTTAACTATTTCAACATAAAATAGCATAAATGAAAAAAAAAAAAATTAGAAAATGATAATACCTATAAAATAATAGATGAAAATTTTTCATTTGCTCTTAGTACCTGTTGCTAACATGTCAAAATTTACAACAACATTTTTTACATTCACTTACTCTTTATTTTAATTATTTCATCATTAACTATGGATTATGACATATAAATGTTAGTAAATGGTAAAACCTATAAAATAATACATGAAATTTTTTTATTTGCTGTTATTTACTGTATACTAACTTCTTTTACAGGGATGTAATTTTTTCCTTTTATTTTCTTTCTTTTTATAATTATTTCATTATTATCTATGGGCTATGACATATAAATGTTAGAAAATGGTAAAACCTATAAAATAAGACATGAAATTTTTTTATTTGCTGTTATTTAATGTATACTAACGTCTTTTACAGGGATGAAATTTTTCCTTTTATTTACTTTCTTTTTATAATTATTTCAATATTATTTATGGATTATGACATATAAATGTTAGAAAATGATAAAACCTATAAAATAATACATGAATTTTTTTTATTTGCTGTTATTTAATGTATACTAACGTCTTTTACAGGGATGCAATTTTTTTCTTTTATTTTCTTTCTTTTCATAATTATTTCATTATTAACTATGGATTATGACATATAAATGTAAATGGTAAAACCTATAAAATAATAAATGAAATTTTCTTATTTGCTGTTATTTTTTTATTATAATTAAAAATATATGACATTTGTGTGGTTATCAGTTCAAGTAATTAGGACCTCATTAGTTTAATTTTCTACATTATTATGTAATTTTCAATCATTTTATTATTTATTTATTTTTATTTCTATAACTTCATAACTTAAAATAACACTCATTCACTAAGAAAATAAATTATAAAATTATTTGTACAACTTTTCCTCATTTATATCATTTTTCTTGTAATTTTCACCATTTCATTACTATTTATATAATTTCCCACTATCATAACTTTAGAAGATATAAATGTTTGATATTTTATGAAAAAATTACATATTCCATAAGCTCATAATTATCTGCATTTACTATAAATTTTTTGGAATTTTTTTTTTAAAAAAAAAAAAAAAAACGGACAGGAGAGAGAAAAAGTTCGGCTAATATGAAAAATCGGCCTGGATCGGCCGATTTTCTACCCCTGGGTCCACTTTCTTTAATTACAATTCGGACCCATACAAGGGCAGACCCAAAATCCAAACCAGCCCAGCCCACCTGAGTTGCAACTAGTAAACATCTTCTCTCTTATGGGTTTAGGTTTAGGGTTAGGGTTATCGAATTTCAAGTCAAATCCGAAAGTGGAGTCTTCAAACTCGGCTGCTCCCAATTTGCTGTAAAAGCAGCAGAGGCCCAGCCTGGGCAATCTGTATCAACGGTATCAAGTCAGTCCTCCTTTCGTAAAATTACAATTCTGATATCAAAGTTACTGTTTAATGCAAAATCTTTTTCAATCTAATACAGAAATCAGAAAGCTATTCCAAGAAACGAACGTTGAGTTGCAAGATAGTCATGAATAATAAGTAAAATTCACAAAGCTTGCCATTATATACACCAAAACACCAAGGGGTTCAGGGAAAAAAGATAGGTCCTTCAGCTAATAATTTACATATTTGCACGCTCTACTTCCCTAATAAACATCATATAAACAAAAATCAATCTGCTCAAAGCAAACCAAAAAGCAGTATACACAAAAAAAAAGAACTCGATTAGGGGAATGGCGTTCATCAATCGGTTTCGTGGTCGGGGGCACGAGAATACCATGCAGGACACTTGCCCATGGTTCGGAGGAGAATGGTGAATTGAGAGTCCGGCATTCTCCCTTTCTCTTCCTCTTCCAACTCTTCTTGTGTCTTGGGCAGTCCATCCGGAATGACAATGTACTTTTCACTCTGCTTCTCTGCATTTGACGGCTTATTTTTTTCGAACTCATCGTCTCTCATTTTCCGGTTTCCTGCGATCCCATGTAAGCATCCAATTAGGCTCTTCACTCCACCTGCTTGAATGAGCAGCTTCTCTATTTCGTCTTTTGAAGACTCTCTCTTAGGTTAAATCAAGATGTAAAATATAAGGAGCCGAGTCATTGCAGTTTCAAAGATTAAAAAAAAATGCATTCAGATTTTGTCAAGCTTACTTCGAGATCCTTCAGCTCAAAATATGCTCTCCAACATTTGTACGATTCATCACTGTCGAGAGTTGAGCAATAATCTGCAAACATTAATGAATAGAACAAAACGCCATCAAGGGATGATGAAGGTGAGAGAATGAGCTGCAACGAAATTGAGGCTATGAGTACAAGTTGTTAGCAATCGCAAGAAGGGAATATAAAACAATTACAGATTTATTGAAAAAAATCTATAAAAACAACAAGAGGTTGGGCAACAACTGATTTAAGGTGGGAAAGGTGGAGAATTTGTTTTGTACATTCCCAACTAATGTGATACTCGTTCTCTGCTCTGCCAAATGCAATTGCAGAAACATATAAATACCTATGCCATTACTGAATGTGCAAGCAAATGAATGCCCATTTGTTGTAGATGAAACGAGCTCAAAGCAACAAATCTGATCCATCAAAGCCTTGTGCCATCTATCTCAGGTTGAAGCACTGTTCAACTCAATCTAAAATGACCATGCATGGGGGTTGATTGGGGTCTCTTCTAAACTAGTGTGAAGACCGCCTCAGACAGCACTATTTGTTCTTGTAATTTTTTTCCCTTTTACTCTTTTGTTGAGAAAAGTAAAATTCGTTTTATCCAGTCCTAATTATATTCTTTCTTACACCATATATCAATTTTAATATATGCATCCCAACTACATGCGCAGCATCTCTTCTATTTATATGCATCAGCCACGAGAAGCCTGTATCAGTACTGCTCAAGAATCAAAAACTCTTTTAAGGATCCTCTCTTGTTTTGTTTAAAGCAATCAATGGCTGCCATTAAAAAAAGGGTAGGCGTATCAACCATTGCATAACCGGGTCCTCAATTAAGACAACACTCACTCCATCTCATGGTTTAAAAACTAACAAAATTTTGGCATGAGTTGCCCAAATCATCTCAATTTGATGTTTAGTAAAGCAGTCAGCAAACTGCATCAAGTTTTTCCAAATGGAAAAAAGTCGATTGCATTGTGACTTGACTCTGAAATTCAAGTTTTTAAGCCATGTTTCATCCATCACACAAACTCATGTAGTGGAGGGATTGAACCAGTAAACAACTGACTGGCGAATAATAATTCTGAGAATCCATAACAGGGTTGGCTAATTTGAATGACAACTAGGAGACGCAACACCAGTTTCTTCACAAAATAGGGCAAGTCTTGCACAAACTTATTTGAGCCCAAACCTGGCAATGAGAGCTTTCATGTCAGATCGAGCTCATGCTATCGATGTCACAAAAAGGGAAACTTAGGGGCTCTATACAATAGCTCCGGTGATATTAACAGAGTCAGCCATTTTCTGATGGGCAAGTCAAATTAGATATGGAATTATTCACTTTCAAAGTGGAGGTGCGATCATCCAACTAATCCAAACCCCGTACCGGAAGCAATAAGAGATTTGCAGTGGTAGTACATTGGAATTCTAAAATGATAATTTTTTATTTCTACTAATATGAAAAAAAAAAAAAACAAGATTCCAGAAGGAATTCGACTATTTTTTTTTATTGAATGCGACCTACTCAAAGAATATGCTTGTTTCATTTCAGTATATATCCATCACTTTCTGTATTCTACTAAAAGAAAGAGAAGGGAAGAATTTCAGAAATGGAAATCAGACATGGAATTCACATAAAGAGACCCTTCACAAACTAGAGAGCAGCAAGCAAACATATGAAAGGGATAACTTGAAAGAAGTCCATTATTTTGCTTCACTTAAAAAAAAAAAAGATCCAATTATTTTCTCATATTGTCAAAAAAAAGCTTCCATCTTCTTCAATTTCTGTGAAAAAAAAATTCTCTTTCAATCTCTATGCAACACATCTCATCTACCATACCAAATACAATGATACCTCTGAGTTGGCCAAAATGCAAAATGAAAGAAAAAAATGCACTTGAAATGTCGAGGCAATTAGCTATTTGATATTTCAACTTCAATTATGCACTCTGTTTGGTTACTATATCATGTAGATAGCGAAAATTTTCACATCCGTCATTGGTATAGCGAAAATTTTCACATCCGTCATTGGTAGAGTCAATTGACCACGGGCATACTATATGCCCATCTCAAAAATGCCATGTAAAGATCTATGAAATCTTATAAAATAATGATCATCGTTTGAGTCATTTTATCTCGTATATTTGATATCGTTTCTTATAACTGAATACAGCAGAATTTTCTATGATAATAGGATTAAAACAGTGCAACAATGAGCAGTACCAAGTACCAACGGTCCTATTTCAAAAAATGTAAAATATTTTTAAATATGTAAAACCATAAAATTTTCAGATTAAGAACAATTAAATCATTTATCAAATCACGAGATCAGAGAGAGAGGGGTTTTTGTTGCAAGTTAAAAATTAAACTTATTTTAAACATGGAAAATAATATAATCATAATAAGCAAAAATTAACTTTAAAAATATACATCAGAGAGAGAAAGAGAGAAGTGCTTATCATAAAAGATGAAAAATTAAACTTATCTTTAAATATAAAATACTAGATTTTTTCAGATTAAGCAAGAATTAACTCACTTCTTTCAAAACATGAGATCTTCAAGAACGAGAGAGAGAGAGCGATTTTCGGATTAAGCAAAAACCGACTCCCTTCTTAAAAAAAAGATCTTCAAGAACGAGAGAGAGTAAACAGAATTTCTTTCAGATTAGGCAAAAAATTAACCGATCTCTTTTAAAATACCAAATCAAGGGAGGGAGAGAGAGAGAGAGAGAGAGAGAGAGCAAAAAACAGATACTTTTCAGGTTAAGCAAAAATTTACCGATTGCTTTCAAAATCCAGATCAGAGAAGAGAGAGAGAGAGAGTTACCTGCTAGTTCATTCTCAGATTTCTGGATGAAGGAAGGTTCTTTGACGCCGCGATCGATCTTGCTTCTGCTGAAAGGCTCGAGCTTCGGTATGAAGGCATTGCTTCTTTGAGAGTTGCAGATCGTCGTCGAAGCTGCTTTCGATCGACAGATCCGAAGCTTCCTTTGCAAAAAGGGACGAAGACGAAGAAGAAGAAGTTGCAGGAAACGGAACTGAACTCATCATTTTGCTTGCTTGCGGCTCTTCGAGAGGAAGAAAGATTTTCTGGTGATATTTTTACAGAGATGATTGAAGGGCGGATAAGGTATGGTGTTGCAGATTTTTCTTGTCCGTCGCGAAGAACTCTTACATTGGTTCAGCGCATTTATCTTCTTAAAAACCTTTACAAGGAAATTTTATTTAACCTTTTTTTTAGATTAGGAGATGTCCATCCCATCGAATAGTTATTCGGAATGTGAAAAATCCCTTTTATCTGTAGAAACCGGATAAATCAACGAAGTCTTACTTTACATATATTTTTATGGGGAGTGATCCTTCATTAAAGTTCCATAATTTGAACTTAAGATTTTCATCTAAAGATCTTACTCCTAAATCAATTGGGATATATTTTATTTAACTTTTAAAATAATATTTTTTATCAAAAAAAAATCTTCCCATAAATGGATTTTCTCGAAGAAAAATCCACCAATATCAACTTGATTTTTAACTCAAAAATTCTACCAGTATGAAATTTATCGATTAACTTGTTTCTTGATTTTGTATATATAAATATTTTTATATATAGTAAGTCCTTTCAAAAAATAATCAAATTAATTAATTAATATTATTATAAAACATCGTACTAATAACCGAATTTCAAAAAAATTTGAACCCCTATCAACTTAACTTTCTCTTTAAAAGATTTGATTGGATTAGTCCATTGATATGACAAAAGACATTGGTTTATCCATCTCGTCTGTTGAGCTACAATCTTATTTCAACTCATAAACTGGTTCATCACCGTTTCTCCAATGTTTTGGGCCGTAGATTATGATCCAGTGCACGAGATGGACGATCCAAATCAACTTAAGGGTGGATGTTGATGAGCAATGTACGGAATTTGGTCCCTCACGAGGGAGGAGAGGAAAGGAATGAGGATAAGTATTAGCGAGTGAATTATTTTATAATTTTATTTTCTGAAAGTTAAGTTTGGTTGTCTAGGTGGAACCGTGGGAGCTGCTGACTTGAGCAGTGGGTCGAGGATAAGGATGGGGAGCTCCATAAGATCTGAGCCGTCAAACCCATCACTGTACGATCTGACGGTGAAGAAGAAAACAACTATCAAGATCGTAGTTTAGGAACTGTTGGCGCATGTTAGCAAGGATGTGACTATAATTGGCTTGAAATTTGGAAAGTGAGGAATTAATTGGAGGGTGTCAATATAGACAACGACAAAATGCTAGCAGACACTAAAATTCGAATTTTAAATAAAAATTACCATTCTATCCTTCTATCTTTCCTAAGAAAAAATGGATCGATCGAAGCACAAAGAAGAAATCAATCGATCGAAAAAATAGATCGATCGAAGCACAAAGAAGAAATCAATCGATCGATCGATCCTGAGAATGAAAATCAATCGATCGATCGATTGATACTGAAAACGAGCGAAACCTTAACAAATTGATCGCACCATCGTGCGAACGATTCTGTCAATGATCCTACAGTTAATATATTATTTAAATAATAAAATTTCTTTTAAAACTTTAAAGTTATTTTTTAATCACTGTATATTTTCAAAATTTCTCAAATTTAATATCTGGACTAATTACGATAACTTGATAAAAATACTTTAAGACTTCAAGATCTTTTGACACTCCCAAATGCTTAAAACAAAGTGTTTTACAAATAAGGGTATCCCTAGGATGTGTCGAAAACACATTTAGGAGTGTCAAAAGACCTTGAAGTCTTAAAATATTTGTATCAGGTTATTTTAATTAGTCTAAATATTCAATTTGAAAAATTTTGAAAATACACAGTGTTTAAAAAATAACGCTAAAATTTTAAAAGTTTAATGTTATTTTTTAAACACTGTGTATTTTCAAAATTTCTGAAATTGAATATCCGGACTAATTAAAATAACCTGATAAAAATACTTTAAGACTTCAAGGTCTTTTGACCCTCCGAAATATTTAAAACACAGTATTTTTAAATAAGGGTATCCCTAGGGTGTGTCGAAAACACATTTCGGAGTGTCAAAAGATCTTTAAGTCTTAAAGTATTTTTATCATGCTATCGTAATTAGTCCAGATATTTTTGAGAAATTTTGAAAATACACAGTGCTTAAAAAATAATGTTAAAGTTTTAAAGGAAAGATAAAACTTTAACATTATTTTTTAAGCACTGTGTATTTTCAAATTTTCTCAAATTAAATATTCGGACTAATTACGATAACCTGATAAAAATACTTTAAGACTTCAAGGTCTTTTGACACTCCCAAATGCTTAAAACAGAGTGTTTTACAAATAAGGATATCCCTAGGGTGTGCCGAAAACACATTTAGGAGTGTCAAAAGACCTTAAAGTCTTAAAGTATTTTTATCAGGTTATTTTAATTAGTCCAGATATTCAATTTGAGAAATTTTGAAAATACACAGTGTTTAAAAAATAACTTTAAAGTTTTAAAAGAAATTTTATTATTTAAATAATATGTTAACTGTAGGATCATTGACAGAATCGATCGCACGATGGTGTGATCGATTTGTTAAGGTTTCGCTCGTTTTCAGTATCAATCGATCGATCGATTGATTTTCATTCTCAGGATCGATCGATTGATTGATTTCTTCTTTGTGCTTCGATCGATCGATTTTTTCGTATCAATTCCGCACGGAAAGACGGAAGGGCAGAATGGTAATTTTTACCTAAAATCTGAATTTCGGTGTCTACTAGCAGAAAATGTCGGTGTCTATATTGGCACCCTTAATTGGATTGTCTAAGATTTTTTTTTTTAAATTTGTTTGACATGAATTCACCACTTTTAGAACACGTTAAGGTTAAGTCATTAAGATTCAAACTTCCAATCTCTCTTTCTTAAAATGGAAAGCAACCAACATTTAAAAAATTAATAAATTCTAAATTAATTTGAAATTTAATGTAGATAAACACAACATAAATTTATATTTTAGTTAAGTACTCACTTTAAAATTTTCATAACTTTGCTCCTCTAATAGCAATAAAAAATTAAAGTTTAACTTGAATAAAACTTTTTTTCTAATATCTCAGATAATTTTTTCAATAAAATAAATTAATAATAAATAAAGAAGACAGAAGATGAAATAAAAAACAAAAAATGAATATATTTATTTTACAGAAATGACAGAAAATGAAGACTGAAAGACTAAAAAATATGTACTATTTCGAATTATGAAGGCTGAACTAAATAAAATAAAACTAATAATTGTAATAGTATATCTAGTATTTGGATTTTATTACAACGCGACCTTTTGACATTTGCATGGATTATTGAGTGGAAGGTGGAAAGCTGTGGGAAGATGATATTAGAAAGAAATATCAAAGAGATATTTTTAATTTGGAGGTGCGGCGGCCCACCGTATCCTTTCGCCTTTCGCTTTCTGGTTTCCAGATTTGGCGCACATGCCACAACTAGCGACTCAGTAGCCGACTCAGTAGCATCTCCAGCAGTTGACTTTGACTGAACTGCCACGTCGAAAGTAAAATTCTTTTGAAAATTACAATGATTTTTCAAATTATTATTATTTTTTATAAATTTACGTGTGAAAAACTGTAGATTACTTAGGGTAAAATCTCTAAAGGTGGATTCTTACTCCTAAGACACGTTAAAGTTAGAGCATGGGAGCTCAAATCTGTCACCTTCCACTTCCTAATTCTTTTAAAAATTACAACAGTTTTCTGAACTATTGTCACAAACAAACAAATACCATTTTTGAGATATTAAGAGTAATTGATAGTATTCAAATGTTTTTAAATTTGAGAATTTAATCAAGAAACTAATGGAAAATTTCATAGAAAATATAATATTTAAAACAATAAAAATATAATAAATGGTTTTTCTATAAAATCAAATCTTAGTAAAAAAATTATCAGTAATTTATTAGAAATTTATCAAGAATTTGTCGAAATATTATCGTGATATTATCATTTACAATATTTTAAACACTGTTTTATTGGGAATTTATCAAATTTTAGATAAATATGCATTATAACGCAATAATAATATTTTAACAATAAAAATGTAGTAAATTTTAAAATATAGTCAATATTTGTTACATTGTTTTGAACAACGGCCATCGTCTTCCAATAAATTGATAAATTTTTTAATTTTTATTTCATTTATTATAATAAAATGATAAATTAGAAATTATTGTAATGGAAAAAATTCAATCTATTGTAAAACAGTGCAATTGCTATATCAATTTCAAAGAAATTGATGAGAGTGTTGGATACGTTGTAAATGACGAGATTATTTTAGACGAAACTTTCTAAAATGGTGTTTTTGTGCCCCTACAGTTGTATCTTGAGCATGTGAGTCACCTTAAGAATTTAACGTTAATTCATTTATATTAATTTAGATTCATTATTTTTGTACTTAATCTATATTTCAAATTATTTTTCTAACACTTTAACTTTATTTATTTTTATTTTATTCAAACTAATTTAAATTGGGTTAAATCGAGTCATAAAGCAACCCTTTCAATAAAATAGATAATCAGGTTTATATATTATAATTTCAAAATAGTGAAGTGAAAATGGTGGATGGTAGAATTTAATATTAGTAGACAAATCAACCCAAATATCTTGTGAACCGGCAAAATTCAAGTTAATATTCAAACTTCAAAGCAATCTGTTCAATACATAAATTACGGGGGGTTACAAATTTTTTTTTATAGAGAATATAAATGTATTTCTTGACTCTTATTCAAAACAATCCAGTAAATAGAGTATTTTTTTTCCACTCTTATGTAAAAAGATATATATCAAATATCTCTTATAATTACAATTCTAACCAAATACAACATAATAAATATGTCATAACTCCAGTCAAAAGTTGGCTGAGTGTTAATGTGTTATTCTTTCTTTTAATTTTTGTAACTATTGTGATTTTTTTTTTTTATATGTGAAGAGTTCAAACACTTCATATTATTAACAACGTCAACCATTCTAATACATCTAAAACTTTGTTAGAATACACGGACAAAGTGAAATTCTCATTTTATCTTTACTAGTGTACTGCTCATCAAGTACTGATATACCGATAACACGCCGCTCTATATCCTATATGTTCTGCATATCGGTACACTGCTACTTGATAAGCGGTACACTGTTAGAAATAAAATAAGAATTTCATTCTATTCCATATCTCTTAATAAATTTTACCCATTTTAAAATGAAACAGCCTCTTAGTAAAAGAATTTGGCACGACTTATTGACACCCTATTTTTCTGCCTCTATACACCCATTTTTTTATTTTAGAGTGAAATTACCATTTTGCCCATGTATTTTTCATTCATTCGAACGAACTGTCCGTTCATTTCGGCATTCATTCGAATTAATCATTTATTCAAATGAATGTCACAGTGTAAATTCCATTTATTCGAATGAATGGGCTGAACAATATTCATATTAGTATTCAGCCCATTCATTCAGTAATACAAATGGAATTCATTCGAATGAACGGATCGATCATTCCAATTGAAATGAACTTGCTACAGTATGTACCCTTATTTAAATAATATATATTTTTTTAAATTTTAAAGTTATTTTTTAAATACTGTGTATTTTCAAAATTTCTCAAATTGAATATCCATACTAATTACAATAACTTGATAAAAATACTTTAAGACTTCAAGGTCTTTTGACACTCTCAAATATATTTTCCACACAGCCAAGGGATCCCCTATTTGTAAAACACTATGTTTTAAGCATTTGAGAGTGTCAAAAGACCTTGAATTCTTAAAGTATTTTTATCAGGCTTTCGTAATTAGTCCAGATATTTAATTTGAGAAATTTTAAAAATACACAGTGCTTAAAAAATAACATTAAAATTAAAAAAAAAAAAATTTACAGTTTAAATTTATCGAAGTAAATTAATCAGGCCCCCAGTCAGCGGACTAATAAGAGTCGGTCAGTTGGGATTCTTATCTGTCAGTGAGACATGAAACCGTCTTAATCTTACTTCGATAATTCGACTTCCGTTTCGCTCTGATACCAACTATAACGCCCCGCCTTTTTCCAACCTTCTGAAAATCAGAGTCTAATTTTTTTTTTTTTTATAAATATGTAAAGTGGAAGAGAGCGGGGAGCGTCACGACGCGAGCTAAGTCCGGACTTCCATAGTCCGACCCTTAACTGGCCACCCATGTGTGCACGGACTAACCCATGAAAAACAATCCACACATAGAACTAAGTAAATCATGCGGAATAATACTAAACTGATTGCGGAATCACACTATGTAGATAGCAAGTACTAGTCATCCATCCAAAATTACTTAAACTAAATAACCATCATCAAACTATTCACAAACCATAGCAAGGTTACTAAATTATTACAAGTCCACATAAAAGTATTCAATAGTCATTAACTAAAGTCCATTCCAACACCCAAGCTTCTATGCTTAGCTTTCCTCATGATCCTCAGCCTTTGCCTTTCCCTTTCCTGCGTCATCCACTAAGGATAGAAATAAGGCGTTAGATCAACGCACCCAATAGGTCTTCCGATTAGGGCTACCACATGGTTAGTATAAAAACATGCATATATCATACTATATGATCATAAAAAACTTATAAAACAATGCTATGTATGTATGCACATGTAATGAGTCCCACCCGTCACAATTATAAATAGCCATCACTTGACGGGACTCTCATCGTCAAGGTAATCCACAGTGCTCCTTCGTTTACTCTTGATATTACTCTCATCATCAAGATAATCCTCCTGGCGGGACTCTCATCGCCTAAGGAGGCCCCCACAGTTGCATCACGGGCATTCCGACGGAGTGTGGGTTCCGGTTTTCATATTCATCACCCCATGCCATGCATGAGATGTCAATGAGTATATGCCATTTATAAATTAATCATAGCATTCTAACTTAATTTGAAAACATAATACTTTAACAAATATCCTATATAAAAGAAGATAAAACCAAATATAAAATGTGGTTGCAAAGAGGTAGGAAAACCTAAAGAAAGTTCACTTAAGTGTCCGTTCTTCTTAACCGTCACCCGTTCACGACTCGTGCGCCGTTCAAGTCCCGTTACCTTGTTTATATAATAGCAAGTCAAGATACCAATCATTTAATTTCCATTTAAATCTAAGTCCCAAAAACCACCTTGTGGGGTTCCGCCATACCCATGGTCGAACCTCACCCACTTTGGATTTGATCTTCCTTTTCATTTGATCAATACCATCCATATAACTTCCTTAGACACCTTATATTAAATAATATACCTTGGTAGGGTTCGACCATACATCATGGCCGAACCATACCACTTTGGTTTGACCCTTTTTTCAAGTACTTTACTCTTTTTCATCCATATTTACATTATTACTTGTATTTACGGTTTTGTCACTAGGCTAACCAATATTTAATCTTGCTAACCATTATTATCCAAAACAAATTCACCTTAGTGGGGTTCGGCCATACCACTTGGCCGAACCTCACTATCTCAAACTTGGTCTATTTCAATCCTTCATTCATAAGATTACTTACCCATCAATCCATGTAATTAACTATCCCTTAATCTTTCATCATCTTCATGGTTCCACAAATGCTTAAGTCCATCAAAATCACTCCATGGGGTTCGGCCATACACATGGCCGAACCCTATGGTTCCTTATTTCCATCTATTTACCCTTTTGCTATTCATGCACCTTCATGATCGATAATATACTCTAACATCATAGTTATACATACTAAAATTCCATCTAAAACATTCATAATCTTCCATGATTTTATCCCTCAAAAATAGTCCATATGGTTCGGCCATACACATGGCCGAACTCTATGGTTTTCTTGATTCCAATCTCCTAATAATTATACATAATTTATTCATTGCAACTTAGCCATAAAAATCAATAGGGTTCAGCCATCCCATAGCCGACCCAAAATAATAACTTAACTCCATTTTACAATCCTTTAAAATCTTCATACATGGTATGGTTTTTATCTCTCAAAAACCATACAATTTATCAAATTACTTTCATGGGGTTCGGCTGTAACAACCCGACCCTTTAAATTAGAAATAACAAATTTTTAGAATTATTAACTCGGCTTTGTGACCGGTTAATATGATAGGGTACGGAAAGAGCTTCCCGAAAAAGGAGTATGTGACCCGATCAGAGGTCATTTGCTTAGTGATTTAGCCCGACGAAGTTCGGAGGGCATTTTAGACATTACTTAAATGTCTTTTGTTTTACATATAAAATCATGAATAATATTTTATAGACCCCTTGAGTGTGAAAGACCACTCTTCTGATATATTCAGACCTTGAAATTCACACACATATTAAGCTTTTGAGTACGCTACTCAGTGGTATTTTCGGAATTTCACGAGTATTCCTCGAAACGTGAATTTACATATGCTCTTATCTAAAAACCCCGATTTTTAAGATACCCCGTATTCCGAAAATTAGCAAACTCAGATCACATTCGATCTGTATTTTATCAAACTCTTTGACATATGTAAAATGTCGAAAAGGGTATTTTTAACACTAGTTTCGAAGTGTCAAAATCACGGTGATTATAAGCCGTCTATTTTATTAAAATATTGACTTTGTGAAAAATACCCTATTTTTGGTGTCAAAACAAAAAGTGAACGTTCCACCGCAGGTAAACCCTGTGTTCTTAACACACCTGCGGTGTCGGATTTTTACGAGTTAAGGTCTAATATAGACGAACAGAAAAAGGGTAAGTTAACAGTAATTTTTACTGTTACCTGAGATAAGATTTTTTCATCTTATCTTTCTCTTTCTACCGACAGTCTTAAGAGATAAGATTTTTTTAACCCTTTGCCCACGCAACAAACGGTCAGGGATCATCCAGCAGTTTTCAATAGTATTTTTCAAAACACTATAAATAAATAGGTGCAGTGAGTTTAAGTTAAAATTACAAATTTACTAAGTTTTATCAGATTTTCCATTTTTTTCCTCTCTGTTGCCAGACGTTCACTATTCCTCAAGTGGTTGTCTTAAATTCTTCAGAAGATTTCTGTAAATGTTTATTTTAAGTTAATATTTTTAGTTTATAGACCTCATTAAGAGGAAGGTAGATATTTAATTTCATCAGAAAATGATTTACAGTTTTCTCTATAAAAATCAGCGAAGAAAATACAAAAAAATAGAAAAATCTGTCCGTGAGTTGCGGCGCACTGTGCAGGCCCAAAAGGGCATTTTGGTAATTTGGAAATTTACGGATGAACAGTGCCCCCGTGAACAGTATTTTTCGGTGAACAGTATTTACGGGTGAATAGTATTCATGAACAGTATTTTTCACGGATGAATAGTGCTTGTGAATAGTATTTTTCGTGAACAGTATTTTTTACGGATGAACAGTGCCCGTGAATAGTATTTTCGTGAACAGTATTTTCACGGATGAATAGTGCTTGTGAATAGTATTTTCCGTGAACAGTATTTTTTACGGATGAACAGTGCCCGTGAATAGTATTTTCATGAACAGTATTTTTCACGGATGAATAGTGCTTGTGAATAGTATTTTCCGTGAACAGTATTTTTTACGGATGAACAGTGTCCGTGAACAGTAATTTTCGGTGAACAATATTTTCGGATGAATAAGTGCCTGTGAACAGTATTTTTTCGATGAATAGTATCCAGGGGCATTTTGGTAATTTTGGATATTTTTGGGGGGCAAAAACGTAATTTTTGAAAAAAATTCAAAAATGAAATTTATGTTATTTTAGCTTAGAAATACTTGTTTTAGTCCACTTGGAGGTTTATTTTTTAGCCCGTATTTCGCTCAGGGGCAAAATCGTATTTTTACAAAATTTCAAGAAAACTCTCTAAAACGTGTTGTCATGATATTCCAAACGCTTAGGAGTATAAATTATGGCTATATAGTGTTATTATACGTTGTATTTACGCCGTTTTTCATTTTAAACAGATTACTGAAAAACACTCGCCGACCGAAGGTGAGGAGATTCAACCACACTATGTGTTTACTAAAATGCATCTCATTTTGCATTCAATACAAATGTTTCTTTCACCATTAGCCTTACGGCAATAAGTGGATATCCGTGGTCATCTTTATTGATGGAAATGATGTAATAGGATTAGAACGCGATACCGACACTGTTCACACGTAAGGAGGTGATTATAAGTTTCAACATATGAAACGTGAACTTGAGAGTGTTTCGGGATGTCGAGATCTAGTCATCATAAAACGGAGTACGGAACCCACTTATTCCTAGAGACTACTTAGTATTGTGATATGGGTGATCTGATGATAGATCAGGTATCCAACAGTGATTCCGATAGGAATATGCATTCTGTGTATAAATGATGAGTATAGGGTAGGCATACTCGATTGGAGATAACGGTAACACTTATTTGTGTTATAATGTAACCCGTTGGTGGGCTTTTAATCTGTGTTTAGTTTTTCAGCATATTATGTACTTATTGCTGATATTTGTATTATGATTCCATGCGGGAGGGCTTAGGAATTTATGTTAACTGAGTGAGGTTATTATGATCATATGTATGAGAGACATTATGTGGGTTGATAATTATGTTTAAATCCATGTATTGATGTGCATATTGGTTGATGTACTGTGCATATCAAATTACCTCACACCAATGTATGGAGTACCTAGCTCGTGGAGGGCACTGGTACGAGGTGTATTTAAAATACGGGCTGTGTGAAGCACTGAGCATGAATTTGCCGGTAGTGTAGGAAACGTATTACTCGCGGTTAGGGGAGAACCGTAGACGTCGTTTGGCGGGGGTATCTTTTTGAGAAATGAAGGACATTTCATGGTAGATAAATGTGTTAACATTATTCTACATGATTTCTGAGTGTATAAACTGTTGTTTGATAACATGTCTATTATGTTGATAATATGCCTTGTTATCTAGAACTTGCTGTTGTTTTCTCTTCATTGAGTTTGTAAAACTCACACTCCTTACGAAACAGGAAACCCAGAGGACGAAGGACAGGAGGATCATCAGCTGTAGTTTAGGGTGGAGTCCCTTTAGCTATCTACCCAAATGTTGGGATTTTATGTTTAAGTTAGTAGATATTGTACGTATGAACATGCAATGTAATAAACCCTTTATAATCGTTTGAAACACTGTAGGATGTAATAAAGTCTACTTCGTTTCTGATGTGCAATTCTGATGTTGATGGGATCGATTGATCATAAATGTTAGGTAGATCATGTGTGACATTTTCTATTTTGGATTCCCTAAGAGGTTAAGTTATAGATTACATGTTGGTTAGTAGTGTATCCACATATTATGCGTCGAGGTGAAATCTGTCGAGGTTTTGGGTTTTAAGCGGGCCCATGGTGGCCCCTCCATCTGCCTGGGATTTTTACCGGCTAGATATGGGTGGGTTCGAGGCTGCCAAATGTTAGATCCAAACTTATTCATAAGAGATATTAAAGTCTATAAGAGGATTTCCGCAAAGGCTCAATATTGTATTAGAAAAAAAAAAAAAATCTCACGTCAGTGGGCCCGGAGGGTCGGGGCGTGACATCGGCCATCCAAAGTGGCCGAACCCTATGATCCATGATTTGAACCCTTTTTAAACACCAAAATCTATTGTTTAACCTTTGATAAATTTGGCCATACCATGGCCAAATCATGTTCCCTTTAACCAACTTATTAAACAAAATTCCATGGAGTACTTACCAATCCTCTAAGCCTCTCTTCTTGCCTTTGATCCTTGCTTCCTTCCTTCTTGCTCCCTTAATCCTTTAGTCGATTATGTGCTTGATCAATGGTGAAAACACCAAGGGCTGGTTCTGCCAAGGAGATAGCTTTTGAGAGAGGGAGAGAGAGATGGAATTCTATGCTTTCTTTGAGATGGAATTCGGCCAAGTGATGGTGTGTATCCCTTTTGTTAATCAGCCACCATAACCTCTCATTAACCCTCATGAATTCTTGATCTAACCAAGGAGTCTTTTGATACTAACCAAGGCATCCCTTGGCACTCCCAACGTTGGACTTTGGGTTTCCATCATGAGATGGAAACCCTCCAAATTCCCCATGTGATTCTTATCCCATTTCATTAAATTTCATGCATGGGAAACCACTCCATGCCACCAACGTGTGGGAGTTTGCCTTTGTGGTGTTTGAGATCAAGGCAACTCCTCACCTCCCCATTTGACTCACTTGAATTACAAGGACCTTTTGGTTTCCATTTTAATTCACCCAACTCATTAGCTCAACTCACCCCATTTAATACCACTCATTTAATGCAAGTCAACTCCATTGTTTGATTCAAATCCAACTCATTTCAGCCCCAACTCAACATGATTTGACTCACCTTTTGAGTTCACTTGGTGGTCCACACGGTCAACCATGGTCAACATGGTCAGCTCGACCCATTGGGTCCCAATTTAGCTCATTGATCCAATTTGACTCCATGACCCATTTGTGGGTGGTTTACCCATTTGAATGTGTGGTTTACACACTTGCATCAAGCCTACCCATTTATCATTTATTTAATTCCCAATAAATTCAACCTAACCCAATTAAAATTGAGCTCACCCAATGGTCAAATAAGTCTACCATGACCCATTGGGTCCCAAATCACCATCTTGACCCAATTAGATGTACATTACCCATTTATTTTAATTTGAACCTTAACATATGTACATTGAATCTTAATTGAACCATGGGCCCCACAATTTTCCCACCTACAATCATAACCTTCTAATTTACCATTCCAATGGCATTTTTGTAAATATTTATATCTTTGAAAAATCGGAGTATTACAATATAACCCTCTTTTTAAAATTTTTGTCCCGAAAATCGAGCGAAATAGGGTTCCAAAATAAATTACATGAATAATTCAGGGTGAGCTGTTCTCATCTCCGACTCCATTCTAATGTGATGGAAAGACGATCTTCTTTTATAAGCTTTGATTTGTATATATGCGACATTTTGTGATTATTTTCACCTCCGACTCTCATCGTCTAGAATCATATATTGTTACATAGTTACTAAATTAAAGTTATTGAGGGTTATTCGTAATCTTACTACCTCAAAATCATTTATATCAGGTTCGTATTGACTCATAAAATCTATTAATGAGCTTTTGATGCGTTCCGCGCGAAAACGATCCTTAAGAAATAAAAAAAATTGAAATAGGACAAGTATTTTGGGACAGAGGGAGTATAAGAGTTAGAAAAATTAATAAAAAGCTTTCAACATGCAAGAGTCTGAAAAAAAAAATTCTCAATTTAAAATTGTAATTAAAATTGTGAAAACACCTTAAGGCAGATCAGTATCTAATTCAACTAACACTTGTCCATCCATCGCAAAACATTTCAATTGATAGAAGCATTTTTTTTTTATATAAAATAAAGGAGCCTCCTAAAGTTACACAGTGGAATTTGAAAGATTTTTTTAAGAATAATAATAATAAACAATGTGCTTAGTAATAAAGAGATGATATGAATTATAGTAGAATGTAGGAAAGGATGTCTAGACTCATGACATAACTAATGTTGATGTAGAAACACTATATAGTATATAAATGATGCTAATGTAAAAAATACTATATATGAAAAGAAAAAACAATTTAAGATATGATATAAGTCAAAATAATATGGTTGATTGAAAAGATTACAAGTTAGCAAAGTCGCTAATAAAGTTATAATTAAAGTCAAATAGAAGTCTATAATGATTTGTATGTCAAATTAGAAGGAAATGAAGGAGAGAAAAAATAAATTATAATCTTATTAAGGTGCAAGTGGATAGAAGTAAATATCTCGATCACGTGAGATGCATCGAGGATGATAACCATATGTTCTTATAGAAGACAAAGAAATTAAATAAAGGTGGAAAAAATACTTTAAAAACTTATTAAACACTCAATTGAAAAATTGAGGTAATAGAGGTAATATGAAAAGAAAAGCAAATAAGGGGGGTGGTGAAGAAAACAAGAAAAATTGAAGTAAATCAAATCTTGGAAAAGATGAAGAAGAATAGGGCACGTGACTTAATGACATCTTAATTGAAATTTAGTCTATTTTATGATAAAATGAGTTGTATTGGTTGACCCGACTATTCAATAAATTTTAGTTTTTACTCATTTTTATATCATTAGTTAATATTTATTTTTAAATTTAATTTTCTATAATGATTATATTTTAGTAATAAAAAATTATTTCAAATAAGATTCAGCTTGAATTCTTCTAAATTCGTCATAGACAGGACTAGAACAATGATGCTAGTCCATTACGGTGGGCTCAATTTAATTAATATTCATATAAAAGGTCGGGCTCGGGCTTCTTTGAGAAGCCCGTGGAAATCCCGTCAGGCTACTTGGCCCGTTTGCCGGTTCTTCAGAGTGATCTGTTGGATTAGATTTTTTTCAATTCTACGGTAAGTTCCAACGCAGCCCCACGTAAAAGAGGGTCAATTTTTTATATGACGGGCGGACTACCGAAAATACAAAAATAAATCCATGCGCCACATGACTCACTGTCTTCTCTCGAGAACTTCACCGTTCTGCCGGTTCTGCAGAGTGATTTGTTGGATTAGTTTTTTCTCTGATTCTACGGTAAGCTCCATCGTAGCCCCGCGCAAAAAGGTCAATTTTTTATAAATGCAAGTGCCGTAGGACTCTATGTCTTCTCTCGAGAACTCAACCGTCGGAGTGACCGAGAAAGGGTGGGAGAGAGAGCTTGAGAGAGCTCTGAATAGTAAAAATGGTGACGCTGAGGAAGAGAACCAGAATTGAAGAAACCCCAAAAAATGCGTACGAATAATTAAGAGAGGAAAGAATTAAAGAAAATTTGCAGAGGATGCAGGAACTTGGTATTTTGGATATCTCCCAAAGTCTCAAATCCAGCATCCAGTCCACCAGATTCCAGAAGAAAACCCAGAAATCTCCTCTTCTGAATCCTCTGCCTCCCAGACGCTCTTCCAGGTCTAATCTACCTCTTTATTTTTTTCCACTTTTTGGATTCTTCCCCCCCTGCCCCGCCCTTTTTTTCTCTTCTTTTGAAGTTTCCCGGGTTTCTGTTGGGTTTCTCATTTGGGACTGTCTGGATTCATGCGACTCCAGTTTTATGAAGTTTTGTGAAATTTTTTGGGTTTTTCTTCTTGCACCTGACATTTCTAGGCTAAATTTCTCTGCTATTATTTATATTTGTAGTTTTATTTTTGTATTGTTGCATCAAGTATGTGTCGATTTAATTAAACAAAAGAGGCATGTCTCCCTTTAGTGTAAAGGTTCTTGAGATTTTTTAATATTTCATAAATTTTCCCTTTTACGGTTGTTACCCATTTTTCCTTGTGAATATTTGCATCTAGTTTTCCATCTAATGGGATTTTCTTAAAGCAGAGGATTTAAGGAAGAATTTGACTATTTTCTAGTCAATGCAGCCTTCACCATCGTTACCTAATGATTCATGGTGTGTTGTTGTGGGTCTTAGATTGCAGAATGTAACTCCTATTAGCCATGTTGAAGTTGGTCGCGTCAAAGCTAAAAACACAGTGGAGAATGGGAAGGATCTGGTAAGACAAGGCAAGAGGCCTGAGGTCTATACAGAGGAGCACGATAAGTTGTTGGGTACATGTGAAATGAGTTGGGAACTGTTCAAGGATGGATACGATGAGAATGGGTCTCGAATATATGACCCAGTTAAGGGAAAGACAGTCCATCAATGCAGGTCCGGTTCCCATTTTCATTCACTATTTTTATTCTTAAATACCTGAAGAATTAAAGATAATATGTTTAATTCAGTGGCCTATTTGCGGAGATTGTGGCAAGTTTGCATTTTCTTATTATACTCTGTCAGACAACACCACATTGTTTTTGTGAATATGGTCCATAATGAATGCTTTATAATTCAGCCCCCTCTGTGGACAAGTCGTCTAGCATTGTATATTTGCATTAAAGAATCATTCCTATATCAGCTGATGATCAGGTGGATTCCTAGCCAAGTTCATGAGCTTGATTTTGAGGATTTGGTCCTAGTTTTCAATAGAATTGGTCATCTTTTGCTTCATTGGTTTTGTATCATGTTAGCTACAAAATTTGCTATTTTGTTAATTATTATTGTTATCACTCTTCAAAACGAGGGTGTACTGCTTTATATACTATAAAATACAATCAATTTTAAATAACTACGAGAATTAGCAGATACAATTTCTTTTGTAATCGTTTCATTCTCTTTCTCTTTTCTATTTTATTTTGTTGCCTTTATAAGGATAGCACCTTTCTTATTATGAATATATCCAAATCTTTTAACCCAAAGTAGCTAGAACCTCTGATAATGAAATCTTTCTTATTATGAATATATCCAATTCTTTTACCCCAAAGTAGGGAGAATCTCTGATAATGAAATCCTTCTTTTCATCCAAAAGTTTTGAAGTTCATATACCATTCAACCTCGTTAAATTTGGTCTAAAAGCTGATTTCCAAACTAGCTAGTGCTAAACTTTGTTAAGACAGATGACGGAAAGTAGGATCTTTGACTAAATATGACCATCAAAATTTGAAATTTGAAATTTTTTTTTTAAAAAAAATGAAATGATATGATGTGGTCGTTGCGTTACTGCTTACTGAAAGTAGAATAATATTGTCCTTCCGGTACTTGCTATTAGAACCTACATAATGTGGTCATTGTTATACTAGGGTTGTGTTTGAATGAGGGGCAAATTTTACAAGGGTTACCTCTGAGTAGGGTCACCCTTTAGAGTAGGAGTCACCCTTGAACATGGGTTATCCTTGTCTTATTTGGTAATTACAGTGGTAAAGTAAGTAAGAAATTACCCTAAAGGTAAAAAAATCTTGTTTGGCAATTGTAAGCAGGATTAATCTTATATATTAACAATTTTATGAGTATTAATAATTTTTATTAAATTCATATAATATAAAAAATAAAAATATAATTTTATAAAACATAATTATTGAATAATATTCATCAATTAAAAAATATTTTAAAATATTTTTGCTCCATAGGTGCAAAGAGGGGGGTAAAGAGGGGCAAGGGTTTCATGAAAACCCCAATGGTCCAAGGGGTTTTCAAAAAGGGTGAGGGAGGGGTAAAAATTTGAATTTTTACCCTCACCTCTCCATTACCAAATAAGGGTAACGGAGGGTAACCCCCTGTTACCCCCCCCCATCCAAACGCAGCCTGGTTGTACAACTGACATAATGTGGTCAGTTTGCTACTCCATCTTAGAACCAAATCTCTGCCTACTCTTTTCCATCCTAATTTTGCTCCCCATTTAAAAATTCCGCTTGAGGAATAGGATTGTTAAGCAATGAATTTGCATAGGCAAAACCTTTAACCAAAGGTGAGCTTTCATGTAACTTCAAGCTGCCATATTTGGCTGCAAATTGCTACTTGGGAAGGTTCTTATTACGAGTTCTTATTCTGTTTTAGGAGAAAATATTAGGTATCTTCATCATTTAAAGTACACCATTTTTTAAATTACTTTTGATGGTTTATTATCTGCTTCTCTTGGCTATTTCTTCAATTACTTTGAGCTTTTCTCTTAACATGTAACTTCCAAATAGCCCTTGCTAATTTGTATCTTCTACACTTTTTAGGCAGAAAACTCTTGGTCATCGTACACACTGTAGCAAATGCAAGATTGTTCAAGGGCAATTTTGTGGAGATTGTTTGTGCATGAGGTAACTTCTTAGACATTCCTTTCTTTGAAAAATAAGTCATATCATGTTAAAGGATAATTATTTGTAAAACCAATATTCTTTTTGAATGTTTGATCTGCCTTTGTCATCATTGTAAAGTTACAAACCAGTTCTTGAACCAATTCGTCAACAACCTTATGCAATTCAACTGTGATACTCAGATTAAAAAGTTATATAAAAGGTTTTATGATATGTGTCTCCTTGGGTGTGACGAGATCGTCTGAGGATCAGATCCTACCTTGCATGAGTCAACACTCTTTCAGGCCCAGTGAGATTATTTTTTTCTCTCTGTAAGCCACGCAGCTGTAGTGGATGTTACCTTTCTATCATCCTTTTGTGATTAATGAAGTTACCTTTCCAAAAAAAACTTCAGTGGATGTTTGCTGGATCCTAAAAGTATTTTCCAAGTTTGGTCTTTCCTTATTTGGGCAATGAAGCCTTGCTTTTGCAAAATGGGTTGGTGTGCTTTCATTTTTGGATTTTGTTGGACTGTTGTAATGAAGCCTTGCTTTTACCAAATAAGTAGAAGGAATAAGAAAAAAGAGGAAGGCATTTAAAAATTTCGTCTAAAGATATGGTAGATTGTAGGGGGTAGTGGAGGCCAGAAGGTGTGATTCTTGATGGGATATAATGGAAGAGAAGAACTCAGAGCCGATCCTAGATGGATGGGATAAGTGCCTTTGATGATGACAATGATGAATTAAACACTTGGATGATGATACACATGTCATCACTGAAATTATGTATTGAGTTCAAAAAAGATATCTAGTTCCCAAAATTATGTGTTTAATATTGAAAATTGATATAATATGGCTGTAATTTCCAGCTAAATTAGCTGAGTAAACATCATCAGGACAGTGACTAGTTCCCTTCAAAGCAAGTGAAGCTTTTAGTCTATCATCCCAATATAATTGATTAATAGAAGTTAAATGTTAATGTTCAAAGCAAAAGGGATTTTCAAGCTTTCTGAGCTCTGCACCTTACCATTGTTGAATTTGCTAGGTCATTTATTATGATTTTCATGTTTTGAATCTTGGCTCTTATTATATGCAGATATGGTGAGCATGTGCTGGAAGCGAAGAAGAATCCTGATTGGATTTGTCCTGTCTGCCGTGGCATTTGCAACTGCGATTTATGCCGAATCAAGAAAGGACGGGTACCAACTGGTCCCCTGTATAGGAAAGTAAGCTTGCCACAATGTGATTATCAACCATGTTTTATCTTGTATTTTTAAGGTGTATGTGAATTCATATCAAATCGCATGTGAATTCATATTAAATCACATGAGCATTACGCACCTGTGAATTCTTCATGGACTCTTTTAGTACTTTTTGGCGTTCGTCTTCCAAGATAGACAAATATTGGCACACATTTCTACTTTTGAAACCTGATTAAATATTGATATGTTTGTCACTTGATTGTTTATAGTGAAACTAGTTCATTATTTTCTATTATCGATATGTTCACATCTTATTTTC
Source organism: Chimonanthus praecox (assembly GCA_022113865.1). NCBI lineage: Eukaryota > Viridiplantae > Streptophyta > Magnoliopsida > Laurales > Calycanthaceae > Chimonanthus > Chimonanthus praecox. The sequence continues at coordinate 29,817,736 of CM039086.1, forward strand.
ATTTAAAATAAATTTTATCTTAACGTTATTAAAAAATGTGCTGAGTCTGTAACTAGAGTTTTCTTTAGTTTGCTGTCTAAATCTTTGCACTCCTATGTGGGACTCTGAACTCTTGGACCAGTTCGCATGCAACTTCATAACATGTTGTTAAGCTGAGTGAAACATGAGCATTACCATCTGTTTTTTTTTTTTTCCAGGTTTCGCATCTCCGTTTCAAGTCAGTTGCACATTATCTTATTCAAACTCGAAGGTCTGTACCAAACTCAGAAGAGCAAGTTGCTGATCATCCCACATTGGCCAAGAGATCGTTAGCTTTTGCAGATGATGATGACACCTCCCAGCTAGAAAAATCTGAATATTGCTCTCTGAATTCGAATATTATCATGGGAAGTGGGCTGAAGCTTAGATTCAAACACATGGCAAAGACACCCAAGTCGACGCCAAGACGAAAAACCAAGCCCCTAGTCTCTTAACAATCTTTTGAAGTCGAATGTTCAACTTAGGATTTTTGTGTCTTGACAGCTCAGTGGGTTTTGATTCAAGGCAGTTCATGGAAGCATCTGATGACACCAAGTTGAAAAGCCAAGCTCAGACAGCGATAATAGCAATGTCTAGTAAGATGTTCCGGGTCACCGTTTTTGTATTGTAAACATGGATGCTTAAGGCAACTTCACGGTTTTGATAAACATTTGGGATGCTGCCAATTGACGAGTCTGTGCTCGGTGATCTTGGAAGTTTTTTACATTTTGTTGAACAATTCTCGATTTGAGCTTTGGTACTTCTATTGTCGTCGACCATTTTGATTTGCAACACAGCTCTTGTGGATCTTTGGTTAAAGTTATACTGGCAATTTCCTTTCTCTCTCCAAAAAAGGTGGCATTTTCTTCCATTGGCAATTGCTGTATGCAGTTTTACTTTCTTGCAGATGATTGGATGTACCCAAATCAAAGTTAAAAAAAAAAACCGAGACTTGTACTGGACCCAAAACTCAGTCAAGGAACTTGGCCAGTTTCTTTGAGTTTCTTGCAGTAGTTGTTAACTTGCTCATATTGAAATACCGCCCGTTGCTTTATGCAGTTCGACTTTCTTGCAGATGTTTGCATTATCCAAATTAGAGTTTTGAAAAACTTCTTGACTTGATTTTAAATTCTATTCAATTGAAAGTTTGTTTAATATTTATTCCAAAAGTGTTCTCTTTGTAATTCAAAGATAGGTAATATTTATGAAGGATTAAGATCGAAAAAGAAAAAGAAAAAAGAAAAGTGATGAAAGATAGTGCTTTTGGAGAGAAGAAAACTCTTTAGGAATAATAAATATACTGATCGATAACAATACTAAAGACAAGGATGATGACAATATTACACAAAAAAAATGGAAAAAACCCATTCTTATTCAGTTTGATTTATAATTAAAAAAGTGGTCATCATAGATGATCACTTTCATCAGCCATGGATCATTCTTAGGATCATATTCATCTACCATTAACAACGCCCTAATGGGAAAAATTACTCTCCTTGTAGACGAAATATTCAGTGTCTTTATTGCAGCCTTTAAAAAACTGAACCTTGAGCAGCTCTCTTGTCTTGATATTGAAGGAAAACAAATGCCTAAAACGATAATCTGTGTGTTCAAAGATGAGAATGTCACCACCTACATATGGCAGTGGATACAAATGACCAATATTAAACCCATTGAAATCCAAATCTGATACATATGAAGAACTCACAGAAAACAACTTGGCCCATTGAAAACCTCCAAATTTATTGGTCATGATCCATATCTCTATGTCACTATCTGTGATTTGATGCAGTGTCAACATACCATCCCACTCACCAAACCTAGCTCTCTTTCTTACTACTCTGTCTTTGCCTGGCAATGCCTCAATCCCTGCATTTTCTTTCTCGTCATCAAACCACATGAAGAAATGACTCTCTGCCTTCCAAAACAGAATCCCATCGATGAATGCCGTATTGATGGGAGAATCCAAGGTTTCACCAAAAGGTATCTTGGCTCCAGATAGCTTCCATTTTCCAGTACTGGATGAGTAGACTTCAAAACAAAAGTAGCGGGGATTAGAACGATAGCAGGGCTTCACCAACTTGTAGTGCTCGGAAACAGAAGGGTCAAAAATTAATCCGGTACAGAATGTTATGTTTGTGGGAACGGGACTCCGCTCTTGTGTTCTAAGGTTGAACACAAGGAAATGGTTGGAAATACAACGCCATAAAAGCATTCCATTGCAGACGGTGATAATAGAGAATAGATAGATTGGGTTGAAAGGGGGAGATAAGGAGATGCCTGAGTCGGAATCGCCTATTTCAGTGAGGGATATCAGATGGTCATCTTCTCCTCTGATGTAAGCAAGGGAAGAGGATCGACGTGGAACAATGTCGGATATGACGCTTTGCCATCTCTTGCATACACATTTGAATCTGCAGAGGGATTTGGTTGGCAACAAAGGAAGGATGTGAAAGAGTTGAGTGTCTTCAGGTAAGCCTGCAAATAAGGGTTTCAGTCTCCATTACTGTTTTCTTTCTCCTATTCTTCCTTTTTCCAAGCAATGCTTCTTCTTGAATCTAACGGGCCAGACCGTGACAAGATTCATGAGCAAGGCGAAAGGGCCACTGCGAGCGTCGGCGTCCTCACTCTCGGCTTGATCTGGAGCAGGCAGTCCTGCTCGCTGGTGGACGGTGCAGAGAGAGAGAAAGAGAATAGAGAGAAAAGAGATGCCCGACGGTGCAGAGAAAGAAAGAGAATAGAGAAAAAAGAGAAGTCCGGCTGAGTCAAATAAGGAAAGAGATAAAGAGAGAGAAATTAGAGAGCAAAGAGTGTAAAAGAGGCACGAGTATTAGAAGTTTCCGATTGTGTTTTGGCTTCACTTTTGGGCCTAATTGAGTTTGAGTAAACTTGATTTGGTCAAATTTGAGTAATACACAAATTATATTTGTACGGCGTAAACATTATCTTGCGCAAGTTTTCAAGACTAAAAAAAAAAAAATATATATATATATATATATATATATATATTTTGCATTATACTATAAAGATATAAATATTTTATTGAATAAAATTTATCGTCTCATACATATTCATTAAAGAGAATTAATTATTATAAAATTGGCTCAAATTCTGACTTTCAGAGAACAAATTTGCGCTTGCATGTAATAGTTCTAACTTAAGGTTCAAATTTAACTTAGATATTTTGTAATACCTTTCCTCAGATTAGGCATAATTTAGCTTGATTTATCTTGTTTGACCGGTTAATCTCGAAGATTACGGTTAGGGCTTTGAGGAGAGCCCAAGTGTGGCCCAATCCGAGCTCGTGAGCTCAGTGATCCAGCTCGTCCAGCTGGAGGGGCATTTTTGTAATTTTATCACTTGTTATGTTTATTTTTATAAATTGTGTGATTTTATGATTATTATCGATTGATAATATTCTCTTTAATAAAGGATTTGTATTTCTGATTTTAAAATGAATTTATTTTCAGAAAATTGTGTTTAAAATCCGCCCGTCAAAACTCCGAAAGGGAGTATTAATTATTTTAAAGGGTTTTGGAAATAAAATAAATTTTGAAACTAGTATTTTGTAATAGACCATTTTAAGTATGGTCTAGTTATTTCATTTCACCCCAAAATGAGATTTCCAAATGGATTATTGTAACAATTGTTTATTTAAGTAAATATTGATAAATCATAGTTTTTATTTAAATCAAAGGTTTTTAGTAAGAGATAAATTCTAAAATTTTTATGGTGATTAAGGTTTTCAAAACTCAGCCCATCTGTAAGGTTGGATCAAGTTTTTGAATTTATAAAATCTTGTTTTTAGTTAAAAACAGGCTTTTATGTATATAGAGGACTAATTTGCAAAATGGAAAAGTTGCAGGGGCTGATTTGCAACCAACGTCCGAAACAGTGGTTACACTGTAGCGAACATCGGCAACAACTCATGCACCTGCATGCAGTGGCAGTTGGCCCCCTTTCTCTGGCCAAAAATCTATTTATACAGCCTCCCTGCTACCGGATTAACTCCCAGATAAATTTCCTATCTTCTCTTCTCCCTCTCTGTTCTCAGTCTCTGTCAAAACCAGACCAGGTGAACCCCCTCCCTTCTCTGTTTTTCAATAACCGTAGCTTAGAGGAAAGGATTTCAAAATCCGGATTTTCAAAGCAGGAACCTCAGTGAAGATATCATTTGCATTCCCCTTTCAATTCCAGTCAACTTAGAATCAAACAAAACCGAATTTGACCTTGTTTTGATTGAGAAAAACCAGTTTTAAATCTAAGGAAAAACCATGGGTTGCATGTGCCCGTGAGGATTTGACTTTAAAATCCAGTGGCCTAGTGAGCTTATGAGCTCCAAACCATTCCCTATGGAAAGAGGACTCCCAGAGGAGTCCATCAGACCAGACGGATGTGAAAACCGAATCCGAGAGACCCTCCATTTCCGGATTCGTATTTTACTATTGGTCTACCGTCACTGTCTACTGGAGGAAGACGACTCTCGGAAGGACCGAGAGCCGGTCTTCGGAAGGTTTGAACCTTCGGACGGTCCTAAAGCTTAACCCTCAGAGGTTCCGAGCTTCACCCGAAGCCCAGTTACGCCCGAGGCAAGCCTGACCCTTCGGACGAACCGAGCCGAGCTTGGAAGGACAGAACCCACTCTGACGTTCCGAACCCAGACTTCGGAAGTTCCGAGGCATACAGACCCACCGAGACTTATTTTTTCGGATTTTAAGCGGTTCGGATGGACTTCGGAAGGTCCGAGACCCGATCTTCGGACGATCCGAAGTCAGACCCATGTTCCGAGGCCAGTGACTAGATTAGGTGTGGTTCGGATGATCCGAAGCTACTGTACCCGGGTCCGAGGTGATGTTCCGAGGGACTTAGTTTTTAAATGATAAAATGTTGTTTGAATGTTATTGATGTCTAATCTTGTTTGATTATTATTTTTGTCTAAACTTGATTGACTAATGATGTGTTTGATTGATATGTGATGATTATTACATCCCTTGTTAAATAAAATTGTACTAACTCCTTTTCCCTTATTACTTATAGTGTAAATACTATTGTATTCGCTTCCAGGCCGACCCTATTGGTCGGGCACTGAGTGATTCACTTTCAGCCGACACTATAGTCGGGCACTGGGTGACCTTGAGGTCTAACTCAAAATGTCAGGTCTGGTCCTATCTAGAAGACAACCGAGAAGTGACCCGAGGATCTAGACCTAACTCAATAAGTCAATCTGGTCAATGTCCAGATGACAATATGAGTTTTGGACTGAGCCCCTTTGTATATTATTATATTGCGGATTATGATAATTTAAAAAGGATAGAAACCCAGTAGGAGACTCAATTCCATATACGTTGGATATTTTTTGGAAAACGTGAGATTTCAAAATACTACTTATGTGTACGTATCTGTTATGTATATTGATTGTGCACTTGTATGTTGTTTGAACAGAGACTGTGTAACCACACAATCACAGTGAAGGAACTTAACTCTGCAGGATATGTAAACAGGTTCTATTATGAGATGAGTCTTGGGCAATGGGTGGTTTCAGTTTTGAGGAACCCACTCATGTGTCTAGACATGATGCACTATGGTAAGAGTGCTTATGATGTTGATCGTATGAGTATGTAAGACTGGTTCCACGTACGTGGGCTATCGAACCAATATCGGCCATATAGGAGATGATTTATGTCTACTAGACCATGGGTGGACTATGATGTCATCAGTTGCTGACTTGAAGATGTCAGTATTGGCTAAGTCAGAGCCGGACATGTACTTGTAAGGATGTATTTTGACCGTGTCGGGACTTAATACCGGTCTCAGCGTAGTCGGCAGGCATTACGTTGGATGATAGCAGTAATTGATGATGTTGATGCTTTACATGAGATTATATTTATTGTTATCAAGCATGTGACATTGAACTGTTGCTAACATGTTATGTTACTTATCTGCGTTGTTATATTTCCTTTACTGGGCTAGTTAGCTCACTCCACTCACCTTTCAGGCGATGAACCCGAGGAGGAGGACCCTCTTTATCAGGCTTAGGGGATAAACTGAAGTGGTGTTTCGGCATTCCCCCGGAAGGGAATACCCTTATCCTTTCTTGTTGGTTCTTGGAACCAATTGCTTTTGTTAAGTACCGGATGTGGTACTTGGTATTTGTAAACATTATGTATTGAGACTACTACGTTGCTGTAGTCATTATGATGTGATTTTGAATGATGAATCAATGGTTAGATTTGTTTAATCATGTTATGTGTTGATGTTATTGTTATATCTATTCTTGTGAGGTAGACTTATGGTATGTGTTTGAGTCCACATGTTGTGATCATGTGTGACCTTTGGGCTTAACCGTTGATCCGGCCCAGTTAGAATGCTTGTGAGATGGTTTAATTTATCTTTCAAAAAAAAAAAACAGTCGCGTTCCGGGCCCACCCTTCGGGTCGGGGCGTGACATATTTTGGATTTGAAAATGAGAGAGTTCAAATTAGTCTAAATTTGATTTTGAATTTTCTTGTAAACTTGGCCGAACCCAAGTTAAAAAAAATATTAAAAGAGGAAAATTCAACATTTTATTTCATGAGTTGTGGGCCTCAAATGAACATTTCATACATACATACATAAAAATAGCTAATTGAATTGACTAAGCAATCTTCAATTTTCTAAAAGCTGAAACATTTTTCTTTCATAATCCATGTTAAGAACAGAAGAAGGAATAATGCATCACTATGGTCATATGTGCTCATATGCTCATATATATATATATATATAGAATCAATTAAGACATGATATTAGTGATTACAAAAACTTAATCACTAAAATTAATTTAGAGAGATCAAATGTTTGAGAGTTTGAAAACTATAAATTTTTTAATCCAATTGAAGTGGGTTTTTAGTGTGGCTATATATTTAAACTTATTAACAAATATTAACGACTATCGTGTCATGTTTTGGTTGGTGTAATGGGTCTTGATCTGCCTTGAAGAGTTGCATTTTGCATTTAGATTATGTGGAATTTTTTTAGAGAATTCTTCTGAATAAAGAATTCTTTTACTTAGGCCACTGTAATTTAATATTTTAATGGCTTAATAAAGCCAAGAAGCCACACAATAAAAATACCAAGTGAGGAGGGATGAGTCCAATAAAGAAGAAAATATGATTATTTTCTCATTGCTTGAAAAAATTGACACATAAAATTGTAGCCAAATTTTCTTTTTATTTTAGGCCTATATGTACTAAATTTTCTTATTTATGTTTTTTGTAAATGCTAAAATTTCTGTAGTAGATTGATATGTCAACCAAAAATTTGAAAGTTTTACTTCTTTTCGGCTAATATTTCAGTCCATTTTAAAAGTTTCTGTCCAAATTTTTAAGTTTTATTATAATTATATATTGATTGGAAAAATTTCACATGAACCAATATTTTATTGTTGTCTACTCAAACTACTTGTATTAATAGAATCAAATTGTTTAATTATTAATGGAAACTTGACCTAAATTTGATCATCAAAATTTTAATTAAAGATGAAATTGTCAAAAATAGACAATCATAGTCAATTCTTTGCAGGCAAGCGGCAATACCGAATTGCACCACATCACATGCAAATTGCATTGTATTGCACCCAATACTATTAAATCATATGAATGTTTTGACCCCAAAATTTAAGATCTATTTAAAGATTTTAACTCTTAATTTAAGATTCAAAAGTTCAACCAATTATTAATGAATATTTATTTCAAAATGTTCACTTTCTAATTCAAAGAGGTAATATCTATGAAGGAACAAGATTGAAAAAGAAAAAAAAAAATCAAAGATAGTGCCTTCGGGGTGCAAGAAAACTCTTCACGAATATTTTGATCGATAACAATATTAAAGACAAAGATGATGACAATATTACAGGAAAAAAAAAGGGGGAAAACCCATTCTTATTTAGTTAGATTTATAATTAAAAGAAGTACCCATCACATATATATATAATCAGTTTCATCATTCATGGATCATTCATACGATCATATTCATCTACCATCAACACTTGCCTAACAGGAAAAATAAAAATGGCTCTCCTTGTAGACGAAATATTCAGTGTCGAGAATTTTACTGGAGTCTTTAGAAGACCGAAACTTGAGCAGTTCTCTTGTCTTGATATTGAAGGAAACCAAATAACTAAAACGAAATCCTTTGTATTCAAACATGAGAATCTCACCACCCACATATGGCAGTGGATATAAATCACCGTTATTAAACCTATGGAAACCAAAACCTGATCCATATGAAAAATTCACAGAAAACATCTTGGCCCATTGAAAACATCCAAATTTATTGGTCATGATCCATATCGCTATGTCACTATCTGTGATTTGATGCAGTGTCAACATACCATCCCACACTCCAAACCTACCTCTCGTGTCCATTGTTACTCTGTCTTTGTCTGGCAATGCCTCAATCCCTGCATTTTCTTTCTCGTGGTCAAACCACATGAACAAATGACTCTTTGCCTTCCAAAACAGAATCCCATCGATGAATGCCGTATTGGTGGAAGAATCTAAGGTTTCAGCAAAAGGTATCTTGGCTTCAGATAGCTTCCATTTTCCAGTATTGGATGAGAAGACTTGAAAACATAAGTAGCCGGGATTATTATAGTAGGAGGGCCGCACCAGCTTGTAGTGCTCGGAAACAGAAGGGTCAAAAATTAATCTGACATTTAATCTTATTTTTGTGGGAATGCTCCACTGTTGTGTTCTAGGGTTGAAGACAAAAAAATTGGAGCTGCAAAAAGAACCCCATAAAAGCATTCCATTGCAGGCGGTGATAAGAGAGAATAGATAGAGTGGGTGGAAAGGGGGAGGAGATAAGGAGATGCCAGTTTCGGAATGGCCCATTTTAGTGGCGGATATCAGATGGAGATCTTCTCCTCTGATGTAAGCAAGGGAAGAGGATCGGCGTGGAACAATGTCGGATATGACGCTTTGCCATCTCTTGCATGCGCATTTGAATCTGTAGAGGGCTTTGGTTGGCAACAGAGGAAGGATCTGAAAGAGTTGAATGTCTTCGGGTAAGCCTGCAAATAGGGTTTCAGTCTTCCTATTCTTCCTTCTTGCAAGCAATGCCTCGTTGAATTGAATGTCTTTGGATAAGCCTGCAACTAGGGTTTCAGTCTCCATTACTATTTTCTTTCTTCTATTCTCCCTTTCTCCAAGCAATGCTTCTTCTTATATCTTCGAATCCAACGGGCCAGACCGTGACAAGATATACAAGCAGGACGAAAGGGGGGTAAGCAGGTAAAGCCTGATGAGGGCAAAATTAGGTCGGTTGAATGCGTCGATGGTTTCAATGAAACGTCAAATGGGTTCTACAGTAATTAATAAAATTATTCAAGTGGGGCAACGCTGGAAGGGTCTGCACCGGGCAGAGACGAAGGTAATCTGAAAGCAGAGCAGCAAGTGGTTACGCTGGTTGTTGGGTCTATGCAGCGGACGTGGCCTGGGTTCAGCCCGGCAGAACTGTGGACAGCCACGGCGAGCGTCGGCGTCCCCACTCTCGGCTTGATCGGGAGCAGGCACCGTGCAAAGAGAGGAAAGAACAAAGTTCTGTGTGAGCCAAATAAGGAGAGAGAAGAGAGAAAGAAAGTTCTGTTTGACTAAATTTGCTATAAAAGAGTCCAACTCAACTCAAAGTTTGAGTAAATTTGATTTGGTCAAATTTGAGTAGTACACAAATTGTATTTGTACGACGTAAACATTACTTCATCCCTAAATTGTATAAGCTGATCTATTCTTGCGCAAGTTTTTAGGTTCAAAAAATATTTATATATATTTTGCATTATACTATAAAGATATAAATATTTTATTGAATAAAATTATATTTACATACATATTAATTAAAGAGAATTAATTATTATAAAATTGGCTCAAATTATGACTTTCAGGCCAAATTCGAGCTTGAATGCAGGGGTACAAATATCGGCCGATACATATCGTATCGGCCGATATGTACCGGTTTTGAAGTAGTGAATATCGGTCGATAAATATCGTTATCGGCTGATATTCACAATATCGGCTGAAATATCGGTCGTATTATATCGGCCGATATCGGCTGGACAGAGAAAAATATAGGTCGATATATCGTGTCGGCCGAAAACGATTTTTAAACCCTGCTTGAATGTAATAGTTCTAACTTGGATTAAAATTTAGATTTGATATTTTGGATTTGAAAATGAGATTGCTATGAGTTTGAATTAGTCCAAATTTGTTTTTTTTTTTTAATTTTCATGTAAACTTGGCCGAACCCAAGTTACATTTAAAAAATATAAAAAGAGGAAAATTCAACAATTTGTTTCATTAGTTGTGGGCCTCAAATGAACATTTCAAACATACATACAATAGCTGAAACATTTTTCTTTCATAATCCATGTTAAGAACAGACGAGGGAAAAGGGATTAAAACACTCTTTACTTCATCATATGATGGTCCAAACTTGTAAAGGAATAATGAGACACTCAAGCATATTATGTCACTCCAATTTTATATATATATTATGCAAATCCAATTTAATATATATATATATAATCCAATCCAGCCCAACTCGACTAACTCAGATCAAAGTGCTATTTTATAATTTGGTGTACGCGGGTCGGATCAGATCAATTTTTTTTTAAATTTCTCAATCCAATCTGACCAAAATTTTATGCAGATTTTTTTTTTTTCCAATTTAATCCGACGCCAGATATATAGATATATAAAAACACTATCGAAACCACCTGACCCAAGTTTCATCTCTAATTTTGACTTTGAGAGGAGAAAGTAGGCTTTATTTTTCTATATTTAGTAAAAAACGATAAGCCTTCAATAGACTACCTTAATTAAGACATATATCATAAAAAATTAACATGCAAGTTCTATCTTAGTTGACCTAAACAAATGACAATAATAATTGCATACTTTTCGATATCTATATATAAATTGCATTGCATATCTACTTCGTAATAAATCAGTCTTTAAATGATAATATATGACAGTGTTAGGTGATATTGGTTACATCTAGCTGGGTTGACTCCTTTGTTCTTTTAAATTAATGAGTCCAACCATTGGAAAATATATAATATAAAAGAAGCTCTTAGATCAGCTTAGGCTTGGACTAAGTTAGGCTGAATTAGGTTAAAATCTACTTGGCCCAATTTATGTTTGAAATTGTTTGATTTTTTTTTTGGATTTATGTGTAGGAAACTCAAACACAATCTTATTAAAACATCTACAAATAAGCTCACTACCCCTATAACACAAAGGTTAGGTCATGGGGCTCGAACTGGCAACCTCCCACTTCCTGAGACGGGAGGTAACCAGTTGAACTAAACTCATGTGGGTTGAATTTTCAAATTTATTTATAGATTATGACACTTAAATTTGTGTTTATGATTTAATATTTTATAAGATAATAAATAATAGTTATCTATCTGTGAGAAACATTGTGGGACTTAATTTCCACTCATTTCCTACCTAACTTATATTACTGGTGAAAATATACTTGGTTTGCACCTTTTTAATTTAAGCTGACTTTATCTGTCACTAATTTATCATCTTATCATATCAGCTTAAAGACCCACTAATTAAATCCAAATTAAACCGAACATCTCATCTAAATATCCATTGTAATATTTTCACATAAGCCATCGATGTCATATTGTCTAAATTGTAAAATTCAATGATTTAAAGTTAGCTTTTGGTTAAGTCATGATAAATAAAGTATTGTATATTTATTTAAAATATATTTGTTGTCTGAAATTAAAAACATTTAAGTTGAAAAATAAACATGATTTAAATGCTCAATATTGTTGAGGCATATTTTATCAAATTTCTTTTTGAAAAATAAAGACAATTAAATTATTATTGGGTTTTAATTCAGAGACCAATGTTTTTACTAACACCAAATACCGATTTATAAGAAAATGATTTTTTTTCTATGACAAAATGATTGTTAGAGTAATTATAAAGAATAAGATAAAAAATAGAAAAAATATTTCCTCATGAGTATGTATAAAAGTACAGTCATTAAATTGCGTATCAACTGCAACGCATCGAAAAAATGAAGGTTGATACATATTAACTAGAACGCAAACGGAGTCTGCATTGATGAAAAACGACTGATACCGTCAATACGTATTGATTCATTCATACATGCGGCATGTATAATGGCCACTCACTTCAAGATAGTAATTTTTTTTATTCCATCTCACGAGTCATTGCCATGCCACTAAAATAATTATCTCAAAACCCTAATAATTGTTCAATTCATAAATTAACAAAATTAGATATCTCTCTACTGGTTGGTGTGTGAATGTCTTGGGAACCCACTTAATTAGTGATTTGGATTATAACTAGTGGAATAATTAAAAACAAAGAGAAATTTGGAGTTTGGAGAATACAAGTGTCTTGGCTTTGATTGACTTTTAGTATGTCAGAAATAAAATAATAAGACGTATCATCCACTGAGGCACTAACAAATAACATGATTTTATTTTTATTTTAATATATATATATATATATATATAGTGGAGGAAACGTAAGCAGACAAGATTAAGTAGAAAAATAATTATACTGACAATTTAAGCCCCTTGTTTTGATAATTGATAGTCACACCCACTCTCACTTGTGAATTGTGACACAATTGCACTTTTTCACAAGATGATTGAGAAGATTGATGAGTATGGATTGGGCTGAGTTCTCCCTATAAATAATGATAAATTTATTAATTAAAATAGAAGAATAAGAAAATATTTGTTTTAATAGAAATAAAATACAAGAAGATATTTTCTTTCATTGAATTAAAAAAACTATGTAATGCAATAACTTTTTGAATTTGAGTTAGATACATAAGATAAAATCAAGGGATAAAAATAAATTATTGAAATAATATTTTTTAATTTAAATTGAGTCAAGTTTGTGTTTAAAACCCCTATACCAATTTTGTTTATAGCCAGATTGAGTGAAATAAATCAAGGTAAATTAGACGAATTAAATTAGTTGTATGCTTATTAAAGATCTAGGCTCAAAACATTTTAAATTAAAATTTTAAAATATTTTTAGTGATTAGTTTAGATTGAATAGCTAATACTTTTATTTTACTTCAATTTTAAGTTTTAACTATGATTCTTCATAATTATGCTATTAATATATTAGGGATTACACTAACCTAACATGGTTGAGTCACTACTTTTTCGTAAGTCAAGTTAAAATAAATAATATTTTATAATGATTCATAGTCTATTACTTTTACAAAATCAAATAATTAGTTATTTATATAAAATTAAAAAGAATATTTCACTAAATATTTAAAGTCACTTGAATTAAATTAAATATATAATTAAAATATTTTTGAATAATAATTAATTTTATTTACTTAATCGAATAAATACAAATATTAAGACTCATGACTTCCTCATGGATGTTGGGTGTTTTTTATAATCAGACCCAACTGTCGTTTATATTATTATTTTTAATAATTGAGGACGGTCTAATATTTAAAATCTTAAGTATCTTTTTCTCTTCAGATGTGGGAGTGAAAAGTGGAGGAGGGAAGATTGAAGAAGCGAGATCAGATACAATCAATGCAGACATTTTTGCATCGAGAAACAATGAAGAAAGCAGTGGAACTCTTCTGTTTTTTAATCTCCACTTATGATTCAGTTGCAAAGAGAGTCTGAGACAGAGACAGAGACAGACAGAGAGAGAAGGGTAGATGGGTTGTTGTCCTTGTTTTCTTCAGGGTTTTTTTATGTGATTTTAGGGTTTCCATTTTCTCTTTCTTTTCCTCTTTTTACTGCTTTTTTTACGCCTAACTGCAATATGAGGACCTGGGTTTTCTTCGATTTGATTGTATTTCTTGAGGTATTTCTGATGAATTGTTGGATTTCCCTGCAAACTCTTTAATGCGTGATGCGTATCTGAAATTTGGGTTTTTGTTGGGAGAACTTGAATTGGGTGATTGATTTTTGTCCCATTTGATCTGATAAAAAGCTCTGAGACAGGAATCCAGGTCTCTGTTTCTTTTTCCCCTTTCCCCTCCTTTTGACTTGTTAAAGCTCTGTTTCATGGAATCTTTAATTTTGGATGATTTTCATTAAAGACTGAATCTATCAGCCTATTTTCCCTTTTTTGAGAATGTAAGGAAACCGCTGAATCTTTCAGACCATTTTCCTTCCACGAATTTGGATTTTGTGTTTTGGGCAAGGGCTTTTGATTTGGGAAAGTAAAGGTTGAATCTTATAGACCATTTTCCATCCTCAAGTTTGTAATTTGAGCATTGAAACTAGGGTTTTTGTGTTGGATGGGCCAAAAGTTGGTACCAAATTGAGCTTTTTGTTGTCATTTTTTTTTTCTGGTTCTTGGGCCAATTTAAAAGGAGAATTCATGCATCTATCTCTATGGAAGCCTATATCTCACTGTGCTGCTCTAATTTTAGCGAGAAAGAACAGAAGAGATGGCTCTGCTTTGGCGGAGGAAGGGAAGAAGAAGAAGTCCTCAATCCTCAGGCAATTGCAAGAAAGCAAGCTCAGGGAAGCACTAGAAGAAGCATCTGAAGATGGCTCTCTTGCTAAATCCCAAGGCATGGATAGTGAGACCTTCTTGAATCAAGACGAGAGCTTGGGACGCTCTCGATCACTCACACGTCTCCATGCCCAGCGTGAATTCCTCCGTGCCACTTCCCTCGCCGCTGACCGCACTTTCAACACTGAAGAATCCATCCCCACCCTCCAAGAATCATTCGCTAAGTTCATCACAATGTACCCCAAATTCCAAACTTCAGAGAAGATTGACCAGCTGCGGTCTGAGGAATATTCGCACCTTTCAGATCGACAATGGAAGGTATGTCTTGATTACTGCGGTTTTGGGCTTTTCTCTTACCTTCAAAATGTTCAGATGTGGGAGTCTTGTGCTTTTAGTTTATCTGAAATCACTGCAAATTTGAGTAATCATGCTTTATATGGTGACGCTGAGACTGGTACTGCCGAACATGATATAAAAACTAGGATAATGGATTATCTGAACATACCCGAGAATGAGTATGGACTTGTGTTTACCCACAGTAGAGGTTCTGCATATCGCTTACTTGCGGAATCCTACCCATTCCAAACGAACAAGAAACTGTTGACAATGTTTGATCATGAGAGTGAGTCAGTGAATTGGATGGCTCAAAGTGCGAAAGAAAAGGGTGCGAAGATTTACAGTGCGTGGTTCAAATGGCCAACATTGAAACTTTGCTCGACAGATCTGAGGAAGCAGATGTCTAATAAGAAGCGCGGAAGAAGGATTCTGCTGTTGGGCTTTTTGTGTTCCCTGTGCAGTCAAGAGTTACCGGAGCGAAGTATTCATATCAGTGGATGGCATTGGCGCAGCAGAACAATTGGCATGTTTTGCTTGATGCTGGAGCTTTAGGCCCGAAGGACATGGACTCATTGGGGCTCTCACTTTTCAGACCAGATTTTATCATCACGTCGTTCTATCGTGTTTTTGGATCTGATCCAACTGGTTTTGGATGCCTACTTGTTAAGAAAATCTGTGATGGGAAGCCTGCAAAATCAGAGCGGCAAAACAGGATCTGGGATGGTGAGGATTGTTCCAGTTTTTCCACAATATTTAAGTGATTCTGTGGATGGCTTGGATGGATTGGTTGGAGCTGAAGATCAGGAGGTCAATGAAAATGAAGAATTGACACCAGAAGCTCGCCCAGGACCGCAATTGCCTGCTTTCTCAGGTGTATTCACATCTGCTCAGGTGAGGGATGTCTTTGAGAGTGAGATGGATCATGACAACAGCTCCGATAGGGATGGGGCAAGCACCATATTTGAAGAAGTAGAGAGCCTTTCGGTCGGGGAAGTCATGAAGAGTCCAGTCTTCAGTGAAGATGAGTCTTCAGACAACTCATTTTGGATCGATTTGGGTCAAAGTCCATTTGGGTCTGATCACTCTGGCCAGCTAAATAGACCAAAGCTGGGCTCACCAGTTCCACCACTGTGGTTTAGCAGCAGGAAAAACCATAAACAGCTTTCCCCAAGCATGGCATCTAAGACATCAAAGAGCGCCATTTATGATGATCAACTGTCGAATCTTCGACCTGGTGGTGAAGGCCAGGTACTTTCATTTGATGCAGCAGTCTTGTCAGTTTCGCAAGAACTAGACCATGTCAAAGAGGTGTCTGAAGAAGAACAGGACATAGAAGCTGATCCTAATCCTTTAAAAAGCCAAAAGGATCGAAATTTCCAGTATGCCAGTGAGATCCAAGAAGAATCTGAAATCAGGGAAGATAATCCAATTGGACATGGTAGTCTGGAGGGAGGTTCAACATCCAGAACCTGCCAAGAAGCAAAGGCAAGTGCTATAAGGAGAGAAACAGAAGGCGAGTTTCAGTTGTTGGGAAGGAGAGAAGGGGGGCGATTTGCTGGAGGGAGATTTTTCGGTGTGGAAGAAAATGAGGGAGCCACTAGCATCGGTCACAGGGTTTCCTTTAGCACGGAGGAAAACCACAATAGAGAACTTTTTATTCATAATTTGGAAGGTGCAGAGGCGGATGACGATACCATCAGCAATTTGGATGGCGATGCAGATGAGTGGAACCGAAGAGAACCTGAAATAGTCTGTAGGCATCTTGATCATGTGAACATGATGGGTCTAAATAAAACAACGGTCAGACTTCGGTATCTAATCAATTGGCTTGTGACCTCACTATTGCAACTGCGATTGCCGGACTTGGATGACAGGCCTGGAATGCCTCTGGTATCCATCTATGGGCCAAAGATCAAATATGAGAGGGGTGCAGCTGTAGCCTTCAATGTAAAGAACAATGCAGGCCAAGTGATTAATCCCGAGATTGTTCAGAGGCTAGCAGAGAAAAATGGTCTTTCTCTTGGTATCGGTTTCCTGAGCCATGTTCGGATTGTGGAGGACCAAAAGCATCCTCATGGAGCACTAGGTTCAGAGAATGCATTGCTATGCAAACCTATATCAAATGGTCGTCATGACAGTAAAAACTTGATAATCCGGGTTGAGGTTGTTACTGCATCTCTTGGGTTTCTTACGAACTTTGAAGACGTGTATAGGATGTGGGCTTTTGTGGCAAAGTTTCTCGATCCAGCCTTTGTTGAAGACGATGGTCTATCAACAGTCCCAGAGGGTTCAGAAACGTGAGATTGATTTGGTTATTGCAAGTTTTATTCTGTGCTTGAAGGGAAGCCTCGCCACCCTCTGCACCGTTGGAGACAGATGCTTGATCGCTAATGGCTGCAATCTTAGGGTGCACCTTCAAATGTGGTGGTTGGGGGAGATGGAAGCAACAGGAAACACATGGGTAGATACTCTCTTTTTTCCATTGTCCGTTTCTTTTGCTTCTTCCTCAAGCGATAGCTGTGGATCGACTCTGGAATTTTTTGATTCTTGGCATGTATTTTTTTGGATCCTTGTAGAGTTTGATCTTGTATTGCTCAGGTCACCATTGAGACTTATTCAAGCAAATGCAGTTTGGTAATCAGTAAAGAGCAGAAAAAACCTTTTCCACTATTTTGAGAGCAATTTTTTTTTTTAGAAAAATGGTTTGGTAAGAAATTACTTTTTTATTTAAAATTTTTCTGTATCTGGACCCACCAATAGGCACGGGTCCACTTGGGAGCTTAACAGATCCCGCTTGGAGAGGGTTACATCTTCAAAACCCTAAAGGAAGAACCATTCTATTTTATTTATGTATCAACACTCTTAACAATAATACTTATATATAAATCAAAAACCTTAAATTATGCGGGACAAATAAGAATTATTATGGAATTTTAAATTTGAGTCGGGTCAGATTTTGACTCGGACACCTTTTATTTATTTAAGGCCGAGTCAATCTAAAATTTCATCATGATATTGTATGGCCCAAATTCAGATTTTTTTGGATAAGATTCGAGACTCTTATGTATCAGCCTCTCATTGACCTTGAGTTGTTTGTACAACTCCACTCTATATAAAAATATTTAAAAAATCCTGTTAATGGCACAAGTAAAGATTATTATATGATTTTCTGCAAGTTGCCAAAAAATATGAGTTTCTTAGACTAATAAAATTCAGGGACTTGAGCTGCTGTCATTAATAAAATTTCTAGCAGATTGAAGAAACTTGATATGGTCGAGTCATCCAGTTTTTTTTTATTCAATTAAAATTATTTAATATCTGTAATTAAATAGAGAAGAAGTTCTTTATTAAGAATTTTATAAGAAAATTATTTAACTAAATATATATAACCATTTTCTTAGAACTAAATAAAATAAACAGTTTAGGTGAAGTTTTCTAACGGTTGTTCATTTTATTTATTTAAATCAAATGAATAAAGATGTTTAAATGATTTTTTTTCATATTTAAGAAAATGTGTCACCATATCTCGTGACTCAATAACGTCAAGTTATCTTTTTCATATTAACTTTTTTTAAAGAATTGATTAGGACACCATTGTCATTTCTAACTTTACTCAGCATGAATTAAAACCTTTTTCATTTTGTCCTTCACTAAAAATGAGAGTAATCCTAAGAAAAAGTAGTAAGAGATGATAAAAAAATATTTTAAAAATCCCATGATTGTTTTGTAGAAACTCAAAAAACTTCATAAAAATTAAATTTTAAAAGAAAATAAAATTAATGAAAATATAAAGCGCTGCTTCTTCAAAAGTTAATTAATGTTAGAATGTAGAATAAGTAAGGAATTTTAAAATAGAAATATACTCTTGTTATTTATTTATTTTTTTGAAGGGTTTGAATATTATATATGATAGGTGATGAAGAATTTGAGATTTTCATGAAAATTTCGAGATTTTTTTATTACTTTAGTAAATATAATATGTTTTTAGAATTACCAAAATAGTTAAAGGATTTTAATTTTTTTTTGAGTTTTTCCTCAAAAAAGTAGAAGTGTAGAAAAAGAAATGTGGGGTCAAATGTCACGAATAACGAGCAAAAAGGCCACGGAAAGGAAGGCGTTCAGGGTTTCTAAGCGGCTTTTTATGATGACCTCGGTAGGTGAGCCTTTCAACTGGTCAAACGTTTGACTAATTTAGTGGGGCCCAGAATCAAATTCCAAAGTCAAACTCCTCTAGCATGGATTTTATAAATAACAACACCACAATTTTAATGGGGAGAAATGAGTAGGACTATTTATTGGGTTAAAATTTAGGTTGAATTTTTATCATTTTTTAGCATATATGAAAATTTATATTATTCTATGTAATTATTATACTAATTCAATCTATTTAGTTGATTTTAGAAATTTCAATAAAGTCAAGTTGAATTGAATTGTCGAATTAAATTGAGACTAGCTTGGATCATAATTCTTAAGTTGTAAAGTCAGGTAGCCATTCATAATCTAGATAATATTTAAGTTAGCAAAACACGACTTTTCTGAACTTAACCAAGTTTAATATCAATATCTACATTATTTATAAATGAAATTTAAACTTAAAATATAAATTTTAATGAATAACACTTAAAAGAAAAAGCTTAAAACTTGATAGATTTTTTTATCGTATAAAATCAAGTTTTTCCATCCTATAAACGTGAAATCAAGAGCATTAAATTTCTCAAAGCTTGGGAGATATACATTGATATTTTAAAGTTAAAAATAAACCCTTTAAAAAAAAAAGTAAAAAATTAGAATAAGTTTCAAATCTCAATATAAAAATGAGGACTTTTAGTAAATTTTTTTTTTTTAAGTTCCTAAACAGTGTAAATGATTTTATGAATGAATTGTTTTGATTATTTTGTGCTTTGAGACAATTCATTATTTGATTTAATAGTGGTTTGTGGACCATCATTGTGGTCCACGTTTCTAGTCTCTACCAAAACCTTGGCACAAGAAATAAAATATGATATATTCAATTTAAATATAATATTATATTAAAATAAATTATAAAAAATCTTCAATGGTATTTAAGTAAAATACTGTAGATAAAAAGTTTGAAAACCCTCCCTCACAGGTGGCGTGCTTGAGTTTCAATCTCGTATTGAAATTACTGAAATAATTTGATTAGATCAAACATCTCAATTTTTTTTTTTTAGGGTTTAATTTTCAGGGTTTAGGGTTTAGACACACTTTAATTCTTCATAAAACATGCTTTTATATAAATATTAATCCATGCCAAGAACACGTGAAGGAGAAGGGGTTAGACACACTTTAATTTATTATAAAATGGTCCTACCTTTTAAAGGAATAACGCAACATTCAAGCTTATTAATTGTCTCTCCAATTAGATTAACTAATCATTTCATGATTATCACCTTTTTGGGGGATTATGCAATATTATAAAATGGTCCTACCGTTTTTAAATTATATATGATAAATTACAATTGAACCAAATCTAAATTCAAAAATCAATTTTCAGTCACTTAATCTTAATGATTAAAATCAACAAGTATCATATGAAATCTTATGACCTTCACGCCTAATAAATTTGACTACTAGGATCATATAACTGAAAATTACTTTCGAGTTGAAATTTGATATATTCATATTTCATATGTTTAATTTTAATCCAACAAGTTGTTTTAAATGATTTTAAAATAAATTTTAAAAAAGAGAAAAATAAAATAAATGTCTAGTTTGTAGCAAGCTAGTGCACAGTTAAATAAAAATATCAATTTCCTTCAAAACCCATAGTCCCATACCACCTTGATTATGACATATATAATAAAAATTAACATCAAGTTGTCAGACATGGATTCTCTCTTATTTGACCCAAATAAATAAGTAACAATGATAACTATATAATTACCAATATTTATATATATGGTTTAAAATATCTATTTCTTAATTAATTATTTAAATGGTAGCTTTTAAATGATAATATATAATGTATTAGGTGATTTGGTTACATCTTGATCTAGCTGGGTTGACTCCTTTGTTGTATTAAATTAAGGAGTCCAACCATCTTTGTAAAATATAAATATTCAATTTGTTGTTCATTCAAATTGGGCAGGCCGAGATGCTTCTAGGTCAGTTCAGGCTTCGACCAACTTGGCTGACTCAAGTTCAAAGTTCAAACCTATTCGGCACAATTTATATTGGTCTTCTCTAAATTTTAAAACATTCTTTAGAGATTAGTATAATTTGTGTTAAAGATTTTACATTTTATTTTATATATAATTTTTTTTTTGAATTTACGTGTGAAAAACTGTAGGATCCTTAGTATAAAATCTCCACAGATGAGTCCACTATTCCTATGACATATAAGGTCAGACTATGAGAATTCGAACTCACAACCTCTCATTTCCTGATGCAGAAGGCAACTAATTAAACTACATTCATTTAAATTTATATATATAATTTTATTAGAGTGTAAACTTTGAGAATTGTAATAAATATATATTAGTGATGGCGATGAGTCGAATTGAATTTATGTACTGACCTTATTTAGTTAGACTCTAACTTTATTAAACTTATATTTCAATATATTTAACTTAATTTGAAAAATGAACCCACCATCACAATAATCATCATAGCTAAGATTTTATTTATTTAGAGTTAATTTTTCAAATTTACTTTTCTATTTAACATTATTAAATTATATACTCCTTCCGTCCCAAAATATTTATCCTATATGTATTTCAAAATTGTTCCAAATTACTTATCTTATTTATGTATTTTTATATTAAATTAAAGTTTTAACATTCTCAATGAGCTCCAAATCACTTTTTCATGTGATGGGAAGACGATTTTTTTTATAGGATTTGACTTATTTATTTACAGCATTATGTAATTATTTAACTATTGCTATATAGTTAGAAAATTATTATTGAAGAACGAGACACCGTCCAAATTTTTTTTTTCATCAAGTTTATATATTAATTTAGAAAATCTATTAATATACTCAAATTAACATACATCAATGATCCACATATAACCAATACAATTTAGTTTGAGTGTGATTTGGGGCTCAACTTTTATTAGATTTGTGATGTTATGTCAGTGCCTAAAATACCCTCGTTATCCATCAACTTTAAATATACTTGCCTTCTACTTTTAAGTCTCTTTGTTTTAAATTAAGCTGAGTTTATCTGACTTTATCTGTTACTCATTTATTATCAAATCATACCATATCTAATTATAAATGTGTTTAGAGCCCAAGAATGGAATCTAAACTAAACTTTGAGCATCTAAATATATCTCTAACTGTAATTATTTTTGCAATTTAAAATTTAGATTTTGAACCAAAATTTTACTGAATTGATTAATTTAGACGACTTTTCCTATTTGACTCAGAAGAAGTCATTAAAATTTATTGACCGACTCAACTTAG
Source organism: Chimonanthus praecox (assembly GCA_022113865.1). Taxonomy (NCBI): domain Eukaryota; kingdom Viridiplantae; phylum Streptophyta; class Magnoliopsida; order Laurales; family Calycanthaceae; genus Chimonanthus; species Chimonanthus praecox. Next base: position 29,840,050 of record CM039086.1, read on the forward strand.
ATCACTTTTTTCTGAGTTTTTTTTCTTATAAAATAGTTTTAGTATTTCTGATATTTAGAAGATACCCATTTTTCATATTAGATTGGCCTAGAATCGAAAATTTTAAAAAATTTAGTTCAGTAAGTGGTAATAATCATCACAAAGAAAATTTATTTATGAATGTAGAAAAATTCATAAATCAACATAATTAGAGGCGAACGATCCTCCTATGGGCATTTTGTATTTAGCGACACGGGTATTAGTGTAATCTTGATTTTACTTTTCACATAAATAGTAAAATTTTAATGGACTGATTTTTACTGTTCATGTGTGTTTTCGGCAAATCAATTTGAACTTTAGGAGAGTCGAATTGCACTGTTCATGAATTTTGGCGAGTCGACTTATAATTTTGATGAACCAATTTATATTGTTCATAAATTTTAATTAGCCAACTTATAATTTTGACGAACCGATTATATCGAGTATGAATTTTGACATACTGGAATATTGAAGGTAAAAAGGTAGCCAACTGTTCTGAGACCCACTTAATTAGCGGCTACAATGGAATAAATAAAAATAAGATAAGTGGGAAAATAGAAGTCTTTGGACTATGCATTGCTGATTGATTGACTTTTAGGAATGTACAGAAATATGATTGTCAGAGAAAATGGCCCACCAACAAAAGGCAGTTATTTATTTTTAATTTGATACTATACTTAAAATTTGAATTAGTACTTTTTAATTTAAGTTGTATTTCACTTATTTTTTAACAAGCTTATAACATATTTGTAAACTTCACCCTGTTTTTAATTTAGATTAAATAACTTGGGTCAAATTAAATTGTATTATGAGTCAATTTATATAATTAATTGGGTAATTGAATATTTTTACATTGCTTTCAGTTAAATATTCACCACTAATATATAATTAATGAAAAAAGTTAACTTTAAAAACCATCAAATAAATATATAAGAAAATGAAGAAAAATATAATTATTATAGATATATGTATATATAAAGTTTGAATAATTCAGATATATCAAACTGTAGATATTATTATTCTTATATGACTCCAATTAAAAACAGCTCAAGAATTTTTTACTTGATGGAGTCAATTAAGAAAATCAAAATGTCTGGTCCAATTTTTATGTTTTTTTTATTTTTTAACTTATCAGGAAAAGACTCATTAGAAAAATAAAAATCTCTTTAGAAGAAAAATGGAGCATATTTGTCAAAAGAGAGGCTGTGAATTTCAATCACATGCAATCAATCAATACAGACATTTTTGGATCGAGAACATAAGAAAGTAAAGGAACTGTTATGGTTTCTGAGTCCTCCACTTTTAATTCAGTTGCAGAGGAGAGAGAGAGGAGGGTTGTTGTCGTTGTTGTTTTCACCAGGGTTTTTTTGATGAGATTTTAGGGTTTCCCTTTTCTCTTTCTTTTCCTCTTTTAGCGTTTTTTTTTTCCTTGGCTGGAGACAAAGGAAAAGACGGTTTTAACTCCTAATTCCAATATGTGAATCTGGGTTTTCTTGGATTTTGATGGTTTATGTATTTCTTGAGATTTTTTGAGCAATTGTTGAATTTCTCTGGAAAATCTGTAATGGGTGATGGGTATCTGAAGTTTGGGTTCTCTTAGGAGGTGCTTGAATTGGGTGACTAATTTTCGTTCCATCCAGGTCTCTGTTTCTTTTCCCCTTTTCCCTCCTTTTCCTTTTAAAAGCTCTGTTTCATGAAATCTTTAATTTTGGATAAGTTTCCTTAATGTCCGAATCTATCAGACCATTCTTCCTCCTGAAGTTTGGATTTTGAGTTTGAAACAAGGGCTTTCGATTTGGGCAAGTAAAAACTGAATCATCGGTACCATTTTCTAGCCTCAAGTTTAGATTTTTGAGTTTTGAAAGTAGGATTTTTGAGGCGTTGGATGGGCCAAAAGTTGGTACCAAATTGAGCTTTTTTTTGCCATTTTTCTGGTTCGTGGGCGAATTTAAGAGGAGAATTCATGCATCTATCTCTATGGAAGCCTATATCTCACTGTGCTGCTCTAATTTTAGAGAGAAAGAATAGAAGAAGAGATGGCTCGGCTTTGACGGAGGAAGGGAAGAAGAAAAAATCCTCTATACTCCGGCAATTGCAAGAAAACAAGCTTAGGGAAGCACTGGAAGAGGCATCTGAAGATGGGTCTCTTGTTAAGTCCCAAGACATGGATTCCGAGACCTTCTCAAATCAAGATGAGCGCTTGGGATGCTCTCGATCGCTCGCCCGGCTCCATGCCCAGCGCGAATTCCTTCAAGCCACCTCCCTTGCAGCCGACCGCACCTTCAGTACTGAAGAATCCATCCCCAGCTTCCAAGAATCATTCTCCAAGTTTATCACTATGTACCCCAAATTCCAAACTTCTGAGAAGATCGACCAGCTACGGTCTGAGGAATATTCGCATCTCTCCGATCCGCAATTGAAGGTATGCCTTGATTACTGCGGTTTTGGACTTTTCTCTTACCTTCAAAACATTCAAATGTGGGAGTCTTGTGCTTTTAGTCTGTCTGAGATCACTGCGAATTTGAGTAACCATGCTTTATACGGTGGTGCTGAGAATGGTACTGGCGAACATGATATAAAAACTAGGATAATGGATTTTCTCAACATACCTGAGAATGAATATGGACTCGTTTTTACCCACAGTAGAGGTTCTGCTTTTCGATTACTTGCGGAATCTTACCCTTTCCAAACGAACAAAAAATTGTTGACAATGTTTGATCATGAGAGTCAATCGGTGAATTGGATGGCTCAGAGTGCAAAAGAGAAGGGTGCGAAGATTTACAGTGCATGGTTCAAATGGCCAACATTGAAACTCTGCTCGACTGATCTGAGGAAGCAGATATCTAATAAGAAGCGGCGGAAGAAGGATTCCGCGGTTGGACTTTTTGTGTTCCCCGTCCAGTCAAGAGTTACTGGAGCAAAGTATTCATATCAGTGGATGGCATTGGCACAGCAGAACAACTGGCATGTTTTGCTTGATGCTGGAGCTTTGGGCCCAAAGGACATGGACTCATTGGGACTGTCTCTTTTCAGACCAGATTTTATTATCACGTCTTTCTATCGTGTTTTTGGATCTGACCCAACTGGTTTTGGATGCCTACTTATTAAGAAATCTGTGATGGGAAGCCTGCAAAACCAGAGCGGCAAAACAGGATCTGGGATAGTGAGGATTATTCCAGTTTTTCCACAGTATTTGAGTGATTCTGTGGATGTCTTAGATGGATTGGTTGGAGCTGAAGATCAGGAGGTCAATGGAAATGAAGAATTGACACCAGAAGCTCGCCCGGGACCGCAATTGCCTGCTTTCTCGGGTGTATTCACGTCGTCTCAGGTGAGAGATGTTTTTGAGAGTGACATGGATCACGACAACAGCTCCGACAGGGATGGGGCCAGCACCATATTTGAAGAAGCAGAGAGCATTTCGGTTGGGGAAGTCATGAAGAGCCCAGTCTTTAGTGAAGATGAGTCTTCAGACAACTCATTTTGGATCGATTTGGGTCATAGTCCATTTGGGTCTGATCACTCTGGCCAGCTAAGTAGACCAAAGTTGGGCTCACCAGTTCCACCATTGTGGTTTAGCAGCAGGAAAAACCATAAACAGCTTTCCCCAAGAATGGCATCAAAGGCATCAAAGAGCCCCATTTATGATGATAGACGGTCAAATCCTCGACCAGGTGAATACCAGGTACTTTCATTTGATGCAGCAGTCTTGTCGGTTTCACAAGAACTAGACCGTGTCAAAGAGGTCCCTGAAGAAGAACAGTACACAGAAGCAGATCCAGATCCTTTAAATAGTCAAAGGGTTCGCAATTTCCAATATGCTAGTGAGATCCAAGAAGAATCTGAAATCAGGGACGAAGTGGATCTCAATGGGGCTAGACTCGAGAATCCAATTCAACATAGTAGTTTAGAGGATGGTTCAACATCTAGAACACGCCAAGGCGCGAAGGAAAGTGCTATAAGGAGAGAAACAGAAGGCGAGTTTCGGCTCTTGGGAAGGAGAGAAGGGGGGCGATTTGCTGGAGGGAGATTTTTTGGTGTGGAAGAAAATGACCGAGTCACTAGCATGGATTGCAGGGTTGCCTTCAGCATGGAGGAAAACCACAATAGAGAACTTGTTATTCATAATTCTGAAGGAGCAGAGGCAGATGATGATACCATCAGCGATTTGGATGGTGATGCAGATGAGTGGAACCGTAGAGAACCCGAAATAGTCTGCAGGCATCTTGATCATGTGAACATGATGGGTCTCAATAAAACGACCATCAGACTTAGGTATTTAATCAATTGGCTTGTGACCTCACTATTACAATTGCGATTGCCAGGCTTGGATGACAGACCTGGGATGCCTCTCGTATCCATCTATGGGCCTAAGATCAAATATGAAAGGGGTGCAGCTGTGGCCTTCAATGTAAAGAACAATGCAGGCCAAGTGATTAATCCCGAGATTGTTCAGAAGCTGGCGGAGAAAAATGGTCTTTCTCTTGGTATCGGTTTCCTCAGTCATGTTCGGATTGTGGAGAACCAAAAGCAACTTCATGGAGCACTAGATTCAGAGAATGCATTGTTATGCAAACCTGTATCAAATGGGCGTCATGACAATAGAAACTTAATTGTCCGGGTAGAGGTTGTTACTGCAACCCTTGGGTTTCTGACAAACTTTGAAGACGTTTACAGGATGTGGGCTTTTGTGGCAAAGTTTCTCGAACCAACCTTTGTCGAAGACGATGGGCTATCAACTGTCCCAGAGGGTTCAGAAACGTGACATTGATTTGATTATTACAAGTTCTATATTGTGTTAGAAGGGACACTTTGCTACCCTCTGCACCCTTGGAGACAGATGCTTGATAACTGTTGGCTGCAATCTATGGGTGCACCTTCAAAAGTGATGATTGAGAGAGATGGAAGCAACAGGAAACACACGAGGTAGATATATACTTTTTTCCAGTGTCTGTTTCTTTTGCTTCTTCCTCAAGCTTTCAAATCCAAGCCGGGTAGCGATAGCTATTGATCCTGCAGTAGAATTTTTTTATTCTTCTTTTATTTTCTTGCCATGTATTTTTTTTTTTTTTTGGGATCCTTGTAGAGTTTGCTCTTGTATTGCTCAGGGCACCATTGAGCCTTTCTTAAAGCAAATGCAGTTTGTTAAGCAGTAAAGCGCAAAAAACTCCTTTCCACTATTTTGAAATCGTTGTTCAGTTGTGACTACAAAGAAAGCAATGATACTTCTTCTTTTGATTAAAAGTGATGCTTCTTTTGGATTTCCTGAAATCACCATCAGTAAAATACTTGTATATTGTAGCTGATTATTGTTTTTTTTAACATCATGTGTTTGAGGAGGTGCAAAATTGGAATTTGCAAGAGTTGCTCTTTTTTGCACACGTGCATTTCGGAACAACACAAACCATCCACACATAACTCGAGTCCAAACATCACCCACTGCCACCACCAAAAATAAAGGAGTTAATAACTGTAACTTTATTAGGAATTTGGAGAAATATACAAAACATTGGTTTCCACAAAAGACCACAGCTCACCCAGTTAGGGCCTTGATTAGCTCACCGAAAGACCACAGCTCTCTAATTTTCTAGTCAAGCCACATTTTCTCTGCTCTTCTTCTTTGCCAGTAAGCTCCATCATATCACCTATAACATAACTATTTCAGTGATGGGGTTCTGTGGTAATTCTTTATCGTGAAATGTTCTCCAATATTTTTCCTGAACAAATGGCACCAATAAAAAGCAACAATCTACCTAAGTGCTTTCTTATTAACTATATTATATATAAAATTTACTCTTAAAATCAAGGAATACACATTTCTTGATGTTTTAGTCAGGTTGCAAAGGAAGAAATTGTGTGAGGATGTAATAATCTTGTAAACCAATGCAGGGCTAGAAGAATTCGTAATCTTTTTGACATAGTATGCCTCTCATTTGAAAGAATGTGTACTACATGATTGTCTAGAATGGTTGAGATTGGATATAACCCTCAAGCTTGCAGTGCAGAAATCTTTTGGGAACTGTCCAACTGATTTATTTGTAAAACTGCATTTTGGATTGGCTTAGAATTGGAGAATCACATTGTACATGATATTTTCTGTCACATTGCTTCTCAATAACGTCGATGATGGAGTGATGAATATGTATTGCTACTTATATTTATAATCATCATAGTCATCATAATCATTGTGCTTTTGGTTGATATGTAAACATTTCTATTGAATTCTGTGTCATTTTCTGTCTCCTTGGAAAGCAAGTCACAGATGTGGTACACCATCAGTGTGGCTCGAATGAATTATGAAGACACTATTAACCTCCACTTTATGCATCAATAACCTCGGGTAAATGCATTTGAAAGGGGCAAATTTTAGCAGATGAAGCTGCTACAGTTGACAGCGAGCAAAAAATGTGTTAGTAGCTCATAGCCTCATATGCCATGAGAAGGTTACAATTTTGAAGATGCAGTACTCGTTAGTGATTGTCTAGTTTATGTAGATATTTATACTAATTTTCACATGACTTCACCTTTGTCTTTTCTTCTTGGGTTTTTTGCCAACACTCTTGCTAATCTATCTCGCTCAGCAGAATACCCAAGACACAGAAGACAAAGATCATATACAAAGAAGAATGTTTGCAGGTAAAAAATGGTTCTTTTCGCGATCACATGGTTTACTTGGATTTGAGCGGAATAGTAGAAATTTTGAAGATAAAGCTTTGCTGTGGATGTTGTCTATCGCAAAATCAAGTATAGTATCATTTAATGGGCATTGATTGTTGATTCATTTAGGGGCAATGAGGTTGTTCAGTTTATTGTTAGCTAGAAATTGCTGTCTTGATTTAGAATTTCTTTTGTATGACTTCTTTTTTTTCCTGGTTCTCCTTAGTTGTTGTACTCTTGTTCTCTAATTTGTTGTCCAAAGTAGACATCGAAGGTACTATTTTGTAAGGTTCTGGACTTGAGGAACTGGATCTTGCCGGAGGAGGATTGGATCAGTACTTGGTTTTTGTTCTTATGCAAAAGACAAAGATACCTTTTGTTTGTTTGCATATGGTAGGTAGTGCTACTTGGTCTTGTCTCTGACTTGGGGTTGTTCCTTTTTTTTTTTTTTTTGCCCTTTTTCTCCTCAGGACCCATGTGATTTGGAGAGCTTTGACTTGGCTGCCTTATTTTTGAGCATAATTCTAACTTCAGATTGATGACTGATGCCTGCTCCATGTGCTAACCAGATCTTAAATTTTGATGACTTGTTCTGTTTTATTTTGCTGTCCTTCTAATGTCAATATTAAAGGGGACCAAACAGCTTGAGCAAGGGTTTTTAAAAATTGCCATGGCAGCTAGGTTAGATTGAGAGCTTCACCTTAGCCTGACTTGTTAAATTTGAGTTATTACTTTTTAACTCAACTCATATTTTATTTTATTTTTAACTTGTCCAAAGTCCAACTCATCGTTAAAACCTTAATCCATTTCTAATTGGGCTATAATCAATTTGGGTCAAATTATATTGGGTCATGAATTAACCTATATAATTAAGTCTTCGATTGTACACCCCATTCTATACAAAAATATTAAAAGTCTGTACAGCCACGTTATTTTCTTAAGTCAGAAATCCTCTTAAAGACACGAGTAAAGAATATTATATGATTTTCTTCAAGTTGAACAAAAAGAAAATGGTTTGTCTTAGAATAACAAATTTCAGGGACCGCAGGCCTGCACGGGCTGTCATTTTTTATTTTATGTTTGCCAGCAGATTGAAGAGACTTATGATTCTAACTTGCGTGCAATTTTTTTTTATAACCAATGTGTCCACGTGATTTACACCACCTTACTAATTTTCGAGACATATTCACTACTTTTTATCCACACACACATCTTATAATTCTACCCGTTTTAATTTTGATTCTCATCCCACCCTAAAAAGCCACTCTTATTAGAGTTATTCAATGTGTGGCTTGTACATGTTTTGAGGATTAGTCCTGGACACCTTAATCATAAAAAAAAACACCTTCGGTATCAAAGGAAAATTCGCAGTCATTATTTATCGACCGATACATGGCATTTCGTGATACAGGCCATTTTTTGTTTTTTGTTTTTTTATTTTTAAAATAGTTTTGGGTTATTTTCATCACTTTTTATCATTTTTAGTTACTTCATTAATGTTTTGAGTTTTGACTTAAAGATAATCTCAAAATTCAAGTTTTTTGTTAAAATAATTTAATGAAATAATATCCGTGGCTATGAATTTCAACGGAGATGTGTTAATGTCATTAACATGTTTTTTTTAGTGTATGTGTCATTTTCCAAGATTTTTCTAAATTTTTTGATAAAAGCTTGGATTTCTAAAATACTTCTCCTTTTTTAGTTTCTTGTCGAAAAATAAAATGAAATGATAGACAAATAGTTATACAATTAAATGAAGAGGTCTTGATGTGATTGGTAGAGTTTTTAGGGTCCTTGTCTAATTTTTTTAATATTTCAACATTTTTATAAAACTCAACAAATTTAACAATAATTTTTTTATGAATTTCAATATAAGATACATCTCACTAGGGGATATTTAATAACATGAAGTTTATATTAGGTGTTTCCTCATCTTAATTTCCTTCCTTATAAAATGTTTGGACATTTTCTAAAGTTTTAAGTTATCTTTTAAAATTTTATGATGTATTGAAATTTTTATTTTCAATGGCCTAAAACTCTACAAAAATGATAGTTAGTTTTAAACAAAAATACGTTCACGTTAGGTTTTTCATTTTTTTTTCCAATTTTTTATATTTTTCTTCAAAACGAAAAATGAAGGCGTAGAAATATCGGTATAGTTCAACTGGTTGTCTCCCACCTCAGAAAGCGAGAGGTTGTGGGTTTGAACCCCCATGGCCTAACCTTGGTGTGCTCTAGTGGTTGTGGGCTCACCCATAGAGATTTGAGTCTGATTATCCCGTAGTTTTCCATACGTAAATTCAAAATATATACATATTTCTGCATAGAATGAATAATATTAATTAAGTTGCTTGAGAAAATAAAAACTACAGCAATTTAGATATTAAAATTTACTTTGTTAAGGCCTTGCTGAGAATAGGATGAGACTTCAATCCTCATGAGTTGGTGAGTTGGACTGAGTTTAATAAAACCCAGTCAGACCCGTCCTAAGTTACACCCTAGTTTCCCCAAACGTGTGTCTTTTCATCTAAGAGAAAACATATGAAATGAACGGTCATGATCTTGGCCGTATTAAATGCAACAGTAAATTCCAAAATCTACCCTCTGCCTGGCAAGTCGAGCACAAGAGAGGGAGAGGGAGAGGGAGAGGGTAAAGAAGGTAGACGCGCGGAGGTGATTTTTCTTGTGTCTCGGTCAGAGGTAGAAAAATCGGCCGGGCCGAGATATCGGCTCATTTTTCATATCGGCAAATATCTCGGTACGACCGATATATCGGCCGCACTTTTTCTCTCTTGTACCTTTTTTTAAAAAAAAAATCCAAAAAAATTACTGTAAATGCAGATAATTATGTACTTATTGAATATGTAAGTTTTTCATAATATATCGAGCATTTACATCTTCTAATATATTTTTTAAGTTACGATATCGAAAAATTATATAATTAGTAATAAAATTGTGAAAATTATAAGGAAAAGTAGATAAATGAGGAAAATTTGTAGAAATAATTTCATAATTTATTTTCTTAGTCAATGAGTGTTATTTTAAGGTATGAATTATAGAAATAAAATAAATAAATAATAAAATGATTGAAAATTACATAATAATGTAGAAAAAATATTAGAAAATGAAACTAATTGAGTCCTAATCACTTGAACTGATAACCACACAAATGTCATACATAATAATATAATGTTTTCTTTCATTTGAGAAAATAGATTTTATTTTTCATTAATAATAATTAGATAAAATTATGGGCTATAGTTAATTATGTTAAATTAATATAATAAAAATAAAGAATACCTTCTAATAATAATGACAATGGTAAAAATATTAGATGGTAAATATAATATTAAATTATTATAATAAGATAAATAAAAGAAAACATTATACTTTTTACTTTCAATATAAGTAAATATTGTATTTAAAATAAAAAAATATTATTTTCACATTAAAATTAACTTTTTGATAAAATATTAGAGTACACACATGAGCTTCCACGTGAGCTCTTTACGAAGCTCACGTGAGTTCCTTTTCATAAAATGGGTTTTCACTTGGAAATCCTAATGCTCATATTTTAAGACCCTTCTTAGCTTTCACTCTCTCTATTAAACCCTAGCTGTCGCTTCCGCTCTCTGTATTTTTCCCATGAACGAAGAAGAAAAAGAAGAGAAAGGAAAGTTGTGAAAGGTGTAGCGTTTTTTTTTTCTTCAATCTTTTCTCCATATTTTCTTTTTTTCTCTTTCCATTCTTTCTCGTCCGATATTTCTAAAAAAAAAAGGCTTTTTTTTTAAAAAAAAATAACAAACAATCGAAGCCGAAATATATCGGCCTTTGAAAACCCGATATACATCGGCCGATACGCACAGTATCTGCCGATATTTTGACCCCTAGTTTCGGTCGAATAGTCGAACCTACTGTTCTTGGGCCTTAGCCACTCATAGTTTCCGCGTATTTTCATCAAAGAGAAAACGTATGAGATGAACGGTCAGGATGTTGGCAACCATTGATCACATGGATTGTGGCTCTCTGCATGTCCATTTTTGGGTAACTGGTGCACACAGGTTCAGAAACAACGTAGCATGTATTCAGTAAGATGTGCATGTTGGATAAACAGAAGAAGATGAGCTTATATCTCTGGTTTTTTCTCTCTCTCTCTCTCTCTCTCTCTCTCTGCTTTTCTCTGTTCTGTTTTGGCTATCTCGCTTACACTCTGCTTTTCTCTCTTCTCTTTGAATCAATGAAATGGATGCAGCCCAGCAAACTCTTGCAAGGAAACTGTAGAAACATAAATTACACACCACAAAACATCATAACACCGGATTTACGTGGAAAACCCATTAAGAAAAAAAACCACGATTGAAAGAGAGTTTATTATTTCACTGTATTTTTCTATGTACATCAAAGATATATTTATAAGAACAAATACAAGTATGAGTCATATTTAGAACTCTGAGACCCAATTGAGTTAGGACTCTGAGACCTAATGGAGTTAGGACTCAGAGTCGCACTCACCCTCTCTTTTCTATTTCAACACTCCCCCTCAAGTAGGTGCGAAAATGTCGATTGAGCCCAACTTGGATAAAATATCTTGGAATTTAACAGCGGAAAGACTTTTAATGAAGATATATGCTAATTGTTGATCACTGCGAACAAACGGAGTAGAAATAACATTAGCTTGCAAAGTTTCTCGAACAAAATGACAATCCACCTCAATGTGTTTGGTTTTCTCATGAAATATCGGATTTGAAACAATGTGAATGACAACTTGATTATCACAAAACATTTGCGTTGGCTGATTAGAACCAAAACCCAAATCTTGCAATAAGGACCGAAGCCAACTAACTTCACTAGTGATTAAGGCCATTGCACGATATTCTGCTTCTGCACTTGATCTTGCAATAACACTCTTTTTTTACTTTTCCAAGTTATCAGATTACTTCCCACAAATGTACAATATCCTGTTGTAAATCGTCGATCAACCGGACAACCTGCCCAATCAGCATCAGTGTAAACAATAATGGAACTATTTTCATTCTTCCGCATCCATATTCCCCTTCCTGGAGAACCCTTCAAATATTGTAAAATTCGATTGACAGCATTCATGTGAGTAACTGTAGGTGCATGCATAAATCTGCTGACTAGACTGACTGCATAGGAAATATCTGGTCTAGTAATCGTTAGATAAATCAGTCGTCCAACCAACCTTTGAAATTGACCAATATCAGATAACAATTCACCATCATTATCAAGCTTACCTCCACTGTCAATTGGAGTATCTGAGGGTTTAACTCCCATCTTTCCAATATCCTGCAACAGATCTAGCACATATTTTCTTTGATTCAGAAATATGCCCTTCTTTGAGTATGCAACTTCTAATCCAAGAAAATACTTTAACACTCCCAAGTCTTTGATGGCAAATCTCTTTTTCAGTAGAGTCTTAAGTCTTGTAATTTCATTTTTATCATCGCCTGTGATAACTATATCATCAACATACACTAAAACAATAGTTGTACCATACGCACCTTTTTTTACAAACAATGAAAAATCAGCTGCACTCCTTTTAAGTCCATTACTCACGAAAGCAGAACTGAGCTTAGCATACCACGTACGGGGAGATTGCTTAAGTCCATATATGACCTTTTTCAACTTGCACACAAATCCAACTTTGGATTTGAGATAATTCCCAACCTTGATTTGCTGCTAAGGAGAGAAGCACTCGAAAAGTGTTCATTTTTGCAATAAGTGCAAAAATCTCTGTATAATCTTCTCCATATGTTTGTGTAAAACCTCTGGCAACCAGTCTCGCTTTGTGTCGCTCCACAGTTCCATTACTTTTATACTTGATTTTATATATCCAAGGACACCCAACTGTCTTCTTTCCGAGAGACAATTTGACTTATATTCCAAGTTTTATTATCATCAAGTGCTTGCAATTCTTCTTTCATTGTCTGTCGCCAAACAGATATGGAATTAGCTTCACAAAATGTCTTTGATTCTTGTTCACTGGATATTCCACTCAAAAATGCCAAATGCGACTGAGTAACATTATCATATGTCAGAGAAGCCTCTATTGAGTATGATACAACATGGTAAGTGAAGAAATCTTTCATTCCTTTTGGACAACGAATCTCTCTACTCGATTTTCGTAACGGCAGAGGAGGAGCTTGTATTTCAATTGCTGTAGAAATCGGCTGAGTTTATGCAGATACAGTCTCAGTAGAAGCTGTCGGTGTTTCAATTTCTGCAGACATTGGTTGGTTATCTGGAGAGAGAATCACAATATTTCTACTGCAGGAGACATTATCAGTTATAGTAGGAAGCGGTACCAAGTCAGACAAGTACTCCCCCTGGAACCGATTCCCAGAGTCACCAGGAGCTCGAAAATACGGTTCATATTTAACGAAGCGGACATCACGTGATACAAGAAGCTTGCGAGAAGAGAGGTCATAACAAATATACCCTTTCTTTGTGGAAGAGTAACCGAAGAAAACACACTTGAGAGATATGGCATCGAACTTATCACGATTAATACTCTAGCGATGGACATAGCAGACAAACCCAAACACACGTATGTGAGATAAGTCAAGAGGTCTATTCTTCAACACTTCCAATGGGGATTTAAAATTGGTAATCCGACTAGGAAGTCGATTAATCAAACAGATGGCAGTCAAGACGCCATGAGACTAATACGTCTTAGGAATATGCATCTGAAACATAAGTGCTCGAGTAGTTTCTAAGATGTGATGATTTTTCCGTTCTGACACACCATTCTGTTGTGGCGTACCCACACAGCTAGTTTGATGAATAATACCTTTGTTATGAGTATAATCAGCGAAAAGAGCATTGACATATTTAGTCCCATTGTCAGAGCGAAGAATTTTAATCTTGGCATGAAATTGAGTATGGACCATGTTGTAGAAATCATTAAAAGCAGATAACACCTCAGTTTTAGATTTGAGTAAGTATAACCAAGTAACACGTGTGCAATCATCAATGAACAACACAAAATATTTAAATCCATCATAAGAAACAATAGGAGCACTCCATATATCAGAATGAATCAGTTCAAAACAAGCAATAGACTTGGAAGTAGAAGAAACAAATGGTAACCGTGATTGTTTTGAAAATTGACAAACATCACAAACATTAGACGGAATAGAAGCAGACGGAGAAAGACAAGACAAAATACGAGGGGTGTAGATTCGAAGTGTAATACCCTGCCCTGGATTAGACGTGTTTTGGCTTAATTTCCGTGTTTAATCGGTTGATCTCGAAGTTTTCGGTCAGGGCTTTGAGGAAAGCCCAAGTGAGGCCCAATCCGAGCCCGTGAGCTCAGTGATCCAGCCCGACGAGCTGGAGGGGTATTTTGGTAATTTTACCGTTTGTTGTGTAAATTTTCATAATTGGTGTGATTTGGTGATTGTCATTGATTGATAATACTCTCCTTATTGAATGATTTGCATTTCTAAGTTTAAAATGAATTTATTTTTCAGAAAATGATATTTAAATATCGCCCGAAAGAGAGTTTTAATTATTTAAAATATTTTCGGAAAGGAGTTAAATTTTGAAAACGGTATTGGGTGTTAGACCATTTTAAAAATGATCTAGATATTTCATTTCACTTGAAAATAAGATTTACAAATTAGTTATTTTTACATTTATTTAATTAAGTAATTATGGGTAAAATATGATTTTTATTTAAATAAATGATTTTTAGTGAGAGATAAAATCTGAAATTTTTATGGTGACCAAGGTTTTCAAAACCTAATCTATCTGTACGGTTGGATCAAGTTTTTGGGTTTTTAAATTAGTACTTTTAGTTTTAAAAATCGATTTTTATTAAACCAGGACTTATCTGCAAATTAGAAAATTACCTGAGGGCTGATCTGCAAACCGCAGGGAAAACCTGCCAACGCCATACAGGCGTGCTCTGTCCACTCAGCCGGATTTCTGGGATTTCCGGCAATGATGAGCTGCCGTCGTCCCATCCCATCTCTTCCCACACCGGCGAATGATGACCGCCAGTGTTCCGTCCCATCGTCTTCGCTGCATGAGCAGCCGAATTCCGGCATCTCTCCTCAACAGAGAAGCTATAAATTCAGCCCCTCGCCGTCAGTTGCAACTCCCAGCAGATTTTGCATTTTCTCTTCTCCCTCTCTGTTCTGTCCTCTGTATTTCCAACCGAGACCGAGACCTGTTTAAGCTAACCGAGAAAACTGCTGTGCTTCTGTTTTTCAGTAACAGTAAGCTAAGTGGAAGATTTTCCAAAAACCCGATTTTCAGCCCAAGATCCCAAACCAAGGTATCCATTACATCCCTTTTGAAATTCTAACCGATTTAGAATCCAGAAAATCAAAATTTGGCCTCGTTTTGATTGAGAAAAACCAGTTTTAAAAACTAAGGAAAACCATGGGTTTTATGTACCCGTGAGGATCTACCCTTAAAATCGGATGGCCATTTGAGCTTTTGAGCTCCAAACCAATCCCTGTGTAAAGAGGACTCCCAGAGGAGTCCATCAAACCAGACCGATGTGAAAAACGAATCCGGGAAGCCCTCCCTTCTTGGAATCGTATTTCACTGTTGATCCGCCGTCACTGTCTGCTGGTGCAGACAGTTGAGGAAGACGACTCTCGGAAGGTCCGAGAGCCGTTATTCGGAAGGTCCGAACCTTCGGACGGTCTGACCCTCGGACGTTCCGAGCTTCACCCCGAAGCCCAGCACGCCCGAGGTGAACCTGACCCTTCGGAAGGATCGTGAGCCTTCGGACGTTCCGAGCTTCACCCGAAGCCCAGAACGCCCGAGGCAAACTTTCGGGCGGACCGAGCCCCAGCTCGGAAGGACCGACCCTCTCGGACGTTCCGAATCTAGTCTTCGGACGTTCCGAGATCTGCAGACCCACCGAGACTTCTGTTTTCTGCTTTCCTGTTTCGGATGGACTTCGGAAGGTCCGAGACCTAGTCTTCGGACGATCCGAAGTCAGGCCCAAGTTCCGAGGCCAGTGACCTAGTTTGGAGTGGTTCGGAAGTTCCGAAGCCACTGTACCAGTTCCGAAGTGATGTTCTGAGGAACACAGTTTTAAGTGATAAATTGTTTGATTACTGTTTTAATCTTGATTATTTATTGTGTTTGATTATTTGTTATGATTTATGCCCCTCTGTTAATTAAAATTGTACTACCCCATTTTCCTCTTATTATTTATGGTGTAAATACTATTGTATACGCTTTCAGTCCGACACTAGTCGGGAACTGAGTGATTCACTTTCAGGCCGACACTATAGTCGGGCACTGAGTGACCTCGAGGCCTACTCAAAATGTCAGCTCTGGTCCATGCCCCGAAGACAACCGAGAAGTGACCCGATGATCTAAATCTCACTCAATAAGTCAATGCCCAGAAGGCAATATGAGTTTGGACTGAGCCCCTTATGTTTATTATATTATTATCTTGTGGATGATTTAAAAAGGATAGAAACCAAGTAGGAGACTCATTTCCATGAACCCTGGATATTTTGTGGGAAAACGTGTGATTTCAAATTCTACGTATATGTACGTATTTGTTATGTATATTGATTGAGCACTTGTATGTTGTTTGAACAGAGACCGCGAAACCACACGATCACGGTGAGGGAACTTAACTTGCAGATTTTGTAAACAGGTGTTATTTTGAGCAATGAGTGGTTTCGGTTTTAATGAACCCACTTAGGTGCCTATACAATGCACTATGGTAAGAGTGCTGTGATGATTTGATATTACGGTGTTGACCGTATGTGTATATAAGACTGCTTCCACGTACCTGGGCTATTGAACTAATATCGGCCATATGAGAGATGGTTTATGTCTACTGGACCATGGGCGGACCATGCTGTCGTCAGTTGCTGACTTGAGGGTGTCAGTATCGGCTAAGTTTAAGAGCCGGAGATGTACTTGCAAGGATGTATTTTGACCGTGTCGGGACTTAATACTAGTCTCAGTGTAATCGGCAGGCGTTACGGTGGATAATGGCAGTGATTGATAGTTTTGATGATGTTTTTATCTTACTTGAGATTATGTTTACTATTATCAAGCATGTGATATTGAATTGTTGCTAACCTGTTTTGCTATTTACTTAATGTGCATTGTTAATTATCCTTCACTGGGCTAGTTAGCTCACACCACTCACCTTTCAGGCAATGAACCCGAGGAGGAGGACCCTCTCTTTCAGGCTCAGGGCGTTTGAGCTAAAGTAGTGTTTTAGGATTCTCCGGAGAGGAATGCCCTGATCTTTCTGTTGGTTCTTGGAACCGTTGTTTTTGTATTAAGTACCGGATGTGGTACTTAATTTATGTTTAAATGTTGTAATCGGCTATGTTGCCATTTGAGACAATGTTATAATTGATTAATCAATGATGGTTGATTTTGATTATGTGTTGATGTTGTTTATGTCTTGGTTTTTGGAGGCAGGCATATGGTACATGTTTGAGTTCACTTAACGGACTAATGTGTAACCGCTGGGCTTAACTGTTGATCCGGCCCAGCAAGAATGCTTGTGGTTTAGTTTACTTATCTTTAAAAAAAAAAAAAAAATCAGTCGCGTTCCGGGCCCACCGGTCGGGTCGGGGCGTGACACGAAGTCAGAAAATCTCGAAAATCCCGAACGACAGTAGAAGGGTGTAGCAGATCTACGCAAGACACCTTTGCAGAGAGTGGCCACGGGGAGCCGATGATGACACGGGACGGAAGCAGCAGCAGGAAGTCGCTAATGGCGTTGGGGACGGCATCAAGCTCAGATTTTGGACATCAGTCGCAGATCTGTGAAGAAATCGCCTCATATCTGAGGCTGAATGTCAACCGGCGCGGAGATGGTAGAAAACCAGATCAGAAAGACTCGAGAGACTGCGTCAGTGAAATCGAACTCCGGTGGCAGCAAGAGTGGATTGGCTGGGTCTGAGCAGATCGACCGGATCTGAACCCCGAAAAATGGAATCAGGAGCTGCAAACGTCAGATCTGTTGATCGGAGAGTGCCAACTACCAGCCGGTTGAAGCCAATCAGAGCCAAGGTGAACAACGACGGCGGAATGGCGTAGGCTGAATGGCTGGAGCCAAAGGGCAGATCGGCAGCAATTAATCCTTCTTCGGCTCTCACGATGAGTGGCAGGTGTCAAACAGTAAAAACCCACAAATCTCCGATGAGTATAACAGAAGCACAGTAACGAGATGTACTGAAAAAAAAATCGGCTGTGTGATTCTGATGTGGATCGGTGATTTGACTGATACCATATAGAAACATAAATCACACACCACAAAACATCATAACACCGGATTTACGTGGAAAACCCATTAGGGAAAAAAACCATGATTGAAAGAGAGTTTATTATTTCACTGTATTTTTCTATGTACATCAAAGATATATTTATAAGAACAAATACAAGTATGAGTCTTATTTAGAACTCTGAGACCCAATTGAGTTAGGACTCTGAGACCTAATGTAGTTAGGATTCAGAGTCCCACTCACCCTCTCTTTTCTATTTCAACAGAAACCCTCCTTCTTCAAGGTCTTGATTGAACAACATTACAATCTGGTTATGGTAATCTCTCCCTCATATCTTGTTTTATTATTTGCTTTTATGGGTAAAAACTCAACTTGATAGAAGTCAATCTCTAGATAGACAGGATTAGTTGTCTTGTTGACAATGATAAAGAAGCTTTCATGAGTAGATCAATCTCTCTCTTTCTCTAATATCTTGTGTTTTGTTAGTTTATGAGGGGCCGTGAGGACACAAATGTGGATACCAAGATCTTCATCAGATGGTATCGACCATTCTCCTTCAGATTCTTCATCATCTGAATGACATGTACATGATTGGAATTGTTTGATGAGCTGAATCTGAGGACTATCTTCTTCAATGTCAGTTGATGAATCAGATTCATATTCATATTCTTCTTCTGAGGAGCTTGAATCAGTTTGTTCCTTTTCAGTATTTTCATCATCATTTTTGGTATTGATTTTTCTAAGTTTCTTTTTAGAAGGATTTTCTTTTTTAAAACATTTACTTGCATAATGACCCTTCTTCCCGCAATTATAACAAGTTGGAACATTTTCTTTTATATATTTCTTTTTGAAATATTTTCTGGATTTTCTTTTGAATGGGATGAGATCATCGGATTTTCTTCCTTTTTTATATCTTCCGGGTTTATACTTTTTTACCATTTTGTTTCTTCTATCAGGAGTAAATCTAGAACGCAAAGGTTTTCTCTTTGATTCGGGCGTTTGATCTAAACCAAACTGGAAACAAAAATCTCCTAATTCTTTATCTCCAGAATATTTTCTCATTTTTTCAGCTTGTTTACTGATCTTTAAATCAGTACAAAGATTCATGCCAACTTTGTTAATTCTCTTTATGATTCCTCCGAAAGTCAGCAAACTATAATTAATAGTACCATGCATTTCTTCTCTCAGGGAATTACGCACCTTTTCAGCAAATAAGGGTGGTAATCCTGAAATGAATCTTTCTTTCCAAATATCAGAATTACAATCATTGAGTTGGTAAACTTTTGACAAGAATACATCTCTGTACCAACGAAATTCTCCTAAATTTCTACATCTTAAACGGTGTAATTGCTGCCTATTTTTCTCCTTAATTAGAGCGATTCCTCCAATGAATTCATTGAGGATGCATAGAAGCAAGACACTAACACAATCAGATTGAGTTTCCCAATTATCAGGGATTTGACTAGTACCTGCTTCAAGCTTAACATTTGGATCAACTAAATTTCCTGTATTTTTGTCTCTATAAAGGATTCTTCCAAATTCATCCATTTTGACAGCATTTTCTATTTCAAGTCTTTGAGCTCCAGATAATCCATAATTCCACCATCCTCTTAATATTCCATTGAAAGAGGTGGTTATCATCAGAAAGATATTTCTTGGAGTATTTCCTCTGACTTCACAGGCATTACAGTATATTAACATACTGTGAACCATTTGGACAATTTGATATTCTGTTAATCCATCTAAATTCCACTCATATAAAGAATTTCCTGAATAGGTTAATTCTGAGGTATAACTGTATGGAGCTTCTTCGAGTTGTAGATCAACAGGGGTTGGTCTAGGATAATAATTCTTTGTTTCTGGCAATTTTACCTGAGGATTCCATTTCTTTAGGCGATTTATTAATATATCTTTAGACGCAGAGACCCTTAGGATACTGAATCCTTTTCCTCCCATATTGAGGCTTTCCATCCTATTGGATAATTCTTTTTGCATTTCGTCTGTCAATATGAATGGTCCTTCTTGCAGAGTAATCCCTTTAGGTAATTGTCTGGGAACATAAACTGCATTGGCAGAGCTTTCTTCTAATTTTTCTTTTTTATCTTTACTAAATTCAGATTTTAATTTGATTGTTCTTTCTATTCGATCTGTTTGTTCTCCAATGGTTAATAGACATAGATTGGTATAATTGTTTTGTTCAATTATATCTCCAATACCTATACTTATGTCTTTAGCATTTGGGTCTGGTTTTGATTCATAAATGGATGCATTTTTTACAGGCATGGCATAATTCTTGGTGTCCGTATTAGGGACAGAAATATCAAGTTTCTTCCAAGGTGGGTGAGATTTATCAACTTCTTTTCCTTCAGTGTCTTTCCAAGTTCTTGTTGTTTTTCCTATAACTCTTATTTGTTCTGAGCTTTGATTTTCCTTTTCTTTGATTTTCCCTTTTCTAAAATATTCCATAAACCAATCAAAGAAAGGTATATTTCTTTCTTCTTCCTCCATTTGGAATACCATAATCCTCTCATCTTATCCTTTTCTTCTGTGTTAAACTTTTTAAAGAACCAATCTTTTAAAGGATGATTTTTCAAATTTTCTCTAAGATATGGTTTATCAATTTGAAACTTTTAACAGGTATTTCTTCTGGCTTTAGAATGCTCACCATTCTTATGGCTCCTTGGAGAAAATCACTTTCACTTGGATTATAGGTTTTTGCGATGAGATCTTTTATAGATAGGGTGTTCAATTCCACTTTCTTTATTTCTAAAAACTTTTTGATCTATTTCTTCCTTTTCACTACTCCTTTGGTCATCATCTATTTCTTCTAATTTAAAACTTTTTCTCCCTTCCGTATAACTGGCAAAACTTCTCCTAGCTTTTTCCATTTTTCTCCTAAAATTGACTTCAACATTACCATTTGGTAATTTGACTATACTTTGCAAATCATCTGTCATTTCATTTACTCTTGGGGTGACATCTTCTATTTGCCAATTTCCTGGGAGAACAACTTCTTCCCAGCTGATGACCTTTGGGATGAACACGTTATTGTTAAAGTTTGTTTCCATCAGAACTGTAGTTTTTTCTTTATCAACCTTATCTCTATAGGCTTTCATGGGAAAGACAGATATCATGGATTTATAGAACACACGATAAACTATAGCAAAAGGTTTACTTCTTGGACTCATTTTTAATCCTTTGCTTTGAAATCCAATAGTTGCACAATCAAGGATATCTTCATCATGAGCATCAATTGTGATATTGGGAAAGCAGTTAAAATAAACAGGTCCATGACAGAGACTTGATTCAATCATAGCATAAAGAGAATCATCAAATTCATCATGTCTCTGATCTCGCACATAAGCACAGACTGCAACATTTAATCCTAATCGAAACAACGGTTTGATTCCTACCTGAATTAATCCTATGTGCAGGTAGTTGTATTTGGATCTGATTTGTTCAATAATTCTTCTATCAAGAACTTTGATTGTCTGTTTTCCTCCAGATAGAGAAACAGTTTTTTCAACAGTTTTTATGTGATAATCATTTTGCTCTTCAAATGTGCCATTGCTATATATTTCTGTTACAGGCAAGGCTGGCAACTTCCAATTTGATATTGCTTGGTCAAAATTTTCATATATCATTTCTTCTGAATTTTTTGTTTTTTCTGAATTTTCCTTTTCTAAACTATTACGGGTAAAACTAGTTAAAGCAGACTGATAGGATGAGGAAGACGAATAAGATCTATTAGAAGGATGCTGAAATGATTTAAACCAATTCTTAAAAAGTTTTGTTTTTCTCTTAGAATTTTCCATCTTTTGTAACTCGTTAGAAACAAGAAGAGTTCTGTCAACGATTTACTGCCCTTAACGCCTGATCACGGCCTGAAGCGGGACTTACAACGTGACCACACACTCTTTTAAAAAGATGAACGAGGCACAGAAGTGGTAAATAAGAAGGAAAATAAAAACTCTAAAGAGAATTTGGCTAAAAAGCTTCAGATCCTGGATAATAGATTTAATTCATCTAAATCCCATTTTTTTTTTAATTAACACAAATTTAAATACGAGATAATAATTCTAAATCTTCATTCAGTCTATTACAATATTCTCTTACTTGATTACACAAGCGTACTAACATAGATCGTCTAATAGCTTGAACACGGATAACAAGATATCCTCCTACAGCTATATTTTCATCAATTTGTCTGATAGCATTCTCTAATGTTCTAAGCTGATTTTCACGTCTTCTTAGATCACGCAATAATTCTTCTCTCCTAATAGAACGAGGTGGCATCTCAGAAGGCCATAGCTTGTAGTGTTGATTTAGTTCGGAATTTATCTAGTTGGAAGACGGCATAAGAACGCATTAAAACAATCCTTCTCCTTTCAAACTCAAGATGGCGAGGATTATTTCTGTGGGTACAGGTTTGCAGATGTCTTCTTATGTTGTCTAACAAGAATTCAATTTTTCTTAATATCCGAACATCATCATAGTATCTTTTAAGCAGAGTAAGACGAATAGACATATTCTAGCAAAAGAAACAACATGATTAGATAATAACAAGCATATAACATTAAACTTTTAAAAACTTAATCACTTACAGGAGATTTGTACAAGACTTCAGACTCTAGCAGCACTCTAACTTCAAACTCACACTCACACTCACACTTATGCTCTTTTTTTCTTTTTACAATTTTTTGGAGATGATCCCCAAAGGAAACCCCCAACTCCTTATATAGATGGAGCATACAAAAGATCCCTCCTCTCATCCGACCATGAGAGGACTTACACCAAAAGCAACAGAAAAAGGAATGGTTCCCCACACAAACTTCCAAACACATTTTTCAAAGGTTGATGGGCAAAGTACAAAAGTTGATGGGCAAGGTACATGAGGTGAAATATCTATATGCCACATGGAAAGCATAAGATAAACATACCCCCACAACTTTATCAACTTTTGACATTTGGCAATAAAGCACCCCCACCACATTTACAAACCCAATACCTTTATTTACAAATGTCAACACAAGAGGCAGTGGACTCATCTCTTTTTGGTGGAGGTATGTTTATCTTATGCTTTCCATGTGGCATATAGATATTTCACCTCATGTACCTTGCCCATCAACTTTTGTACTTTGCCCATCAACCTTTGAAAAATGTGTTTGGAAGTTTGTGTGGGGAACCATTCCTTTTTCTGTTGCTTTTGGTGTAAGTCCTCTCATGGTCGGATGAGAGGAGGGGATCTTTTGTATGCTCCATCTATATAAGGAGTTGGGGGTTTCCTTTGGGGATCATCTCCAAAAAATTGTAAAAAGAAAAAAAGAGCATAAGTGTGAGTGTGAGTGTGAGTTTGAAGTTAGAGTGCTGCTAGAGTCTGAAGTCTTGTACAAATCTCCTGTAAGTGATTAAGTTTTTAAAAGTTTAATGTTATATGCTTGTTATTATCTAATCATGTTGTTTCTTTTGCTAGAATATGTCTATTCGTCTTACTCTGCTTAAAAGATACTATGATGATGTTCGGATATTAAGAAAAATTGAATTCTTGTTAGACAACATAAGAAGACATCTGCAAACCTGTACCCACAGAAATAATCCTCGCCATCTTGAGTTTGAAAGGAGAAGGATTGTTTTAATGCGTTCTTATGCCGTCTTCCAACTAGATAAATTCCGAACTAAATCAACACTACAAGCTATGGCCTTCTGAGATGCCACCTCGTTCTATTAGGAGAGAAGAATTATTGCGTGATCTAAGAAGACGTGAAAATCAGCTTAGAACATTAGAGAATGCTATCAGACAAATTGATGAAAATATAGCTGTAGGAGGATATCTTGTTATCCGTGTTCAAGCTATTAGACGATCTATGTTAGTACGCTTGTGTAATCAAGTAAGAGAATATTGTAATAGACTGAATGAAGATTTAGAATTATTATCTCGTATTTAAATTTGTGTTAATTAAAAAAAAAATGGGATTTAGATGAATTAAATCTATTATCCAGGATCTGAAGCTTTTTAGCCAAATTCTCTTTAGAGTTTTTATTTTCCTTCTTATTTACCACTTCTGTGCCTCGTTCATCTTTTTAAAAGAGTGTGTGGTCACGTTGTAAGTCCCGCTTCAGGCCGTGATCAGGCGTTAAGGGCAGTAAATCGTTGACAGAACTCTTCTTGTTTCTAACGAGTTACAAAAGATGGAAAATTCTAAGAGAAAAACAAAACTTTTTAAGAATTGGTTTAAATCATTTCAGCATCCTTCTAATAGATCTTATTCGTCTTCCTCATCCTATCAGTCTGCTTTAACTAGTTTTACCCGTAATAGTTTAGAAAAGGAAAATTCAGAAAAAACAAAAAATTCAGAAGAAATGATATGAAAATTTGACCAAGCAATATCAAATTGGAAGTTGCCAGCCTTGCCTGTAACAGAAATATATAGCAATGGCACATTGAAGAGCAAAATGATTATCACATAAAAACTGTTGAAAAAACTGTTTCTCTATCTGGAGGAAAACAGACAATCAAAGTTCTTGATAGAAGAATTATTAAACAAATCAGATCCAAATACAACTACCTGCACATAGGATTAATTCAGGTAGGAATCAAACCGTTGTTTCGATTAGGATTAAATGTTGCAGTCTGTGCTTATGTGCGAGATCAGAGACATGATGAATTTGATGATTCTCTTTATGCTATGATTGAATCAAGTCTCTGTCATGGACCTGTTTATTTAACTGCTTTCCCAATATCACAATTGATGCTCATGATGAAGATATCCTTGATTGCAACTATTGGATTTCAAAGCAAAGGATTAAAAATGAGTCCAAGAAGTAAACCTTTTGCTATAGTTTATCGTGTGTTCTATAAATCCATGATATCTGTCTTTCCCATGAAAGCCTATAGAGATAAGGTTGATAAAGAAAAAAAACTACAGTTCTGATGGAAACAAACTTTAACAATAACGTGTTCATCCCAAAGGTCATCAGCTGGGAAGAAGTTGTTCTCCCAGGAAATTGGCAAATAGAAGATGTCACCCCAAGAGTAAATGAAATGACAGATGATTTGCAAAGTATAGTCAAATTACCAAATGGTAATGTTGAAGTCAATTTTAGGAGAAAAATGGAAAAAGCTAGGAGAAGTTTTGCCAGTTATACGGAAGGGAGAAAAAGTTTTAAATTAGAAGAAATAGATGATGACCAAAGGAGTAGTGAAAAGGAAGAAATAGATCAAAAAGTTTTTAGAAATAAAGAAAGTGGAATTGAACACCCTATCTATAAAAGATCCTCATCGGCAAAAACCTATAATCCAAGTGAAAGTGATTTTCTCCAAGGAGCCATAAGAATGGTGAGCATTCTAAAGCCAGAAGAAATACCTGTTAAAAAGTTTCAAATTGATAAACCATATCTTAGAGAAAATTTGAAAAATCATCCTTTAAAAGATTGGTTCTTTAAAAAGTTTAACACAGAAGAAAAGGATAAGATGAGAGGATTATGGTATTCCCAAATGGAGGAAGAAGAAAGAAATATACCTTTCTTTGATTGGTTTATGGAATATTTTAGAAAAGGGAAAATCAAAGAAAAGGAAAATCAAAGCTCAGAACAAATAAGAGTTATAGGAAAAACAACAAGAACTTGGAAAGACACTGAAGGAAAAGAAGTTGATAAATCTCACCCACCTTGGAAGAAACTTGATATTTCTGTCCCTAATACGGACACCAAGAATTATGCCATGCCTGTAAAAAATGCATCCATTTATGAATCAAAACCAGACCCAAATGCTAAAGACATAAGTATAGGTATTGGAGATATAATTGAACAAAACAATTATACCAATCTATGTCTATTAACCATTGGAGAACAAACAGATCGAATAGAAAGAACAATCAAATTAAAATCTGAATTTAGTAAAGATAAAAAGAAAATTAGAAGAAAGCTCTGTCAATGCAGTTTATGTTCCCAGACAATTACCTAAAGGGATTACTCTGCAAGAAGGACCATTCATATTGACAGACGAAATGCAAAAAGAATTATCCAATAGGATGGAAAGCCTCAATATGGGAGGAAAAGGATTCAGTATCCTAAGGGTCTCTGCGTCTAAAGATATATTAATAAATCGCCTAAAGAAATGGAATCCTCAGGTAAAATTGCCAGAAACAAAGAATTATTATCCTAGACCAACCCCTGTTGATCTACAACTTGAAGAAGCTCCATACAGTTATACCTCAGAATTAACCTATTCAGGAAATTCTTTATATGAATGGAATTTAGATGGATTAACAGAATATCAAATTGTCCAAATGGTTCACAGTATGTTAATATACTGTAATGCCTGTGAAGTCAGAGGAAATACTCCAAGAAATATCTTTCTGATGATAACCACCTCTTTCAATGGAATATTAAGAGGATGGTGGAATTATGGATTATCTGGAGCTCAAAGACTTGAAATAGAAAATGCTGTCAAATGGATGAATTTGGAAGAATCCTTTATAGAGACAAAAATACAGGAAATTTAGTTGATCCAAATGTTAAGCTTGAAGCAGGTACTAGTCAAATCCCTGATAATTGGGAAACTCAATCTGATTGTGTTAGTGTCTTGCTTCTATGCATCCTCAATGAATTCACTGGAATTGCTCTAATTAAGGAGAAAAAATAGGCAGCAATTACACCGTTTAAGATGTAGAAATTTAGGAGAATTTCGTTGGTACAGAGATGTATTCTTGTCAAAAGTTTACCAACTCAATGATTGTAATTCTGATATTTGGAAAGAAAGATTCATTTCAGGATTACCACCCTTATTTGCTGAAAAGGTGCGTAATTCCCTGAGAGAAAAAATGCATGGTACTATTAATTATAGTTTGCTGACTTTCGGAGGAATCATAAAGAGAATTAACAAAGTTGGCATGAATCTTTGTACTGATTTAAAGATCAGTAAACAAGCTGAAAAAATGAGAAAATATTCTGGAGATAAAGAATTAGGAGATTTTTGTTTCCAGTTTGGTTTAGATCAAACGCCCGAATCAAAGAGAAAACGTGCTTGGCTACTGTGTTAGAAAAATATAAAAGGCTTTTTTTTTCTTAAGATTTGTTGAATTTTCTTTTAATAGACAAGAATCTCTACCTCAGTTAGCAAGTGTTCATTGTTGCACCCACAAAGTTGTAAGTTTGTGTTTTTGACTTCTAAGTGTTGAATAGGCAGTGACTATCTAGATTGTTTGATGGTTCCCAATCAATGGTCTCATGGATTTAAGTGGTTCATTGTTTGATGAAAAACAATCATTATAGAGCCTTAGTTGGAAGCACTAACATATGTCGGAATCGATAGAGATTCATTTGAAAATTGAAACCACACTAGGTGGGATGTCGTTTTTCTCTGCCATTCCATCCCAAAGCAAGGTATGAATTTGTGAAAATACAGATTTCAGGTGGAAAATGCAAGAAAATGGCATCCCATCTTATCTGATTTCCATGTGTACTTGATGGTAGTCTTATCTAATGGACCACTAACTTTATTATTACTATTACTATTTTTTCTTGTAGCGAATACCACCAGCTTTTCTCAAGCGTTTGCATGGAAAATCTCTTGCGAGATCAACTCTGACACGTCACACTGGTGGTGTTTGGCCTGTGAAGGTTGCAAGAGAAAATGATGGTGTTTATTTCTCAGATGGTTGGCAGAAATTTATAAAAGATAATAAAGTAGAATTTGGAGATTTTTTACTTTTCAAGTATGATGTAAAATTGTCATTTGAGGTTGATGTTTACAGTAAAACATGTTGTGAGAAGGAGGTGCATGCAGAAATGATGCAAAATGAAGTGGGTCAAGAAGAAGAGGTCCCAAATGAAGTGGTTCAAATAGAAGTGGTGCAAGTACAATGTGGAGAAAAAAGATATCAAAGTGAGTCATGTCTGTCAATGCAAATTTATCTCTGAACACAAAATAAAGAATTCAAGTGCATCTGCCAAAAAGAACTGTGAGTTCTATGCAATTATTTTCTTTGATGGCAACTCTACCATGTTTATGGTTTTCTCTCCTAACTTGTCACCTTATGCATCTAGGTGGAAAGAATCAGTCCAAGAAGAGAACAGACCCATCGACATCATCATCATCGAAATATGAACTTGAAAAGAAAATGGTGTTTAATTCATCATCGTGTCCCTTTAAGATAAAGCACCCACACTTCACTTCAAGATGGAGATCCCGCAAAGGATATGCAATCGTGAGTTTTCTATCTTTTAATACCATGTGTACTTGTAATGCTTATATGGGTTTTTCTTTGAGTTTATATTTTTTACAGCATTCTCCAATTATAGAATTGAATGTCTCCACCCTATTATAAAAGTTACTGTCTCAAAAAAAAAAAAAAAAAAAAGGGTTGCTCATGGACCCTGAATCTCCAAAAATAAATAAATAAGTTCACCAATTAAAATTGCAAATGGGTCCATTTAGATTGATGAAAAGGAAATATTTCTCCTGGAAAATAACCTTGTTCACCAAAAGTAGTTGATCTCAATTTTATTTTTAGCTAAAAAAGATTTTTCAAGAAAGTAGTCTCTTTTCTATACATTCAAACAGAGCTATAGGAAAGTAGATTCAGGATGAAATACAAGGTATAGCTACAGTCATTGATGATAGAAGGGGACTCATTTGCTCAAAACTGAGAAAGGATAAGGTAGAGATAAGAGACAATCTAATCACCTCTAAGGATTTTCTTTTTCATAGGAGTATTCATGTGGACCTTGGATGTATGTTATCTCATGGTAAAGATTGAAGTTGAATCATGGCAGCATCTTTTTGGGGAATGTCAGGTTAGACTCAGTTAGAGCAATCCAAAGCTGCAGATGGGAGATAATGAGGAATTTTGCTGCTAGGAATTCTGATTCTTACAGGGCTGAGTTTGTGCACTTTAATCCCATGGGAGTCTTGCCTCCAAGCATTTGGGAGGAGGAAATGGATTACATTATCTGTCTGAAGCTTTAGTTCTCTAGAACACATCAATGTTGAATGTGTAGCCAACATGAAGCATAAATTCCTATCTTACTCTGGGGGTCTTTGTTTCTTTTTGTGCAGTTTGTTAGTGTGATGTGGAATGCATCTCTGCTTTTTGCTGGTTCACTTGTTGACATCTCAGTGTGAAGGTTTTGTTCTAAGGTGGAATGGATATCTAGTTTGCATGGGGTGTTTTATCAGCTGTATGTGGTATATATTTGCATTGCTGTGCTTAGAGTATGGTAGAGGTGACTATTTGGGTAGCATGGGGTTTGCTGGATTATGCAGGCTTGAAGTTGTTGGATATGTGGCTCGATTCTACAATATCGAGGGCATGATTTTCGGAGAGAAAATCATGGGTTGCTGCCGAAGAGGACTCCCTAAACAATTGGGGTCTCTACAAGATATGCACATGACATGCTGAGACAGTATTGCATGTCAACGAAGGAGGACAACACAATATACTATTATTGTGTGATTGTGCAATCTTAGAGCAGCCATCGTGGGATTGTGCAAGATTAGATCAACACATCATCAGCCTGGATTTTAGGCAGAAAATCCAGCAGGATTGGCTGTCTTTGGGGCAGTTTCTCCACCTTATATAAGGTGGGTTCTCTCCATAGAAAGATGCCTTCATCGGCCACATGTACTGTGGTGGTCACCACGGTAGACACCTCAAGAGGGACAGGTGGGATGATGTTAATGCATGGCTGTCTACATTGAGGATGGTTGTATACACAGCCAACGTGAAACATGGTGACATGAATGACCGTATGTGAGGATAGGTGGCAACACAAGCCTTGTGCCGCACATGTGAAGAGGGCTACATATGGCAGCATGCAAGAATGAGGTCACACTGTGGGTGTGAGCCACACCATCATTGGAGACGCTCGCGTTCGTGAAGCACGTCGGGATGTGCTCAAAGAACGCAGGAAGCGGAGAGGGAGTAACACAGAAGTTGGGTTCACTATTCTAGGTATGAGAGAGATTCACATCAACTGAAAGGTGACGTCGGTGTGTTGTATACATGGGTGTACAAGGGGCTCAGGACTCCGGGTTTGGGCTCTAGACTGAAGGGAGTCATTATGTACATGTATCTTTTTCTTTTATATAGTGAATATTCTGTCGCTCCGTGGACGTAGGCCAGGTGGGCCGAACTACGTTAAAATATTGTATTGTGCTATGTGTTTATTTCCGTTCGTTTTTTCTTGTTTTCGCGCGTAACTCTAACAGAAGTATGGTTGGTTTTATGCTGTTATTTATTGGGTTTGGTTGTGTAATTGTGAGTGTCTCATGGATCGTTTGTAATGTGGCTCATTAGGCCCTCTAGAGGCTTGAGCTCCATGGCCCCTAGTTGGCCTGCCTCCTTGCTTCCTAATCAAAATAGTGTTGTGCTTCTTGCCCCTTTGGTCTATTACAAAGAGGTATTCTTTTGTATAGTTTCACTCTTCAACTCTTCTTTGTAACAGAGTTTTTCTTATTTTTGAAATGTTTATTTATTAAAAATGGCAAGTGAGAACCACCACAAGGATGCAAGAGAGATTTTTACAGGAAGAAAAGAGTCATATATGGGAATTTTCTCATATGATACAACACTCTTGGTTCACCACCGAACTGCTAAAGCAAGCACTTGAACCATGACTTCAGGAGAGTAGGCACAGTTTGCAACACCAAACACCATAAACCTGCTATTCTTGTCATTTCGTTTCTAGTAACACTGCTTGCACTATGCAACAACTCCAAATATATATATTTGATTTTCTCTTTTGTAGTTTAGATTCTCTGTATTTTTTTCCCAAGTAAATGTTTACTCTAGAGGATAATACAATTATTGGTTCGTCTTTATGATGTAATCAGCTCGGCTCTCTGTTTCTTTTCCCATATTTTCTTGTCACTTCACTTGGAGATGATGGTCCTCTTCCTCTTTCTTGGATGTCTCTAAGATTAACAATTATGCTCTTGTTCTACTAATTGTTTGTACAAGTCTATATCATGTTAAGCTTTTTGGACTGCAGAGAATTCTAAAGATTTTCGCAAAGGCATACGACCTTGAAAGTAAGTCATCCATGAATCTTTGTGATTCAAGTGGAAAGTTATGGCCGGTGATCATCAATCATTTGAGTGATGGCCGTGCTGAATTTGGACAAGGGTGGCATGATTTTTGTAAAGGAAACAAGTTGGGAGAAGGTGATAGGTGCATTTTTGAATTTCTCAATCTTGATATGGTTCGGGTTCATATAATCCGAACAATTGCTGAACTGAGCCAGCACAGAAGAAAGTGTTTCTTGACCTTCCTTCTTTTTTTTATGGAAAGTCATCTAGTACCAAATGCATGTAATAAGATATTTGAACTTTCCTTTTGAACTATTTGAACAGACTCTGCACATTTACGTGTGTTGGGCCATAATTTCGTGCTCTGGCTGATACAGATACTGTTTGTGCTGATTGTTATGTTTTGAAATTACCATGGTAGGGTCAATTCAATCTTCTTCCCTTTGGTAGAAAAAACACAAGTATTGCTTTACAGGAAGACAGAGTCTGCCATACAAGAATGAAGCTCACAAAAGTTCTATAATTCATACGATCTTTAAGTTCTATAGCTTTGTTAATACACTCTGAGGCAGTCTTTCCTTTAGGTCATCTTTTATTCTGATTCTTAGATTCATTTAAATCGTTCAAAGAATCTACGAATAGCATTATTACATTTATTCACGACAGGGCAAGTCCTGAGATTTCAGAGGCCCTAGGCGAATTTTTGGTATGGGCCTTTTATATACTCATAAAAAATAAAATTATACTTTTTTTTTTTACATAGTATAAAACATCTAAATAAAATATCATAATCAAATTTATAATAAAATATTATTTAAAATGTATTCTTCTGTGATATTGAGATGCAAAATTACTAATTAAATTACTATATTTAATTTTTTTTAACATTAATTTTTCAATAGATGATATAACTAATCCATTCAATCTTTCTTGTGACATTATAGATCGAAGATAAGATTTTATCAGTTTTAACTTTGAAAAACTTTTTTTTCAGAGGTAACTGTAACTGGTATAATCAACATTATTTTATAAGCAATTCATGCATTTGGAAAACAACAATTCATTCTTTTTATATAATTTAGCAATTCAATTGTTTCTTTTACTTTTTTGGTACTGTATCTTTTATCATATTAGAGTGCGACATTAATGCAAATTCCATTTGAAGCGAATATATTATTATTTTAATTTTTCAATTTTTCTGGATTTTTAAAAAAATTAAAAATTAAAAATATCTTAATTATAATGATTTATACTTGTATATTACATCTAATGAAATCTACATTGATCAAATGAAAAAAGTTATGTTTTTCATCTCTTTAAATTTTAAAAGCTTTAAATTATTTTTAATTCAAAATTATGAAATTTAATATAGGTTTCTCTTTCGCTCTATTTAGATGATACATATGTTTTAAAAGATTCTTTATTAATTAAAATTATTGTTATTTTTATTATTATTATTAAACTCAATAAAATGAGGATTATAATAATTATTATTGTGATTGTTACTATCATTATTTTAATTTTTTAAGAAACCCACATTTTAAATTGAGTAGAAAAATTATCAATATATAAATTTCCAATTTTGAGTATTTTAAATTCGAAATAGTTAAAAATAGTCAAATGATTTCAAGTGGTAGTAACTTAAAATTTATAAATGAGATTAACTGGGATTTGAATGCCGCTCTATTTAGATGATACATATATTTTAAAACTCAATAAAAATGAGAATTATAATAATTATTATTATGACTTTTACTATTATTATTTTAATTTTTTAAGAAATCCAATTATTGTTATTTTCATCATTATTATTAAACTCGATAAAAATAATTATAATTTTTATAATCACAGCCAGGATTTGAACTCAGGTTAGGAGCATCATAACCAAACTAGACAACAACGTTTTTGTTCTTTCATTATGCATTATAAACTATTTAAGATATAATAAAGGAGCTTATGGACTTGTGATCTTATTTATTTGGGAGCCTAATTCACCTATAGTCAGGGCCGGCCCTGCTTGTCGACATTCCTTGTTTGTAAGAAATGATTATTACAAAGATAGTCCTTACGACTTTAAGATCCATCGAGAACTACTTTGTTAGGTGGCTCAAATACACCATCAATGGGCCCATGTGAATCAAATCCAACAAGTAAGCCAAACGTAGTTGTTGTTGTTTGTTTCTCACGTTAATCATGGATGAACAAGTCAATGGGAGTCCCAAGTTGAAATACAAAGGACTCATTAATTATTTAATTGAAGACTATGGCTAAGGTTGGAATTCATACAAGGTGTGACGTGATATACATGGTAATATGTGGGATATTACAGTCAGACATAGCTATGTATTTAGAGACGTCAGGTACCTGGTATTTTCCTAATGAAAATAGGATTAAGAAATTGGAAGTGGGACTTTGTATCTGAATGAAACACGGCTTGAAACAGACGAGGTATGCTGAATATTTAGAAGGCTGCTGGGACGAAGGGTGACTGTTTATTTTCTTCAGTGAAGGGCTGAAGGGCTGTACAGCAGAGAAGGGCTGAGAGCAGATCGGTGCAGAGGCGAACGATCAGATCTATTCCATGGAACAGCAGGGAAAGGGCATCCTAACAGATAGTTCTATAACAAGTGGTATTAGAACCAAGTCTCAAGCTACCTCATGTGGGCTCAAATGATCCCCCAGGCGAACGGGATGACCAGTATCGCTCTCTCAGCCAGAGGGGTCCATTTGAGGGGCGTGATTTTTTTTTTTTGTTTCTGTTGGGAACAAAAGTTGAAAACGGGGATTAACAGGATCGTCCCTCCCTCTGGTGATAGATCTCTACAGGCAGAGGGAGAGAAGAAGACTCTTCTCGAAGGAAGGCTTGGATGGAAGTGTGGTGGAAAAAAATTGGATCTAGGTTAAACTCTGTAACATGTGAAGAATAATATTCAGTCTCTCTAAAGGAGAGATCTTTTATTTATAGAATGATATTTAACTAAATGAAGATAAAGATAATCTAATCGAATTTAAAATAACAAGATAAAACAAGTCTAATTTAAATCAAATTCAAATCAAAGAGATTCTATCAATTTCAAGTAATAGCAATTTTACCACAATCCTGTTAGTGCCCTGTCCTGCCCAGTCACATGTTTGTCAAGTTCGTGACTTAGAAGAAGACTTGCCTTGAATAAAAAAGCTCAAGACTCAAAACTCAAGTGTTGGTTGAAGTATGAAGACTCAACGGATCAACACATGTGTGGCAATCACGGAATGTTATTGGCCATAGATGATCTTGGGTGGAATCCAAACTTGAGGAGGACCACCTCTAGGCTTAGACATCATATCTGGAAAAGGAACCAAGCCTAAAAAAGTGTTTTGACATCGAGAGGAACCCATCTTGGAAATATATCAATAGACTCTCAGGGATAACACATTGTATCGGCGACCCATCGCCATTGACATATTACGATCGGTCGTGGGCATACGACTCCTCAGCTTCTTGTCCACCGACACATCGGTCACAATGACATGTCGGAATTATTAAGCCTTGATCTGGACTGTCATTTACAGTTAGGCTTAGGATGATCAAATCGTCTGGAGGCGATCCTTCGTGTGGTATAGCACGAGACGTCGGTCTTACTACCAATCTCTAGGACAGGACAATATCACATCGGGCACACGACCTATCGCCCTGGGTTCGGGTGAGGTTTGTCTTGACAAAGAACTGTCATGACAGGATAGCCTCAGGCTCATTCGATCGCCAACCCATGATATGTTATTCGGAACACGGATTATTAGTCGTGGACACAACCGATCGCATTGTTACCTTTATTGCGCTGTTGTAGTGCATTTAATGCGCAACGGTCGGGTTGGTGAGCATGAATTCCAACACAGATGATCGATCGTGTGGTCACGACCGATCGTGTAGTTTTGCTATCCAGAAAAAATTATTTTTGTCTATAAATACTTCATTAGTTGGTGAGTTTTGCAGAGACCTTAAGAGCATAAAAATAACCATATTCTCAAGGCAAAACTCCCAAGGATCAAAGGCAAAGAATCCTGGTTTATTTTCTCTTGGCAAATTATAACCAAATCATTCAAGTATCCAATCCAGTTGAGATTGAGATGAAGAGAGAAGGATTAAGCACATCATTCTAGGATAGATATTGATGTATCCAATTTCCTAGTCACCCAAGGACTGTTATTGCTCTACACGACTAGTCTACAAGGCGGAACGTCGGGATTGTACGAGTACACATTGAGTGGATCTTCAAGAAATACATTTCATCAGATTCGAGCTCCAACGCAAGTGCTTCTTGGTTTTTAATTTTCTTTTTAAAAACCTTTAACCAGAAAGTGGATTAAAGAGGGGTACCCTGGAACCACTATAAAAAACCCTAGAGCGTCGTCTTTGGCACATTAGTGGGTGGAATTCCTAGCCAATTGAGTAAGATGGAATTTCTACTCTAATTGTGAGAGAGTAAGTCCCCACATAGTGAATTTGGGGATAACTCAAGATTGAGCTAGTCCTAATAGTGGATGTACGTTGACGAACCAAACCACTATACATCGTGTGTATTGTCTTCTTGTGTGATTGATTGAATGTTATCTTGCACTGTAATGACCCGACCCAGAGTAGCTGGTCAATCGAATCGAATAAAACTAAAATAGCAAATGGGTCTCTTGATTATGTTTGTGTGAAATTGTGTGTTATTTTCTTTTACTTCAAATTATTTTTAATAAAAATAAATAAACACATACAAAACGTAAAATTTAATTAATTTAGGTTCTCGATGCACACACATTTTTGCTCAATTAGAATTTTCAAATTTGTCCCCTTCGAGTTGAAATTAAGTGAATGGAGAAATTTGATTAGCAAATTAGGTTTTAATTTCCAAAGTTAGTATTTCAATTAAAATTTATAATTTATAATTTTGGGTGGGCCATGGGACCCACACTCCTTGGTTGATTTTACATTAGAAATTAGTTTTATTAAAATTCTTTCACATTAAAATTTATTTAGTTAGGTGTATATTTATTATATACATAGGTTGTGTTAATCAAAATGTACTCAAATAGTGTGGGCCCTTGGAGACCCACACCCGTGAATCCCATTCACGGTAAAACACATTTTCTTTTCTTTCTCCTTTAAAAAACGGCAACCTTACTCTTTCCCAAATCAAACCACCGTATCTCATAAGGAAGGGCCCAAATTCATATATCTCCTAATCCCATTCATGGTAAAATATGATTCCACTTTCCTTCTCCTTTTCAAAAATGGCAACAAGCCCTACCTTTCCCAAAAGCTACCGACCCCTTTTCCTTTTAAACCCATGCTATGGCAGCTGATCTCCTCTCTTTGTTTTCAATCTCCATCTAGCGGCAGCATCTCTTGTTGCAACCAGCCCACCCCTCTCGAGTTCTTATTCCTCCTCGCCTCTTTGAAGACCGAATTTTCGTTCCAAGTAGCAAATCTGTCCCGCTAGGACAACCACAAAAGCCAAGAGATTATTGGGCATTGCTGCCCTCATCGCCCAAATTAACCCTCTCAGTTTCCTTCCTCTTTACCACCGTGTAGTACAGTATTTTTCCATTAATTTCTAGCTTACACCAGATTTAATTAATTAATTAATTTAGTGCATGGTTTTCCCATTGTATCTGATCACTACATTTCACAATTCGTAAACAGACAAATACTTGTTTATATTTTACAGAGTATTCGTGGTTTCCATTCCATTTATTTACTAATTAAATCATTATTTTAGTTCTTCCAAACATCAAGTAGAACCCTCTATGGTGGGATTTCTTCTCCTTGTTCTTGCTTTATTTGGTTTAATTAGTTGAGGGTTTAATAAATTAAACTTGTTAAGGTTTATTATTTTATAAAGCAGTCCCCGTCTATTTACTCATTCCATAGTTTGAGCACCAAGGAGATTTGAAAATATTTATATATATATACTAGATTAGATGGTTTATTAACCATTGTATTTGATTAAACTATTTTATTTTTATGGTCTATATTCTTGCAAGCTGTTTACAATTCTATTATTCTTATTTTGTTTAAACTACCTAAGTATTTAAACTTATTTTGACAAAAGAACACAAACTACAAGGTGAAGATATTTTTTTCATATCATTATTAGTGTGTAACTATTTTATTTTGTCAATAAGGTTTAACAAGGTGGTTGTATAACTGAGTCCTAAATTTTTCAGATGAGTATTCCATGAACTCAAATCTTTTCATATATGATCTTTTTTATCAAGTCAAATTATCTAATATTTTAATCTATGACTATGGCCATCTATTCACTTATTTTACTTTATTTTGAGCAAAATTATTAGTAACTTAAAAGAACAGTTACTTATTCCTTAGGCAAAACGTTCATTGTCTCATTTGTATCGAGTTGGATGTAGGCATGGTTCGACCATGTAGTTTATAGATTCAACTTTCACCAGTCTCCTTGGATCTTAGGATAACCTGTAGATTACAGTAGGGGCAACACCAATCATCTATATTTAATAATTTCTATACAATTGTTTAGTTCAAGTTGGAAATGACATTGATAATATTTAGGACCCTTTAAATAAATGTGCAGCACTTCCCGGGCGTTCTATTGATTGATTTCAAGTGGGAATGAGTTTAGATTCATCACCTACACTTCGCGAGCTTTTTAGGTGAGGGAAAACAACACATTACTTTATTGTACATGATATTCTCTATTTTTGTTTACATAATTGAGCAATGGAAAATATTGTATGATGTAATGTATTTTGGGAATATAATATTGGACCTATGAAATTGACTGGGTATAATATATGTTGGAACAGTGGCATAATCCTGTGCTTACTCACAGTAATGTAAGGGGATTGGTTAAATGTTCTAATGGCCGTGAGGGGACTTAGTCTACTTGGATAGTTGGAAATTAGCCACTAGCCTTGTTGAAAGATCCAATAATTATGTTCGACTAGGATGGATGTTTTGTTGACTCTTGGAGTATTATTTGTGATGTTGTTTTGATTGATTTATACCATTGTGTTGCCATAATAATCTTGTTGTGATATGACTTATTATCATGCATATGTGATATTATTGAGATTGATTCTGATGTTCTAGAATATATATGTGATGTTTATGTTAACTTGAAGTCATATAATTATGTTTGGAATATATTATTGATGATGAGATTCATGGCATTTTAATATAATTCATAACATGTAGCATGATAATAGAGATGATGCATAGTAGACATGGCATTGAGTATGTCATCTTCATATTCATGGGATGAGTATGGAGATGTTGGCTGTGATCTTTCATGATAACTACGACGGTGGTAGTTTGAGGCCTCGCTTTTAATAAGAAGTACCACGCATGTAATACGTTTGGTTTGTTAGGCCATGAAAAATCACGAAGACTAATATTTGGTGGTAGTTGTGTTGTGTAGGCCCCATTTATATGGGAAGTACCACACTGTGGTAAGTTATAGGCCTCGCTTCAGTGGGATGACCACCAAACACAGTGGGTGTTGTTGTGGAGGGATGAGGCCCTGAGCATTGCATAGCATAGTGCATGGATATTAGTAACATATTATTTAATTATGTTCTAAGATTATATTTATAGAGAATAATAGATATATTATGTTGAGTATGAATTATTGTATTCCTTCACACCCCTTACATTGTAGGTAATTCGCTGGACTTAAGATTGGAGGAGACCATTGATGTTTAGAGATTGTCAAGGATGAATATTTAATTTCTTACTATAGTTGTGGATTTATGTGATTGGATTTATTTATTTGATACTACGTATTTTGAGAGATTTGATTGGTTGGTTTGAAATAATTTGAGAACTTTGAGGATATTGTTTTTGTTTTATTTTATGGAATGTGATGTGAGCAGTGAGATTGGACTTGATATTAATAGTAGATGTTGTTTCTCTCAATTTTTGTGGATAACATTAAGATTTGTGTAAGGTGTAGTTGAGATGAAGGATTTGATGACTTCGTTATTTCATTCATAATCTTAAAAAAAATATATATGTTCATTTCCCCCAGCCACAAATCTGGGATGTAAGACCCGTTAGTTACGTTGTTGCGTTGGATCACGCCCGTTCAGCCTACAGTTAAGCGAGCAACGACCCGTTTAGACTATAGAAATGAGCGGGGTAATACACACACTTCAAAAATCACACACTTGCTTAACTAAGATTTAATTCTGCTCAGTTTTACATTAATCAAGTAAATTTTGAAAATACCATTAACATTGGGATTGATCTATTCACCCCCCTCTAGTCAATCCTTTCTAGCACACCTCGAATTTCAATTGGTATCAGAGCATCGTGCTCATATCAAAGGATCTAACCATCCGAGTTGATCCGTGCTAGAAAGTTATCATGGATGCACGAAAAATTGATTGCAGATATTTGTTGTTTGTTTACTCATATTTAAAAACAAAAATAGAAAACAAACGTGCATCCCATGTTGAAGAAGATTGGACTTCTATCCAATAAGAGTTTATTGAAAAGTTTTGTAAATCTTTGGATAATCCAATGGAAGGCTTCACCTCTCATAACGAAATGGAGAATCATGAGAGAGGTGAAAATTTGAAACACTTTATAGCCTCCATTAGTGATGAATATGAGGAATCCTCAAGTGAACAAGAGGATGGGAATGAGGATCTTAATGAGGATGATGATCTCCAAGACTCATACAATGCTCTGTATATAAAAGTGAAAAATTGGTTAAGAAGGTAGACATGTTTAAATCTGAAAATCTGAAAATGAATAAATTTTGAGGACGCAGAAAAATGAAGTATATCTTCGAGAGACATTAAAAGTCAAATGGATGACATCAAGAAAGATCTTGAAGATCATGTTATGGAACTATCTCTAGAGTTGCAAGATTTGAAAAATCATAAAGAAAAGTTCTAAGATAAGTTTACCCAAGGGGAAGAAAGATTGGAAAACTCTTAAGTATGGCTAAAACATTTGGCGATAGGTCGGGTATTGGTTCCTTCTTGGACACCGATGGACCTATCGGCCAAAAGGTATTTGTTAAGGGAAATGTGCCTAAAACCCTCAAAGGTAAGTGTTTTTATTGCCACAAGGTTGGACATTATAAGATGGAATGCAACCTTAGAAAGAGGCACATGGAGGATAAAGTCCAAATACAAGCCTCAAATCTTGATGGTAGAAGACACCCACAAAATACTAAGGTAAAGCCTAAGAGACACCCATCAAAACCTAATGGTAGGATACTCCCAATGAAGGTGAACTCAAAGCATGATTCCTTGTTAAGACAACTCAACCAAGTTTTAAAGGAGTTGAGATATCCAATATTTGAACCTCCAAGGTATGCCCAAAGGAATGTGTATGAGAGACCTAACTCGACTATTTGGGATCCTAGAAGATAGACCATAATCTAATCATGTGGTGTTGTGGTTTTTTGTAACAACTCTACCCCAACTTCCCAGTGTGATATTGTCTGCTTTGAGCCCACCATGCCCTCAAGGTTTTGTTTTGAGCCCTGGCCTACATGGCCAGGCCCAAAAGGCCTCACACATGGGAGAGGGGGGCTTCCCTCATATTAACACCTCAACCCACCCACCTCACTATCGATGTGGGACTTTCTTTGAGGTGGGTGGGGGTATTATATTTTTAGACTCAAATTCATATCTTAAATCCTTAGCACACTGAACTATAGTGATATGGAGGGCTCAAATAACTCAAGTGCTATGACATGAAAGAGAAATTTTGGTGATTACAAGCTTAGACTATGTATTTCCTGTATAATGCACTAGTCTTTCTTTGAAAACCATACGTGCTATGGAAATATAGTTTCAAAGTGCAAAATTTCAGTTTAAATCTGCTAAACATGTTTGTTTGTTTGCTTGTTTGAAAGGGGGTGTGTCTCGGTAGCCTATTCTTGTAGAGATTTGATCAAAATGTTCTTAACTTATTTCACTTTGATCAATTGCAAGAGGTTTTTGCAATATACGTTGTGGAATCAATATGATGTATGTATATCATGCTGGCGTTAAAAATTAAACGGTTTTTGGAAAAAACCAAAAATTCAAAGTGTATAAAGAAAAAATTCAGTCTGTACTTTGGCGACCGATCACCAAATGATAACCGATCAGCTATGCGACCAATCACCAGGACGACTAATCGTCCGTGTCGGGGAACTGGGTTAAGTCAAAACCCAGATCTCATTTTGGGGTTTATTTCACTTTTCATTTCCACGAATCTTCGCCTCCTTCCTCTGAGAAACCAGCGATTGGGTGGTGCCCTAGACCTTTAGAAACGATCGTAGAAATGACGATTCGTGGTTTTGTTCCGGTAAAAGGTTCCCCCCACCTCCGGAAACCACTCTCCTCGATGATTCCAGTGGGTTTTTCGCTCGGGTAAGCCCCATTTTCTGCCCATTTCGTTTTTGGTAAAATATTCGTGAGAGGTAGAAAAAATATGGCAAGAATCAAGTACCCGGAGAACTTTGAGACACCAGCATCGAGGTTGAACCCACTGAAACCTCTCCTCCAGCCAAAAGGGCTAAACCTAGGAAGGTAAGAGAAAAGCCAAAATCCATGCCATCTAAAATTTCGTTTGAGGACACAGACACCCCTCAAAATCAACAGAGCCCCGGGGTTCAATTCAAGTATAAAGCTAAGAAAACTTCCTCTCCACAAGACAAAACTTCCAAATTAACCCCTAGATGGCCAAGAGGATGTCCTGCTCAATCGAAGTTCATAAAGAAAAAACAAAATGGTTTTGGCTCTACTTCCAAAACCAGAAAAAAAACAAAATGGTTTTGGCTCTACTTCCAAAACCAAGAGCCCATAGAAGTTGGTCCTCCATTGGTAGCTCAACTAATTAGAATACCCATGGCTAAGAATCCTTTCGTACTAGTCATCCATAGCAAGTTTGAGACAAGGATGAGAGACCAGCAGAAATATGTGAACAAGTTCTGTGGAAAGGAAAGATAGTTGTCTGAAGGAAAAAAATTTGACTCATGAAAGCGGATATGCTTCCAGAATATATGTTGTTGCACCTATTTTTCTGTTCAAATCTCTATCCTAGACATGGAAACAGGGGTGATTTGATTCAATTTATGCTGGCTCACATGTACGCAGTTGTGACTGGAAAGAAATTTTGTCTACCCTCTATAATATGTCAAACCATTCTCAAGTACATCAATTCCTCCATGGTTAGTCATCCTCCTTTTTGCTACCTCATTAATAGGATAGCACTGCATTTTGGAGTAATGCCCTCCAGGGAGGATAGGCCCCAGTCCACTCATCATGTAACGCCCCGATCTGCAAGTGAGCTCGAAACGCACTGATTTTTTTTTTTTAAAAACTAATCTCCAGATTCTAATTGTGCTGGATCAACGGTTAGGCCCATAAACAAGCCACACATGAGAGCAATAGGTGGACTCAAACATATAGCATA
The DNA here is from genome assembly GCA_022113865.1 of Chimonanthus praecox. NCBI lineage: Eukaryota > Viridiplantae > Streptophyta > Magnoliopsida > Laurales > Calycanthaceae > Chimonanthus > Chimonanthus praecox. Next base: position 29,882,426 of record CM039086.1, read on the forward strand.
AGCCTACCCGAAAGAAACACAATCACAAACACATAATTTCATAAATGAATTATTATTACATCATAACCAGAGTAGTTACGAAACACATAGCAGTTTAATACATCGCATCAATACAAACTAAGTACCACATACGGTACTTTTAAAAAACAAACGGTTCAAGGAACCAAAAGACAAAGATAGCGGAATTTCCCTCAGTAGGAATTCCAATGCAACGCAGCAGCTTATCCATCTACGGAGGATTCTCCTTCTTGGGCACATCTCCTGAAATGTGAGTGGTGTGAGCTAACTAGCCCAGTAAAGAAAATATAACAATGCAGTCTAATGAAACATCAGATTAGTTAAATAATCAACATTTGCAATATGATATCTCATGCTTGACAATAAATTCTCAACATCATTCCACTACTGTTGTCATCTATCGTAACACCTACATACTACGCTGAGACCATTGTATTAAGTCCGACACGGTCAAAATACATCATTGCAAGTACATCTCCGACCCTCACATGGCTGGTACTGACACTCCCCATGTCACGCCCCGACCCGAAGGGTGGACCCGGAACGCGACTGATTTTTTTTTTTTTTGAAAGCTAAGATAACACAAACATTCTAACTGGGCCGGATCAACAGTTGGGCCCAAAGGTTACACATGATCCCAATATGTGGACTCAAACATATACCATAAGTCTAACCCAACAATAGACATAAATCCAAACATCAATACACATAATTCCAAATATTGAATTATCATTTCAAGATCACATCAGAGTAACTACAGAAACATAGTAGTTTTCAATACATAACATTGATACAAACTAAGTACAACACTCGGTACTTTACAAAAACAAGAGGTTGCAAGAACCAGAAAGCAAAGATAAGGGTATTCCCCTCAGTGGCAATCCCAAAACAATGCCGCAGCTTGTCCACCCTAAGCTTGAAATAGAGGGCTCTCCTCCTCGAGTTCATCTCCTGAAAGGTGAGTGGGGTGAGCTAACTAGCCCAGTGAAGGAAATATAACAGTGCAGTTTTAAGTAAACAAAAGGTTAGCGATAATCAACAGTTACAATATTCTCTCATGCTTGATAACAAATTCTCAAAATCAAGTAACATATTATCAACATTCTTATAATTCATCAATCCTCCCAATACTGCTGTCATCCACCGTAACCCCTAGATACTATACTGATACCAATAGTATTAAATCCCGACACGGTCAAAATACATCATTGCAAGTACATCTCCGGTATAAACCTCAAAACCGGTACTGACACACCTTGCCAGTCACTGTCGACCCACCTGGTCCAGTAGACGTAACCGACACCTTTGGCGATGGTTCAATAGTAAAAGGTACGTAAAAGCAGTATCACAATTCATATGATCAATATCATAGCATTCACCATTTCTATAAGCACTACTTACAACAGTGCATCAAGTCTAGGCACATGAGTGGGTTCATCAAATCTGAAACCACTCATTGCTCAAGATCCATCTCAAATAACAAAACCTGTTTACATCCCCTGCAAAGTTAAGTTCCCTCACCGTAACTGTGTGGTTTCGCGGTCTCTGTTCAAACAAACAAGTGAACAATCATTATCACGTCAATATACATAGTAAGTACACATACAAGCAATATTTCGAAATCATACTTGTTTTCCAAAAAAAATCTAAGGTATATGGAATTGAGTCTCCTACTTGGTTTCTATCTATTTTTAAATTACAATAATCCACAAGATAGTAAATAAAAAGGGTACTCAGTCCAAAACTCATATTGTCTTCTGGGCATTGACCAGATTGTCTTATTGAGTTAGGTCTAGATACTCGAGTCACTTCTCGGTTGTCTTCTGGATAGGACCAGATCTGACATTTTGAGTAAGGCCTCGACGTCACTCAGTGCCCGACAAGTATAGCGTCAGCCTAGAAGTGAAATCACTCAGTGCCCGACTAATAGAGTCTGCCTGAAAGTGAATACAATAGTATATGCACTATAGTAATAAGAGAAGAGGGTTAGTACATTTTTAGATTAACAATGGGGTACTAACATCACATGCAATGAATAATCAAACAAGATTTGACATTAAAAAAGTGGGTCCCTCGGAACATGCCTCGGAACCAGATATTGTGGCTTCGGATTATCCGAACCACTGCCTACACTAGTCACTGACCTCGGTCTTTGGTCTGACTTCGGATCGTCCGAAGATCGGGTCTCCGATCATCCGAAGTCCTTCCGAACCGAAAAATAGAGAAAACAGGTCTCGGTGAGTCTGTGCACTTCGGAACATCCAAAGTAGGGCTTGGATTGTCCGAGTGGGGTTCGGTCCTTCCGAGCTCTGCTCGGATCCTCCTGCTGAGTCAAGCTAGCCTCGGGCGCTTCTAGGCTTCGGGTGAAGCTCGGACACGTTAAGACTGATACGGACTCCTAAGACCGTTCCGATACAATTTCGGGGATTTTTTTTTTTTTTAAAAGGGAGACGCCACTCCTGCAACCCGCCCTAATCATAGCAATCCACCAATAAACCAAAAACCGTAAGCAACAATTATAATTTCAAATGATAGCATCAACCCATTATTACATTCATCCAGCTCAGTGAAAAGTACATATATCTCAATTACATTAACAGGTCCTCAAGTACAAAATGAAACCAAGACAAGTACGAAACTGCGACTCCACGCCCAACGTTCGATTGAGGGTCCCGCCTGTCCTTCCTCTATGAAGTACCTGTGAGGCAAGGGGTGAGCTCTACATGCCCAGTGAGGGTAGCACACGCACCATATGTCACCAAGCATACACGGCATATAATCACATGAACACAACAATGTCTAAGATGTCTACATGCATGACCATACAAACGTATGCCCTACCCCTAGCACAGGGCCCACATCAGCCAGGTCTCTAGAACATCCTCTAACCAACGCAATGCAACTCCCTTATGTACCCAACCGCGACAGTCCACCCATCCACGGGTACGCAGACTGATCCTCAATCGGGTCGGGGTCTCTAGTCCTCGACTAGACCTATGACCCTCTCATGACAACCCGCAAGCGTACCACGACCAACTCAAGGTTCGGACTCACTAGAGTCCCCAAACTGATTGCCACACGGGAGTAACCACTTCACCAGTCTTCAACGAACTGCCAACCGGACTCATCTATAGTTTCATCAACCAAGTACCAGAGTTTCGATAGTCAAACCTATAGTCTCGGACCCCATGTGCTGGTCTCCGCACGATTGGTGTATCCACCTCTCACAGAATCCTATAGGTCTTCTACTGAGTGAGCCGGCCGAACTCAGTCGTTAGGCGCTCGTAAATTCCTGGTGAGTCAACACACACAACACAAGTCTCAACAATGGACCCTAAAGTCAACTGCGGGTAAACACACTACACACCCCACCACAGGCTGTCCCCACCATACAGGTGTCCTAGCTTGGAATATCTCTTCATATCATCCCTCGACCAATGAGCGGGCTAGCACATCCTCAGCTTACTGGATCATCCGGGGATCACAATAATACCAGCGGGAGCTGTCCCTCACCACATCGTCCCTCGACCTAGGCGAGCACCTCCTCAGCCTACTCGGTCATCTAGGGACCATAAACTGAACCAGCGGGAGCTGTCCCTCACCGCATCGTCCCTCGACCTAGGCGAGCACCTCCTCAGCCTACTCGGTCATCTAGGGACCACAGACTGAACCAGCGGGAGCTGTCCCTCACCACATCGTCCCTCGACCTAGGCGAGCACCTCCTCAGCCTACTCGGTCATCTAGGGACCACAAACTGAACCAGCGGGAGTTGTCCCTCACCGCATCATCCCTCGACCTAGGCGAGCACCTCCTCAACCAACTCGGTCATCTAGGGACCACAAACTGAACCAGCGGGAGCTGTCCCTCACCGCATCGTCCCTCAACCAATGACCAGGCGAGCACCTCCTCAGCCTACTCGGTCATTCGAGGATCACGAGCCAGTATCCCACCCTCTGGTCTCCATGCAAGCGAATCACTCAACCCATTAGACCACTGGAGACGTCTCATCTGCCACGTACTCGAGTAGCGTAACAACCAGGTCCTCCAAGTCTGCCTAGGGTCAACCAACACCCAACCCAAAGGCTTCCCTGGAGATTCCATAATTGCCTCACCACTGGTCCCGACCGAGACTCCAGGGCACCTCATTCTCTAACCCAGACAACGCCTCACCCACAAGCGTGTCTGAAGACCACCAACGGTAGGCCTAACAGCTCAACCCCTACTAGGGGGAACACCTCTGTCATCTATTGATCCACAACCAAACTACGTTTTCTAGTGTGGTTTTTCATAACCTCCCAACCCTAACCACCCGCAAACTAGGGGAGTCTCTAAATTCTGATGTTGCCTAGTACACATGCCCCCACCGACATTCCATTTTGCACTAGCTACATGCATACAAAATTATCTCTATGCATGCCGTCAATATGACATATCGCAACATAATTAAGTATATACATCATCATCTATCACATGCTACACATTTACTTTCAGATATGGTATCAATCATGGCATGTTCCATACGAGCATAAAAAGTGGTATCATCTACTATCTACTGCACGCAATTCAAAAGCATGTTTATTAAACTATTAATCACATACATGGCGAGTTATTACACGTCAACCAATCATGTTATCACACCATCAACAAGTCATGACATCCGATAAACTATTCATAGGTACTCCATGAGCAATGGGTACAAATACACCCGAATGAGACCCCCGCCACATAACGATATCAATAGTTCCCTTGCCGAGTGGCTTATAACACCAGGGGACCCCATTCGCCGCATTTTGTATTCACACATCTGATAGAGTAGTAATATGCATAGATGCATGCTAAAAGCGGTGGTAAGTTCCCTCACCGTGTGTGCATTTTGAAATCAACTTCGAGAAACAGGGTCCATTAGGTTGAAGGGGGCTCGATCTGATAGAAGAAATACAAAGATTAGCGAACGGGTTAAAATGGGCTAAAATGAGCTAAAACAAGTCTGGGCCGCAAACAGGCCCCAAAATGGGCCGAACATGGCCCAAAACTGAAAAACAGATCCAAAACTAGGTCGGGTTCGGGATTGGGCCTAAAACTGAAAACTGGGTCCAAAATTGGGCCGAGCTCAAAACTGAGCCCGAAACTGGAAACTGGGTTTGAAATCGGGTCGGGCCCGAAACTGGGTCGAAACGGGCCGGCCTGAAAACGGGCCGGGCCGAACAGAACTGGGCCGGAGGGCTGGGCCTGGGCCGAGTCGGACTGGGTTGGCTCTATCCGAAACTGAACTCGGCTGAGTTGACTCGGTGACTCGGCCGAGTCGACTCGGTGACTCGGCCGAGTCGACTCGGTGACTCGGCCGAGTCGACTCGGTGACTCGACCGAGTCGGCTCAGCAACTCAGCCAAACAGGAAAAAGAAAGAAAAAGAAGGAAAAGGAAGGAAAATGAAGGAAAGGGGAGGAAAAGAAAGGGGGAAAAGCGGAAAACCAGATGGGGAAGGAAGAGAGGAGAAGGAAAGGAGAGAAGATCGAAGGAGGGTACCTGACGGAGAACTCAGATCCGGCGGCGGCGAAGGGCAAATCCGAGCGGGCTAGGTGGCTGCAGCTCACGCTGATTTCAAATCGAGGCCGGAGAGAAGAGAAGGAGAGGGGCGGGAGAGATGAAGAAGAAAGGGCCGAGAGGTGGAGAGAGAAAGGGACAAGGGGCGGTGGCGGCTAGGGTTAGAGATTTTTGGGGTTTTAGTAAGAAGGAAAGGGAAGAAGAAAGGAGAGGAGAGGGGGAAGAGGAAGAGAGGAATGAGAGAGAGAAGCAGCTGCGGCCATAGTGACAAATACCGTTCTCGGGATATTAACGGCAATTGGTAATAACGGGATATTTTTAAATTCTCGGATTTTTATCGGGAATTTAACGGGAAAATCTCGCTGAAATTATAATATTTAAAAAATAAAAAAAATAGAATAAATAAAAAAATTAATGAAATAAAAATAGTATAGGGAATTTACCGGGAATTTCTCGGGAATTTACCGGAAATTTCTCGGGATATTATCGCGTTATTAACGTTTATCGCGTTTTTAACGCGATTTTATCGGGAATTTATCGGAAATTTATCGTTTTTAACGCGGTAATGGTATTTTGCCGATAAAAACGCGGTAAATTTGAAAATACCGCCGATATTTGTCACATTGGCTGCGGCGGCACTGTAGCTATGCGCTACAGTGCTGCCGAAAACGAATTTTTAAGGAAAAGGGGGGTTAGGTTTAGGGTTTGGGGTTCTTTTCTCTCTTTTTTTTTTTTTTATAAAAAATCTTAAATTTTCCAAAATTAAATAAATAAATTAAAACTCATAAAAAAATCAAACGTCAAACATCGAGGAAGATAACGTGTGATTTTCAAACTTTTTTTTATGATAAAATACTCAATGATTCGAAATTACCAAAGTGTCCTTCGAGTGTCCGAACTCAAAATCAGGCAAACTAGGACCCAACACGGGGCCCACACCTTCCCCACTACTACCAAGACCCCAAAACTCCGAAAAATAGGGTCGGCTCACTACAGCATGCAGCTGCATGTAGGTGCATGTAGGTGCGCTTACGTCGGCTACAGTACACATAAGTTTGGGTTGGTTGCATATCAGCCCTCTAGGATTTTCAGTTTTGCAAATAAGTCCCCCAATTTGATAAAACCCGATTTTTAACTAAACATAAGATTTTGAAAGCTCAAGAACTTAATCCAACATTACAGATAAGTTGGGTCTTAAAACTTTAATCACCATAAAAATTTTGAGATTTAACTCTCATTAAAAACCATTGATTTAAATAAAAAATACAATTTAACACTTTTTACTTAATCAAACAAATGTTAAATAAAACAATTTATAAACCTCATTTTTTGGGTCCAAAGAATAACTAGATTATTCTTAAAATGGTCTAACATAAAATACTTGTTTCGAAATTTGTTTCATTACCAAAACCTTTTAAAATAATTATTACTCTCTTTCGGGGTTTTGACGGGCGGTTTTTAAATACCATTTTCTGAATATAAAAATATTTCAAAATCAGAATTACAAATCCTTGATTAAGGAAAACATTATTATCCAATAATAATCACATAATAACACAATTTATAAAATAATAGCAATAAGTGATAAATTACTATATTGCCCCTTCAGTTAGACGAGCTGGATCACTGAGCATTCGAGCTAAGATTGGGCCACACCTGGGCTTTTCACAAAGCCCTAACCGTAATCTTCAAGATTAATCGGTCAAACAAGATTATTAAGCTAAAACACGCCTAATCTGGGTCAGGGTATTACACCCCAAGTCAGCAATTGTCGACACCCTGGTCCAGTAGACGTAAACCATCTCACACACATGACCGATATTGGTTTAATAGTCAAGGCCATGTGGAAGCAGTATTTAAACACATATGATCAACGTCATAAATATTTACAACTATCATAAACACTTCTTACAATAATGCATCATGTCTTGGCACATGGGTGGGTTCATCAAAACTTGAAACCAGTCATTGCTCAAGATCCATCTCATTAAACCTGATTTAGACCTACTGCAAAGTTAAGTCCCCTCATCAAAATTGTGTGGTATCGTAGTCTCTGTCAACATGAAAACAAATGTGCAATCAATATTTGGTCAACATACATAGCACGCAAAAAAATACATACAAGAAGTATTTCAAAACCATACTGTTTTTCTAAGAATCTTCAGGGTAAATGGAACTGAGTCTCCTACTTGGTTTCTAACCATTTTAAGTTACAATAATCCACAATATAATATTAAATAGATGTTCTAACCAATTCTCATATTCTCTTCTGGGCATGACCAGATTGATATATTGAGATAGGTCTAGATGTATAAGGGCTCAGGCCAATTCTCATATTGTCTTCTGGGCCTTGACCAGATTCACGTATTGAGTTAGGCCTAGAGGTCACTCAGTGCCTGACGGATATAGTGTCGGCCCAGAAGTGAAGTCACTCAGTGCCCAACAAATAGTGTCGGCCTGGAAGTGAATACAATAGTAATATACTATAGTAATAAGAGAAGAAGGGTTAATATAATTTTGTCTTATCAAATTGGTATAAACATCACATGAAAATCTAGGATCTAACACCTGCATCATCAATCAACCAAGACTTGACATTCAAAAACTGGGTTCCTCGGAACATGCATCGGAACAAGGTATTGTGGCCTTAGATCATCTGAACCATGGCCTAAACTAGTCCACAGACTTTGGAACATGGATCTGTCTTCGGACCATCCGAATGTCAGGTCTCGAGCATTCCGAAGCTCCTTCCGAACTGAAAAAATAGAAAACAAGCTTCGGTGGGTCTCAGTGTGTCTCGGAACATGCTGAGAGAAATTCGGATCATCCGAACCTCTCGGTCCTTCCAAACAGGACTCGAGACATCTCAGCAGCAGAGGCGGGCAACAATTAGCCTTGGACGCTTCGGAACTTCGAGCCGAAGCTCAGAACGTCCGAAGGGGTCACCCTCGGATCGTCCGAAGCATAACTCTCGGACCTTCCGAGAGTCTTCTTCTTCCTCTTTCTGCAATAGCAGACAGTGACACCGAATAGAAAGTAAAATACGAATCCAGAAACAGTGGGTTTCCTGGATTCGGTTTTCACATCCAACCAGTCAGATAGATTCCTTAGTGAGTCCTCTTACCTTAGGGAATGAATTAAAACTTTAACAGTGATTAAAACATTCGATTTTAACATCAAAACCAAAGAGATAGAAGAAATCCATGTTTTTCCTTAAACTTCAAATCCATTTTACTTACTCAAAACTCAGTCAAATTTGCTCTTTCTTGATTCTAAACCGACTGAAATTTAAAAAGGAACACAAAGGTTACCTTCGCTTCGGTTCCTGGGTTGAAAATCCTGACTTTGAAAAATCTTCCTCTTAAGCTTACGGTCAACCGAATTTTTGAAAGCAGAGGCAGAGGGAGAGGGTGATCGGTCTGGTTCTCAGAGCTGAGAGATGGACACTGGGTGAGGGATTAAACCAGCTGGGGAGGGCTGAGATATATAGAGGTAACTAAGCAATCGGTGATGGCCATCGGGCGTCGCATGCAGCGGCTGGCCGACGTCCGATACAGTAACGGCAGAAAAATTACTGTTGTTTGCAAATAAGTCCCTCCTGCTTAGTTTTGATTTTTACAAATAGGTCCAATTTTGACTAAATTTAATTTGTAACTAAAAAAATACTTTTAAAGCTTAATAAATTTAATCCAACTTAACAAAAATGTTGGGTTTTAAAAACTCTAATCACCATTAAAATTTGGGGATTTAAAACTCATTAAAAACCATAGATCTAAACAAAATCCATAATTTGACCCTATTTATTTAATTTAACTTGTGTCAAATAAAATAAAATAAAATCCTCATTTTTAAGGTTTGAAAGAATAAACTAAACCGAAATAAAATGGTCTAAAATAATATGTTTTTTTCCAAAATTTTCTCATTTCTAAAATCATTTAAAAATATTTATTTCCCCTCTTCGGGGTCTTTTCGGGCGGTTTTATGTACCATTTTCTGAAAATAAAATAATTCTGAAATCAGAAATAGAAATCCTTAATTAAGAAAAACAATATCATCCAATAATAATCATATAATGATACAAATAATAAAATAATATCAAAGAATGGTAAATTACTATTTTGCCCTTCCAGCTGGATGAGTTGGATCACTAAACTTTCGAACTCAGATTGGGCCGCATCTGGACTTTTCACAAAGCCCTAACTGTAATCTTCGAGATTAACCGGTCAGAAGGATTTATTAAACGAATTACGCTTAATTTGGGTCAGGGTTTTACACGTCCTCTAGATGCCACTGCAATCAGTAAATCATTAGGAAAAAACGTTATATAAGCAGTTTATTGGTGCTGCCTCTGTACCCTCTTCCATCCCTGGCTTATACTCCTACTTAGCCCCTGCAGAAGAAACGGAAGCCGCATAGGACACAGATGAAGAACCTAGAGTCGACATTGGCAATCGAAGGTTCATCGAGGAACGCCTTCAAGCTCTTGAAGATAGCAGTCAACAAGGCATAGGCCTTGGAAGCCAAGTTTGACGACTTGACAACCTATGTAAAGGAATCCATCCAGACCTTCATCTCCGCCATGTCATGCAGCAAGGATGACACTACCCCTCGCCGCTCCTCCTGCCCTCCAACTGGCCCTGCTTAGGATAGTTTTTCTTATGTGGTTTTGAAAAGCTAAGAGTTTTGGCTTATAATTATTAAAATATCTTTGCATGGAATGATTTTGTAAATCAATGCAATGGCTTTGTTTAATCTCTCTCTCCTTGTTTTTGTTTTTTCTTGAATGGATTGCTTTCAATGCATGAGTACTTTGATGTTTTGAATGGCATGTATCTTTGTCAATTGTTGACAAAATGGGGGAGAAAATGGTAGAAGCTAAAGACTTATGGGGGAGTGGGATGATGGAGAAACAATTACAAGTTTGGGAATCTTGATGTATGGGGGAGATGCATTGTGTTGCCACATTGAAGTTTGGGGGAGAGAAAGTAAAAGATAATCATGAAGTATGGGGGAGAATGAATAAGATGTTTAGTACATGGATACATGTTTATGTTTGGACTAATACGTATCGGCCGATATCCTATATATATCTCTGATAACGGCTGATATTGATACGTTTTTTAAAAAAATAAGAGAGAAGAAAATATCGACCGATATATCAACCAATTCTGAATTTTTCACCCCTGGGCCCAATTGCTCAGTTCTCTTGTTTCAATGTCCTTTTGATCTAAGTTAGTTCAATTAAGGGTGTGAATTTTTATCCAAATTGATGTAATCTGAGAAATTGGATTTGAGTCATGCCCTTTTTAAAACAAATGAAGCTGACGTGACTTGAAAATAGAGGGGTCATGAACTCAAATCTGACTGAATTGAATTAAAATTAATATTTAAATAATTTATTTATTTATTAGTGGTTAACTTTAGCCCAAGTACTCTTCTAGTTAAAAATCTTAGCTTATTGCCTCAATTTTTCATATCCCAATGTGCTCGCATGAAATGGAAGTCCTTTTATCATTCATTTTCTATTAAAAATATGTTTTCTCTCATTCTTATAAAATTTAAGATTTTTATATAAATTTGAGTCAGATAGGTTGAATAAAATAAAACCTGAGTAGAGTTAGAGATTAATCCAATCCAACCCATTGTTATTTGTTGTGCAAATTTTAAATTTATAACTAGTAAGAGCACGAACCATTAGATAGTATATTAATTGAGTGCGAGGTTGAACCCATCAGAACTTAGGAAAATATATCCTTGAAAATACACCACTGAATTATATATTTTAAGAAATTTAAAAAATCATAGAAATAAATTTTAAACATGGGATTAATTCTCTAATCTAGAAAATCTAATTTTAATTTAGAAACATTCTAAAAATAGAAAACAAGTCCAAAAATAGGAATCACATCTAAAATTAGAAGTTAACCATTAAGGAGATCAAATTTTCATGGAAAATATAAAATTAATTTAAATTCAATTAAGATGTGAATTAATCTAAAAAATTATAAATAATTTCAATCTAACTTAGAACACAAATTACGATGCAATAAATTAATTTACCAACCTAGTTCCACAATTTTCAAGAATTTTGAATTCATAAAAATTAAAAACAACTAAAATTACCTCTGTACATATTTACAATGGAACTGGATCAAAGAATCAATAAGGTATTATCATCCAAATTTTAATAATAAAATAACGGCGTAGAACATGGAACTCACGTAAAATTTCAATCTTATTCAAGTATTTCATCAAATTAGTTCCCTAACTAATCTGAACCTTAGATCTAGATTAATCATGTAATTCTCCGATCCAACTATTTTATTCGTTCCAAAGAACCTTAGACCTAAAATAGTAATATTAATCAATGATCTAACTATCTCATATATCCAAATTAATTACCAAAGGAGGAGTCAAGAACTAAAATGATTCAAATCATCATAATAAAAATCAAAATTTGGAAAACCATAATTCTAATAATCTCACCTTCTTTTATTAATTAAAACATGGAATTAAAAATTACAAATCAATGAAATTTTGGAATAAAGACATAAAAAAAATACAATGGAAATCAAAATCCACCAACCTTAGAATCCAATGTGGATTGAAATTTCCAGTCTTTCTCCTTCTCTTCTTCCTCTCCTCTCTAAAGCACACCTTTCAAAACTCTGGCCAAGTTCAATTTTCTCAATGGGAGAGGGATAGTATTTATAGATGAAAGGAGGTGGAATGAATGGTTTAGATTTAAATATTTAAATAAAACAAAGGACACTTGGAAGGTTAATATGATTTATGCTAAACATAGAATGACTTAAAGGAGGCAAGGAGGTAGAAAAAATAGTAAAATTCATGTAACGAAAGTGGGTGAAAAATCTCATTTCTTACACATGTACCACCTTGAAACTCAGTTTTGACCTAGTTAACATCTAAATCAGGAAAAGTCATAAACGACAAAGTTGTATCCCTTAAAGTTTTCTTTCCAACCCAAAAAGAATAAAAACAATCGGACATCGGAGTAAAACTTTATGGCCAAAATACTGAATATGTGTCAAACCTTTTTTTTTTTCTCCCCTTCTTATTTTGTTTCTTTTTTTTTAATCCACTTGTCAAATTCGAAAAATTTCTTATAATGACTTGTAAATAGTTAGCTTACTTTATTGCTATAATATCTTTCTGCATCAGGGTATTGATGGATACATATAGAAATACAATAATTTTTCTTCATGACTTTAAAATGTGCTCTCGTTTTATTGAAGCAAGATGCTGATGAAAGTAAATACTTTGTAGAGAGAATAGATAAAGGCCTAATGAAGTGTTAAGACTTTGTAAAGAGAATAGATAAAGGCCTCAAGGCTTGGCTTGATTTGCTATATTGATACCCAACGGAGGAATACTCTGATACTGTAGTGAACAAGTTCAATGTAATCTCTAAATCTATTCCATATTGGGTTTTTTATTTCATGGCAAATCGTGATGGTTACTTTGTCGAAAATGTTGGCCCTACAAGGATGGTCTTTCTTTGGTTTTGCATGAAATTGTTTTGCAATTTTATCATCATTGGGAATGATAACTGAAGTTTAAAGGCCTAGAGTTCATGAATAGAGTAGAACTTCGGGTTTGGTTTGAACATAGGCTCAAAAATGATTGGAAGGATCCTAGGTACCCTATGCGTTCAATACGAAAAAAGCTTCTGGGGAGCGGATGACAAAAATAGACTCTTTGCATTGAAAAAAGGACCTAAGAGAAGAGCACTCTTAGTTTTCTTCCTCTCGTGCCGGCCGCCGTCCGGCCCGCGTTAGAGGGGAAGATTAGCAAAGCGGGAAAAGACAGAGGGAGGGGAGCCTCTGTCTATCATGTTGTGCCCATCCAGGTGTATGAGAATTTGATAGATGAGAACATTGTAATTTTTCATCATGGCATGAGCAGTATCGGAAATAAATATGCATTTGAACCATTTGGTAAGATTTTTTTATATTTACTATTAATTATTATTTTTAAATTTGAAGTCGTCATTGTCTCATCTCAAAATTGTAAGTGGTGGTGAAAAAATGTATCTCGTGGTTGAATTTCTTTTAATAGACAAGAATCTCTACCGCAATTAGCAAGTGTTCATTGTTGCAACCTTGTAAGTTTGTGTTTTTGACTTGTGAGTGTCAAATAGGGGATTTAAGTGGTTCATTGTTTGATGAAAGACAATCAATTATAGAGCCATGTGGCATTCAACACTGATTCATTTGAAAATTGAAACCACACTAGGTGGGATCCTCGTTTTTCTCTGCTATTCCATCTCAAAGCAAAGCCTGAATTTGTGAAAATACTGACTGTGCAGTAAAGAACAATTTTTTCAGCTAAAATTTCTAACTGATTTATGTTCCTCTTTCTTAAATATGTCTCTAAGATTAACAATTAGGGTCTTGTTCTACTAATTGTTTGTACGAGTCTACATCATGTTAAGCTTTCTGGACTGCAGAAAATTTGAAATATTTTCGTTATTGCATACGACCTGAAAGTCTTTGTGATTCAAGTGGAAATCATTTGAGTGATGGCCGTGCTGAATTTGGACAAGGGTGGCATGATATTTGTATTGGAAACAAGTTATTTTAGTACCAAGTGATTAAATAGATGTAACAACTAACAAGAGCTTACAGTACCACTGGTCAAGACTCGTTATTTTAGTCTACATGATGATAATTACAATCCAACATAAAATGTTTTCTATCAAAAGTAAAGAATTTTAAACTTAACTATCTATATCACTAAATTTGAATTGAGTCTGGATGAAAAAAAGATTCAAAATAAAGCTAGTTGTTAAGTAGACGGAGCTTTAGCTTGTTGAATCTTACTAATGTCCCAATTGCTTAGTTCTCTTGTTTCAATGTCCTTTTGATATTAGTTAGTTCAATTAAGTAAATGGGTCTGATCCACGGCACACAAGGTGGAAGGATCTGATTGGATCCTGGATCGGATCTGAATGAACTCTGCAGTGTGGATCTGATAGAACGGATCTGCAGAATGGAATGGGTCTGCAGAACTGATATGTTAAGTGGCTGGGTTCTAGACTGCTGTTCAGACCCGTTTAAGCAAAATGGCTGTAGATACAGGCCCATTTTAAACAGAAAACTGGACTGGGTTTAAGGGCCCAGTTCAGGCGAATTTTAACAACAGTTTTCATGCTCTAACAGCATGCTGTTTGCGTCTGAGTTCTGGCCCAATTCAGACAGCATTCGGGATTGTGTTAAACTGTGTAACTAGTCTGAAACAAAACAGTTTCTGGGTTCTGCAGGCCCAGTTTGGTGATGTTTTCACTGTTCACAACACCTTTGCTGCCTCAATTCAATGATGGTTCTTTTGGGGATTTACAGGGCTGTACTTGGCGTTTCAGGCCCAGTTCTTATGGGTTTTTTAAAACAAAAACAGGGAATTGAGTAAGCTCTGAGTTTTCTCAACCCGGGATCAAACTGATCTCAAAAAGGCTGAGTTTCAACCACCAACAAAGTCAATTAATTGAATAATTTCTTTCTTTACCAAAATTAATTAACTTAATAAAATTGATTCAATTGATCACAAATTAAAAGAGAATTAGGCTTTATCCGATTAAATGTTGATTGACTCTTCAAAACAACAACTCAACTCGATTTGACTCTTCAAATTCGAGAATTCAGTATTTGGGAAAATAAATAAATTAAATTTTATTGCTCTATCTCCTCTTCTCTAAATCGCTGAGTATAATGATATTTATTGCACTTTCTCTAGTGCAAATCTCTGATTGCCGAACTCTAAGACAAGCATCCTCCATTAGTGTGGGCCATTACAAAGGATGAATCTTAGTTAAGGTTTTAACCCAACCTGAAAATCCAACAAACTGAGCTCATCAATTTTCATTTTAGAGAGGTATTGTGTTGATGAAAAAGAAATCCAACTTAAATTCGAGTTGGATAGGTTCATCTTTTAAAATCTAACTTCATCTAATCTAACCTAATTTATTAAACCCTTAGTTACCCCTCTCCCACCCATTGATACCTATATTTTAATTTTTTATTAATATCTTTCTAAATTATTATGACTCAATCTTATAATCATGATGCTCAATAACTAAGTATTCATATTGTTTGTCAAAATTTTGAAATATTAGATATGCAGAAATATCTTTTCTATAGAAAATGAAGAATATTAATTAAGTTCCTTAAAAAAAAGTATACCAATCTAGATATTAAATTTTACTTGGTTAAGGCCTTGTTGAGAATTGAGCCTACAGTCACTCTTGGGTTGTTCTAGAAGAGTAGGACAAGATTTAGATCGCAATCCACGCACTGTAAAATTGAGTTGGTGAGTCAAGTTGAGTTTAATAAAATCTAATCAAATCTATCTAAGTTACACACCCCTTCAGTCACCCTAGTTTTCCTAACTTGCGTGTTTTCATATAAGAGAAAAGGTATGAGATGAATGGTTAGGATCTTGGCAACCATGCATCACGTGGATTGTAACTCTCCGCATGTCTATTTTGGGGTAACTGGTGCATGTTGTTGTTGTCGTCATTTTCACTTATTTCTTTTGCATGGTGCATGGTCCCCTGACTTACATGCATGTTGCATGAATAAAATTTGAACCCATAATTCAATTCATTTCTCTGGTGTTCTCTCTTCACTTTCGGTTCTCTCTCTCACACACTCTGATTTTCTCTCTTCTCTTTGAATCTCTCTCTCTCTCTCAATTGAAATGGCTGCCCAACAATCACTACAAGTCCAACAACCTCTTACAAGGAGACCCTCATTCTTCAAGGTCTTGATTGAACGCCATTACAATCTCTTTATGGTAATCTCTCTCTCACTCATATCTCATTTTGTTATTTGCTTTTATGGGTAAAACCTCAACTTCAGATGGATCTATCGATCTCTTTCTCTCTTTCAAACCTCTAGCTTTTATTGATAAAAGTCAATCTTCAGATAGAGAGGAGTAATTTCTTCGTTGACAATGATAAAAAGCTTTTATTAGTGGAATTTTCTCTCTCTAATATCTTGTTTGTTAGTTTAAAAAATCTCAGCTTTTGTTGATAAGAAATGACATCTTGATAGATCCGATCAGACCAAAGATATCCAAAATACCAACCTTACAAACAAAAACCTATAATAGTTCTAAAAATATGAAATAAATAGAAAAAGTCTCACAAAAATTGAAAATAAAGAGGTTTAAAATAATATAAATAATGTCTTTATATAATTACATAGAAGAGACAACTTAAATTTATAAAATAGTGGAAAATTTCAGAAGTACTCGTTCACTTGCTCTACTCAGAATCTTACTTAGTTAAGTCAATGCCTCAATGGCTGACTCGCTCAAATTCTTTTGATCTTTTTGAGTTCCATGATGACAGCCGTAGTATAGAAATCTGATATTCTGACTGAAAAATTTTAAGAAAATAATTTCAATTGAAATTCAAAATTCTAACTGAAATATTTTCCATTTAAGGTCCACGTGAAATGAAAAATCAGTATTTTTTGTTTTTTGGGTAATACTAAATTCAATGCAGCAAACCGATATTTCAGCTGACATTTCAGCCCATTTTAAAAAAAATTGTCCAAATTTTTTTTTTTTCTGATTTTGAATTAAAAATCATATTATTTAAAAAATAATCCATACAATTGAAATATCAATCAATATTTTTCATTCCCATAAGAGGAACGTATAATTCATATTATCTGACATTTTAATCTTAAATTATTCAGTCAGATTTCATATAATTGCTTCTGTGACTGCCAATAATAGTGTCTGGTGTTTGTAACTTATAAATTATGGCACAAATGCTAACATACTTAAAAATAAAAATATTAGTTGGAAAATGAAACCTCTAGAATGTTCTCTTGTGTTTCTTTTGGTTTTCTTCAAATAACTCTTTAGATAGGAAAATTATCTTTTTCCTCATGTGTTAGTTCATATTATTTTTATTCAAAATCTCATCTTCTAATAAATATGAAAAAAATAAAAAAAGTTGGATTTGTTCACATTTGGTAACGAGGTGAATTTTGTTAAGCTAATGAATCAAATAAATTATTATTGATGTGAAAATTTATTAAGAATTAATGTCATTAAACATGGAAAGCCACCAGATTTAAATTTAAAGTAAAATAGATAGGTGAAATACAACTTTTTGTTAACTATAAACTTTATTTGGTTGAATAAATGGATAAAGAATTTTTAATAACTTCCATTTCTATAATGACATGTCTCAAATTTATTTTTGAAAGGTTATTTTTTACAATTTAATACATTATTAAGATTAAACCGAGCCACAACAATTCTCATAACTTAGTTATATCAGATTAGAGTTTTCATTTGAAAAACAATTTTCTTAAAAAACTATCTCAAGTTTTCCATACATATTCATTGAAAATACTACATTCAATAAAAAAAAGCACAAATATTCCTAATTTTATTGCCAAGTCAATATCAGAAAAGTTCTCTCTAAATAGCCTGGAAATGGAATGCAAATGGGTTGGGCCTGGTTCAATCAACAGATGTTCGAATCAGCTTGACTTTTATTATGGCCCAAGTCCAGTATGGCCAATGTTGGGTAGATACTAGATAATACATTGTTTAAGACCAATAAGTTCTGGACTTGGTCGTCTTTGAGTATCTTATCGGCCAAAGGAAAAAAAATCGGTTGAATATCTGTTGATTTCTCTTTTTTATTTTTAGCGATTGAATATCGATCGAGTTCTCTTTTTTTAAAAAAAATATTAATTGTAGACTCGGACCGATATTTCGGCTGATATTTGTCTATATTAAACGAATATCGGCCTAGATATAAATCAATATATATATATTTTTTAAAATAAGTTTTTTTTGTTTTTTTTAATGAAAATTTTCAAAATAAAAGTCACCGAGATTTTAAAAAAATTGAAAACCGAGATTTCGTCCGATTTTTTCGAACCCTGCTTTGAGTTGAAATTTGAAAACATCACGTGAACATCGAATCCGGACTAGTTCCTAAGAAAAAACCCTAGAATTTCTCGGCTCTCACTCACTCACTCATTTTTATAAATAGCTCGCTCTCTCTGTCTCATTTTGGCCCTCTTAATCAAACCCTGGAAATTCTCGGCTCTCACTCACTCAACTCATTTCTATAAATAGCTCACTCTCTCTGTCTCTTTTCTACATTCTTAATCATACCCTAGAAATTCCAGTCTCTATATTCTACCCATTTCATCTTTCATTCAGTGAGCCTCTCTCTGTCATGTTGAGTTAGTGCTCAAATGGGGTTGCATGAGGATTTGATGGACGAGGACATTGTAATTTTTCATTATGGCATGAGCAGTCTCGGAAATAAATATGAATTGGAACCTTTGGTAAGATTTTTTTTATATTTACTACTATTTATTATATTTATTTTTAAATTTGAAGTTGACATTGTCTGCTGTTTTCCTTTGCATCTCAAAATTGTAAGTGGTGGTGAAAAAATATATGTTGTAAGTGGTTGCCGTTGGTGCTTGGCTACCCTGTTGGAGAAATATAGAATGTTTTTTTTCTTAAGATTTGTTGAATTTTTTTTAATAGACAAGAATCTCTACTGCAGTTGGCAAGTGTTCATTGTTGCAACCACAGGGTTGTACATTTGTGGTTCTGAGTGTCGAACAGGCAGTGCCTATTTAGATTGTTTAATGGTTTCCAATCAATGGTCTCAAGGATTGAAGTGGTTCCTAGTTGTTTGATGAAGGGCAATCATTATAGAGCCTTAGTTAGGAGCAATAATATATGTCGGAATCGATAGTGATTTATTTGAAAATTGAAACCACACTTGGTGGGACATCGTTTTTTTCTGCTATTCCATCTCAAAGCAGAGACTGAATTTGTGAAAATACTGATTTCGGGTGGAAAATGCAAGAAAATGACATCCCCATCTTATTTGATCTCCGTGTCAAGCACAAACTCACGGAGAAGTAAACAACAATTTTTCCAGCTAAAATTTCAAATTGATTCATGTATGTGATCTAAGTGGTCTTTTAAAGCTTAAGTTCTGACTTTTTTATTGCTATTATTAAATTTTTCTTGTAGCGAATACCACCAGCTTTTATCAAGCATTTGCATGGAACATCTCTTGAGAGATCGACCCTAACACGTCACACTGGTGGTGTTTGGCATGTGAAGGTCGCAAGAGAAACTGACGGCGTTTATTTCTCAGATGGTTGGCGGAAATTTGTGAAAGATAATAAAGTAGAATTCGGAGATTTTTTACTTTTCAAGTATGATGGCAACTTGTCATTTGAAGTTGATGTTTATGGTAAAACATGTTGTGAGAAGGAGGTGCAGGCAGAAATAATGCAAAATGAAGTAGTTCAAGAAGAAGAGGTCCCAAATGAAGTGGTCCATAGAGAATTGATGCAAAATAAAGTGGTTCGAATAGAAGAAATTCAAAATGAAAATGAAGTGATTCAAAGAAAAGTGATGAAAAATAAAACCGTGCAAACAGAAATACAAGATAATGTAGTTAAAGCAGAAATGATGCAAAGGCAAAGTGAAGAAGTTCGGACAGAAATTGTACAAAATGAAATAGTTCAATTAGAAATGGAGCAAAGAGAAGTTGTTTCGAAAGGACTTCAAACTGAAGTGGTTCAAAGAGAAGTGATGCAAGTACAATGTGAAGAAAAAGATGCCAAAGTTAGTCATATCTGTCCATGCAAATATATCCCAGTAAACAAAATAATGAAATCAAGTGCATCTGCTAAAAAGAACTGTGAGTTCATGCAGTTATTTTCTTTGATGATAACTCTACTATGTTTATGGTTTTCTTTGCTAACTTATCACCTTATGCATCTAGGTGGAATGAATCAGTCCAAAAAGAGAACGGACCCATCAGCATCATCATCATCAGCCACTGTACCAACCAAAAATAGAACAAAATATGAACTTGAAACGAAAATGGTGTTTGACTCATCATCTTGTCCCTTTAAGATAAGCACCCACACTTCACTGCAAGATGGAGATCGTGCAAAGGATATACAATGGTGAGTTTTCCATCTTTTGATATCACATGTACTTGTAATGCTGATATGGATTGTTTCTTTGACCTTCTATTTTTTACAACATTTTCCGATTATAGAATTGAATGTCTCCACCCTATTATAAAAGTTACTGTCTCAAATTAAAGGTTGCTCATGAAAAATATGCTATGCTTTTTATAGATAGATAAATGGTTGGTTTGATGCAGTTATTTATTGGGTTTGGTGTTGTAATTGTGAGCATCTCTTTTATTGTAGGTATTGTAGTTGAAGTATGGTTGGTTTTATGCTGTTATTTATTGGGTTTGGTGGTGTAATTGTGAGCGTCTCTTTGATTCTAGGTAATGTGGCTCATTAGGCCCTCTAGAGGCTTGAGCTCCATGGTCCCTAGTTGGCCTGCCCCTTGCTTCCCAATCAAAATAGTGTTGTGCTTCTTGTCCCTTTGGTCTATAACAAAGAGGTATTCTTTTGTATAGTTTCAATCTTCAACTCTTCTTTGTAACATAGTTTTTCTTATTTTTGAAATGTTTATCTATTAAAAATGGAAAGTGAGAACCACCACAAGGATGCAAGAGAGATTTTTACCGGAAGAAAAGAGTCCAAAGAAAGGTGCCCAATAGAATTTCACAAACATTATGATGATAGATATTCAAGGACTCCTTCCAACACCTATAGGTCCCCATAGAAATTCCCAAACATTATTATGATAGATATTCAAGGACTCCTTCCATCACCTATGGATTTTTTTTGAGGGAAGAGTATTTTATTGTTTGATTTTTTTCTTTTTTCTTTTAAAAAATTGCTATAACATAGCACTTAAATTCTATATAACATCACCCAATGAACAATGGAAACTGATGCTGGGTGTTTTTTTTAAGTTGGAATGTTTGGATGTGTTGCACCAATGTTTGGAATTGGAAAAGCAAAAATTAAAGCAATTCGAAACACGTATTGGCACAAGAAACATGAAATATATGTAGTTCAACTATGACTCCTTGATGCCTACATGCACAAGCAAAAGGGAAGATGGTTCTCTATATGAATGGATAGAAGAATGATAGAACATAATTGTTCCTAGAACAAAATCCAGAAGGCTAACCACTCTTAATCCCATAAGCAAAAGGGAAGATGATTTTTTTTATTCATGTCACAAATCCCAAAATGCGAAAGTTACTCTTGAACCAATGTACAATAGGTTGTTTTAAAAAACCAATGGTCTCTCAATGCTTAGGAGCAAAACCTACATGACTATATGAGAATGGTCTCCGTAGAGACCCATACATGAGTCTCTCAACAATAAACCCCTTTCAAAGGGACACTAACATGCCAAAATTCTACAAATATCTTCTTGTCTCCATGGAAGACCAAAAAAGTCCTGTTTATGAAAGGCTCTCAACATATACGGGAATTTTCTCATATGATACTACACTCTTGGTACACCACCGAACTGCTAAAGTCAAGCACTTGAGTCATGACTTCAGGAGAGTAGGCACAGTTTCCAACATCAAAAACCATAAACCTGTTTTCCTTGTCATTTCTTTTGTAGTAACACTGCTTGCACTATGCAACATCTCCAACTATATATATATATATATGATTTTCTCTTTTGTAGTTTAGATTCTCTATACTTTTTTCCCAAGTTAATGTTTACTCTAGAGGATGTTAATGCAATTATTGTTTCGTCTTTATATTGTAATCAGCTTGGCTCTGTGTTTCTTTTGCCATATTTTCTTGTCACTTCACTTGACGACGACGGTCCTCTTCCTTTATGATACAATCAAGGGGCATTTAGGTTCCTCTTTCTTAGATGTCTCTAATATTAACAATTTTGTTCTTGTTCTACTAATTGTTTGTACCAGTCTATATCATGTTAAGCTTTTTGTATAGCAGAGAATTCAAA
This sequence comes from Chimonanthus praecox, assembly GCA_022113865.1. Lineage (NCBI taxonomy): Eukaryota > Viridiplantae > Streptophyta > Magnoliopsida > Laurales > Calycanthaceae > Chimonanthus > Chimonanthus praecox. The sequence continues at coordinate 29,904,879 of CM039086.1, forward strand.
AGATTTTCGCAAAGGCATACGACCTTGAAAGTAAGTTATCCATGAATCTTTGTGATTCAAGTGGAAAGTTATGGCCGGTGATCATCAATTGTTTGAGTGATGGCCATGTTGAATTTGGACATGGGTGGCGTGACTTTTGTATTGGAATTAAGTTAGTTAGGTGAAGGTGATGATTGCATTTTTTAATTTCTCAATCTTGATATGGTTCAGGTTCATATAATCCGAGCAATTGATGAACTGAGCAGCACAGAAGAAACTGTTTCTTGACATGCCTGTGTTTGTTTTTGTGGAAAGACATCCAGTACCAAATACTTGTGATAAGATATTTGAACCTTACTTCTGAACAATTTGAACAGATTGTGCACATTTATTTGTGCTGGGCCATAATTTGGTGCTCTGGCTGATATAGATACTGTTTGTGATGATTGTTGTGTTTTGAAATTACGATGGTAGGGCCAATTCAATCTTCTTTCCTTTGGTAGAAAAAACACAAGTATTGCTGTACAGGAAGACAGTCTGCTAGACAAGAATGAAGCTTAAAAAGTATTATAATCTATACCATCTTTAAGTTCTATAGCTTTGTTAATACACTCTGAGGCAATCTTTTGGATGATCCCTTTAGTTAAATCTTTTATTTTGATTCTTAGATGAATTTAAATCATTCAAAGAATCTACAAATAGCATTATGACATTTATTCAGGACTTGTCCACATCCCTTTTTCGTTAGACATGATTATTACAAAGATCGTCCTTAACACAGAAAACTAAATCCCATGACTAGTTCAAAAGCAATTCCATGATTCACTTGTTCCCTCACACTTCATGGAAAGCATATTTTCTTTTGGCATGATGGCTTTACAAGATAATGTAGTGGTAGCATTTGGCTTTGAAGTCCACTCAATACGTATCTTATAAACATAATGTACAGAGTTTCTAAAAAAAACATCATGCAGTTTCTGCGGTTGTTGTCATCCTCTTAACTTACCTTCATATTAACCCATACATCAATACACAACACCAGTTCAGAGGCCCATAATGGCCCATCTCTCCAATATAGCTGCTATAGTGATTGCTACCCTAGATCTAGATGATGTACCATACATGGTCGACTATTCACATTGGCAACATTAATCTCTCGCTCTCACAGTTTCAGATGTCATATTCCATCATCAATCCATTTGGTGTGGTACTGAATTGGAACTGGAATGAGAATAGTAAGTCTAGTCCCACTAGGATTGCAGGTCCTTGGCATTAGAAATGATTACTGGTTTGTTTACTATGGCTTATAGGGGGTAATTTAAGATATATCACAACTTGCCGGACCAATAATCACATAAGAGGCTCACCACACATCAATATGGCAATATGAGAGTAAAACATCTGCAAAATGCTATCTTAATTTCCTGAAGGGTTGATGTCCATCTTACTTTCCACTGATAACAAAGTAAGAAGAATTTATTGGTCTTTGTAGTATTTCTTTGAGAGAAGTATTTGAAAAGATATATACCGAAAGGAGTATTGTTCTTACATTTTAAGTAGGTATGACTCGTATTATTTGCTTTACACTATTGCCATGTTAGGCCATCGCAAAAGACATGCTATGTTTGCTTCTAATCTTACATTTAAGTCCATGTGATGCTCATTTAAGACATTGAACTTATTATTGTTTATGTGAGATATATCTTCACATCCTTTGGACAATTACATGTGTGTAGATATGATATATAATGAAATACATTTTAGTGTTTATCTATTCTTTCTGATTTTTTAGCAATTCTTTCAAAGACTCCCACATTGGCCAATATACCGACATGACGTTTGAAATCATAAGCGATAAAAGACCTCCCTAACTTTGGAATATCGAGTTAACTTCCTATTTTGTAGCGCATCATGAGCAACTGCCTTGGTATTTGATGAATATTTATATGGGAATTTAGATGAGAGAGAGGCGGAAATCTTTTTTTCTTTAGAAGTGGCAGAAGAAATAGTGAAATAAGACTTTCATTGAATTGATGGGGCAGTCTACATTTGCTTTCTATTGAAAACCAATTTGACAATGTGAATCAACCGCATAAACCTTTTACTCCTGCTACTAATATTGCAGTTTAGCTCATGCTTCTTTGACATCTACAGGTTTGGTCAACTGTTAATTGACATTTTAATTGAAATTATCTATCAGTTACTAATTAATAGTTGCCTGCTCTTTATGTACTCTCTCTTCCTCTCGTATTCATTATTGCCACATAAATTTCCACAAGCTGGCTTCACATTGTGTACTGCATGTTTCACTGAACTAGTTTCATGTTATCGTTTTTGAACTGCAGCCAATTCCAAGGGTTTTTGTGAGGGAGCATCTTAGAGAAAAGCAATGCATGTTGTTACGTGATCCAGGTGGGAAGCATTGGCCCATCAGAATCTGTCATTCAAATCACCGCAGCGACTTTGGAGGAGGATGGCATGATTTTTGGAGTGGAAACAAGATGGGTGAGGGAGATAATTGTATCTTTGAGTTTCTCAGGCAAGATGTCATACAGGTTCATATCATCTGAGGAAAGAAATCACTCGCAATCATTTAAACTGTTTCGAAATGGGCAGTGCTTTTGGGGGGACACTAGAGCTTAATTTATCTACAATAAAGATTTGCTATCCTGCATCCAAGATACTTGCAACTCTTTTTATATTGATTTTTTTTTCTTATGACCAAGGTGTCTAGGCCTCTTAGAGCATTCGACTAATCATTGGCGCATGTGCAAGTCTCTCTATCCACACACACTGGGTAATTATGGAGAGTGCCCCTTTGAGGTGGTGTGGGAATCCTCTTTTTGTATTGAATAGAACTATACTTACAGACTGATTTGAACTTATGTGAAAACAAGCAGTGTTATTACTTTCGACTTAACTGGTTGTGATTATAAGTATGTTGGAATCACCACAGCAGAACCTACTACCATGATGCATGTCAAATAGTGACTGGAAAGATTGATAGGAATTTTGGCTTATTTCACAAGATATCCTGAGGGATAGAGGATAGCATAATTGATAGGAGACCTAACTGAGTCCTCCATTCAGGTTATGCATGATAAGCAAGTAGACTTTCTACAATTCTACCATTACCATTCTTGTTGTGGCTCTCTCTCCTGCTGCCCTACATGTGTGTTTATTCATTTAACTTTTTATTTTTGCATTTGAAGATGGATTGTCCTTTTCTTCATTTGATAATCTATGTTGATTCCCTTGTCTCTTTCTCTACTAAACTTTCAAAAAGGATACAACACATTATGATATGCATCAACTGCAGCTAGTTCCAAAGGTCTTTGTGAAAGAAAATGGCCTTTCAAACGAACTCCAGTTTATGTTTGTATTTTAAGTGGCAAACTATGGTCCCTTATCGTTCATCCAGGTAACCATTACTGGGGCTGGCTGTTGTGAGTTTCAAATTGGCAAACATTTCCTTGCAACAAATTTTCCTCTGAAAACATATTTTTATTACAAATCCGGTGTTGCATTGGTGTTATACTAGGAAAACGAATGGATGGAAACTACTTGATCATCATAGTCAAAATCCAGTGGATTGGTTTTCGAGTTACACTTTTTCATTTAACCCTAATCTTAAACCATTCCATTTAACCCTATCTTAGACCATACACTCAATTATTCCATTATATGTCATGTCATTTCTTTATTCCTTTCCTCCACACTTTAATAGTCTACCCGTCTTTGTACCTACAACATGTAACTTTTCAATTCTGCATAAATCTGTGTTTGGATGGGAAATTACTACTTCAAGGTACCCAAAAGAGTATCCAACAATCCAACCTAATGTAGTGACATTCATATTATCTAAGAAAAGGAGTGAAATCAACCATTTGACTGTTTCCTTGGGTGCGTTCCACTCTTATGTACCAAGTGGGGTTTAAATCTCGGCCGATACGTTACGGTTTTTTTAAGGTTGAGATATCTTAGTCGAATATCGGCTGATTTCTTTTCTTTTTTTTTTTTTTAGAAAAAAATAAATATCGATTGTTGGCTCAGGCTGATATCTCAGTTGATGTTTGCCTTTATTGGATGAATATTGGCTTAGATATCGGTCGATATTTAGATTTTTTAATTTTTTTTTAAAATAGCTTACTTTTTTTTAAGTGATTTTTTTTTTTAAAAAAAGGTAGAGATTTAAAAAAAAAAAATTGAAGAGAGAGAAAGAATTCGGCTGAAATCTCAGTCTGACTGAATTTTCGACTCCCGGTACCAATATATTTGCAATGCATCATTGCATTATAAAAATATTGTATTTAGGGGCTGATTTGGGTTTTCTTGGGGTATAATTGAAAAGGCCTAGTAAAGGATAGACTACAAAAATAAAATAAGAAAGTAAAAAATGAAATTAAAACTATATTGAGCTTAAAAATATTAGTTTTTGGGTAATATATTATGTAAATATTGTGTTATAATAATTTTGTCAGCATTATAAAGTCCTTGGAATGATATCGAAATCATGTTTCACTAACTTCAACCATTGTTTGTAACACAATGAAGCAGATTTAACAGGTCTAACAGAGTCCAAATAGCATTTGAAGTCTGTCAACAAAAACCTTCTCTAAGTGTCAATGGACCAGTAATTTATTTTCTCCATGGATGCCTTCCATTACTACTTATTTACAATCTTGAAATAGAACAAGAATATCTTTGATATGGACTTTTAAAAACTTTTTAACATATGTAATCCTAGTCTCTTTGTTAAAAGGGGTATACATAAATACTCCATCCACTGCATGTTCCTTATACACCCAGAAAAAAAGGGCAATGACTTCCTCATTCTTTGTCAAAAATTATATATTGGGGTTGGCCCTTATCTGTTAGGATAGGTTATTGCAATACATAATTAACAATCCTAACAAATATGACTTCCTTATCTAGAGACAGGGTCAGCCTTGAGATTTCGAGAGCCCTAGATGAACTTTTAATTTGGACCTTTTATATACTCACCAAAAATAAAATTATATATATAAATATATATTATTTATAAAGTGTGAAATATCTAAATAAAATATCATAATCAAATTTATAATAAAATATTATTTAAAATTTATTCTTCTATGATATTGAGATGCAAAATTACTAATTAAATTACTATATTCAAGTTTTTTTAATATTTATTTTTCAATAGATAAGATAGTTAATCCATTTAATCTTTCTTCTGACATTATAGACTGAATATAAGATTTTATCAATTTTAACTTTGAAAAACTTCTTTTTGTAGAGATAACTGTAACTGGTATAATTAACATTATTGTATAAGCAATTGATACATTTGGAAAACAACAATTCATTATTTTTATATAATTTAGCAATTCAATTGTTTATTTTACTTCTTTTGGTATTACATCTTTTATCATATTCGAGTGTGACACTAATACAAATTCTCATTTGAAACAAAGATATTATTATTATTTTCAATTTTCAATTTTTCTGGATTTTTAAAAAATAAAAAAAATAAACATTAAATTAATTATAATGTTTTATACTTGTATATTACATCTAATAAAATCTACATTGATCAAATGAATAAAGCTATGTTTTTTCATCTTTTCAAATTTTAAAAGCTTTAAATTATTTTTAATTCAAAATTATCAACTTAATATAGATTTCTCTTTCCCTCTATTTAGATGATACATATATTTTTAAAGATTCTTTATTAATTAAAAGGGAACACTTACACACACCCGGAAATCCTGCCTCTACACACCCGTTTTTGAAATTTCGTGGCAAATTACCATTTTACCCCCGTATTTCAAATCATTCGAATGAATGCGCATTCATTCGAATGAATGCGCTGAACAGTAACACGGAATAATGTTCAACCTCATTCATTTGAATGAATGGATTTCATTTATTCGAATGAATACATTTTATCAAATGAATGTATGAACTTCATTCATTCAAATGATTCCTACGCGCTTCAGCGCTTCATTCATTAGAAGCCTTCAGGCTTCATTCGTTGTGCTTCATTCATTCGAACCCTTCAGACTTCATTCGTTCCTACAGCACTAACATAACATTATTTTAAATATTTATTTTTAAAACTTTAAACTTATTTTTTGAGCACTGTGTATTTCTAAAATTTCTCAAATTGAATATTTAGACTAATTACAATAACTTGATAAAAATAACTTAAGACTTTAAGGTCTTTTGACACTCCTAAATATTTAAAACACATTATTTTACAAATAAGGGCATCCCTAGGCTTTGTCGATAACACATTTAGGAGTGTCAAAAGACCTTCAAGTCTTAAAGTATTTTTATCAGATTATCATAATTAGTCTGGATATTTAATTTGAGAAATTTTGAAAATACACGGTGCTTAAAAATAACTGTCTATATTTTTAAGCACTGTGTATTTTCAAAACTTCTCAAATTAAATATCCAGACTAATTATGATAATCTGATAAAAATACTTTAAGACTTGAAGGTCTTTTGATACTCCTAAATGTGTTCTCGACACAGCCTAGGGATGCCCTTATTTGTAAAATAATGTGTTTTAAATATTTAGGAGTGTCAAAAGACTTCAAGTCTTAAGGTATTTTTATCAGGTTATTGTAATTAGTCTAGATATTCAATTTGAGAAATTTTGAAAATACACAGTGTTCAAAAATATTTGTCTATATTTTAAAATAAAAACCGTTATTTTTTAAGCACTGTGTGTTTTTAAAATTTCTCAAATTGAATATCCAGACTAATTACTATAACCTGATAAAAATACTTTAAGACTTAAAGGTCTTTTGACACTTCTAAATGTGTTTTCTACACAGCCTAGGGATACCCTTATTTGTAAAATACTGTGTTTTAAATATTTAGGAGTGTCAAAAGACCTTTAAGTCTTAAGGTATTTTTATTAGGTTATTGTAATTAGTCTACATATTCAATTTGAGAAATTTTAGAAATACACAGTGCTTAAAAAATAAGTTTAAAATTTTAAAAATAAATATTTAAAATAATATTACTGTTCCTGCTGTAGGAATGAATGAATCCCGAAGGAAGGAATCATTTGAATGAATGGACTTCATTCATTCGAATGTGAGGTAACAAAGATTCGTGTCCCTGAGCTTCGAGCATACGGGGGAGCCCGTGACGAATGAATGGACTTCATTCATTTGATAAAAATGTATTTATTCGAATGAATGAAGTCCATTCATTCGAATGAATGGGACTGAACAGTATTCTGTATTACTGTTCAGCCCATTCATTCGAATGAATGCTAAAATGAAGTGGGCATTCATTCGAATGATTGGAAATACGGGGGTAAAATGGTAATTTGCCACGAAATTTCAAAAATGGGTGTGTAGAGGCAGGATTTCCGGGTGTGTGTAAGTGCTCCCTAATTAAAATTATTGTTATTTTTATTTTTATTATTAAATTCAATAAAATGAGGATTATGATTGTTACTATTATTATTTTAATTTTTTAAGAAACCCACATTTTAAATTGAGTAAAAAATTATCAATATATAAATTTCTAATTTTAAGTGTTTTGAATTCGAAATAATTAAAAATAGTCAAATTATTTCAACTGGTAGTAACTTAAAAGTCATAAATTAAATTAGCTCGAATTTGAATGCCGCTCTATTTAAATGATACATATATTTTAAAACTCAATAAAAATAAGAATTATAATAATTATTATTATGATTGTTACTATTATTATTTTAATTTTTTAAGAAATCCAAATTTTAAATTGGCTAGATGATACATTTATTGATATTTTCATCATTATTGTTAAACTCAGTATAAATAATAATTATTTTTATATGCAACTAGACAACTACGAATTTATGTTTTTATATGCATTATTAACTATTTAAAACATAATAAAGGAGCTTATGGACTCAGGGGCCTATTTATTTGGAGACCCTAGGCGGCGGTCTAGTTCACTTATAGCCAAGGTCGACCCCGTCTAAAGACAATCTTAATCTCATCACTATCTGTCATAGATATGCTAATAATAGGTAGCCGTCCTCCCACGGGTATTTTGTATAATCTGACACAGATTTACTATATTACTCATTTTGCCCTTTGAACCGGCTCGCCGAATCCTTTAAATTGGCTCGTTGGATCATTGGTCAGCTCACCGAATCACTTATTGGATTACTGAAATTTATTGAGTAAGACTGTTTTTTTTCATATAGAACAGCAAATCAGATTACTGATTGGATCATTGATCAATTTACTGAATTTTTTTAAATATTTTTACACAATAATAAAAAAATAAAATAAATAATATCTTAAATCCCAAGTCTCCTTATCCGTACCCACTAATAATATCTGTCTCTCTTCGTTGGCTAGCTGATAATATTGGTTGCCATAACATAGATGTGAATTATGACATATGAATGCAGCTTTTATTACATGCACAGAGGAAAATAGATGTAGCCTTTCAAGCCACTTGCATTTTTGTTGTGTTAGAAAATTAAAATATTATTAGACGTATTCATCATAATTTACTGCATTTATCTTCACTGTGAAATTTCCTCCTCGATGAAAGGAAGTTTCCTTTTCCTTTTCCTTTTTTAACGGGACAGGAGGAGTCTAGGCAGCCATGGCCGATGGCTGCGAGAGGTAGGCTGGCTGGCACGCCTACTGGGCCTGATATCTTCTTTGCAAAGGTTTGTTTGGGAAGTGGAGCGACCTTTTCATGGAAGGAGTATGGTCTCATTGCAGCGTGGCTGGGAGTCTCTGACGGTATGCAAGGACAGAGCTGATCATGTACTTTACACACGTGGTTATCCAATTCTTTTTCAATTTATTCATTTTTTACTTGTCTTTACAAGATTTCTAACTTTCTATTCTCTCACTCTCTCAGGTAAAAGTATTATTTTAAATCACTATTTAAGTAAATTCTATTTTTATACATAAATACAATTTTATTTAAAATCACAATCTTAGAAAAAGTTGGAACCATTCAAAATTTATTTTTCTAGAAGAAATACTTCAAATTTAATACGAAAGTCTTCTGAGTGAAAGACGCATATAGAAATTCACAAAATTTATCTCTATACATTTAATTTTAAATTTTTAGGTAAAGTTATTATTTTGCCCTCTCATATTTTATTATTCGACACATTTTATTATTTAAATGATTTTTTAGTTTATTTTAATGATTTTTTAGTTTATTTTTCAGATTATTCAAATGATTCAGTCGTCCAAAAGAATAAATAAGTCGAAAACGAGTTCCTTTAGATGATTCGACCACACAATCGAATCGTTCAAAGGATCTACATCCTTTGAATGAATGTGTAAAATGCTTACACTCGGTTCAGAATGCTAAAGTAATGTATAGTATATTATTTAAATAATAAAATCTCTTTTAAAACTTTAAAGTTATTTTTTAAACATTGTGTATTTCTAAAATTTCTCAAATTGAATATCTCGACTAATTACGATAGCCTGATAAAAATACTTTAAGAATTAAAGGTCTTTTGACACTTCTAAATGATTAAAACATAGTATTTTATAAATAAGTATATCCCTCAGATTTACCGAAAATATATTTGGGAGTGTCAAAAAATCTTAAAGTTTTTAAATATTTTTATCAGGTTATCGTAATTAGTCCAGATATTTAATTTGAGAAATTTTAGAAATATATAGTGTTTAAAAAATAACTTTAAAAATTTGAAGACTATTAAATTAAATTACACATTCAGATGAACTGAAGAATCATTATGTAAAAAAATAAAATGATAATTTTAGGGTGCCTATATAGACACCGACGTTTTCTGCCAACAGACACCGAAATTCAAATTTTAGGTGAAAATTACCATTCTGCCCTTCCGCGCAGAATTGATCTGAAGAAATCGATCGATTGATCCTGGGAACAAGCGAAAGCAAAACCAGTGTAACAAATCGATCGCACCATTGTGTGATCGATTCTGTTAATGTATCCTATAGTTAATATATTATTTAAATAATAACTTTTTTTAAAAACTTTAAAGTTATTTTTTAAGCACTGTGTATTTTTAAAATTTCTCAAATTTAATATCTGGACTAATTATTATAACCTGATAAAAATACTTTTATACTATAAGGTTGAAAGTCTCAAATGCTTAAAATAGAATGTTTTACAAATAAGAGTATCTCTAGAGTGTGCCGAAAACACATTTAGTAAAAGATCTTAAAGTTTTAAAGTATTTTTATCATATTATCGTAATTAGTCTCAATATTTAATTTGAAAAATTTTGAAAATACACAGTGCTTAAAAAATAATGTTAAAGTTTTATCTTTCCTTTAAAACTTTAACATTATTTTTTAAGCACTATGTATTTTTAAAATTTCTCAAATTGAATATCCGGACTAATTATAATAACCTGATAAAAATACTTTAACACTTTTAAGGTCTTTTGACACTCCTAAATATGTTTTCCGCACACCCTAGAGATATGCTTATTTGTAAATCACTCTGTTTTAAGCATTTGGGAGTGTCAAAAGACCTTAAAATGTTAAAGTATTTTTATCAGATTATCGTAATTAGTCCGGATATTCAATTTGAAAAATTCTAAAAATATAAGATACTTAAAAAATAACTTTAAAATTTTAAAAGAAATTTTATTATTTAAATAATATATTAACTGTAGGATTAATCGATCGCACAATGGTGCGATCGATTTGTTAGGTTGATTTTATTTACGCTTGTTATCAGGATCAATCGATCGATTTTTCATTCGATTGATTTATTCAGCTATTGCTTCGACCCGGCATAATGATAATTTTCACCTAAAATCTCAATTTCAGTGTGCCAGCAAATGTCGGTGTGTAGGGGCACACTAATTTTATCCCAAATTTGAAATCCTTTGCATACACGGAGCGCCCATTGAAAAAACAACTATATACTAATTTCCCATCTGTGGGTCTTACAATAGTGTCAAGCGAAGTTGGAAGTTCTTCTCGAGTCTCACAGTAGCATCGAGCGAAATTGGAAGTTCTTGTGGGCTCCATCGAATCTTCATCAAATCTTGTAGAGTTTCAAAGCAGTCCGTAATGTCTGCGTTGTATGATTTATCTTTTCCATCTTGGGCTTCATCTCCATTCGATTTGATCTCCATTCGATTCCTTGAAGAAATAAGGAAAGAAAGAAGAAGAAATAAGGAAAGAAACAAAGAGTTCAAAACGTTTCGTCTTCCTCCCATCCTTAAACCGCTCGTTCCACCCATTTCTGGCTCCTTTCTTTCTCATCGGAACTTTCCGGCCAACGTCATGCGCGGAATCTCCCGACGTCAAAGGACGGCTCGCCGGACTCGTGAAGAACGTCCTCCAGCAGATAGACCGCATTTCTTCAAAATCTTGCTCTCCAATTTCTTTGAGAAGCTTGTAAGAAGAATTATACACCCTCTCTACTTTCAGCACTGGGTCTTATCTTATCATCGATCATTCCATCGTAACCATCTTTATTGTGACTTGGTGATAACTGTTTATCTAAATGTCTGTAGGTTGATCAAATTTGTTGAAGTGGAAGGTCTGTTGTAATTTGATCTCACACGACTGCTGATATGTTATCAATTCAACATAAATTATAGCTCTTGCATGGTTGATGTTGTGGACAATCACCAATTTATTTATTTTATTTTTTGTTGTGGGGAGTTGTAGATCGAAGTTTTCCCACGACAGCAGTAGGAGAAATTATCAGTTGTGAACCCGTTTGCAACAAATTGATATGAACTTTCGATCACCACTTTGAAACAAACAAGAAGCTTACAGATTTAACTTTTTAAATTCATCCAAAAAATTAATCAAAGGGCTACCGTTGAAAGTTCACGCCAATTTTTGTGATCGGATTAACAACATATCATTTTTACAAAAGTTGACACAAAATGTACACAGATTCAAGAAATTAGAGTCTACCTAAGATTGACCTTATCTAATCATACTCTCATTTTAGTTGATATTCTAAAGTTTTTGTAGCTATGACAGGTATGTGGTTACCATGCCCTTTATTTTTCTAACGGGTACCAGTTCCGTATACTGCATGAACACCTTGTTGTGAATCTGTCTGCCAATTGTCTTTTAAATTCCATAGTTTTTTATTTTATTTTCATGTATGTGCAGCCAATTCCAATGAAGTTCATTCGGAAGTTTGGGAAGGAATTATCTGATGCTATTGTACTAAAGGGTCCAACTGGAAGAGAATGGCATATGAAATTGAAAGAAGTAGATGGTGCAGTTTGCTTCATCGATGGCTGGAAGGAATTTACTGAATACCACTCTTTATGCATTGGATACTTCCTAGTTTTTAGATATGATGGGTGCTCACAGTTTAATGTTCAAGTGTTTGATATAAGTGCTTGTGAGAAAGAATATCCAATTACTTCTGAGAAATCTGAACCACCCAATTCTTATGGCAAAGCAGCTTATACACCTGGAGAAGAAAGTGACGATTCTATACAAATTTTGAGTGTGTCCATGGCCAAAGGTAGAAATCTGGACCCTACTGAAAGTGGGGACTGTCAGCAAGGGTTAAGATCCCGCCTTCGTAGTTGTATTAGGTCCAATGCAATTAATATGAAGTCAAATTGTGAAACCAAGCCAAAGGATTATGATAAGGACAAGAAAATTTCATTGACTTCAGATAATCAATGTAAAGAAGAACTTGGTAGTTTCTTCTTCCTTATTCTTGTTATCATCAAATGTTTAGTTAGTATTCTTCTTATTTTGACTGTTATTTGAAAATTGCAGATATCCCATGCTCATCTTCAAAACATATAGAGTTTTCCCAACATCAAGGAGAGGATGTAAAACTTGCTAATGGAGGGGTCAGTGACTTGATGGCTGAAGAAGTACAAAAGACTCTTCTTGAAGCCCAAAAATCTAAATCAAACAATCCCTTCTTCATAGTTGTTATGAAGCCATCCCATGTGCATAATCACCACCGCCATCTGGTGAGTTTTGCATCTTAGCTCTTTCATTGATTATTGAAAAGGATTTCAAATCTAACAATGGAAAAGGGGGATAAAATAAAAAAAGATTTCAGATTTTGAGTTGGCAACTTGAAGTCCTAGCATTAATCATGCACCTATTGCTCTGAGCTATAATTCTCTAATTGATTGTAATTTAAATGGTCTTCATTCCAAAGGCAAAAGAAGACGGCCCAAGAGGTTTTTTTCTATTTCTTTAGAAAGACTGTCCAAATGGAATATGAGCTTGCCAATCTATACCATCTAAGTTTTGGAAATATTTTGGAATCTGAACTACTGAAGTATTTTCGATTCAATACTATGATGCATGCAGGCATCAATCTGGATGAAAGGATATGAGTATTGAATCCAATACTTTAAGATTCACAGTCCATTGCATTTAATTCTATGTTTTAGCAGAATATCTGATTATCTATTTTACTTTGTGCTTTGGGGTACTGTGGAATTCATCCTTTTGATTTGTGATACTATTTCGCAAACGTTTCATCATCAGAGCTATTTTTCCCAACTATCTGGTGTTGGTTTATAAATTCTACTTTTCCATGCAACCCTATCAAAATCATGTTCTATATCCAAGCAGATATAGCTTTCAGTTTTGATGCCACCAATTAGGATGCTCGAGTATCCATTGTATAAAAATTCAACTGCTAGCAATGTGAGTACATCCAAACACTTTTTATAGCACCACAAAGCTGATAAGAACTTGTAAATAATTAACCAAATACAGTACAGTTAGGGTTTCTATCTTGCAGTCATGGTACAGCTCCATTGCTGATACATCACCACATTACTTGAGTAATGTGCTGATTGGGGCTGATATTCGTTTGTCCATCTAATAGCCAATCATGAATAGATAAGACAGAAGCTTATGATGCTGATTGTGGTGATGATTATTTTTCTATTTGAGTATGATATTATTTTTCATAGATACATGGGACAAAAGCTTTGACTGATTGTGGCGATGAATATTTTTGCATCTATCTGTTAAGTATTATGACACTTTCTCTCTTTGCAGCACATTCCTGTCAACTTTGTCCGAAACCACCTTCAGAGTCAACCGCAACGTTTCATCCTTGAGCATTCAAATGGAAGAAAATGGCATATCGTATGCAGATATAGGCGAAATGATGCTTATTTGAATGGGTGGGGTAGATTTGTGGCAGATGTTAACATAAAAGAAGGGGATGTTTGCATCTTTGAGCTTATCAAGAAACGAAAGCGATTTAGAGTGATCATTTACCGGGTTGATGAAGTAGTGTCACTGGACAAAATGTCAGCGAAAATGATTCCAAAGAAGCAGAGATGTTAGTCCATGCTCTAGCATTTTGATTTTTGTGCCCCATTTCTGAATTGCAGTTCTCTTGATACAAATTCCAATCACTATCCAGTGCATTAACATTACTTTTGTGGAGAATGTCCAGTGAACATGTAATACTTTTTGTGTCGAGTAGTGAACATCTAATACTTTTTGTTATCCTTTACTGTTCTCAAATTCATGGAACCTTAGTTTTGAGAAAATTAAGTTCAAATACAGGATAGTTTCTGCAACAGAAAAGGGGCGTATCATAAAACTGGTGCTGTTTCTAATCCATCTCTTGCATTGATCTTTTATCGCCTCCAAAACACCAATCAGAGAGGAGATCCATAATGATCCACTTAAGTTGATTTTTGGTGATACTCTGTCTTGTAATATTTTGAATGATTTGGATTGATGTGTATTTAATTGTGCATTTGAATTGATGATCAAACTTCATAGTTCTCGAATGGACATAATCCAAAGCTTGATTGGCACACTAGCGAATACTTCAAATAATTATGGTCTGTAATGGGTATTTGATTAGTTGTAATCTTGAATATCAAGCTTAGATCTTGCCTGCCCCCGACCTGATGATTCAATTCAGTAATTGGGAGGGGCTAACAGGCAGAGTTTAGATAAAGGCTTAGGGCTAAAGGAAAAAAAATTCCAGTTGAAATCTGAAATTTTGGCCAATATTTTTCAGATTCTCTGAATACCGATATGCATTTTTCACAATTAATCAACACTTCTCAATTTTACAGAAATTCTAAGTTTGGGCCAGAATCTTGGAATTCTTCTGAAACTGTTTTCTTTTTCTTTTCTAAAAAATAAAATAAAATATCAGCCCAAATTAGGCAGAATTTGTTGGCCCAATAAGTTCCTAAAATGGTGCCTTTCTCTGAAATTTCAAGTCAGCTTGGAGCCCTAATACTGACTTGGTGTGAGGACCATTAACTCATTAAGCTGAGTTGGATAAGATATTTACTTATTGGACTTTAATCCAACTCATATCTGATTTGGTATTAAAGCCAATGAGCGAAGTTCAGGAAGAAATTTATTTACCAGACTCTGACACAGTTCAAGCGAGTCTTGCCCATATCTGGCTCAATGATGACCTTAAGGTGTAGTCGAAGATTCATTGTGAGGACCAAGGTGATAAAATATCTGACTGAGTTTCTGACTGAGCATTGACTGAGTCATATTGGCAAAAAATCACTGAAAATTTGATGAAAATGATTGAGTTGTAACCAATATAACTCCATTAGAATCTACAAAATTTGAGTTGTATAAACCGAGTCGACTTGGACATGGCTGATTTTTAGAATATTGTTCAAGACCAATAAAGTGAGTTTGATAAGAATTTACTTACCAGACTTTTATCTAGCTCAAATGAGTCTATCCTATGTTTATCATGAAAATGGCCCCATAGTTGAATTTCTAGAAAACAAATTCCAATTATCACTAGGAAAAAGTGTTTTTTTTCAAATATATAATAAAATTAATATTTTTTTTCTCCCAGGAATGACTCGTTTGTAACACCAACATGATAGCCATTAATAAATTTTTTATAATTTGATAGATGACATTTCTCATAAATAAAAAAATGTACTCTCTAGATCTATTATATAAAAAATATATTTTCTTGATATAAATCTATAAAAAATAGGTTGACAAACTTTAGATTTTTTTTTAATATAAAATTTGCATTTTCAAAATTGCCTCTTACATAGAATGGGTTATTTGTTTTGAACCACATTTAGAGATTTTTATTTAATATAATAAATAGATATCAGAATATTCCACTTATTAATTTATTGATAATTTGCATTTTCAGCAACTTTGTCATTGCAAATGCACTAATTAATTTTTTATTTTTAACGTCTGATATATCATGTAATTGTTAATTTTATTTTATATAGAATTTATTTTACACACTATAATTTATATATTTTGCAATTTTTAATTTTAATAGAATAAAAATTAATTAAATAATTCTTTTTAAAGATTTAAACAACTAAATTCACTCTTATAAAAATATTTTCGTCATATAACTTGACGTGGCGTAATCCAGTTGGTCGCCCTTATCTCTCTGTCCCCCTCGCTCTCTCTTTCCCAATTTCTCTTAAAAATTTGGGTAAAAATCGGTGGTAGCCTTAACAGCGTGTGAAGGTCACAAGAAAATCCGAAGACTGTTCCCATCCCTGTCAGAGGAGATTGCCAACCATTTTTCCCTCGATTTCTCTGGATTTGGATTGAAGAATCGAAAAGTCGGTCCTCCAATTCTTACTTCTGAAACGAAGAAGAAGAAGAATCGTAGATAACCCACTTTCCAGGTATGCCCTAAAGTCATGACGTTATTCCAATCTCATCAATCCAAAGAAACAAAAACCAAATCCATTATTCTTTATTATTGGTTCTTCATATCTGAATCACATTCTATTTCCCCCATCTCTTTTGCTCATGATCAAAGATTCAATATATAATTGCACTGGTAATTTTATTTATTTTTTAATTTTTTCATGGGCCCAAACCACAATCTGCAGACATTATGGTTGTGACGATGAGTACATGTCGCCTGTGCTATAGGGATGACAAGTCAATTTATCAAGCGAAAATGATAATATCTCATAATTTATGAATTTACAAGTTTTGGCCAGGACCGAAAAAATTCAGCCAATATTTAGAAATTTTTGCCGATATTTCCAAAAGATACACAGTTCATCCTGCACCCAGACCAGATAATTTCGGCCTAAATTTGTACGTGAGCATGAATCCTTATTTTTTTTAAATATCATAGGTATCCCCACTCCGACATTGGAGGTGAGACTAATTCCCCCATGGATTCATGAAACCACCCTCAAGCCTCGGGTAACTCTGGAGAGGAGCATATATCCATATTTTTTAAAGGTTTTTTATCCTAGTACTGCTCTCGCCCAATCACGCTTAACTTCGGATTTCTGATGGGATCCAGTGCATTAGGAGCATATATCCATTTTCACCTGGCTAAATTCTACAATTGGATTTGGACAAATTATTTTTCATGGATCAACTGCCTATTTAATGCCTATATGGATTGAATCTACAAACTTTATTGTTGCGATGATGAGTAATTACTGACTGTGCTACAGGAATATACCCAAGTCAACTTGTTAAGTGAAAATGATAAGACCTAATATATCTCATATTGGAGGAGCAATTCTATACTCGTCTATATGATTTCTGCCTCTTGTTTACTCTTGCTCCAATGAATGTCTGTTAATAAACTGGCTGAATTCAAATTTTCAGCATTTGAACCCCTAAACTTTACAGTTGGAACAATGAACACTTACTGGCTGTCTGATAAGAAAAGTACCCATTTATCAAGTGAAAATGACAGATCATGGATGTCCCATATCGTGTGTGTATATATATATATTTTTTTTTTATGATGACAGAGAAGCACATGACCCCCACCTCTACTTGAGGACGAGGGTGTTAGGTAAAACTCCAGATGCACGTAGCCCCCTACAAGCCACGAGTATCTCGTGACCTACCAATTCTATACTTGACGTTGCCTCTCTACAATGTATTACTGTAATTTATCATAGGTAATACATAACACATGGGCAGCAAGGGAGAGAGGAGCAGGGACGTTGCACGGCCCTTCTAAATCTTCTTAAAATAATACAAATTCTACCCAAAAAATGGTCGAAACGGTGTTTATTTTTTTTTAAAAATAAAAAAATTGAAACCATGAGACGACTGAATTATTGGCTTTATCGTCCAATACTATACCTGTACAGCCGATATGATACGTATCAGCCAATTTTTTATCCATGTCTGTGCATGCATGTGTTCACTTCTATATTGATAGCTCATGTGTATCCGTGAATTGCCACTTTCAAATCTTGGTTGCAGTTCTCTTTTATTATTTAAACAGAGTTACTTTACATAGCAAAAGAAGAAAAAGAAAAAGTTTTTCCCCATTCAGAAACAGTAAAAAGCATCTTATTTCTTATCTTCTGTTTTTACTTTTTACTCTAAGATCTTTCTCTTTGTTGGCTTTACATTTGTACAATTCTTCTTTTAGCATGTTGTATTATTAATCATATTTCTCATTTTGTAGGTTAAGATCAGATCTATAATTTACCTTCCTTGGACAAGAAACAAGAAAGGTTTTGTTGTAGGTTTGGTTTTTGTTTTATATGGTCTTGGTGTTATGTTTTCTGACTTAAGATACTCTGTAACAGATTTTAGAGGAAATGATGAGGCTCCGAACATATGCAAGCCTTAGTTTTGTTGCTGCAATTGCTGTTATTTATCATGCATTCAACAGTAGAGGCCAGTTTTACCCAGCTATGGTGTATCTATCAACTTCAAAGATAAGTTTAGTGCTTCTTTTGAACATGAGCTTGGTCATCATGTGCAT
Organism: Chimonanthus praecox; assembly: GCA_022113865.1. Lineage (NCBI taxonomy): Eukaryota > Viridiplantae > Streptophyta > Magnoliopsida > Laurales > Calycanthaceae > Chimonanthus > Chimonanthus praecox. The sequence continues at coordinate 29,923,539 of CM039086.1, forward strand.
TCTGTGGCAGTTTGTGAAATGCTTGTTCCTTGGAACTCTCCGGGAGGCTGAAGTTGAGAGGTTGACTGAACAATCTTGGAGGGAGGTTATGGAAATACTCTTTGCAATTACAATTTTCCGGCAAGATTTTTCTGTTACATTCCTTGCTATGGTCACAACCCTTTTGTTGATCAAGGCCCTCCATTGGTTGGCTCAAAAGAGGGTTGAGTACATTGAGACAACCCCATCAGTTCCTACATTGTCACACATACGGATAGTTTCATTTATGGGATTCCTACTTCTTTTAGATTGCCTCTTCCTATACAGTTCCGTAAAATATTTGATACAGACGCGTCAGCCATCAGTGTCACTCTTTTTCTCATTTGAGTAAGTTCCTTACTTTCTTTATTATTCTTTAAATGGTATTCTGCTTGTTTGTTTGTGGAGTAAGACTTATTCTTGATTTGCTGTCTATTTAACTTTTGGTCTGTTGTTGTTTTGCTTTCTCATGTCATGCACTTTTATATAAACATTCACCTATACATTTATTCTGTTATTATATACAGGCACATGCATGTGTTTGCACACATACTGGCAAATGCCTTCACTTCTGCCACCCTGGCACTGTTACATGATATTAAAGTATTGTTATACCTTTTAAAAAGGCCTGTTATAATTGTGTGTTAGAAGTTCCAACTATATAGTGTGAAACAGCTCAAGGACAACATTGAGTGTGCATTGAGTACCCTTGTTGATGCTGTATGCACACTTATGCACGAAGCGAAGCAGTATGTTAAGAACAATCTAATCTAATGATGGACATTAGGCTTTGAAGATTCTTTTATTTTTTTGAAAGAGGCTTGGAAGATATACGTGAATTAAAGAACCCGAATTTTACTGTCTGGACATAGACTAGGGGAAATTAGACCACTTGGATTGGCCTGCTACCATTAGTGTAGGACAACTGAGATGCCTTAGTGTCAGTGTTGAATTGCATGTTACGTGAACTGTTTAATACCTCTGACAAAATACTTAGTAGTATGGACCCTAGATATATGCAGCTGGAAACCCCCAGAGAGAGAGAGAGAGAGATATGCAGCCTACCATTACCTAAGCCTTGTAAGACTGCAGTTAAGAGAACTCAACACAGCCAAAAGAATTCCATGTCTCAGTTTGTTGCTAAATATATGTGGGTACAATTAACTGGAGTAATGGAATACTCCACTTCCATTGAGTTTTATTTGCTTTTGAATCCTACTTCTGCTGGATGATGTCTCGCGCCTGATTCCTTCTCTCACTTCAACACATTGGCTGTTTTGCTACTATAATGTGTTTCACCGTTGATATTATGTTCCATATATTAGAAAGCACTCAAACAATTTCGCACTCATCAAGCAAGTACGTCAAATAACAAAAATAATTCTGTATTCAATAGGTTATTAAATGAGTAAAAGATATTCATGTTTGAATGTAATACTATGTCTCTCATTCAAAAAAAATGTAATCTCTTGAGGGTAATGGTACTTTAGTTCTTTCTTTTTGGAGTTTATGTTAGGAAGGTATGTCTTTGGTTGGATAGAATGAACTACTTTATCTCCCTCTTGAGATCAGAGCAGCTAGAACTTGTGAATGGATATTGCAGATCTGGTTTCTGGTGTGTGGGCATTTGCAATCTGTAGTGATAACAAATGTTGTATTGCAGGTATATGATACTGGCGACGACTACTGTGTCAACATTTGTGAAGTATGTTTTCTATGTTAGTGACATGCTTATGGAAGGGCAGTGGGAGAGGAAAGCCGTGTACACGTTCTACTTGGAACTGGTCCGGGATCTGCTTCATTTGTCTATGTATCTCTTCTTCTTTCTTGTTATCTTCATGTGAGTAATTCATCCATCATTGATGTATAATTTTCATCTAAGTTGCAAGGATATCTAGGGAACCTGATGCAGGTACTGGGTGTCCAATTCAACAATTCCAAAAATATAGGCTTTGTGTATTCTGCGTAATAATTTCAGTAAATTTAAATAGCTATCAATGTAAAAACAAAAATACATATAAAAAGTAACAATAAAAAATTGTTGTACAAATTCTACTAAATAAATAAAAAGAATGAACAATAAACATCTAACATTTTATTATGAAAAGCAATTCTAGATTATTTCACTAGAATAATCCATCCAAAAATTGAAATCCATGATTTTTTCCCAAAATTTGAAGGTTCATAGCACACGCAATAAATACTCAAACATGTATTATACCATTATTTACCATCCTTTGGTATATTGTAGTGGTTTCTTGTGCACCTTATCTTAATACTTCTCTGTTGCCCATGCGAGAAAATTGACTGTGTTTGCTATTTTTAGTAACTATGGTGTGCCACTACACTTGATAAGAGAGCTTTATGAGACATTCCGTAACTTCAAGATTCGTGTTGCTGATTATATTCGCTACCGAAAAATCACATCAAATATGAATGACCGTTTTCCAGATGCAACAGCTGAAGAGCTTAATGTGTGAGTTATATAACTAATCTACTATTATCTATTTTTTGTTTTATCATTTAAATTTTATATAAATAAATTTATTGCAAAATACAGAAGTGATGCTACCTGCATTATCTGTCGGGAGGAGATGGTCACAGCAAAAAAGTTGCTTTGTGGACACCTTTTCCATGTGCATTGTCTTCGATCGTGGTTAGAGCGACAACACACTTGCCCTACTTGCAGAGCTTTAGTTGTTCCTCCTGAAAATGGTTCAGCTTCAACTGTGCAGCCACATGGAGTACAACCGGAGCTTCATCAACACGGTAAGGCTTCAATCCAAATACTTAAAAAGGATTTTGATGCTGTTTTCACTGGTTCTCTCATTACTGGAGGATGCTTTGAAATTCTTTGCAATAGTGGGAAAAAAACCAAAATCTCTACAAGTTTGCTGAAATGGTTTACCACATGCAGGATCAGGTGTAGGAAGTGGGGCTACTCAGGGGCCTGGGGGAAATGTGATGGATGATAATGTGAGCCAGCATCAGGCCAGGCTCCAAGCTGCTGCCGCTGCTGCTTCTATATATGAGAAATCATATGTATACCCTTCTGCAACTACGTTTTTATGGTATCTCCCTTTCACTGTTCAAAATATTGCATACTTGAAAGCTTTTGCACTTGTGCATGTTTGGTTGGCCGGGGAAATATTATCTCATATTGTTGTAGAGTCAGCAACATACATGGATGCAACTGGGCAGACTTAAGCGTGCTAAAAAATATAACTAACAAGGAAAAGCCTTAAAGGACAAGTATCAAGAACCTAAGAATGCCGGAACATCCAATGCTACAATGACAAACTAGTAAGTAATAATCAAACAATCAAGCCACTCTTTCTTTTTTTTGATGACCACGGTATCCAAGCCTCTTAGAGCACCTTATTAATCCTTGGGGCATGTGCAAGCCTCCCTACCGACACACACCTGCTAACTCTACGGGGAGTGGCCCTTTGGGGTGAAGTGGGAATCGAACTTACAACTCCCGCTTCTTGAGGCAGGTTCCTGGCCATCACTCTAACCCTTTGGGTTACAATCAAGCCACACTTTGGAGATCAATTTAAATAATGCCAGCGAACTCTTTTACTGTTGTATCCGAAGATGCACTTGACGCACAAAACAACAAGATTTGGTGTCTGAGCTTTTCCTGTAAGATATGATCATGTCTCTCTCTCCATGTAGACCAAAGGCTTCTCCCAAAACCAATCTCCACGTGATTGCAAATTTGGAATCTCCTCCAAAACAGAGCCAGAAGCCAGGAATTGGAGAGATCAAATTGTTGGTTTGGAAATGACCTATGTTATCTGAAACCATTGCAAGGTGGCTACCATATTGTAGAAGAGAAGGTGCAATGGATTAACATGTGTTCAATACTTTTCACATCATGAAGACATAGAGAACAAATTGACCATTATTCTATGTTGACCCAATTTATCATCTTGAGTTAGAATCTTTCCCAACCCTGCAGTCCAGCAGAAGCTAAGGACACGAGGAGGGGCCTTGGAGGACCAAATATTGAACAGGGTTTAAGTACCGGACGCCCGATATGTATCGCCAATACTATGGTATCAGCAATTTTTAGCTGATTCGGTCATCTCTCTCTCTTTCTCTTTTGAGAAAAGTATAGAAAAATATGAAAAACCTAGGGTGAGCATATTTTATTAAAAAATAGTGATAATTTATATGGAGTTTTAGACCCTTAAAGTCAAAATTTCAATATGAATAAAGTATGTTAAGAATGGGACTTGAACCCAGAACCTCCCACAACTTATTGGGGTTCTGAACCGTCAAGCTAACCCTCGCAGGTTATCTTTCTTAGGGACCCAGATCATTGACCTGATATTCGCTGCTATTGATGGTCAATGTATGTAATATTGGCCATCAATTGGATGCAGCAGGATATTGTGGATGATCTGATGGATCGAGTCCACTAGCTGTTGTGAGGAGCGGAGGATGGGGAAACAGTGTCTTTTTTTGGTGATAAGGGGAAATGATATGTAAATGCATGTTTTCCAACATGGCTCTCTCTCTCTCTCTCCTTCCTTTTCCCTTTTTGCTATTAGAACAGAAGGCATGGAAGGGTCACCAGTAGAGAGATTTTCTTGGAAGTGAAGCTGCATGCTAATGATTGATCCACCTTGATATTGATGCCAACACAACCATGTATGTTAGTAGTCAGACAGGTTACCCATGAGTCCAGGACATGCAACTTCATGGTCCATTCCATATATGGATTAGTCAGAACAAGTCTGATATCATTGTGATTTTTTTTTGGAGGTTACTCGTTACTGTCAGAATCTGATAGCAGGTGTTTGTGTTTTCCATTCTTTCTGTCAAAATATTCCATGAAGTCGTTCATGTTAATATTTCATGCCAATTTAGGCAGTTAAGTGAGATGTGGATGTCAAAGTCTTTTACAGTGGCTAATTTTTGCAAAAAAATCCTCATCTACCATTTAACTTATTTACACATAAATACATATTTTCATGTCCAGGTCTCCAGGATATGCTTTATTACCTCAGGTTCATATGCCTGCCTGTGGTGAAGAGGATGCAGCTTCATCCGTTGAAGAAGCTATCTCTGGACATCCTCAGCAGCGTCAGTCACCAATGCCAAGTGCATGCACAAATCTAGCTTCTCCACAACTTCCACATGGTACCTTCATTCCTTTTCAAGTGCCTAATTCTGTTCTTACTCAGGAAAATTTGACTGTCAACCCAAGTGTATCGAGTTCTCTGTTGGAGGCTCAAGAAAGGTTTCTGCGTCACCAGATTGAGGTAAACTGTCTTTCCATCTCTCTCTACCTATTTTTGTATGAAATAAGTCAAAGAAATGGTGATTGGGGAAAATCCGTAGAAGTTCTGTTCATAAGACCATAAGAGGGTTGAAATCTTTAACAGTAAATTAATAGGCCTTTATAATGAAAAGTCTGTAGTTTTATAGATTGAGGTAAAGAAGTTATAGAATTAGAGGCTTTTTCTAAACAAATTCTATAGCTTTTATAATTAAACTCCAAATTGCAACATGTATTGAATATCCTCAGCATCATGTATAAAATATCGTAATGATCATTTTCACCCTTTATCACATCAGCCTAAAGTAGTCATTATTTTCACAACATTACGATTTTACCATCATGGAACTAAAAAAAAGCTAACAGAGACAGCTGCTCATCAAATCTAAACCAAAATAGGAGTAACTTTTCAGTGGCCCCCAATTCTGCTTTGGAACCCACAAAATAGAGTTACATTGCGAAAAATATTTTCTCACTGATCAACGACTGATTTATAACTTGCATTCTATACATATGGTAATCATGATTTACTTCTGAACTCATTATACTCAGGTAACTTTTTATCTCTCAGTCCAGTTTTTTTTTTTTTAAATTAGAGACATGATTATTCAGCGATTGGCATGATATTGTCCGACTCCTAAGCTCTTAGTAACATGTTATTACTTCAAACAGCTATACAATATGGCATACCCTTGACCTGGATTTTCCTCCCGTTCCATGGTTTCAACTTTCAACCATTTTCTGGTGGATGTATGTGGGGCATACATGCATTTTGAAATTGTTTACTTCTAATTAGTTTGTATCCTAGTATCTGAAAACCCCTGGTATTGTAGATTTGGATAAAAAGAGATTTAAGTATAGGATAGTTATTTCATTCCATGTTCCTAACTGGTAAGGTATGCGAACACTACTGATAGGAGCCACATCACCGACAAACCTTCTAATGGTCTACCATTATGGCCTATGAAAAAACTCATTTGCGGTGATGGCTCCTTCCTCTTTTCATTTGCTGACTGCAGTATTTTGGATGTTTGTCCATTTACATCTACTTTTCCCCTGCTTATATTATAGGTTTTGCAAAGCCAGCTGCAGTTAGTAAAGCAGCAGAAAGCAGAACCATCGAGTAGTCATGGGTCTGATACTGCCACTTCAGATGGCAAGGGAAAGACTGTTGTCACAAGTGCATCTTCAGATACTATTCCTGATTGTGGACGTCATGGGGAGGTCGAAGAGAGTGACAAAGAATGAGATTGTACTGACTCCGGATGGGAGGGAGCAAGGCAGGGAAAGAGGATTATTAGAAATGGTTGTACAAATAACTGAGAGGGAGGATTTTTTTTCTTGTGAGAGTAGATTTCTTGGAAAAATAGTCTCTGGTATAGTGTAAATGCACATATCCCTCTGAGACTTGGATTAGGTAAACTTATTTTCTTGGGGAGGTGCAAATATTCCCCAAACAGATCCGCATGATACATCAAATGCACAATTGATCTCCCCTATGTACCATCCAAATGCGGGTGTTATCTTTATTTGTATCTCCAACTTATTTTTCTTTTTGAAAAGAATAATATGACAACCCACAATCTTAGAGTTTGCATCTGAAGTCCTTCGTTGCTTTGTTACAAGCCCGTCATTTTACCTCCAACTTTGCTCCTTTCTCTTGCATTGATGAGACTGAGTGGTTTTGTTGCAGACGACTATAAAAACATTGGTTTGGAGCCCGTCATTTTACCTCCAACTTTGCTACTTTCTCTTGCATTGATGAGACTTGAGTGGTTTTGTTGCAGACTACTATAAGAACATTGGTTTGGGTTTGTTGCCCCAGCTTAGAATAGAGTTTCGATTGGATAGAGGGGTGTTGGACCTGAATTAATAAATAGCATAAATTTACTAATTTTCAATTTAAGGGGCACTTTCATCTACATCCCATATCTTTAATATATATATATATATATATATAGGGTAGCGATTTTCCCACGGGTATTTTGTGTAACCCAACATGGGAATTAGTAGATTTTTCATGTTGCCCTTCATCTTCTGTATCGAAAAATAAAAAAGAATGAAATGTCAGAAACTGGTTCGCCAAAGTGGAAAATTGGCTTGCCAAAGTGAGAAACCGCCTCTTAAAAAAATTCTGCCGGCGAGTCAGGTTTCTTCATCAACTGTGGGTTTTTCGCTTGGATTTTCAAACGAGGCATTTTCTCTATCGATTTCTACAAACAAGGTATCAAAATTCATCTATTCTGAATTTTATGAACTCTAGGACTGATTTTAAGTGAAAATGGTATAGTTTTGGATTTAAAAATCATAACTAAAGAATTTAAGAAAAATGACATTCCCTTTTAATTCTTTAGGTACGATTTTTGAAATTCAAAATTATACCCTTTTACTTAAAATCAGTCTTGGAGTTCATAAAATTAGATGAATTTTGATACCTTGTTTATAGAAATTGGTCGAGAAACGAACTCGTTTGAAAATCTGAGCGAAAAACTCACAGTTGAGGAAGGAACTCGGCTCGCTGTTTTGGAGTATTATCGGCGAGCCGGGTTCGTTCATCACGTGAGTTTTTCGCTTGGGTTTTCAAAGGAGGTTGTTTTCTCGATCGATTTCTACAAACAAGGTATCAAAATTCATCTACTCTGAATTTTAAGCGCTCCGGGACTTATTTTAAGTGAAAATTGTATAGTTTTGGATTTAAAAATTGTATTCAAAGAATTTAAGAAAAATGATCTTCCCTCTTAATTCTTTGGATATGATTTTTTAAGTCCAAAAACTATATCATTTACACTTAAAATCAGTCCCTGAGTTTATAAAATTCAGAGTAGATAAATTTTGATACATTGTTTGTAGAAATCGGTTGTGAAACAGCCTCGTTTGAAAATCCGAGTGAAAAACCCACAGTTGATGAAGGAACTCGGCTCGCCGTTTTGGAGTGTCACCAGTGAGCCGATCACTCCAAGATGGCAAGCCGAGTTTGTTCATCACCTGTTGGTTTTTCTCTTACGTTTTCAAATGAGGCCGTTTCTCGATCGATTTTTACAAACAATGTATTAAAATTCATTTACTCTGAATTTTATGAACTCCGGGACTGATTTTAAGTGAAAATGGTATAATTTTGGGCTTAAAATAGTATCTAAAGAATTTAAGAAAAATGACCTTCTCTCTTAATTTTTTGGGTACGATTTTTGAAATTCAAAACTCTACCCTTTTCACTTAAAATCAGTCACAGAGTTCATAAAATATAGAGTAGATGAATTTTGATACATTGTTTTTAAAAATCGGTTAAGAAACGGCTTTGTTTGAAACTCGAGCCAAACGCAGAAAAAATTCAGAGCTCGCCGTTTTGGAGTAATTGGCTCGCCAGGGCAGATTTTTTACTTTTTTAAGTTATCCGTATGACAGAGGTGAAGGATAACGTGGGAAATCCATTCATTCCCTATATATATATAGCGTAATATCTAGGCTTGAGTTCTCTTGAGTAACCTATTTTATGGTAAAAGATAGATGATTAGATAGTTAATTATGACAAACATTTAAAATGCAGCCCATTAAGTTTTCTTAGTTCTTCACGTCTAAGATTAAAGCAAGATATTTAAATAAATATTTTTATTATAAAATTAAATTTAAGTTTAAGAGGACACCAATGAAGTTCTTATTTTCCACTTCAAAAGTGCCAGCCGATGGCATCATTTAGATTTAATGCCACATGTTAAAATAAATATAAAAAAAACAAAAAAAAAAACACTTGGAAAGTGACTCATGAACTATTAGATTTGTCAAAAAATGAATTATCTATATATTTTTACTAGATTTAAATGATATGATATTTGATAATGAGTCTATTGATCTTATAAAATTAAAGAAATGATTTTTAATGTAAGAATTTAAAAGAAATTATGTATGCATATTCATTTGTATCTTTGAACTGATCTAAATTAAATAAATAGTTAAATAGAGTTCTTAGTTAATTTCAATTTTATTTGTGTCAATCAAATAGATGAAAATGTTTACATTTATTTTTATAATCGACATATTATTGTATATTATTAAGATAGACAAGGTAAGTGTGTCAATGGATTATTGTATATTATCATAATTAGGATTTTTTCAAGAAAATATCTTAAATATGAAAAAAAATCACTCAAAAGATCACATTGACATTTTCCATGATCATATATGGTTGTATAAGATGTTTTTACAATCCATTTGAAGATTTTTTCATTAAAATATTTCAAATATATACTATTTTTTCACTAAAATACTTTAAAAAAAAAAATGGGCAAGATTGCTTCATACTTCTATGTTGTCATGAAAAATAATGAACTTATTCTTAAAATGGAATGTTAAGGCAATATTGTAACTTAAGTGAAGTTGTAGTACTCTTACTAACTGCCAAATTACACTAACTACTTTGATTAAGTTGTAATATTGTTACTAATACATGCAAAAGTTTGTTTTTATGATACATTATAAGAACAAATTCTTCCTCTCTTCTTTAAAAGAGAAAAAAAAAAACTCTTATACATTAGTTAACTTTAAAGCTACAATATCATACTATTGTAAAAAAATTCTTTCAAAATTTTTTTTATTGTTTATCATAATCATATGATAGCATGAAGCACTTTTAAAAAGTTCCTCTTTTTAAATATATAGTGTAAAAAGTATAGAACTGAGTGATTTATGTTGACTTTCTACAATCATTCTTTATCGATCATTTTGTACAAGAAAATGTCATTATAGAAAAATTAGAAAATAACAAAAAATTATTTTATTATGAGTCAGCTGTCCAAATCTTGATAGTACGTGAATATATTTTCATGCAAAAATCAAATTATTAAAATGGTATAATCATGCATAAAAAGAAGGAAAAGTGGCTTATGGACATGATTCCTTGTAAGATTCTGCTTTTCCAGTTTCCACTGCATTTGATCTGAAAAGCGAATGTAAAAAATTTTCAACAATCATCCCTCCTTAAACCCTAAATCTTGAAAATCCTTTTCTATTCCCTACCAATTCGCCGTTGGTACTTCGGGGCGACCGACATGCCGGCGGTGGCTTCGGAGGATAGACAAAATCCGGTAGCAGATTCCGGCCTGCAGCACTTGCCGGATTCTCGACCGCATTTCTTCAAAATCATGGCCTCCTCCTATTTCCATGAGCTTGTAAGATTATCTCTTCCTCTCCCTTTTGTTACCCTGGAACAAGAAAGCAAACTGTGGAAAGAAAATGAGACATGATTCATAACTGATTTTTTTTTTTTTTTTAAATTTCTTGGGGGCATGTGAGATTATTCTTGTGGGACTATGCTAAAATAGCAAGTGAGATAATTTTAATTGAAGTTAAAGAGAGCTGATTTTTTGACAGGTGAGGTGTAGCGGGCCTGATGAATCCCACCTCATTGAAAGCTGGATTATTAAGTGTATACAACCGTAAAAAAAAACAGGGTCAAACGTCATTTGTAGATCTCTAATGCAATGAATTGAAATCAATATAATGCTTCGGATTCGTGGGTGGAACCATAAGTTTTCTTGAGGAGGGCACAATGTACAAAATGCAGTTTTGTCAGGGGACAAATTGCAAATTCTTTAATATCTTGAGGGCCTTTCTGAAAGGATTTAAATTTTCTAAGCCATGTATATTCCTTTTAATTTTGTAAAAGGATTTAAAAAACTTGTACATTGTGATGGTACCCAGATATTTTTATGTGCTCATGTATTCTTACGCCAGTTCTGTTTATGGCTTGGGTACCTATAAGTTACGGTTCAGCAGTCACCAATTGTATACAATTCATAATTTCCTGAACTTCTAGTTAATTCTTATGATATTAAATTATCGGTAGGGTACCATTACTTGAATCAGTACTTGGTTTTCAGAAAAGCAGAGTCGCTCCATTTCTTTATCTGGGCTTCACAGGCATAGGTTTCTCAGTAAACATTCCTGCAAGTTTTTGTTATACATTTTTTTTTCCCAGTTTCATTGTTTATAAGCTCAGTTAGGTCTGTCTTGTACATGCAGCCAGTCCCAATGGAGTTTATTCGGAAGTTCAGAAAGGAATTTTCAGATGTTATTCATTTAAAGGGTCCGAGTGGTAAAGTCTGGTGTCTCAGCTTGAAGGAAACTGATGGTGCAGTTTACTTTGTAAATGGATGGAAGGAGTTTAGTGAACATCACTCTTTATTGATTGGATACATCTTAATTTTTAGATATGATGGGAATTCACAGTTTAATGTTCAAGTATTTGACAGAACTGCATGTGAAAAAGAATATCCTCGTACTTCCACGAATCATGGAGGATCCTGTTCTAATATAAATCCTTGTGCACCTGAAAAAGAAGGTGATGCTGATTCTACAAAGCCTTTGGGTGTCTTGGATGAAGTATGCTGTTCTTATGGAGAAAAAAGTGACGATTCTTTAGAAATTTTGGGTGTCTCTAAAGTCGAAGGCAGAGATTTTCATCCACCCAAAAGAGGAGACAACCTAAAGGTTCTGCGGCGTTCCCTTCGTTGTTGTCGTGATTTTAATGCAATGAAGACAAAGAACCTGAACTGTGAAATCAGTTTAAAGGACAATGGCAAGAGAAAAAACAAAGGAGAAATTCTCACACAGTCAAAAAGGAAAAGATCCAAATCTGGTAGATTTGCTGTAAGTGAGAACCTTCAACAAGTAGAACAAGAGGATAACCTACTGATATCACAGCCGGGAGATATTCAAGTTAATGTAAAGGATTCAATGGAATCAATGCAAAACAATACAGAAAATTTCCCCCTAGAGGAAAATACCCAACGGGATTTGGCCCCCATGGTTTCGCAAAATCAAAGTACTGAATCATGTACGAATTCGTCAAGGGATACCTCTTTGATAAATCTAGAGAATCATCAAACTGATCTTGGTAAGTCTGTTGTTAACCATTATCTTGTGGAGAGGGAGAAATCTTGATAACCCATTTTTTTCCCAATTGAATATTGCCTCATGTTGATTGATAAAACATTAAGCATTCCCCAGTGACATGAACATTGCCTCATGTTGATTGATAAAGCGTTAAGCATCTAAAATGATATGGTATGCTGTCAGCACGTGATCACATCTCTCTCTCTCTCTCATGTATGTATATGCTTGCATGCTTGTCTATGTATGCATGTTCAGTTCAGCATGCAAGAATTACCTATGGAGCTCTGTCAATCATATCATTCAGATGTTATCAAAGTGTGCATTCTGAACTCCCACTCTTCATTGGTCTTTAGCAGTAAACAAGATTGTGTATATTGAGCTCTGCTGTGACCAGTGGTTGACCCAAAATTCTAACCACTAAGATGGATAGTGTGTCATTAGTTGATTAATAACAGAATACAACAATATCTTTGGAAAGAATGGAGTGGGAGTGCACCCTAGGATTTTTCTTTGCCTCCATCAACCATGTAGTCCTGCATCCATGGTTATGAAGATGGCTATTTTAGCATATTATGTATTGAATGCCTGCAATTTTTACAGTGGTTTGATGGTTTTCTCACAGTTTGGTTGAAATATGCAGATAACCTCAGTTCATCTTCAGATGACGTGGTGTATTCCAAAGAACAAGAAGAGTGTGTCATGTCTGTTGATGGAAAGGTTTATTTTAGAAGTTTGCACGGTAGGAGAAATTTGATAGCCAAAGAAAAGCAAGATGCGTTTCTAGAAGCAAAGAATTTTGTTTCAAACAACCCCTTCTTTATAGTTGTTATGTGTCCATCCTATTTACGTGGGCGGAAATTGGTGAGCTTAGCATCTTAAACCTTCCATTGATTTGGTGAAAATGATCTGAAGTTCAAAGTGCCTTTTTAAGTGCTAAAGGGACTTAGCTGTTGATGATTGTTCAGAACAACAAATTTTGTGGTGACTGATTCACCGTGGATGTGGCCTTCAAGCATGTCAAGTTATACTGTGAATTGTGGATGTTGTAGGATTCTATTAACTGAACTGGACCAAGTCTTTATGGTTTGTCTGTCTCACTTGGCCTCTCCTACTAGACATTTGACCTAAGGATGAAATGAATGACTGTCAGTTGAAGTTCATTGTGTTGATTTCTCATTGGGGTCACAAGAACAACCAATTAGGATATTTTTGGTCTCTTGGTTTTCGGAATCCATTACCCCTCATAATTTCTAGGAAGGCCACACACCACATGTTCCATGGGTGAAAAGATGTTAGGTAAACAATGGCACCTGAATAGAATTAGTATAGAGTGGATTGGTCCTTTTTCTTGGTTCCAACCTCTGACTTAACCTGACATGGGTCCTTTGCATGTATGGAGTTATTTATGTTATTTGGAATACATTTATAAATTGTTATGCAATAAATTTATAATAAAAATACTATGGAGTTCCTATTCTAGATTAGCGTTGACCTGGACTTGGACTTAATTAGTAAAATGGGTTCAAAACCTAGAATTGAACCTTATTTTTAGGTCGGGCATGAGAGTAAAATGACTTCTCAACCTATTACCTAATGATCTTATTCTAGATTAGCTTTTTTACTTTTGTCTATATGGATTATTGTTCATTCTACCTTGCCTTTTAGCCTTTGGCTTTCGAAAACTCCATTTTATAGGATTCCTTTTTGTTAGGACTGGGTATCCAGCCCAAAAGGTTAGCCCAAATAGGTGGAGTGACCCAAGTCCTTTATAAGTCCCTAAATCTCCCCCTTCACAACAATATGGGACTTGTTAAAAAACCCAACAATCCCCTCCTCGAACGTGGCTCTCTAGCGGATAGAAAGTCCTCGGCCATCCTGTCTGGCCAGGGGATCCCCTGAGTCCACATGCATTGGTTTGGTGGTATGACTCTGATACCACTGGTTAGGATTGAGTATCCAGCGCAAAAGACTAGCCTATTAGATACAGTGACCCAAGTCATTTATAAATTCCTAAAATTCCCCCTTCATAACCAATGTGGGACTCGTTCACTGCTTCAAACACTTTTCCCATTTCAAATGATGTCGACGATCGTCAGTAACGATGAGTTTGGGTTGAAAAAAGGCAATAAAAACCTTATATAGTGAAATGTTATTTAGGCTTTCATGCACTTCAAACATTTTTGGCATGTTTAACCATTTTGTTAGACCAAAGAAATTAGATTTGTTTGCATTTTGAGTTCATCCTTATGTGCTCTTGGTGCTATCATGAAACTTCATTTTGCTAAGAATTAGAAATTAGAATTATCAAGTACAATGTTATCATTTTAAAATTGTATGCTACATATCTCTTAAGTATATGTAACAGTATCATTGAGGTTGCCATATGATACTAGTTTGTAATATATGGCATCAAGGCGTCCTATGATGCTGGAATTTCTTTTCTAGTTATAACTTTGAATTGGGAAAACATGAAGTACGCATAATATTTGGATTGTTTCCTTACATCCATCCAATAATCTGACCTTTATGTGCAGTATATACCTTCCAACTTCACCAAAGATCATCTCCAAAGAAGACCATCGTATGCAGTTCTTCGGTTTTTAGATGAGCAGAAATGGCATGTGAAAATTTGTTACTCGAAGAAAAACAATGCTTCTTTAACCACAAAGTGGACTGAATTTGCTTTGAGATATAATATAAAAGAAGGAGATGTTTGTATCTTTGAGCTTGTTGGGAGAAAGAATATGGAATTCAAAGTTATAATTTATCAAATTGGTTCAGTACAAAAATCAGCAACAAATAAGTGCTCTACATCTTGTATGCCTTCTCCAGAGGATACTTTCCCATCAGGCCTAAAGAATCAACAAAGTGATCTTGGTAAGTCTCTTGTTCACCATCATTTAATTGTCAAATGTTAGAAACACACAGAAGATTTTTTTTTTAATGGTTAAATGAAACTCTGATTAGGATCCTTTTTGTTACTTTCCTTTGAAAATGTTGATTAGGATAAAAACTGCAGCATGTCATTCTCACAAGAGATTTTGGTGATTGATCAGTTGTACTTTTACTCTTGAAATGTGGGCCCACATGTATGTTTAAGCTTTTAATGAGTTCTCTAACATGGTGCCAAAAGAGTGGGTGGATTTGAAATCATGTGATCTATTGACTATCAGACCAATGGATTTTTTAGCCAACAGTGCAGATGAGTTTAATGGGCATTGGCTTGTGTTGGATTTAAGTTCAATGGTTAATATACTGGTGCTTTTGATTATTGATTTGCATTTCATTATTATTAAAGAATTTCACTTATCCCTTTTCAATTATGTAAGTTTTACTTTATTCATTGATTTTCACACTTTTGGTTACATTCTAAAATTTTAACAGATCTGAATTCTTTGTTTATTTTACCATATTTATTTTGTATGTCAATTTTTTAAGAGCTCTTCTATTGCCATCAATAGAATGTCCTGCTGAAATGTTTTAGGGTAAAAAGAACATAAAATAAAATGGTTGTCGGATTTAGGGACTCCAATGAGGCAGAACTCTTGGCCATTTAAGAAGCAATTTCTCTCTTTGGGTGGGGTGAGGGAGCGTGGATTTGTCCTATTCCATCACCCAATTGTGCCGGGATCTACACATTCTCTTCAAACATGTGAAGCGGCTAGCTAATGCATCATCATCACCATCATCTAAGCCATTATCCTATCAATCTGAGGTTGACCTTTATATTTGGATTTGGACAAATTGTTTCCATGGGCTAACTGCCTATTTGATTCCCATGGGACTTGCACCCTCAACCTCTAGTTTGTAACAATGATCCTTTACCAGTTGTGTGAAAGGTTCTTGTCTAATGCATAGTGGACTTTCTAGCTAAAGCTAGGTGGATTGTCTTGTTGCTTTTGTTGGGTTATTGTGAATGTGATTATTTGTCTCTTTGACTTTTTTTGTTCTTATGTATTGTGGATGAGCCTCTAATAATAGGCTCTTTAGGTATATATAGTCAAGCTTTGTGGTGATTCTTGAGGTATTTTTTGTTTTTGAGGATTAGTATCTCTCTCTTATACA
Organism: Chimonanthus praecox; assembly: GCA_022113865.1. Classification (NCBI taxonomy): domain Eukaryota; kingdom Viridiplantae; phylum Streptophyta; class Magnoliopsida; order Laurales; family Calycanthaceae; genus Chimonanthus; species Chimonanthus praecox. The sequence continues at coordinate 29,939,800 of CM039086.1, forward strand.
TTGCCTATTTTTGCATTTAATGAAATTGTGATTACCTTGAAAAAAGGAAAATGTATGGTTGCAAATGGTCAGTGCTCTAACTTTACAATTTTTTTTTTTTGCAGTTGAACAAGGAGAGTGTATCATGCCTATTAGTGGTAGGGTTCACCGCAAATGTGTGTTGGCTAGGAGAAGTGTGACTGTGAAAAATGAACATAATTTGTTGCTAGAAGCAAGGAATTTTAACTCAAGCAATCCTTTCTTTATAGCTGTTATGAGTTCAACCTATGTGTACAAGCGCCGGAGACTGGTAAGCTTAGCATATAAAATCTTCCATTGATTTTGTGAAAATTATTTGTAGTTCAAACTAAAGTCCCAAGTAGACTTAATTGTTGATTTTTTATGGCTAATATTTCTGTTCCAAACAACAAATTTTCTGTTGACTTTTTCACCATTGATGTGGCATATGACAATCTGTATTATCTGAATTGTGATCTGATTCATTCCACTCTGATACCTGATGACTTTTCACTCAAGGAACTCATGGCATGTGGTTGGGGCTCATTAGCATCAATGGGTACAAGGAGGGGTTGTAGAATAGACCTATGTAACAAAATTGGGCCCCATTGGACAAAATGAGCCTGGCTGACTTTATTTAAAAAAAAAAATTATGGCGAATTGAGGTTGATCTAGGCTGAACTTTTTTTCGAAGTATGTGCTATTACTTGATCCCACAACCTTTGCTGTTGCACAAACCCAACTTGAAATTTTACATACTGACCCATGATAAACTTGGATGGTAAGGCTTAAGCTGTAATATCAATTTAAGCTGCGGCATATCTTAGGCCAAAGGTCCAAACCCGAGATTGTGCATGAGCCTCACCGATGTTTAGGGTCTACTTGTCAAACCCATCCCTGTTTGATCTAAGGATGAAATGAATGTGGAAGTAAAATCCACTTTGATGGTTAATGCCACTTCTTAAATCAGGTGTATCAGCCTTGCTTTATTTATTTGTTTATTATTATTGTTGTTGCTGTTATGTTATTATTTTCCCCCTACGAGGAGGGAAAAGGGTGGGGGTGTTGTTTCCGTGGCACCTCAGCTTCTGGGCCATCTGTGACCTTCTCTGGGTGAAAAGATGTCAGCCGAAGGTGGTGTCATGATGGCTTATGTTTTCAAATAACTTATTATAGATTTCATATAGTCCAAGAGTGACTGTGAACAATTCTATCTATCTAATTCTGCTTTCTCATCTGCAAGGTTTGGTAACTATTTGAATGGCTCGTTTGCCATATACATATTGTATGAGTAACCATAAAGTTTTCCTTGTGAAAGAATAATATTAGAATATAAACTCTCTTTCTTTCTGGAAACTTTGACAGGAGAATCATCTAACATTACACTGCTGTTATAAAAGTAGAATCCAATTGTGATGTATCTTATTGTGAGATGCTTGTGCAATGCTTGTATTGTTAGGGTCAGTGGTTGGGATGTGTGGAGACATGTGAATACGGGTTGTGTTTTAATAGATCATCACCTTCCAAGCCCCATATATTTGTGATTGAATCAAAAGGCCAGTGTCTTGAATGGGACTGATTTTCTACCCATTTGTCCAACTTCTCTAGCACGTCCTACCTACATTGGATGTCTATTGTATGCATTTCATAATAAGCTGCATCAATGAGAGAAATTATCCGTTGTGAACCTGTTCACAATGAATTGTTGTGAACTTTCAACCACACCCTTTGGATTGGAATCTTGACCAAATCTAAAAGTGAAACAAGACAGCCTTTTCTTCATCCAAAGGCTATGATTAAAAGTTCAATGGTTAATATACTGGTGCTTTTGATTATTGATTTGCATTTCATTATTATTAAAGAATTTCACTTATCCCTTTTCAATTATGTAAGTTTTACTTTATTCATTGATTTTCACACTTTTGGTTACATTCTAAAATTTTAACAGATCTGAATTCTTTGTTTATTTTACCATATTTATTTTGTATGTCAATTTTTTAAGAGCTCTTCTATTGCCATCAATAGAATGTCCTGCTGAAATGTTTTAGGGTAAAAAGAACATAAAATAAAATGGTTGTCGGATTTAGGGACTCCAATGAGGCAGAACTCTTGGCCATTTAAGAAGCAATTTCTCTTTGGGTGGGGTGAGGGAGCGTGGATTTGTCCTATTCCATCACCCAATTGTGCCGGGATCTACACATTCTCTTCAAACATGTGAAGCGGCTAGCTAATGCATCATCATCACCATCATCTAAGCCATTATCCTATCAATCTGAGGTTGACCTTTATATTTGGATTTGGACAAATTGTTTCCATGGGCTAACTGCCTATTTGATTCCCATGGGACTTGCACCCTCAACCTCTAGTTTGTAACAATGATCCTTTACCAGTTGTGTGAAAGGTTCTTGTCTAATGCATAGTGGACTTTCTAGCTAAAGCTAGGTGGATTGTCTTGTTGCTTTTGTTGGGTTATTGTGAATGTGATTATTTGTCTCTTTGACTTTTTTTGTTCTTATGTATTGTGGATGAGCCTCTAATAATAGGCTCTTTAGGTATATATAGTCAAGCTTTGTGGTGATTCTTGAGGTATTTTTTGTTTTTGAGGATTAGTCTCTCTCTTATACATTGCCTATTTTTTGCATTTAATGAAATTGTGATTACCTTGAAAAAAGGAAAATGTATGGTTGCAAATGGTCAGTGCTCTAACTTTACAATTTTTTTTTTTTGCAGTTGAACAAGGAGAGTGTATCATGCCTATTAGTGGTAGGGTTCACCGCAAATGTGTGTTGGCTAGGAGAAGTGTGACTGTGAAAAATGAACATAATTTGTTGCTAGAAGCAAGGAATTTTAACTCAAGCAATCCTTTCTTATAGCTGTTATGAGTTCAACCTATGTGTACAAGCGCCGGAGACTGGTAAGCTTAGCATATAAAATCTTCCATTGATTTTGTGAAAATTATTTGTAGTTCAAACTAAAGTCCCAAGTAGACTTAATTGTTGATTTTTTATGGCTAATATTTCTGTTCCAAACAACAAATTTTCTGTTGACTTTTTCACCATTGATGTGGCATATGACAATCTGTATTATCTGAAATGTGATCTGATTCATTCCACTCTGATACCTGATGACTTTTCACTCAAGGAACTCATGGCATGTGGTTGGGGCTCATTAGCATCAATGGGTACAAGGAGGGGTTGTAGAATAGACCTATGTAACAAAATTGGGCCCCATTGGACAAAATGAGCCTGGCTGACTTTATTTAAAAAAAAAAATTATGGCGAATTGAGGTTGATCTAGGCTGAACTTTTTTTCGAAGTATGTGCTATTACTTGATCCCACAACCTTTGCTGTTGCACAAACCCAACTTGAAATTTTACATACTGACCCATGATAAACTTGGATGGTAAGGCTTAAGCTGTAATATCAATTTAAGCTGCGGCATATCTTAGGCCAAAGGTCCAAAACCCGAGATTGTGCATGAGCCTCACCGATGTTTAGGGTCTACTTGTCAAACCCATCCCTGTTTGATCTAAGGATGAAATGAATGTGGAAGTAAAATCCACTTTGATGGTTAATGCCACTTCTTAAATCAGGTGTATCAGCCTTGCTTTATTTATTTGTTTATTATTATTGTTGTTGCTGTTATGTTATTATTTCCCCCTACGAGGAGGGAAAAGGGTGGGGGTGTTGTTTCCGTGGCACCTCAGCTTCTGGGCCATCTGTGACCTTCTCTGGGTGAAAAGATGTCAGCCGAAGGTGGTGTCATGATGGCTTATGTTTCAAATAACTTATTATAGATTTCATATAGTCCAAGAGTGACTGTGAACAATTCTATCTATCTAATTCTGCTTTCTCATCTGCAAGGTTTGGTAACTATTTGAATGGCTCGTTTGCCATATACATATTGTATGAGTAACCATAAAGTTTTCCTTGTGAAAGAATAATATTAGAATATAAACTCTCTTTCTTTCTGGAAACTTTGACAGGAGAATCATCTAACATTACACTGCTGTTATAAAAAGTAGAATCCAATTGTGATGTATCTTATTGTGAGATGCTTGTGCAATGCTTGTATTGTTAGGGTCAGTGGTTGGGATGTGTGGAGACATGTGAATACGGGTTGTGTTTTATAGATCATCACCTTCCAAGCCCCATATATTTGTGATTGAATCAAAAGGCCAGTGTCTTGAATGGGACTGATTTTCTACCCATTTGTCCAACTTCTCTAGCACGTCCTACCTACATTGGATGTCTATTGTATGCATTTCATAATAAGCTGCATCAATGAGAGAAATTATCCGTTGTGAACCTGTTCACAATGAATTGTTGTGAACTTTCAACCACACCCTTTGGATTGGAATCTTGACCAAATCTAAAAGTGAAACAAGACAGCCTTTTCTTCATCCAAAGGCTATGATTAAAAGTTCACACATTTTTTTGTGATTCAATTCACAATGGATAATTTCTCGTGTGACTGATGATCAAAATCGTATTGCCCACATGTGTGTGTGCGCGTGTCATCGTTGTGATTATCATCATCAACACCAATATCCCTTCGATCCAGGTTGCCACAAGTTCTAACTTAGACCTTTTTAATGGACACATCACGGTCTCCATACGTGGACACAATATAGGCAGACTCACAAAGAGTGCGGTTGGAGTAGGGGTTTGGGGCATCATCACACACACACACATAAGCAAGGAAGCACACACATGTATTCCAAGTTTCAATGCCATACGCCATACAGATGATTTTCTTACACCCATCTAATAAATGCAACCTTTTGTTGCAGTGTATTCCACGCAACTTCGTTGAAGATCATTTCCAAAGCCGACCACAGAATGTTACTCTTCAATTTTCAGATGGGCGAAGATGGTCTGTGAAAGTCTGTTATGGATTAATAAAAAGAGTTTATTTTTCCAAAGGGTGGAAGGTGGCTGTGTCGGAGAACAATTTAGTAGTAGGAGATGTATGCGTTTTTGAACTTGTTGAGAGAGAGAAGATGGAATTCAAAGTCATAATTTATCGAGTCAATCCAGTAGAGGAAGTAGCCACCAAAAGGTGTAGATGTAATTGAATACCCCCGCCATTTTACTTCGAAGGTACATTTGTAAGCTGAACCTTGTGGATGTAATTTCGATATCTTTTCACTATGTCAATTTCTCACTTTGATTATTGATATTGTTATGTTGGAGAAGGATGTAGTGAGGATATGATGGTATCTATCAGAAACATGTTAAAATAGACAAGCTCTGGGTCATTGTGAAGGTTATTGAATGGCCCAGCCAATCTGTCCAATTTCATTTGACTAGGCCATCATTTGCCATATAGAATAATGTTAATATTAAAAATCATTAAAGTCAATCTTGACAGAGTGCCACTTTAATTCAGACTTCGACAATATAAACTTGGTGTTCATATTCTCCTCTGTTAGTAACAATTTAGAATAGAGTATGTGATCGTTCATTTTGGATCAAAGATTTGATGAGTCATGATGAGAATGTGTTTGTATAGGAAAGCTTCAGCGGCATGTTCTATAAAGTGTTTTCACAGTAAATGCTTTAGGTGAAGCTCTCTTATGTGTCTCTGTAGTGATTATAAAGAATCAGCTTAATTGAATGGTCTTAACCTATCGCAAATTAAAAGTGGTCAAGTATTTTTTGGTTCTAACTGAATCATATTTTAAATGGGTTGGGTTAGTCTTCTCATATTTCAAGTCAGGCAAGTCTGATTTAGATTGATCCTAAATTACACCTCTAAAGAATAATTGGGTATTATCCTATTTACCTCTTTCTAGGAGTGATATTGTTCTTGTCTGAAACTTTCAAATTTTATATGCGTCAATCAAATAGATAAAGATGTTTTAATGAAATTTATTTTTGTAAATGATATTTTATTGGAGGGAGTCCATATAGACACTTGGAAAATCTTTTCCTACACACCCGTTTTTCAAAACTGGATGAAAATTACCTTTTGCCCTTCTATTTAAAACGCCGCATCCTCCGAACGGGTGATCCACCGAATGAAAAAATTCGTTCCCCGAACGAATGGGCTTTGAAGTGGGATTTTCAAACGAGATTGTTTCTTAACCGATTTTTACAAACAAGGTATCAAAATTCATCTACTCTGAATTTTATGAAATCCGGGACTGATTTTAAGTGAAAAGGGTATAGTTTTGGACTTAAAAAATCAAACTCAAAGAATTAAGAGTGTATAGTTTTGGATTTAATTCTTTGGCTACGATTTTTAAGCTCAAAACTATACCCTTTTAACTTAAAAGTCTCAGAGTTCATAAAATTCAAAGTAAATGAATTTTGATACCTTGTTTGTAGAGAAATCGGTCGAGAAACAGCCTTGTTTAAAAATCCCACTCTACAGCCAACTTCCTTCGAACGAAGTAATTCATTCGTTCCAAGGAAGTAGGTTGTGAAGTGGGATTTTCAAACGAGGTCGTTTCTCGACCGATTTCTACAAAAGAAAAAAGTATCAAAATTCATCTAATCTGAATTTTATGAACTCAAAGATTGATTTTAAGTAAAAAGGGTATAATTTTGGGTTTAAAAAATTGTACCCAAAGAATTAACAGGGAAATTTCTTAATTTTGTGAATACGATTTTTGAAGCCTAAAATTATACCTTTTTCACTTAAAATGAGTCCTGGAATTCATAAAATTCAGAGTAGATGAATTTTGATACTTTGTTTGTAAAAATCGATTGAGAAACAGCTTTGTTTGAAAATCCCACTTCACAGCTAGTCGTTCGAACGGATTTTTGAATTCGTCCGAACGAATCATCCATTCATGATGTGGCGTTTTTAGGTGGAAGGGCAAAATGTTAATTTCCATCCAGTTTTGAAAAATGGGTGTGCAGGGAAAGATTTTCCAGATGTCTATATGGGCTCCGTTATTGTATACTATTAAGATAGATAAGGTTAGTGTGTCAACGTATTATTATTATTATTATTATTAGGAATTTTTCATGAAAATATCTTAAATATATAAAAAATCACTCAAAAGATCGCATTGACATTTTCCATGATTATATGGTAGTATAAGACGTTGTCACAATTTTTTTTTAATATTTTTGCATTAAAATATTTCAAATATACTATTTTTTCACTAAAGTGCTTTGAAAAAAAATGACAAGATTGCCTCATACTTCTATGTTGTCATGAAAATGTTAGACAATTATTCTTAAAATGGAATGTTAAGGCAATATTGTAACTTGGGTGAAATTGCGATATTCTTATTAATTACCAAATTGCACTAACTACTTTAATTAAGTTGTAATATAGTTACTAATAAATGCAAATGTTTATTTGTATAATATATTATAAGGGCAAATTCTTTATTTCTTCTTTAAAAGATAAAAAAAAAAACTCTTATATACATTAGTTAACTTTAAAGCTACAACATCGCAATGTTGAGAAAATATTTGCTTTTAATGTTGCTTATTATAATCATAATGGTTTTTAAAGTTTTTTTATATTAACTTTCTACGATCATTTTTATAAGAAAATATCATTATAGAATAATTAGAAGATAACAAAAAATTATTTTATTGTGAGTCAGCTGTCCAAATGTTGATAAAACCATTAGTGACTGACTTAAAACTCAAAATAGTTTTTTAAAAAATCTTTTTTGGGATGTTAGTACTGAATATATTTTCATGCAAAAATCAAATTATTAAAGGACAACCGACATTTTTTTTTAATTCCAGGCGAATTTTAATGCATTATCCATTTTCTCAATCGGCTACCTAAAACGTTTCGAATGAGCTCGCCCAACCGTAGAACCCTTTGCTTCGACGAGCGCCTTGAAGGGAAGATGGAAAATGCACCCATGACATGATTCCTTGTTTGATTCTGCTTTTCAAGTTTCCACTGCATTTAGTCTGAAAATTGAGAGTAAATTTTTTATCAACTATCATCTCTCGTTAAACCCTATATCTTGAGAATCCTTTTCCATTTCCCATCACTTCGCCGGTGGTACTTCGGGGCGACGGACATGAAGGCGGTGGCCTCGGAGGATAGACAAAATTCGGAAGCAGATTCCGGCCTGCAGCACTTGCCGGATTCTCGACCGCATTTCTTCAAAATCATGGCCTCCTCCTATTTCCAAGAGCTTGTAAGATTATCTCTTCCTCTCCCTTTTTTTACCCTGGAACAAGAAAGCAAATTGTGGAAAGAAAATGAGACATATGATTCATAGCTGATTGTTTTTTTTTTTTTTTTTTTTAATTTCTTGGGGGCATGTGAGATTATTCTTGTGGGACTCTGCTAAAATAGCAAGTGGGATAATTTTAATTCAAGTTAAAGAGAGCTGATTTTTTGACAGGTGCGGTGTAGCGGGCCTGATGAATCCCACCTCATTGAAAGCTGGATTATTAAGTGTATACAACTGTAAAAAAAACAGGGTCAAACGTCATTTGTAGATCTCTAATGCAATGAATTGAAATCAATATCATGCTTCGGATTCGTGGGTGGAACCATAAATTTTCTTGAGGAGGGCACAATGTACAAAATGCAGTTTCTTCAGGGGACGAATTGCAAATTCTTTAATATCTTGGGGGCCTTTCTGAAAAAAAGGATTTAAATTTTCTAAACCATGTATATTCCTTTTAATTTTGTAAAAAGGATTTAAAAAACTTGTACATTGTGATGGTATCTAGATATTTTTATATGCTCGTGTATTCTTACGCCAGTTCTGTTTATGGCTTGGGTACCTATAAGTTACGGTTCAGCAGTCACCAATTGTTTAAAATTCATAATTTCCTGAACTTCTAGTTAACTCTTATGATATTAAATTATCGGTAGGGAACCATTACTTGAATCAGTACTTGGTTTTCAGAAAAGCAGAGTCGCTCCATTTCTTTATCTGGGTTTCACAGGCATAGGTTTCTCAGTAAACATTCCTGCAAGTTTTTGTTATTCATTTTTTTCCTGGTTTCATTGTTTGTCAGCTCAGTTAGGTCTAACTGTCTTGTACATGCAGCCAATCCCAATGGAGTTTATTCAGAAGTTCAGAAAGGAATTTTCAGATGTTATTCATTTAAAGGGTCCGAGTGGTAAAGTCTGGTGTCTCAGCTTGAAGGAAACTGATGGTGCAGTTTACTTTGTACATGGATGGAAGGAGTTTAGTGAACATCACTCTTTATTGATTGGATACATCTTAATTTTTAGATATTGTGGAAAGAAATTGAGACATATGATTCATAACTGATTTTTTTTTTTTTTAAATTTCTTGGGGGCATGTGAGATTATTCTTGTGGGACTATGCTAAAATAACAAGTGAGATAATTTTAATTGAAGTTAAAGAGAGATGATTTTTTGACAGGTGCGGTGTAGTGGGCCTGATGAATCTCACCTCATTGAAAGCTGGATTATTAAGTGTATACAACCGTAAAAAAGAAAAAAAAAAACAGGGTCAAACATCATTTGTAGATCTCTAATGCAATGAGTTGAAATCAATATAATGCTTCGAATTCGTGGGTGGAACCGTAAATTTTCTTGTGGAGGGCACAATGTACAAAATGCAGTTTTTTCAGGGGACAAATTGCAAATTCTTTAAGATCTTGGGCCCTTTCTGAAAAAAAGGATTTAAATTTTCTAAACCATGTGTACTCCTTTTAATTTTGTAAAAAGGATTTAAAAAACTTGTACATTATGATGTTACCCAGATATTTTTATGTGCTCATGGATACTTATGCCAGTTCTGTTTATGGCTTGGGTACCTATGAGTTACAGTTCAGCAGTCATCAATTGTATAAACTTTATAATTTTCTGAACTAGTTAATTCTTATGATATTGAATTATCAGTAGGGTATCATTACTTGAATCAGTACTTGGTTTTCAGAAAAGCAGAGTTGCTCTATTTCTTTATCTGGGCTTCACAGGCGTAGGTTTCTTAGTAAACATTCCTGCAAGTTTTTGTTATACGTTTTTTTTCCTGGTTTCATTGTTTGTCAGCTCAGTTAGGCCTAACTGTCTTGTACATGCAGCCAATCCCAATGGAGTTCATCCGGAAGTTCAGGAAGGAATTTTCAGATGTTATTCATGTAAAGGGTCCAAGTGGTAAAGTCTGGTGTCTCAGCTTGAAGGAAACTGATGGTGTAGTTTACTTTGTAAATGGATGGAAGGAATTTAGTGAACATCACTCTTTATTGATTGGATACATCTTAATTTTTAGATATGATGGGAATTCACAGTTTAATGTTCAAGTATTTGACAGAACTGCATGTGAAAAAGAATATCCTCGTACTTCCACGAATCATGGAGTATCCTGTTCTAATATAAATCCTTGTGTACCTGAAAAAGAAGGTGATGATGATTCTACGAAACCTTTCGGTGTCTTGGATGAAGTATGCTGTTCTTATGGAGAAAAAAGTGATGATTCTTTAGAAATTTTGGGTGTCTCTAAAGTTGAAGGCAGAGATTTTCATCCACCGAAAAGAGGAGACAGCCTAAAGGTTCTGCGGCGTTCCCTTCGTCGTCGTTGTGATTTTAATGCAATGAAGACAAAGAACCTGCACTTTGAAATCAGTGTAAAGGACAATGGCAAGAGAAAAAAATACAACAGAGAAATTCTCACTCAGTCAAAAAGGAAAAGATCCAAATCTGGTAGATTTGCTGTAAGTGAGAACCTTCAACAAGTAGAACAAGAGGATAACCTACTGATATCGCAGCCTGGAGATATTCAATTTAACATAAAGGGTTCTATGGAATCAATGCATCACAATATGGAAAATTGCCCCCTGGAGGAAAATACCCAATGGGATTTGGTCCCTATGGTTTCACAAAATCAAAGTACTGAATCATGTACATCTTCGTCAAGGGAGACCTCTTTGATAAATCTAGAGAATCATCAAACTGATCTTGGTAAGTCTGTTGTTAACCATTATCTTGTGGAGAGGGAGAAATCTTGGTAACCCATTTTTTTCCCAATTGAATATTGCCTCATGTTGATTGATAAACATTAAGCATCCCCCAGTGACATGAACATTGCCTCATGTTGATTGATAAAACATTAGGCATCTAAAATGATATGGTATGCTGTCAGCACGTGATCACATCTCTCTCTCTCTCTCTCTCTCTCTCTCTCTCTCTCTCTCTCTCTCTCTCTCTCATGTATGTATATGCTTGCATGCTTGTCTATGTATGCACGTTCAGTTCGGCATGCAAGAGTTACCTATGGAGCTCTCTCAATCATATCGTTCAGATGTTATCAAAGTGTGCATTCTGAACTCACACTCTTCATTGGTTTTTAGCAGTAAACAAGATTGTGTATATTTAGCTCTGTTGTGACCAGTGGTTGACCCAAAATTCTAACCACTAAGATGGATAGTGTGTCGTTAGTTGATTAAAAATAGAATACCGCAATATCTTTGGAAAGAATGGAGTGGGAGTGCACCTTAGGATTTTTCTTTGCCTCCATCAACCATGTAGTCCTGCGTCCATGGGTATGAAGATGTCTATTTTAGCATATTATGTATTGAATGCCTGTAATTTTTACAGTGGTTTGATGGTTTTCTGACATTTTGGTTGAAATATGCAGATAACCTCAGTTCATCTTCAGATGATGCGGTGTATTCCAAAGAACAAGAAGAGTGTGTCATGCCTGTTGATGGAAAGGTTTATTTTAGAAGTGTGCGGGGTAGGAGAAATTTGATAGCCAAAGAAAAGCAAGATGTGTTTCTAGAAGCAAAGAATTTTGTTTCAAACAACCCCTTCTTTATAGTTGTTATTTGCCGATCCTATTTTCATTCACGGCAATTGGTGAGCTTAGCATCTTAAACCTTGCATTGATTTGGTGAAAATGATCTGAAGTTCAAAATGCTTTTTTAAGTGCTAAAAGGACTTAAATGTTGATGATTGTTCCGAACAACAAATTTTGTGGTGACTTATTCACCTTTGATGTGGCCTTCAAGCATGTAAAGTTATACTGTCTGAATTGTGGATGTTGTAGGATTCTATTAACTGAACTGGACCAAGTCTTTATGGTTTGGCTATCTCACTTGGCCTCTCCTACTAGACATTTAACCTAAGGATGAAATGAATGGCTGTCGGTTGAAGTTCATTGTGTTTATTTTCATTGGGGTCACAAGAACAACCAATTAGGATATTTTTATAATCCTTCATAGTGTCTAGTGAAGGCCACACACCACACGTTCCATGGGTGAAAAGTTGCTAGGAAAACAATGGCACCAAGATAGAATTAGTATAGACTGGATTGGTCCTTTTTCTTGGTTCCAACCTTTGACCGAAACCTGACATGGGTCCTTTGCAATTATGAAATTATTTATATTATATGGAATACATTTATAAATTTCTATGCACTAAATTTATAATAAAAATACTATGGAGTTCCTGTTCTAGATTAGCGTTGACCTGGACTTGGACTTAATTAGTAAAATGTGTTCAAAACCTAGAACTGAACCTTATTTTTCAGGTTGGGCATGAGAATAAAATGACTTTTCAACCTATTACCTAATGATCTTATTCTTGATTAGCTTTTTCTACTTTTGTCTAGATGTATTATTGTTCATTCTACCTTGCCTTTTAGTCTTTGGCTTTCAAAAACTCCATTTTATAGGGTTCCTTTTTGTTAGGATTGGTTATCCAGCCCAATAGGTGGAGTCACCCAAGTCCTTTATAAGTTCCTAAATCTCCCTCCCCCCCCCCCCTTCCCCTTCTCTCTCTCTCTCTCTCTCTCTCTCTCTCTCTCTCTCTCTCATGAGGCTCTCCCGAAGATAGAACATCGCCGACCATCCCGTCCGGCTTGGGGATCTTTTGAGTCCACATAGATTGGTTTAGGGATATGGCTCTTATACCCGTTGTTAGGATTGGGCATCCAACCCAAAAGACTAGCCTGTTAGGTAGAGTGACCCAAGTTCTTTATAAAGTCGCAAATCTCCTCGTTGACAACCAATGTGGAACTTGATCACTGCCTCAACACTTTTCCCATGTCTTCCATTTCAAATGATGTCGACGGTCGTTAGTAACGTTGAGTTTGGGTTGAAAAAAGGCAAAAAAAATAAAAAAACTTTATATAGTGAAATGTTATTTATGCTTTCATGCACTTCTAACATTTTGTCATGTTTAACCATTTGTTATACCAAAGAAATTAGATTTGTTTACATTTTGAGTTCATCCTTGTGCCCAAAACACTCAATTCGGAGTTCGGGAGCCCAAGATATGGCCATTTTAGTAAAGAGCATTTTTGTTGAAAACTGTACCATGACCTATCGCCATATGGCGACCCATCGCCAAAGGCAGTGGTGATCAATCATGGGTCAGACACATCGCCTAGAAAAAATAATGTTTTGGTTGGAAAAAATCTGTACTTTTGAGTTGGTCTCTGAGTGACACATCACCACTGGCGATCTATCGCCAGGAAGAGCCACGATCGATCGGGGGTGACTGTTGGGCGCAACGTAAGTTTAAGAAGTCAAACGCTCTGAACGCTCCTGCTACAACTTTTGACACTCAAAAGATGTGCGATACATGGCCAATTGACGACCCATCGCCGATATGAACTGTTTTGCCTATAAATACTCTGGATTTGGGAGAGTTCCTTACACCATCCCAAGTGTTGTTTATTGGAAAATCTTAAGGCAAAACCAGAGCTTCCCAACCACTTTAAAACCTCTCTCTAAGTATTCAAATATTGGTAAATCATTTAACCAATCAATTAAACTTTTTGTTGGGACTAGGCATGCGACCCAAAAGGCTAGCCCAATAGGTGGAGTGACCCAAGTCTTTTATAAGTCTCTAAGTCTCTCCATTCACAACTAACTTAGGACTTGTTCAGAAACCCAACAATCATTAGTAACGATGAGTTTGGGTTGAAAAAAAGGCAAAAAAAAAACTTTATATAGTGAAATGTTATTTATGCTTTCATGCACGTCAAACATTTTGGCATGTTTAACCATTTGTTATACCAAAGAAATTAGATTTGTTTGCATTTTGAGTTCATCCTTATTTGCTCTTGGTGCTATCTGAAACTTCATTTTGCTGAGAATTAGAAATTAGAATTATCAAGTACAATGTTATCATTTTAAAATTGTATGCTACATATATCTCAAGTATATGTAACAGTGTCAATGAGGTTGCCATATGATACTAGTTTGTAATATATGGTATCAAGGCATCCTATGATGCTGGAATTTCTTTTCTAGTTATGACTTTGAATTGGGAGACATGAAGTACACATAATATTTGGAAACACCATCCAATAATCTGACCTTTATGTGCAGTATATACCTTCCAACTTCACCAAAGATCATCTCCAAAGAAGACCATCGTATGCAGTTCTTCAGTTTTTAGATGAGCAAAAATGGCCTGTGGAAATTTGTTACAAGAAGAAAAGCAGTGCTTCTTTAACCACGAAGTGGATTGAATTTGTTTTGAAATATAATATAAAAGCAGGTGATGTTTGTATCTTTGAGCTTGTTGGGAGAAAGAATACGGAATTCAAAGTTATAATTTATCAAAATGGTTCAGTACAAAAATCAGCAACAAATAAGTGCTCTACATCATTTATGCCTTCACCAGAGGACACTTTCCCATTGGGCCTAAAGAATCAACAAAGTGATCTTGGTAAGTCTGTTGTCAACCATTATCTTGTGGAGAGAGAGAGAGATCTTGGTACCCCAATTTTTTCCTAATTGAATGTTGCCTCATTTTGATGGATAGAACATTAAGCGTCCCCAGTAACATGTTGATTGATAAAACGTTAAGCATCTGAAATAATATGGTATGCTGTCAGCACGTGATCACATCTCTCTCTCTCTCTCTTGTCAGCATGCAAGAGTTGCCTAAGGAGCTATGTCGATCATATCGCTCAGATGTTATCAAAGGGTACATTCTGAACTCCCACTCTTCATTGGTCTTTAGCAGTAAAGAAGATTGTGTATATTGAGCTCTGCTGTGACCAGTGGTTGACCCAAAATTCTAACCACTAAGATGGAATGTGTGTCATTAGTTGATCAATAACAGAATGCACCAATATCTTGGGAAAGAATTGAGTGGGAGTTCATCCTAGGATTTTTCTTTGCCTCCATCAACCACGTAGTCTTGCAACCATGAGTATGAAGATGGCTATGTTAGCATATTATGTATTGAATGCCTCTACTTTTTACAGTGTTTTGATGGTTTTCTCACTGTTTGGTTGAAATATGCAGATAACCTCAGTTCATCTCCTGATGATGTGGTGTATTCCAAAGAACAAGGAGAGTGTGTCATGTCTATTGATGGAAATGTCTATTTTAGAAGTGTACGGGGTAGGAGAAATTTGATAGCCGAAGAAAAGCAAGTTGCATTTCTAGAAGCAAAGAATTTTGTTTCAAACGACCCTTTCTTTATAGTTGTTATGTGTCGATCCTATTTACATGCTCGGAAATTGGTGAGCTTAGCATCTTAATCCTTCCATTGATTTGGTGAAAATGATCTGAAGTTCAAAATGCGTTTTTAAGTGCTAAAGGGAACTGTTGATGATTGTTCCGAACAACAAATTTTGTGGTGACTTATTCACCGTTGATGTGGCCTTCAAGCATGTCAATTTATACTGTCTGAATTGTGGATGTTGTAAGATTCTTTAAACTAAATTCTATTACTGAACTGGACCAAGTCTTTATAGTTTGGCTGTCTCACTTGGACTCTCCTATTAGACATTTGACCTAAGGATTACATGAATGATTTTAGTTGAAGTTCATTGTGTTTATTTTTCAATGGGGTCACAAGAACAACCAGTTAGAATATTTTTGGTCTCTTGGTTTTGGAATCCATAACCCCTCATAGTGTCCTGTGAAGGCCACACACCACACGTTCCATGGGTGACAAGATGTTAGGAAAACAATGGCACCAGGATAGAATTAGTATAGACTGGATTGGTCTTTTTCTTGGTTCCATCCACTGACCGGAACCTGACATAGGTCCTTTGCATTTAGAATTAGTATTTTATATGGGATACATTTATAAATTGTTATGCAATAAATTTATAATAAAAATAGTAAAATACTATGGAGTTCCTGTTATAGATTAGCGTTGATCTGGACTTGACTTAATTTGTAAAATGGGTTCAAACCTAGAACTGAACCATTATTTTTAGGTCAGGCATGAGAATAAGTGACTTTAAACCTATTACCTAATGATTTTATTCTAGGCTAGCTTTTCTACTTTTGTCTAGATGTATGATTGTTCATTCTACCTTGGGCTTTCAAAAACTCCATTTTATAGATTCCTTTTTGTTAGGACTGGGTATCTAGTCCAATAGGTAGACTCACCCAAGTCCTTTTATAAGTTCCTAATTCTCCCCCTTCACAACCAGTATGGGACTCGTTCAAAAACCCAACAATCACCCAACCCCGCGCACCCCCCCCCCCCCCTCTCTCTCTTTCTCTCTCTTCTCCCCCTGTCAAACGAGGCTCTCCAGCGGATAGAATGTCACCGGCCATCCCGTCTGGCTAGGGGATCCCCTGAGTCCGCATACATTGGTTTGGGGATGTGTCTCTGATACTAGGTTTTAGGACTGGGTATCCAACCCAAAAGACTAGCCTATTAGGTAGAGTGACCCAATGTGGGACTCGTTTGCTGCCCCAACACTTTTCACATGTCCTCCATTTCAAATGATATTGTCGATCATTAGTAACGATGAGTTTGGGTTGGAAAAAGGCAAAAAAAAAAAAAAAACTATATAGTTAAATGTTATTTATCCTTTCATGCACTTCAAACATTTTGGCATGTTTAACCATTTGTTATACCAAAGAAATTAGATTTGTTTGCATTGAGTTCATCCTTATTTGCTCTTGGTGCTATCATGAAACTTCATTTTGCTAAGAATTAGAAATTAAAATTATTATTTGCAATGTTATCATTTTAAAATTGTATGTTACATATCTCTTAAGTATATGTAACAGTATCAATGAGGTTGCCATATGATACTAGTTTGTAATATATGGTATCAAGGCATCCTATGATGCTGGAATTTCTTTTCTAGTTATTACTTTGTTTTGGGCCAATAATCTGACCTTTATGTGCAGCATATACCTTCCAACTTCACCAAAGATCATCTGCAAAGAAGACCATCATATGCAGTTCTTCAGTTTTTAGATGAGCAAAAATGGCCTGTGAAAATTTTTTACACGAAGAAAAACAGTGCTTCTTTAACCACGAGGTGGACTGAATTTGTTTTGAAATATAATATAAAAGAAGGAGATGTTTGTATCTTTGAGCTTGTTGGGAGAAAGAATGCAGAATTCAAAGTTATAATTTATCAAAATGGTTCAGTACAAAAATCAGCAACAAATAAGTGCTCTACATCTTGTATGCCTTCACCAGAGGATACTTTCCCATCGGGCCTAAAAAATCAACAAATTGATTTTGGTAAGTCTCTTGTTCACCATCATTTTAATTGTCAAATGTTAGAAACACGGAAGATTTTTTTTTTTAATGGTTTAATGACACTCTAATTAGGATCCTTTTTGTTCCTTTCCTTTGAAAATGTTGATTAGGATAAAAACTGGAGCATGTCATTCTCACAAGAGATTTTGGTGATTGATCTGTTGTACTTTATATCTTGAAATGTGGGCCCGCATGTACGTTAAGCTTTTAATGAGTTCTCTAACATGGTGCCAAAAGATGGGCCCCACTTTAACATGGCCAAAAGAATGGGTGGATTTGAAATCATAGCTGTTATTTACTTCAACCTATGTGTACAAGCGCCGGAGACTGGTAAGCCTAGCATATAAAATCTTCCATTGATTTGGTGAAAATTATTTGTAGTTCAAACTAATGTTCCAAGTAGACTTAATTGTTGATTTTATGGCTAATATTTCTGTTCCAAACAACAAATTTTCTGTTGACTTTTTCGCCATTGATTTGGCATATGACAATCTGTATTAATCTGAATTGTGATCTGATTCATGCCACTCTGATACCTGATGACTTTTTACTCAAGGAACTCATGGCATGTGGTTGGGGCTCATTGGCATCAATGGGTACAAGGAGGGGTTGTAGAATAGCCCTTTGTAACAAAATTGGGCTCCATTGGACAAAATGAGCCTGACTGATTTATTTAAAAAAAAAATTATGGCGAATTGAGGTTGATCTAGGCTGTACTTTTTTTTCAGAAGTATGTGCTATTACTTGAACTCACAACCTTAGCTGTTGCACAAACCCAACTTGAAAATTTACATACTGACCCATGATAAACTTGGATGGTCAGGCTTAAGTTAGGTCATATCAATTTGAGCTGCGACATATCTCAGGCCAAAGGTCCAAAACCCAAGATTGTGCATGAGCCTCACCGATGTTTAGGGTCTACTTGTCTAACTGTTTGATCTAAGGATGAAATGAATGTGGAAATAAAATCCACTTTGATGGTTAATACTTCTTAAATCAGGTGTATCAACCTTGCTTTATTTATTTGTTTATTATTATTGTTGTTGCTGTTATGTTATTATTTCCCCCCTCGAGGAGGGGAAAGGGTGGGGGTGTTGTTTCCGTGGCGCCTCAGCTTCTGGGTCATCTGTGACCTTCTCTGGATGAAAAAATGTCAGCCGAAGGTGGTGTCATGATGGCTTGTGTTTTCAAATAACTTATTATAGATTTCATATGGTCCAAGAGTGACTAAACAATTCTATCTATCTAATTTTGCTTTCTCGTCTGCAAGGTTTGGTAACTATTTGAATGGTGATGATGGTTTGGTCAATGTGATCTTCTTGATTTTACTAATTCTACCATGTGGGCCATACTTTAAGAAGCATAGATTACCATGCTTGTTTGCCATATACATATTGTATGAGTAAGCATAAAGTTTCCTCGTGAAAGAATAATATTAGAATATAAACTCTCTCTTTCTGGAAACTTTGACAGGAGAATCATCTAACATTACACTGCTGTTATAAAAGTAGAATTCAATTGTGATGTATCTTATTGTGAGATGCTTGTGCAATGCTTGTATTGCAAGGGTCAGTGGTTGGGAAGTGTGGAGACGTGTGAATACGGGTTGTGTTTTATAGATCATCACCTTCCAAGCCCCATATATTTGTGATTGAATCAAAAGGCCAGTGTCTTGAATGGGACTGATTTTCTACCCATTTGTCCAACTTCTCTAGCACGTCCTACCTACATTGGATGTCTATTGTATGCATTTCATAATAAGCTGCATCAATGAGAGAAATTATCCGTTGTGAACCTGTTCACAATGAATCGCTGTGAACTTTCAACCACACCCTTTGGATTGGAATCTTGACCAAATCTAAAAGTGAAACAAGACAGCCTTTTCTTCATCCAAAGGCTATGATTAAAAGTTCACACAATTTTTGCGATTCAATTCACAATGGATAATTTCTCGTGTGACTGATGATCAAAATCGTATTGTCCACATGTGTGTGTGCGCGTGTCATCGTTGTGATTATCATCATCAACACCAATATCCCTTCTATCCAGGTTGCCACAAGTTCTTAGTCCTTTTTAATGGACACATCACGGTCTCCACACGTGGACACAATATAGGCGGACTCACAAAGAGTGTGGTTTGAGTAGGGGTTTGGGGCATCATCACACACACACACATAAGCAAGGACGCACACACATGTATTCCAAGTTTGAATGCCATACGCCATACAGATGATTTTCTTACATCCATCTAATAAATGCAACCTTTTGTTGCAGTGTATTCCACTCAACTTCGTTGAAGATCATTTCCAAAGCCGACCACAGAGTGTTACTCTTCAATTTTCAGATGGGCGAAGATGGTCTGTGAAAGTCTGTTATGGATTAATAAAAAGAGTTTATTTTTCCAAAGGGTGGAAGGTGGCTGTATCGGAGAACAATTTAGTAGTAGGAGATGTATGCGTTTTTGAACTTGTTGAGAGAGAGAAGATGGAATTCAAAGTCATAATTTATCAGAGTCAATCCAGTAGAGGAAGTAGCCACCAAAAGGTGTAGATGTAATTGAATACCCCCGCCATTTTACTTCGAAGGTACATTTGTAAGCTGAACCTTGTGGATGTAATTTCGATATCTTTTCACTATGTCAATTTCTCACTTTGATTATTGATATTGTTATGTTGGAGAGTGATGTAGTGAGGATATAATGGTATCTATCAGAAACATGTTAAAATAGACAAGCTCTGGGTCATTGTGAAGGTTATTGAATGGCCCAGCCAATCTGTCCAATTTCAT
Source organism: Chimonanthus praecox (assembly GCA_022113865.1). Classification (NCBI taxonomy): domain Eukaryota; kingdom Viridiplantae; phylum Streptophyta; class Magnoliopsida; order Laurales; family Calycanthaceae; genus Chimonanthus; species Chimonanthus praecox. The sequence goes on from CM039086.1 coordinate 29,959,982, forward strand.
TTGATTAGGCCATCATTTGCCATATAGAATATGTTAATATTTAAAATCATTAAAGTCAATATTGACAGAGTGCCACTTTAATTCAGACGTCGACAATATAAACTTGGTGTTCATATTCTCCCGTTGGTAACAATTTAGAATAGAGTATGTGATCGTTCATTTTGGATCAAAGATTTGATGAGTCATGATGAGAATGTGTTTGTATGGGAAAGGTTCAGCGGCATGTTCTATAAAGTGTTTTCACAGTGAAGCTCACTTATGTCTCTACGGGGAGTGGTTATAAAGAATCAGCTTTAATTGAATGGTCTTAACTTAACCCAAATTAAAAACGGTAAAGTATTTTTTGGTCTCAACTGAATCATATTTTAAATGGGTTGGGTTAGTCTTCTCATATTTCAAGTCAGGCAAATCAGATTCGGATTGATCCTAAGTTCCTAACCCAAATTACACGGCTAAAGAATACTATCAAAATTGAACCACATTAGAAACTGTTTTAAGAGGGGTGAATTATCATAATACTCTTTTAGATTCTAGTCTTTACAGTGTGAAAGATGGTTTAGTAGAATTGTTGATTATTGAATTCTAATATATTGTCTTTTGTTATTTAATTTTAATTTTAATAACATTGATTATTTTATTGGACATGCTAATCAGACGAAACTAAAGTAAAGTATATTTCTCCATTTAATAAATAAAATGTACAGTTGTCAGTGAATGCCAGAGTAAACAGTCCATTTTGCTTGGTCTAAATGAGACAAGTTATATATTTTATGAAAATAATTTATTTTAAATTCTCATAGTAGAAACTTAAAAAAAAAAAATATTGTATGATTATTAATAGGGATGTAAGTTGGGCTGGGCCTAACTTGAGCATGCATAAAAAATCTAATCAAGTTTGGGTTGACCAGGCTTGAGTCAACTTATTTCAAGCCTAAAATATCAGACCTCAATTAAAATTTGAGTCGATCTAGGTCTATTACATGAAAACTTAACTGTTTGAGTTTTTGCCATAGATTATAAAATTTTATTTTATTTTATTAACACTGTATATAAATATAAAATAAATGTAATAATATAATTTATATTTTAATATAATAATATAAAAAAAGTTACATTTTTTAGGCCTAAAATAAGCCTAAAAGGGAACAAGCCCCATAACATTTCAGGCTTTAATTGAGTTCGGATCATGAAAACCCTTAGAATGCAATTCAGGCCCGGGCTCGGACTGCCCGCGTCTGTCCCGTACTTCCGTCAGCTTAATATGGTCGTCATTCGGTTTTTCGTTTTCCGTGGATTCTCTATCAGAGGCTCAGAGCACGATGCTGCCACGTGTGCGGTTGATCCCATTTATGTCATTTCGTTTCGTCTTGTCCTGTCAATCCAATGACCGACCCTTAGTCGGGAAAACGCCACTCCAATTCTCACACTGCTGGAGATTTTCACGGCGACCGCCATGCCGGACACTTCCAAAGATCGCCGGAATGTCGAGGGAGATTACAGCCAGTGTCAGTTTCCAGCCACGAGGCATCAGTTCTTCAAAATCATGGTTTCCATGTATTTTGATGAGCTTGTAATCTCTCTCTCTCTCCTTCCTTTTCTGTTTTTTGGGTGTGAATTTTATTATCTGCAACTTTCACTTAAAAGCAGCCAATCCCAAAGGATACCTTTTCTGTTTTTTGGGTGTGAATTTTATTATCTGCAACTTTCATTTAAATGCAGCCAATCCCAAAAGCATTTGTTCGAAAGTTAAAAAAAGAATTGTCGGATGACGTTCTTCTGAAAGGTCCAAGTGGTAGTGTCTGGCATGTCAGCTTGAAGAAAACTGATGGCGCAGTTATCTTTCTAAATGGTTGGAAGGAATTTCTCGAACATCACTCTGTTTGCACTGGGTACACATTGATTTTTATATATGCCGGGTGTTCGCAGTTTAATGTTCAAATATTTGATAGAAGTGCATGTGAGAAAGAATATCCTTTTAATTCATATAATTATGGAAACCCATGTTCCAGTAGAAGACCTTGTACACCTGAAAATAAAAGTGATGATTCTGTAAAAATCTTGGATGTCCCTGACAGAGGAAAGTATACAGCCGAGAAGGAAAATGATGAATCTCTAGAGATTTTGGATGCCTTTGAGGTTGGAAGTGTATACCTGCATCGTACTGATAGAAAATTGGGTGGCATTCAATCTAATGGGAAGGGGCTGAAGCAATCATTTCATAAGAACAGATCAAATTGTACGAAGGGAAAGACACAAAGTGAGTGGATCTCCTTAATCTCAACTGATTCAAGCTCAAGCATGCCTCTGTCGGGTGATCATGTTTCAGTAGAACCAGAGAATCAACAAAATGACCCTGGTGAGTCTCTTGTTCACCTTTATTTGATGTTCCAATTCAATGTACTGATTCTTGTATACCTTCAACAGGAGATACTGTTTCGGTAAATCTAGGAAATCAACAAAATCAACAAGAAGAACCTGGTAACTCTTATCATCATCATCATCATCATTATACTCGTTTAGCTCATCTATTTGGTGCAGTGAGAGAGAGAGAGAGAGAGAGAGAGAGAGAGAGATAGATCATGTCTAGAACAACCTTGTTAGGCTCCTAAATCGGGTAGATACATACTTTGCATGTATACACGTAGAACACAAACATGTGGTTGTCACGATGTTCAATTATTAGAAAATATTGCTATAGGGCCATTATCATCAGAAATGTAAGGCCGTGAGCTTGGGAAATGGTGTTATTGCTCTATGATCATTTTTGTCGAATGGTCTTTTTGGTAGGAAACCAGATTTTTGAGATTGATCAATTATGTATGGCCCAAAATATTCTTATTGTAAGATCATTAATATTGTGATCAACAAGCTAGTATAATATTGGTTTGGGAAGTAGGCCAAGGAATCAAGGACTAGGATCTTTCAGTCTAGAATATTTTTGGACTTCATCAATGTTGGAGACGAACAACTCAATGGTCTGAACCCACAATCTCTCTCTCTCTCTCTCACGTGTATGTATATGCTTGCATGCTTGTCTATGTGTGCAAGTCCACATCAGCATCCAAGAGTTACCTATGGAGCTCTGTCAATCATATCATTCAAATGTTATCAAAGGTGCATTCTGAACTCCCACTCTTCATTGGTCTTTAGCAGTAAACAAGATTGTGTATATTGAGCTCTGCTGTGACCAGTGGTTGACCCAAAATTCTAACCACTAAGATGAATAGTGTGTCATTAGTTGATTAATAACAGAATGCAGCAATATCTTGGGAAATAATGGAGTGGGAGTTCACCCTAGGATTTTTCTTTGCCTCCATCAACCATGTAGTCATGCACCCATGGGTATGAATATGGCTATTTTAGCATATTATGTATTGAATGCCTGTAATTTTTACAGTAGTTTGATGGTTTTCTCACAGTTTGGTTGAAATATGCAGATAACCTTAGTTCATCTTCAGATGATGTGGTGTATTCCAAAGAACAAGGAGAGTGTGTCATGTCTGTTGATGGAAAGGGTTATTTTAGAAGTGTGCAGGGTAGGAGAAATTCGATAGCCAAAGAAAAGCAAGATGCCTTTCTAGAAGCAAAGAATTTTGTTTCAAACAACCCCTTCTTTATAGCTGTCGTGTGTCCATCCTATTTAGGTGGGCAGTATTTGGTGAGCTTAGCATCTTAAACCTTTTATTGATTTGGTGAAAATGATCTGAAGTTCAAAATGCTTTTTTTAAGTGCTAAGGGGACTAAACTGTTGATGGTTGTTCCAAACAACAAATTTTGTGGTGACTTATTCACCGTTGATGTGATCTTCAAGCATGTCAAGTTATACTGTCTGAATTGTGGATGTTGTAGGATTCTATTAACTGAACTGGACCAAGTCTCTATGGTTTGGCCGTCTCACCTGGCCTCTCTTACTAGACATTTGACCTAAGGATGAAATGGATGGCTGTCAATTGAAGTTCATTGTATTTATTTTTCATTGGGGTCACAAGAACAACCAATTATGATATTTTTGGTCTCTTGGTTTTCGGAATCCTTAACCCCTCATAGTGTCTAGTGAAGGCCACAAACCACATGTTCCATGGGTGAAAAGATGTTAGGAAGATAATGGCACTAGGATAGAATTAGTATAGACTGGATTGGTCATTTTTCTTGGTTCCAACTTTAACTTATCTTTAATTTATGAAATTATTTATATTATATGGAATACATTTATAAATTGTTATGCAATAGATTTATAATAAAAATACTACGCAGTTCCTGTTCTAGATTAGTGTTGACCTGGAGTGGGACTTAATTTGTAAAATGGGTTCAAAACCTAGAACTGAACCTTATTTTTCAGGTCAGGCATGAGAATAAAGTGACTTTTCAACCTATTACCTAATGATCTTATTGTAGATTAGCTTTTCTACTTTTGTCTAAATGGATGATTGTTTATTCTACCTTGCGTTTTGGTCTTTGGCTTTCAAAAAGCCCATTTTATAAGATACCTTTTCCCATCTCTTCCATTTCAAATGATGTCTACGATTGTTAGTAACAATGAGTTTGGGTTGAAAAAAAGGCAAAAAAAAAAAAAACTTTATATAGTGAAATGTTATTTATGCTTTCATGCACTTCAAACATTTTGGCATGGTTAACCTTTTGTTATACCAAACAAATTAGATTTTCTTGCATTTTTAGTTCATCCTTATGTGCTCTCGGTGCTATCGTGAAACTGCATTTTGCTAAGAATTAGAAATTAGAATTATCAAGTACAATGTTATCATTTTACAATTGTATGCTACATATCTCTTAAGTATATGTAACAGTATCAATGAGGTTGTCATATGATACTAGTTTGCAATAATGGTATCAAGGCATCCTTGGGAGAACATGAAGTACACATAATATTTGGATTGTTTCCTTACATCCATCCAATAATGTGACCTTTATGTGCAGTATATACCATCCAACTTCACCAAAGATCATCTCCAAAGAAGACCACCGTATGCATTTCTTCAGTTTTTAGATGAGCAAAAATGGCCTGTGAAAATTCGTTACTCGACGAAAAACAGAGCTTCTTTATCCTGGAATGACTTTGTTTTGAAATATAATATAAACGAAGGAGATGTATGTATCTTTGAGTTTGTTGGGAGAAAGGATATGGAGTTCAAAGTTATAATTTATCGAAATGGTTCAGTACAAAAACCAGCAACAAATAAGTGCTCTATATCTTGTATGCCTTCACCAGAGGATACTTTATCATCGGGACTAAAGAATCTACAAAGTGATCTTGGTAAGTCTCTTGTTCACCATCATTTTAATTATCAAATGTTAGACACAGACGATTTTTTTTTAATGGTTAAATGACACTCTGATTTGGATCTTTTTTTTTCCTTTCCTTTGAAAATGTTGATTAGAATAAAAACTGGAGCATATCATTCTCACTAGAGATTTTGGTGATTGATCAGTTGTACTTTATACTCTTGAAATGTGGGCCCGCATGTATGTTTAAGATTTCAATGAGTTCTCTAACATGGTGCCTCACTTTAACATAGCCAAAAGGATGGGTGGATTTAAAATCATGTGAACTATTGATTATCAGACCAAAGGCTTTTTTAGCCTCAAAGTTGAACCCTTGGATAAATTTATATAGTTTGGTACTCAATCCAAGAGTGCAAATGAGTTTAATGGGCATTGGCTTGTGTTGGATTTAAGTTCAATGGTTAATATACTAGTGCTTTTGATTATTGATTTGCAATTTATTATTATTAAAGAATTTCACTTATCCCTTTTCAATTATGTTAGTTTTACTTTTATTCATTAATTTTCACACTTTCAGTTACATTTAAATTTTTTAACAGATCTTAATTCTTTGTTTATTTTACCATATATATTTTGTATTTCAATTTGTTTTAGAGCTCTTCTATTGCCATCAAATTTTCACTAATTTTCAGTTAACATATTTTTACTCAATTTATATATTTGTTTTATCTGAGCCATTTTTTTAACTCTTCTATTAGATATTAAATTTTATTTTTAAATTTATTACTTGAATTTTCATGTATCAAATTGTTATTTACCATTTTTATTTTATATTTTATTAAAAAAATTATTCATTTTTTATTTTTCACTTTTTAGTTGCCTTGTGCATTGCATTGGTATCAATGTTATTACATAGTTTTTTGTCATCTCTATTTAAAAACTAGAAGACAGAAAGACAAATAATTAAGATAGATGAATCATGAATGGATAGTTGCTCCTATTTTCAAATGGGGCTCCCGTTTGTAAAACCCAATGTCCAAATTTCACTTCAAGTGGAGTGGGTCCTATCTCTGGTTGGATCATCTATCAATTGATTAACTTGATTTTGGGGATTCAGACATGACTTTTACACGTGATTAATTAAAAGGTGATTATCACTGCGATGAATCCTATTTGAGGTTTCTATCCATATGATGTAGTGCTGGTAATGGATGGTTTAAAAATCAAAGCCTGCAGATGGCTAAAAGCGTTTATTCCATTGCCTTAATATGTTTAGAAATATGAGATGAGGCTAAATATTGATATTTGGCTAATTTGCAAACATTCATGTATAATTATGTACCATGCATCCTGTGGGAGTGATCATACCATATTTGGAGTTATGTCCAGTAGCATAGTTGTATAAGCCATGCAGCACCCATTAATCTCTCTCTTGTAGAATGACAAAAGCCAATATCACCATCTTCTACATTTCTATTGATTCAGTTTAAATGCAACATTTGTTTGAATTCAAATAAAAATGAACTGAAACATATATGTATGAGCGTCTCATAGCATATTGTTTATAATCTGCCTATGAATAGTTAACTGTGATTTTGCAACCTGAATTCTGGGTTGTAATGATTCGGGTCATAGCTCACTGGGCATTACAGTGAACCATGCAACCCTTGTAGGCATCCAGTTCGTAAAAGTTTAGGATGACTGGCTTGAATGATGAGTACTAAACAGATTGTGCAAATGGGAGCAAGTAATTACTAGCCTAGATGTACAGACTGCCATCATTGCATCTAGTGTGACTAATGGCTTGGAAGTAGGGGCAGGCAGACCACCCCCACCCCCCCTTCTTCTCTAAAAAAGAAATTTGTTTATTTGTTCAGGTATTTTTATTATACTTATTATAAGATAGGTTTTTATAGTATTTTTAATTTTTTTTTGAATTGCTAGCCTCTTCTATATATCAATGTCTGTAGTTATGTCAAGTTTCAAAAATCTCTCTAGATTATTGACAAGCTCTAGTTAATTTGCTTTTTATCTTTTCTATCTAATATTAAAAATATTCCATTTATTAGAAGTTAACTACATATTTGAGAAACTTATCATGTTTTACGTGCTCTCTCTCTCTCTCTCTCTCTCTGTCTCTCTCTCTCTCTCTCCCATTTTAAAACTCTTATTGGAAATTTCTAGAAAGAAAACAAGCTTCATTTATAAACTTTTATCATTATTGTTGTTGTTGTTAATTATTATTGCTTTAGTATTGTATTTATTTCGGCTCATTCTCCTATTTATTTGTAAATTCTAAATTATTCTGATATTATTTTATACTTTTATCTCTAGGAGGTCTTTGACATCCTTATAATACTAAAAATGAAATATCACAATATTTTATGATATTATTTTCCAAATGATATTTCTTTTCCAATTTTTTCCTCCTTCTCTCCCTTCTAGTTATACATTTCCTTGCCATAATGGTTTAGTTCTTATTATTATCAACATTATTGGTCTGATCCTAGATGTAAAAATATAAGAAGGTAAATTTCCTCTTCTCCACTAAATTAAATTAGATTTCTAACCTTCCTGTTGATGTCAACTCTTGGGTAGATCAGCTTGTTATCTCTAGAGTGACTTTTATCTGCTGGGTGACAACCCTTCAACTTGGCACCATTGTATCACTAAGGTTCACTTTCATCCTTGTTCGATGGGTGGGTCTTGAAGTCAAGCTCCTTTTTTAGTTGAGGGCCAATTTCCATTTGGCCTGAGGTAACCTTTGCATGCCTTTGTTACCCTTTAGGGGGCCTATGTCCCATAGAAACTATATACTTTAGACTGTCCCTTGGCCCATAGGTTCTGACACAATCTTACAATTCGATTTGAGCAAATTTTATGCATCCCAAGATTTGGGTTCCTATAATGTCTAACAATTCTTCTATTGGTAGTTCTCATAATTTGGTGATAAAAATGCAGATGGCATCCCTTCAGAACATGTGTGGTCCCCAGAAAAAGGAGTTATTGAAGGTGGATGTGGGCGGCGGAGGAGAATTATGATGAATGAAGAAAAACAAAAGGCTTTGCAAGAAGCCAGGAAATTTGACTCTAGCAATCCCTTTTTCATAATTGTTGTGAAGCCATCTTATGTGTGCAAGTTATACAACATGGTGAGCTTCAAATCTCTTAATCTTTCATCTTTGGTGAAAAAAAATGAAAATCTATGCATCTGTGTGGTGCCCCCCTCCTTTTTTATTTTGAAATAGGAAAATGTTTTAAATTTCAAATTACTATTTTGAAGTCCTATGGGACTTGATCATTTTTTCTTTTCTTTTTTTGGTTTCCAAAGCTAGTGTTGGCCTTCCACATTATCGATTTATATTGTTCAAATTGTAGGCCTTATTTTAGAATTAGCATATCTAGGAGTAACCTTTCTCAACCTGGGAAGTTCGAATTTCAAGGTAGAAACCTCGTTGTCAACTGGGATTAATGGCACCCCTGGGCCTTATTTTAGAATTAGCATATCTAGGAGTAACCTTGATACTATCATAGCATTCAGCCACAGACCGCATAAAGTGCTCTCATGGTGAGAGCTTCATGTGGAGTCCAACCATGATCATGAGGTACAATGGGTTAGAAAGATCTAGCCATTTATACAGTGCTTATATGTATCAGTTTATTGATTTGTGCCCTTACTGCATTGAGATACGGTGCTACTTTTGCAAAGCAATAAAGAACATGGGTGACTGTGAATCCATACACATTTTGTATGTTATCACTTATTAATTACAGTGTCTAATTAAATATGTCTATCAATTATTTCATGTTAACTATAATATTTACTAGTTGTTACAAAAACAAAGGGTTATTATACAATTTAAAAAAAAAAAAAAAGTAAAAGGGTGAGTATTTCATTCAAAAAGGAGCCCAAAGAACAATATACAAAGAAGCCCACAGCCCGGGCAAGGCCAGAAGCAAATGTCAAAAATGCCAAAAGAATAAGAGCCAAAGGCCCAAAACACAAAAGGAGCCCCCAATGAGGCCGAACAACCAGGCTCAAACAAAATTAACTTGGAACATGCTTGAAAATCTCAGAATTCACGATGGAATTATGATCGCTTGGAAGGGTAGTATTATCCCCATGGTAGACAATCCTCGGGCCATTAGGGCCAAAGTGATTAATGAGGGCCCTGATGGCACAAACATGGCCATGATGGGTCCAATTTTTAACAGTCGAGCAATTAATGATGGAGACAATTTCCTCAGGGAGTAGCAGCTGATGAAGGGGCTGATGCAGCTGAATGAGAATTAACAAGACTCTCTGCTTGAGTAAAAGGATGGTTAGAATATCATCCGATCCCACAGTAGAAGTGAGAAGAGGCCCAACTGTCTTAGTATTTCTGCAGTTGTAGATGGCTCCCAGCTTTGGATCCTCGGTTGTGAAGTGTTGGATAATGAGAGAGCCATGGTCCACAACCCGAGGCCTAGGAGGATCAGGAGGTTTGGGCATAGCAGGTAATGCCGGAGGGATATCCCAAGAAGCAGAAAATTGACCCCTTACCTTTGTTAGATCAGAGTTGGAGCATAGGAAATACATTCGATTTTTGATATCATGTATGATGTTCAGGAAGATCTGGTTGTGATTGGAAAAAGAATTACCGAAGATCCTGTTGTTTCTTTCTTTCCATACATGCCAAATAAGTACCGGTAAAGTGACTCTAGCTGCAAGCTTCTCAAGTTGTGGACCATAAGAGAAGAGTCCTCCACGATGTTGTTTGATTGGGAGGAGAAGTTGAATTTAGATAGCAGAAGTTGCCAAATTTGCCTAGAGAAATAGCACTGAAGAAGGTGAGCATCAGACTCCACCGCAGATTAGCAAAGGGTGCAGGTTACATCACGGACCAGACCCAAATTGTGCAATAAGAGCTTTGTTTTTAGGCCGTTGTTGAAGTAGAACCAAGACATAGTAGAATGACGATTTAAGCAACTTAGAAACCAAATATGATCAGTCCACTGTGGGTCATCCATGTTTCTGTAATTGATTTAGATAGTCGACCGAAATACTAAAATGCCCATCATCGCTAGCAATCCAATACCACATGTCAGGGATGAGATGGATAGGAATAGAAGCATCATTGATCATATTCTAAATGATTGCTAAAACAGGGAAAGTTGCCACAGGCAGGTTCCAGCTACCGTTGTGGATAAAATGACTGACAGTACACTCTAAGGGCAGCCCAAGGTCATACATCGGTCTCCCACCATACTGCTCTAAGAGAATGAACCCAGGCTTAATCCAGGGGTCGAGCCAAAATCTCGCAGATTGCCCATTACCAATGACACATAAGACGTGTTGCTTGGTGATGTCCCTGATAGAAAGAATAGATCTCCATGCCCAAGAAGCATCATGTTTGATCTTCACTTGCCAGATCGAATGCCTTTTCAAATACTTCTTAGTAATCCATCTTATCCAAAGATTGTCATTCTTGTTGATGATACCCCATAGTTGCGTCATAATGCATGCTTTATTTATTGCCGAAATACTTCTAAGGCCCAATCCACCTTTTGATTTTAGCAAGCAGAATTTATGCCAGCCAATGGTGTGCAACTTCCGCTTGTTGGTAGAGCCCCATAGAAAGTCCCACATGATCGTCTCAATTATTTCCAAGCAAGTTTTTTGCAACAAGAAAGAATTTGTTCAATAAATATGAAGATTGTTGATAGTCGACCACAACAATTCTAATCTTCCAGCGAAGGAGAGGAGAGAACCCGACCGCAGCAATTCTAATCTTCCAGCAAAGTAAAAACTAGACTTAGTTAAGGTGAATGCGCATTAATGCTAGGTGAGGCACAAAATAGGTCTAGGGCACACGTAAGATGCACCTTTGACTACTATGAGCCTAACATAACTTGACTCAATTTGCTCGAACCTGATCCAACCCAAGCCAAATTTTTGTATGAATGGATAAAAAAAATGACAATCTAGGCTTACTAGTGTGATGCATAGGTTAAAATCATTGTGGTAAAGACATGTAAGAGAATGAACATGCTAAATGATTTTGGGTAAAAAATCTCAGGTTACTTTAATCCTGCAATGCTTTGTTTTGGTTTGGATTTGATGGGAGTAAACATGAAGTATAAATGGGATAACTATTTGTATACATGGAACATTCAATATAAATTCTTGCATTTATCTGAGGTATACAAGCTAACTAATCTGTGTTTGCAGTATATCGAATCTAAAATTTTCAAAGATCATCTCAAAAGTCGACCAAAGAAAGTCATTCTGGAGCTTTCAGATGGCCAAAAATGGTCAGTTAAAATCCACTACACAAAAAATGCAGCTTACTTCTCTGGAGGGTGGAATCTATTCGTGTTGGAGAATAATTTAGGAGGAGGAGATGTATGTGTCTTTGAGCTAATCAAGGGAGAGAAATTTGTGTTCAAAGTTTTCATTTACCGAGTTGACGACAAAGCACAGAAACTGGCCAAAAAGAGACAAAAACATGCCTGAATAGTACGTTTCCACTTTTTGCACTGCATTTCTATGCTGTTGATGTTTACAGATGTAAGTTCGATGCTTTTTTACTATTTGAATTTGTCACATTGCAAACTTTCATTTAGGAGCAGGGATCCAAGTATCGGTGGATACGTATTGACCAATACATATCATTTTTAGGCTATCCAATATGTTTCAGCCGATACATATCATATATAACCAATTCGATCACTTATTGCTGATACTGTGGCTGAGATATTGCTAGAAGGCAGAAATGCAAAACTAATATTACACTATTTTGAAATTCATGACATGTTAATTTGGACAAGGTGAAACGATTTGGGATTTTGAGTTTTGATTTAAAATGCATGCAGGTGCTGCTATTGGAAGGTAGGAGAGTATTTTGTGAAGAAAACTTGCACTTTGTTAGCTGCTTTACTTGTCATTGCTTGTTCTTCTAATGTCACAAACTTCTTGTGTTAACCTGCATCATATCTTACTACAATAAATAGGGTCTATATTTTTCTTCTATTGGACGCAATAGTGTTCAATTATGCTAGAGATAAACCATTAAACCCTACCAACTAGACAAGAACCTGTAGCACAATTGGTCAAGGTTCGTGATTGTAGTCTAGAGGTTATGGATTCAAGTCCATGGGCGTCAGAAAAGGGAGATTGACAAATCAAAATATCAAAGCCTACCCTAAATAGATGGGATAAATGTCTTGCAGATGATATGATGATGACAAACCCTAGCAACTAAGTGGACATCTTGACAATTGTCTAATTTATTTTCAGTGAATATTGAAAATGGGCAATTGCCAATTATGGTATCCATAGTTCAGATTCAAGTGATTTGCCAAGATTCCTTTCATTTGTGTACTTACATAATCAAACAAAGAACCAGGGTAAGCGGTAAGCGGGGAGGAGTCTTATGTGTTGAACGTGAATTGAACACAAGACATCTTATGTTTTAGTCAGATTCTTGGCCATCACGCCAACACTTGACGGTTAACAAATCTCCACTACTAAAACATAATCACTATAAAAATTAAGTCTAAAAATTTGGCAAATAAAGATATAGTAGTTTGGGGAGGTTGGTTATACAAAGTATGAATCTAATTCAACTTAAATTAAAAAGGCCTCATGTGTTCTTCTAATACTGATTATTTGTATAATCACCTATCAAAAACACCCAATTAAGTATAACCCACAATTTATTTAATAGGAAATATGGTTAAAGAGTCTCATTAGATTTTACAATGAAACATGATTTCTTTATTGAAACAAATTTTAAAACTATGAAGAGGTGGCCTCACAGTCAAGACGTTTGTTTCATGAAACGAGGTTTTGAGTTCAATTCACGCTTAATCTCTTGAGGTGCCTAAATTATGTGTGTATTAGGAGGTTTATACATATTAGTGGGATTAGTCTCATCTTCAATGTAGGGTGGTGATATCTATATTATAAATAAAAAAAAAATTATAATAAAATAAGGAGGGCTGCAACATGGGTTGGGTGGGCCAGGTTTTTAGACTGCCCAGGCTTGCGCCTGAATTGTAATTAAAGGGCTTGAGCCCAGGCCAAGATGGAATTGTATTTGTAGGATCTGCTCATGATTTCAAATCTAAAACGTATATTCAGGCTTATTTCGGCCTAAAATGAAAATATTTTGAATTATTCTATTAATTATATATTATAATTTTATATTTACAAAATATTGATTATAATTATAAAAAATATAATTTTACATTGGGTGTAGCTCAACTGGTTACCTTCCGCCTTAGGAAGCGAAGGGTTGTGGGTTCGAGTCCTCATGGCTTTCTTGGTGTGTCGTAGAATCAGTTAAATTACTATTCAAATTTAGACTTTTGGGTCAAATTCATACTTTCATGTACTAGGCCTACTTCAACTCGAATTTTATTTCAGCTTTAACATTTTAAGCTAAAAAAAAAACCAGCATGAGCCAAGTTCAATATGATTGGAAGGAATAATTTGTTTTTTTGTCTTAGACTGAATTTTTAGTTTAAATGAGTTTGTTAGCTCATCCATATAGGGTGGCAAGTTTGGACCTTAGTATAGGGTGGGACTTGGTTACAGGTAATATCAGATTTCTTGTCTAATCTAGGTCAAATTTCTTGTCTAATTTGACTCGATTTGACCTGAATTTTTTAATTAACTCGAATTTTATGTTATTAAACTCAACTCCACCCTAATTTCTAAAAAAAATTGGAAATTACAAAATGGGAGTAAAAAATTTATTTTAATAAAAAATGAAAGAAAAGAGGACTTCCCTCTAACATGGGGCCATTGGGCTATGGGAATTGAGGTAATAGGCTAAAAAAAATTAATTTGGATAAATAATTACACTAAAATCAATGAGTAAAAATAAATATATTATATAAATATTTTTTTTATAAATCATGCAGCACTTGCAGACACTCGGTTTTCCTACCTCTACACACCCGAATCTGGATTTTCATGACAAATTATCATTTTACTCCCGCGTTTCCAATCATTCGAATGAATGCCCGGTTCATTTTGGCATTTATTCGAATGAATGTCCAAGTGTAATTTCAATTCATTCAAATGAATGGGCTGAACAGTAATACGGAATACTGCTCAGCCCCATTCATTCAAATAAATAAATAGTTTCAAGTATTCATTCGAATGAATGGGCCTCATTCATTCGAATGAACATAATTTCAAGTATACATTCGAATGAATGGGCTTCATTCATTTGAATGATTGCTACAGTAGTAGCATTATTTAAATAATAAAATTTATTTTAAAACTGTAAAGTTATTTTTTGAGCAGTGTGTATTTTCAAAATTTCTCAAATTAAATATCTGGACTAATTACGATAATCTGATAAAAATACTTTAAGAGTTTAAGGTCTTTTGACACTCCTAAATATTTAAAACACAGTATTTTACAAATAAAGATATCCCTAAGCTGTGCCGAAAACACATTTGGAAGTGTCAAAAGACTTTAAAGTTTTAAAGTATTTTTATCAGGTTATCGTAATTAGGCCGGATATTCAATTTGAGAAATTTTAGAAATACACCGTGCTTAAAAAATAACTGTCTATGTTTTAAAGAATATTTTATAACATCGGCAACATAGACAGTTATTTTTTAAACACGGAATATTTCTAAAATTTCTCAAATTAAATATCTAAACTAATTACGATAACCTGATAAAAATACTTTAAAACTTTAACATCTTTTGACATTTCCAAATGTGTTTTCGGCAAAGTCTAGGAATACCCTTATTTGTAAAATACTGTATTTTAAATATTTAGGAGTGTTAAAAGACATTTAAATCTTAAAGTATTTTTATCAGATTATCGTAATTAGTCTGGATATTTAATTTGATAAATTTTGAAAATACACATGGTTCAAAAAATAACTTTAAAATTTTATCATAAATTTTATTATTTAAATAATGCTACTACTGTAGCAATCATTCGAATGAATGAGGCCCATTCATTCGAATGTATAGTTGAAATTATGTTCTCATTCATTCGAATGAATGCTTGAAACTATTTATTTATTCGAATGAATGGGGCTGAGCAGTATTCTGTGTTACTGTTCAGTCCATTCATTCGAATAAATGTCAAAATGAACTGGACATTCATTCGAATGATTGGAAACGCGGGGGTAAAATGATAATTTGTCACGAAAATCTAGATTCAAATATGTAGACGTAGGAAAACCGGGTGTTTGTAAGTGCTGCCAAAAAAAATTATTTATAAAAATAATATTTATATAATATATTTATTTTTACTCATTGATTTTAGTGTAAAACCGAGTGGCTACTGCCATGGCCATCTAGGCATTATTTTAAAGTTGAATTTTCTTGATTGAAATTTAAAGGTTGGAAAGTCTTTTCTCCAAACACCATCCAATCTTCTTTTCAGCCAACCATTTTCTTTCTCGCCTTATCCAAATTCTCTCCTCTCAATCCCCAAACAGAGCCTCCTCTCAGTGTCTCTTTCCCCTTTGTTCTCACTACTCTTTCAATCTTCCCCCTTTGCTCTCTCACTACTCTTTCAGTCTTCTTACTACTACCCACAGAAACAACAAGAAAAAGGTGATCAATCAATCATCTACCATCATTAACTATTTTCATTAGCTTCTACTACTTCCCATCTTCTTTCTTTTAATCACAATTTCTAGTCTTCTGTAATTCTATTAGTTTGGATAGATTATTATCTATTAAGAGTGGATCTGAGGTGAATACAGATATTGGTAATACCAACTCTTTGTCTGAAAAACTATATTGGTAAAATTGGATCAAATTTCATTCAAAATTTGATCAAACTGGCCGATAGGACCAGGTTACAATTTTGGCTAACAGTCAATATGGTCCAAATATGGGCCGATTTTTTTTTCCGCCAGACCAAAAGTTGATTGATCTTTCTTAAAATTGCCTAATTGTTGATTGTTTGTTAGGATAAAATGGCATCCATCACACTTTCTCCAGCAGCATTTGCAGCAACAGCCACTGCGGGTTCTGCTAGCAATTCATCAACTCAAAGGAGAAAGGGAAGTGTAGTTTATATAGGAGGACTGAATTCCTTTGGTGGACTGAAAGCACACAACAACATAGCCTCCTTAGGCCTTCCGGCATGCGCCGACCGGTCATTCGCTGCCATCATGAGCTCTTTGAAGTCTCCATCTCAAGGCAAAGGCAAAGGTGGTGGAGCTCTCTCTTCAACTTGCAATGCTGCAGATGAAATTTTCAGGATTGCCGCAATCATGAACGGTCTTGTTCTCGTCGGAGTTGCGGTCGGATTCGTTCTGCTTCGAATTGAAGCAACATTGGAAGAAGCTGAATGAAAATTATAAAGAAAAAAAAATAGTATGCTGTTATCAATCTAGTGAGTCTCTTTATTTTTCTTTTGATTATTTTTTGCAATGTAAAACTTATTGGTTTGGTGCAATTCGCAAATTGGGTTTGGTTTAGAATTGAATTTAACTATAGTTATATGATCAGTCATCAAAATTCTTCCGGTTAAAAATATTTGTTGTTACTCGGGCGAGGTGCAACAATAGTTTAAAAATTCAAAAAAAAAAAATTCTAGAAAGAGTAAGTCTATTTAACTTGATTTAATAGGAAGTTGAATCGAACAAGTCAACAAATTGAATTTTTTTTTAATCAGATAGAAAATTTGTTTATGTTACCAAACTCTGTTGCATTTTGAGTCTTAAAGTCTTATTTTTGAGTTTTTAAACTTCGGCTACAACCTTTTACCTGAGTTAGAACTTTCAGGAAAATAGTAACTGCTACATTAGGTTCTGTGGCCATAAAAATTACAGAAATGATGCAAAGGGGGTTGGTTGTCCTTACAGGAAATTCTTGAATTCAATTTAAGCTCAACACGTCAGTAGACCAGTAGCTTATTCTACGTGTAGAAAATTGGAAGGTTTATATATCTCAAAAATTAGTCATTAAATGTCTTCTTTTAAATATCAAACCTTGGCCATAAAAGAAAAAATTATAGAAATTGGATATTCTTATTCATTTATTTCGTGGTTGTTACTCGTTACAAAAATATATATAAAAGGTGGGATGGACCAAGAAAAATCAATCATTTGAAAGTTGAGGTCAGTGGTAAGCTGAACCTGACTTTCAAATTTTGCTGAGATCAGAAATATTGATTGGGACATTAATGTGCGAAAAATTTGTGACCAAAATATTGGTCATTACGGTTTATTTTGGGCCCCAATTTTTATATTTATTTTGTCCAAAATTATAAAATTTCAGCTAAAATAGACCAAAGTGTGGACCCAATTTGGCATGAAATCAGCCTTGTCAAAACTTGGGTAATTTCTAGTAAATCCAAAATTTTACGGTTTTCTCTTTTAAGTAGAAGCTCAGACTGAAAATATCAACCAGACCCATTTTTGCCGATGATGATTTTGTCAAAATTTTCAAGAAAAAACTTGATATTTTCCCATTTTCTCATTTCAGTAGGTAGTTTAGACTGAAAATATCAACCAAAATTTCTCTAATAAACCACTCGGATTGAAGATAAAAATGTGCATAAATAGCTAAGTTACCTCAACTTTTACTTGAATAGGACACTCACTTATCTTTTTTTTTTATCATTTTACACTTCATTTCCTTTGTTTTAATTACCAAAATGCCATCATTTCATGGGTAACACAGGAAAAAAACAAGTGTCCTATTTTATTCCTGTCACTGCTCTTATTTAGGTTCTTGCTTTAACCAAATAGATTTGGGCTAGGTCGTAGCGCTCTTGCAACCTTTTGGCAAAGTAGGCTAATGGAGCAAGCCACCTTCCTATCGCAATGGTATGGGTTTACCGCTCTAAGGCATTGAAGTCTAAAGCAATTAATCTGTTTAAATTTTTAACTTTAAAGCATCGAATAATAGTCTCATGTTTAGGTATGAATGAGATTCTCACGTCCATTGTAATAGGGGAAAATTAAGGATGTATATAAGACTAAGTCACTTTACCTATCAGGCTATCAGGCTAGTATTTTAGGCTAAAAGTTCAATCGTAATAGTAGTATCAAAGTCAGGTTCTTCAAGTCATCGCATGTGAACTTAGAAATCTCCTAATTGAATGGGATGGTTGATGACGTTCTATCTACTGAAAAGGTTCGTTCGAAGGAGAGATTGTTGGAGTGCGAACGAGAGTCCCACATCGGTTCGGTTGTAAGAGAAGAAAACTAAAAACTCTTATATATAAAAATGAGTCACTTCACCTATTAAACTAGTCTTTTCGGCTAGAATGACTTGTTCACAATTTAGGGGTATAATTTGAGCCAATTTTAAATTAAAAAAACTTAAAAAGAAAAAGGTTACGTTGACCTGGATACAAGCTGGGTCATTTTTCGGTTCTAAAAATTCATATATGAATTATATTCGGATAATGCTGATCCTAGATTCCTAGTACATGAAAGCGGTACCTTAGTCTGAAAATCTAAATTGAAGCTATTATTTATATAATTTAAGCAAATAGTGCAATCAGGTGCATGGTTCCCATTTGAGGCTCATTTATTGATGAATCTAATTTTTTTTAAAAAATTATTTTATTTTTTAATTCATATCTAATTTGCTTGCTATTTTTGGTGCATCTTTACTGATAAATTTAGGCGCCCCATATAGACACCCAGTTTTTCTACCTTTACACATCCGATTTCAAAAAATTGGGTGAAATTACCATTCTACCCCTCCATGTTCTATCATTCGAACGAACTGCCAGTGTAATCTCTGTTCGTTCAGATGAGTATACTCATCTGAACGAACAGAACAGTGCAATTTCAGTTCGTTCGGACGAATAAATATATATAAGTTTATTCGTTCGAATGATCAGTTTGGATATAGCTTAAAAATAGTATGCTCCTTTGATGAATAAACAATGTAACATGGTAAATGTCAAAGAATGCTGGAGTAAATATGGTGCACAAGACACACAATGTGACATGGTAAATGTCAAAGAATGTTGGAGTAAATGTGGTGCACAAGACACACAATGAAACATGGTAAATGTAAAGAATGCTGGTGTAAATGTGGTGCATAAGACATACAATGGAGAGCTAGTTCTGGAGATACCAAGTATCAGTCAGCAATTCCTGAAAATAATTTTGGCAACTCCTACAGTATAGGTTCTTAATGTGCTATTTCGGATTCTGTCCTGAAAAATGAAAGCAGTGTCATGTTTGCTGACAGATCTCAAAGCAAATCAGTTAAATATGGGGATGTAGCCAAAACATGGGCCAAGTCTGAAGATAACAAACTTGAGAAATATGGGATGCAGCAAAAATATGGGCCAAGTCTGAAGAGGACAAGCTTGATGAAGTGAATGAGAATGCGCATTCGTTCGAATGATCTAAGTAATCATTCGAACGAACGAACATATATAAGTTCACTCGTCCGAACGAACACATCAGTGTATTTCAGTTCGTTCGGATGAATATGTGTTCGTTCGGATGAGTATATTCATCCGAACGAACTGAAAATGAACTGACAATTCGTTCGGATGATAGAATACGGAGGGGTAGAATGGTAATTTCACCTTATTTTTTGAAATCGGATGTGTAGAAACAGATTTTTCAGGTGTCTGTATGGGGCCGTCTAAATTTATCAAGATAAGTAAATATATTTAACCAATAATTTATTTTTTATATTATAAATTAAGGACAAAAATGATTCAATAAATGTTATTTTTTAGTATATGACAATTTGCATAAAAAATATTAATTTATTAAATTTTTTTAATCAAAAGATAAAACCCACACTACTACTGCAGCTAGTCAAAACGCTCCAAGAAATTTCAGCATGGACATTCGCCAGACTTGCATTTAATAATAATTTATTTATAGATTTCATAACGGGCCAAAGCAGTTTGTCCCTCCAAATAAGCGTCATGATGGTTTAGTCAGATACCTTTCTTCCATCTTTTAATTTCCATGACTGCTTGGACAAGATTACTTATTCGAAACTAATGATAAGGAAATAATACAACTTATGTCCTATTTTTATGGCGGATTTAGTATAAATGATGTTGTTCTTCAGATAAATTACAGTAAATTTGAATTAATTTATAAATTTAATTAATGAAAAGTTTTAAATCTCAAAATCTCATTATATTTCCTTCTCTAACTGAAGATATCTACGGATCTCATCTGTAGAGAACTTTATTCGACTAATTTTTTGAAGCATATGTACACATTTCTAGATATATCGGGTATAAATGATGAAGAGTAAAATCCTATCAAAAGTGATTCAAAGGAACCTGAGAATGAATCAAAATCAAAACCTCTCTTTGTGAGGAGAGTTTTATGATCGTTGGACCAACTCCATTTGAATTAATCTCATTATAATTATTAATAAATCTTAATATCAACTATTAACTTAAATTAATGAAATAAATATTTTAAATGACGACGATGATCAATTATTTATTATTAAAATAAAATATTATGATATAAGATAAACTAAAAGGCTCGTGATGTATTTCAATATAAAAGAAACTGACTTACAAATTTTAAGATTCAATAATTATCTTAAATAAAAGATAAACTCTATATATATATAATTTATTCAATTTTATTATAATTACAGTAATGGAGAGCTCACCTACCTATTCACACAAAATGGTCATAAGTCATAACTATACCAATTTATTTGCCTTTCGTGGTTATGTTCACAAAAGGTTAAATACTTTCTGTTTCATCAAATTATGCCTCTTGGTGGTGGTTTTTCATCATGTCTTTTCAGATCATTTAGTGGGACTGTTGTCCACTGTTATTTCTTTGCAGCTTTGTTGACTTTTCTATGAAAATATTTTAAAAATTGAAAATTTTAAAGGCCCATTAAGAGAACACGTGTCATCATATTTAAAAAAGTTACCTTATACAGCCAGAACATGACTGAATCCTCTCCAAGGGGAGTGAATGGGATTGAATACATCAATAGTCACTGTCCTAAATAATGAAACTAGTTTTTATTTTTGACTCATGCTACATAGTAGTTGATGGTAAGTATGTATTTGAAGGGTACGGTCTAGAGCTAAACTTAAAATAAAATTAAATAGTTTGCATTTGCATAGAAATCATTTGGTTCAATTCAATGCAAAACAAACAACTTACCCCAACATAGAGTAAGATGTAGGATGATAAAGGAATTCTTGCTCATGACTAACCTCCAAGTTCTATTTTTCATCAAATAATGAAATTTCTTAAGAGCATCATCCTATTTCACCGTCATAATGGTAAGGATGACAACAAATAATGTCATTTGAGACGTATCTTTTTACATCTTCAAAACTTAAATTGTTTATAAATTTAAAAATGCAGAGACATATCTTGTTTTGGGTCTAAATGGGATAAATTGTGACGCTCAGATCTAGACGACTAAGCCCAGGCATCCAGACCCAACAGCTACTAGAGAGTGCAGAGAGAAGGAGAGAGTTGGGTGTGTAGGAATTTGTCCCACATTGCCCAAGAGTCACAAATTTCAAGAGTTTATAAGAGAGAGCACCCTCTATCTAAACAAAACGTGTTTTGGGTTTAGAAGTGATTCAGACTCAATACAAAGTTGTATAGGTCTTTTTAAACTCAAAGCATTTAATTTATTTAGCAGTAGATCTAATAGTTTTAACAAAAAATTAAAAATAAATATATTTTTATATTTAAATTTTAAAAAGTGAATTCTATGTATCTCAGATAACTTTATTTAGCATTAGAATATGTCTATTTAGAAGTTGATAGAAGTTTGGCGAATCTTCTAAAATCAGCAACTGAAATATGGCAAACCATTGCTTGTCACTAAGGTGACAAGTAGTAGGAACCTGTTGGCAACACCATAGGGTAACTAGTCAAACCATATATTGCTCATTTTGCGTCATTGCTTCATTGATAAGTTTCATTCAAACAATGTGCACTTCTGTGGCCCATCTTATGTGTGAAGAGTCTTTGATAATTCTTCTAATGCAATGATAAAAGTAAGTTGAAATAACCAGCAAAATCAACCTGCACTTCCGATTCAAACAATTATTTTTAAATCAAATAAAATAATAGGATTTATTTTAGTAGAATTTAAATTGATTTTTAAAGTAATTTAATTTTTAGAACAATTCGCTTCTTTAATTATTATAGTTCCTTTTTTTTTTTTCTCTTGTTCAAACTTCATAGTGCACCTAAGTAGTACCTAACCAATCCTCCAAGCATGCACAAACTTCCCTATCCACACACACTAGATTACGTTTCGAGAGAGTGGTCCTCTGAAGTAACTTGAATGAACTCATAAATGTGTTTGATGATTCCTCTAAAAACTTTAACTCTTTAGAAAAAAAATACATTCTTTTTGGTGCATGTCATTCATTAATCGTAAAATTAATGTTGTTTATATCGTACAACTCACTGTACTTTGCTGGCATCAAAACTTTTATTTTTATTTTTGTTAAAAATAAACTAATCTCAATGCAGAAAGACTCCTCCTCCTTAGAAGTTCTAATATCTTTATCTGAAAAACTTGGATTTTCAAAAAAAAGGAAAAACTCTTATTCTACAGAAAAAAAAATGAAAAGATTTTTCAGGAAAAAAAAAAAAAAAGTAAAAACTTGGCATGCAATTTTAAAGTTTTAAATATTAGACATATCAAATATTAAGTCTAAATCGTATGATTGAAATCGAGTGAAAATGAAAAATAAAAAGAATCAATGATAACCCATTCAATAACTCTGTAACGAAGTCGATTTTTAAAACCATATGCAATTCTCTATCCCATTGTTCTTCTGCCACATTACCCATTAATATATGTACCACTCTATTCTATCATTCTCACCATTTCATCCATTTCAAAAAGGAAAAAGAAATGTTCCCTTTATCTGACACTGATATTGTAATACCCCAACCAAAATTAGCGTATAATTACCTTATTAATTATAGTTGACTGTATTTAGTGCTAGTTAATCTGAGAGATTAACAAATGGCTTTCTATAGAGTCAAAGTTGACTCGACCACGAGTTTAGAGTACTTGGACCCAACTCGTTAGTGTAGTGGGAAAGTTGAAATTTTTCTAAACCCTCTCTGGTCGAGACCCTTCAATAATCTGTGTTGGAAAATAATTATTTGAGGTGTTAAACATATACACACACACTTGTTAAATGGGTCGAGCTCTTGCAAGATGCTGCATTCTGTTTGCTTTGACTTAATGCATTTAAGGTGAGTGGGATTCCTCAACAGGGTTGAGTGGATTCCCTGGACCTATATAGTTGGGTTGAGTGGGATACCCCAATGAGTCAAAGAAACAATGATATGCATTAGGAATTGAAATAAAAGAATATTTGCCACATGTTTCGTTATATATTTCGACTGCATTGTAACTTTAATTCTCTATCGCATGCTATATCTATAATAGTTTGAGTTCTCTTCACTAGGCTAGAAGCTTACGTGTACCTCAATACAGGACAAGGTCTGAAGGCAGCGGAGGACTTCCTGTAACGACCTAAGTGTGGAACCTTTGAATTTTACTAAGTTGGTTAGGAATAGAATTTACTTAGACTTTGTCATGTAATTATTGTCTAAGTTTACCACTTGGATCCAAACTTGTATGTTATATTTGTGCATTGTTATGCAATATATAAAGAACTTTCGTGATAGTTTAGCTTTATGGATCAATGGTCTCTTCATGGGCTTCGGTAGATCCGAGACCAGGGACATTCTAAGTTTAGGGATTAGTAAAAAAAAAAAAAAATTTGTCTTGTTCCGGGCCCACATATCGGGTCGGGGTGTGACAATATGGTATCAGAGCTTTAGGTTCAGCTCTCGGACTGTGAGGGGCCATGCATGTTTAGAGTGTAGTGTGGGTGTGAGTATTAGTGTTACCCCTATATTTGATTACCTTGTTCCCTTACTAACTGTTGTTTTATTCTTGGACAGAGATGTCTGATAATAAAATTCCAGCTCACGTAATGGGAAAGGGCACACCCGGGAGTCCGCTGACGTTGTACTCCTCAACTAGTGATTCTAGTATGATGGTTTGGACCTCAGGATCACCTCCATCAGATATAGAGTCCCAACTGAAGGAAGTCATAGAAATCTCTTCCACTACTTCCTATGAACCAGATACCCCATCTCACTATCGGTCATCTACCTCACCTTCAATGACTAACACTGAACAAAGTGTCGAACCTGAACTTGAGCATAAATCTCCAGTAAACCAACAACCAATAACACACCTTCAACCAGTGATTCCACCAGTAAATCCTCCAGCACCAGTTGAAGCACCAGTTTTTGCCCCAAAACCTTTGATCAATGTAGAACCAATGCCTGCTCCAGTAGAGGAACCAGAGCCTTTTGACCTGAATGTACCTTTACCAACATATGAAATATATGTTCAGCAAGGGCCAATCCCCAGGTGCACTAACTGTTTTCATTTGGGGCATGTTGCTTCCTTTTGTCCACTATCTCCCAACCATAATTGTCAAATCTGTGGTGTTTTTGGACATTATGAGGATATGTGTTACTATGTGAGGTTTAATGTTCCAGTTCGATGCAGCTTTTGCGGAGAACACAATCATCTTCTTGGAGCATGTCCATTCTATAACCCAATATCCTCTTCAGATGATGACTCATGGTAGAAGTAGTTAGGGAGTGTTTGAGAGGAAAAACACTGGATGAGAGAAACTTTTTGGAACTTGCATAAAAGACTTGTGTATAGGGGGGAAGATGTTTTGGGTAGCAAGAAGAAAACCTGTGTATATAATCTTTTGTAACTCTGAAGGCTATGTATAAGTTTCAGTATTATGAAAGAATATGTATATACAAGTATGTTGGGTTATTATTTTGTGTTGTGATGAGTTATATTATGAATAATACAGATGCTCGTAGTATACCTCTTTATGATTTATATTGTAATTAGTATGTTAATAGTAGGTGTGTTTGTCAGGAGATGTCAGAAGCATCCCGACATTCTGTAAGTTTAGGAGAAAGCGTGACTCCTCCCTTGGAAGACCAAGGTGAACATATCAACCAGAATGAATCTGTTGACCCAGTACGCATCGCGTTGGAGGCATTTCAGCGAGTAGCAAACGATCTCCGACGACCACAGAATTGAAACCTCGGAGAAAGAGTTGCAATTGCTGCTAAGGATTTTAGGCGGATGAATCCACCGACTTTCTCAGGAAGTGCGGATCCAGTGGTGGCAGAGACGTGGCTCAACAAGATTAGTCGTATATTTGACAATCTAGCCATCGCTGACGATCTCAAAGTGACCTTAGCAACCTACCAATTGGAAGACAATGCTTACAAGTAGTGGGAAGTTAAGCATTTGGCTAGAAACCGTGAACCGATGAGTTGGACAGCATTTTCAACGGCTTTTCTTGCCCGCTACTATCCTAAAGTGGCAAAGGACGCCAAGAAGAAGCAGTTTATGGATTTAAAGCAATGATCTGACACTGTGGCCCAATATGGCTCAAAGTTCTTCGATCTTCTTCAGTATGCTCCACATATAGCAGCTAATGAAAATGAAAAGATTCAACACTTTTCGAATGGACTTCACCCATTTCTGCAGCGTCAGGTGGTTGGGTTGGATCTGCCTACTGTGGAGGCAATACTGGACCGTGCTTCAATGGTGGAAGCTGTGGACACTATCAATCGAAATATGGAAAAGCCTCCTCAAGGCAGTGCTCAAAGGCCACCCCAGCCTAATAAAAAGAGAAGGTTTAAAGGATCATTTTCTGTGAAGGGTCAATCCTCTGTGGGTCAGGCAAGCAAGGCGGGACCCAAGATGCTGATTTGTTATGCATGTAACCAGCCTGGTCACACGATTAGACAGTGCCCGCAGTACAAAGTACCACAATCTAGTGAACGAGTATGCTTTTATTGCAAACAAGCGGGACATTTTATCAAAGATTGTCCCTATAATGGTAGTGGCAGTAATGTAGTGGAACCTGCTCAGAACGTGAGACCAACACAATCTACACCACAACCTTCCAGAGGCTCAATAGCGCCTGGGAATATGTCGCAGAGGACTGGACCAGGAAGGGGACCAGGACGTCCACAGACCACTCAAGGAAGAGTCTACACCATAGGGACTCAAATGGTGGAGCCAATGGATAATGCTGTGATGGAAGGTACATTATCTCTCTTCAGCCTTATGGCACGAGTATTGTTTGATACTGGTGCATCTCATTCTTTTATCTCTAGGACTTGTTGTGATAAGTTAGAATTGCAACCAGTAAACGCAAGAAAACCTTTAACAATTGTTTCCCCGTTGGGTAGAAAAGTAAGAGTAACTCAGGAATGCAAGTCATGCATTCTAAGATTAGGCGGCCTAGACCTGTCATACGAACTTTTGGTGATAGATATGACAGATTTTGATGTTATTTTAGGCATGGATTGGTTATCTATGCATCAGGCTGTGATAGACTGTTTCGAGCGGAAAATCCATGGGACTTCACTGCATGGGATAAGATTTGTGGAGAAATTAATACCTTATGACACCTTGAGAGTTAAGCTCTCTGGTCTGAAGGCGTATCCGGGTAGTATAGTGGCTAGCATGGGTTGGGAAGATGTAAAAAGTGTTGAGACAAAGTTTCCTCGGGTGGTGTGTGAATTCAGGGATGTTTTTCCAGATCAGCTTAGCGGGCTGCCTCCACGCCGAGAAATTGATTTTGTAATTGATCTACAGCCTGGAACATCTCCTATATCCATGGCACCCTATAGGATGGCACCGCAGAACAGAAGGAACTAGCTAAGAAAATTGATGAACTCCTTAAGCTTGGCTTTATTCGCCAGAGTGGTTCACCCTGGGGAGCGCTAGCACTTTTTGTAAAAAAGAAGGATAGGTCTTTGAGAATGTGTATTGATTATCGACCATTGAATCAGGTCACTATCAAGAACAAGTACCCGTTGCCAAGAATAGATGATCTTTTTGATTTGTTGAGAGGTTCAAAGTGTTTTTCAAAGATCGATTTGAGATCTGGATATCATCAGTTAAGAGTTAGGGAGAAAGACATTCAAAAAACTGCCTTTCGGACGCAGTATGGACTCTATGAATTTGTAGTTATGCCGTTTGGTTTAACGAATGCGCCAGCCATTTTCATGGACCTGATGAATAGGATATTCCGGCCGTATCTAAGGTAGTTTGTAATAGTATTTATCGATGATATTTTAATATATTCATCATCAGAAGAAGAGCATGAGTGTCATTTGCGCTTGGTATTGCAGACTTTGAGGGACCACCAACTATATGCCAAGCTGAGCAAATGTGAGTTTTGGATGACTCAAGTCCAATTCCTCGGACATGTAATATCAGCCGAAGGAATTTCGGTAGATCCAGCAAAGGTTGAGACAGTGATGAACTGGGAAAAACCTAAGAATGTCACTGAAATTCGAAGTTTCCTTGGATTAGCGGGATATTATCGAAAATTTATCCCCAATTTCTCCCAAATTGCTGTGCCTATGACTCATTTGACGCGGAAAGATGTCACATTCGAGTGGAATGAAACCTGTGAAATAGCATTTCAAGATCTAAAGGAGAAGTTAACCACCCCTCCGGTGCTAAATATACCAGAGCAAGGACGAGGCTATGAGGTATATTGTGATGCCTCTAAGCTCGGATTAGGGTGTGTGTTGATGCAAAAAGGAAAAGTTGTAGCTTACGGATCAAGACAACTGAAAGGACATGAGTAAAATTATCCCACTCATGATTTAGAGTTAGCAGCCGTGGTATTTGCATTGAGGTTGTGGAGACATTATTTATTTGGTGAGTGATTTACTGTCTTCTCTGATCACCATAGCCTCAAGTATCTTTTCACTCAGAAAGATTTAAACATGAGGCAACGAAGATGGATGGAGTACCTTGGAGATTATGACTTCGGACTTACCTATCATCCTGGAAAGGCTAATGTAGTGGCAGATGCCTTAAGCAGAAAATCTCGCAGTGATATTGCAAAAATGGCGTCACTACAATGGAAAATATTGGAATCTATGTCTGATTATGATTGGGAATTTATTGAAATGGAAGAACCAGCGCGTATTCTGAGTTTAGTGTTACAACCAGAAATAGTTGGAATAGTATTAGAAAGGCAGCAAAGCAACTCTGAAGCAAAGGAATTGAGAGTTCAGCTGTCGAACGGAATAGAATTAGATGGTTGGAAGATCAGAACAGATGAAGGTTTGACGTTTCAAGATAGATTATTTGTACCTAAATCAGAGAGATGCAGAGAGAAGGTACTAGACCATTTTCATCGTTCTAAGTTTGCAGTGCATCCTGGAAGCACAAAGATGTATCGGGACTTGCGTCGACAATTTTGGTGGAAAGGAATGAAGCGTGAAGTGGCAAACTTTGTATCCAAATGTTTGACTTGTCAACAAGTTAAAGCTGAACATCAAAACCTGGTGGTAAGATGAAGCCTCTTCCTGTGGCTAGATGGAAGTGGGAACACATCACTATGGACTTTGTATCAGGATTTCCAAAATCCACCAAATGATATGATTCTATATGGGTAATTGTGGACAGACTGACCAAATCAGCCCATTTTCTGCTGGTAAAAAGAAAAGATACCTTAACTACATTGAGTAAGTTATACGTTAAAGAGGTAATCCGACTACACGGAATACCAGTTTCTATAGTATCAGATAGAGATACACGGTTCGTATCTAGATTCTGGCAGGGATTGCAGAGGGAATTGGGTACAAAACTATATTTCAGTACAGCATTTCACCCTCAGACAGACGGTAAGCCCGAAAGAACCATTCAGATTTTGGAAGACATGTTGCGTGCATGTGTAATGGATATGCAAGGAAGCTGGGAAAACCACCTAGCGCTCATTGAATTTGTATATAATAACAGTTATCAGTCAAGTATACAAATGGCGCCGTACGAAGCTTTATATGGAAGACCTTGTAGATCACCATTGTGGTGGGCTAAGGTAGGAGATAAACCTCTGTTGGGACCAGAAATGGTTCGCGAAACATCAGAACAAGTTAAGATGATTAGACAACGGCTCAAAACTGCACAAAGTCGACAAAAGAGTTATGCTGATAAGAGGCGGAGACCTCTAAAGTTTGAAGTTGGAGATTTTGTGTTCTTACGTGTCGCTCCATGACATGGTATACAGAGATTTGGTCGCAAAGGGAAGTTGTCACCTCGCTACGTGGGACCGTTCGAGATCGTGAGGAGAGTTGGAGAAGTTGCCTACCAATTGGCACTACCTTCAAATCTGGAGAAAGTGCAAAGCACATTCCATGTATCAATGCTTCGGAAATACGAACCAGATCCTTCACATGTATTAAATATAGAAGAGATAGAAATTTCTAAAGACTTGACTTTTGAGGAGGTACCTATAGAGATTCAAGGTACGCGAACTCAAGTGCTTCGAAGGAAGAGCATTCCTCTAGTACAAGTCTTGTGGCAACATCATGATGCACAACACGTGACTTGGGAGCCAGAAGCGACGATGCGAAAGTTGTACCCCAGTTTATTTGCTAATTAAGGTATGAGTTTTTTTGAAATTTCGGGTCGAAATTTCTTTAAGGGGGATGAGAAGTAATACCCCAACCAAAATTAGCGTATAATTACCTTATTAATTATAGTTGACTGTATTTAGTGCTAGTTAATCTGAGAGATTAACAAATGGGCTTTCTATAGAGTCAAAGTTGACTCGACCCGAGTTTAGAGTACTTGGACCCAACTCGTTAGTGTAGTGGGAAAGTTGAAATTTTCTAAACCCTCTCTGGTCGAGACCCTTCAAATAATCTGTGTTGGAAAATAAATTATTTGAGGTGTTAAACATATACACTCACACACTTGTTAAATGGGTCGAGCTCTTGCAAGATGCTGCATTCTGTCTGCCTTGACTTAATGCATTTGAGAATGAGTGAGATTCCTCAACAGGGTTGAGTGGGATTCCCTGGACCTATATAGTTGGGGTTGAGTGGGATACCCCAATGAGTCAAAGAAACAATGATATGCATTAGGAATTGAAATAAAAGAATATTTGCCACATGTTTCGTTATATATTTCGACTGCATTGTAAACTTTAATTCTCTATCGCATGCTATATCTATAATAGTTTGAGTTCTCTTCACTAGGCTAGAAGCTTACGTGTACCTCAATGCAGGACAAGGTCTGAAGGCAGCGGAGGACCTTCCTGTAACGACCTAAGCTGTGGAACCTTTGAGTTTTACTAAGTTGGTTAGGAATAGAATTTACTTAGATGACTTGTCATGTAATTATTGTCTAAGTTTACCACTTGGATATCCAAACTTGTATGTGTATAATTATGGTGTGCATTGTTATGCATATATAAGAACTTTCTGTGATAGTTTAGCTTTTATGATCATATGGTCTCTTCATGGGCTTCGGCAGATCCGAGACCAGGGACATTCTAAGTTTAGGGATTAGTAAAAAAAAGAAAAATTTGTCTTGTTCCGGGCCCACATATCGGGTCGGGGCGTGACAGATACCTTCAATTTTTATTTTTTATTTTTAATTTACATGTAGATAATTGTGAGATACCAGCCAAAAACTCTAAGGGATGAACCCACTACCTCTACAACACACCAAAATTAGGCTATAGGGTTTGAACCCGCAACCTTTGGAAGGTCACCAGTTGAATTACACCCATGTGAATCATATCTTAAATTTCTTTAAAAACAAGTTACTAAAATTAAACCCTAACTAAAAATTAAATTCCAATTGCTAGGCTTTTACAAGTATAAAATACATGCATATCATAAGCTAGCCATAATATAAATCACCCTCTTCTTCTTTTCTTCCTCCTCCCTCCATTCTTTCCTTCTTCAACTCATATTCTCTAGGTCTTTGGTCCTTCGTTTCTTCTTCTCTTATTTTTTAAGTACACACATTCAACAACTATGGTTTTTTATTGGTAGATTAAATTTTATGAACTAATTTATGTTTATAGATGTACACTTTTGTTTTTTTAAATCATAGAGGTTCCTTTTGCCAAAGAAGACATGTGAAACATATTATTTTCCTTGTTTATTTTTTCGATTTTCAGCTTCAAGGAAGGCTAGTTTCCATGAATTACACATGTTCTTTGCTCATTCAGTCAATTCCTCTACTCAATCTGAGATTTTTTTTTCCTGAATGAAGATAGATAGCAGCTGGCTTTTACTTGATGTTGTAGGAATCATCCATGACTGTCAAGAGGTTTTTCATTTATGAATCTTGGATATGTTTTTACTGATATTGATTGTTTGAACGACATCATTTTTATGAAAGTTTTTCACACATATAGACAACCATCTAGACCTCATTTTCACCTTGTTCTTGCATTCATTTGGGCCATTATACAGAATGAGAACTGGGTCAGTTTTGCCTGATCTTTCTCTTCAGATCTGCCCCCCGATGGCAAGCGATGAAAATAGAGATGTGGGGTCAAATTGGTCCCTTGAAATTGCAGTCTTGAGTGAAAGGAACATGTCAAAGATGGAATCACTTTCTTCTTCTATACCCTAATGTTTGAGATACTGAGAATTTTGATCATATAAGATATTAGTGTGTTTTCACCTTTTAAATGATAAATTTGATCTCTCTTTAATTGATATTTTAGATATCTCTATTAATAGCCTTTTCTATGACCCATGTTTCTTACATTTGTATAGTCTATCGATGTTCCAATGTTCTATTTTTCTTTGAAATTAACATGACAGGAGCTACACCTAAATCAGTTCTAGAGTTAATGAATGTGAAGGACCTTACACTAGCTCATGTGAAGAGCCACTTGCAGGTAGTAATAGAAAAAATTATTATTATTATTATTATTATTATTATTATTCGCTTTTCACTTTGGAACTAATAAAGAAAATTATCAGTGTATAGTATTTTGGTGTTACTGTTCCTATTTTATTTGATAGAACTATTGTTTCTTAATATTAGCGTGAGATGAAGGAATAAAGACAAAATGACGTCTATAGAATAATTTTAGCTATATAGATTTCATATATTTTCCTCTCTTTGCTGTTCTTGCAGACGTATAGAACGGTGAATAATACTGACAAAGGAGGAGGTATTTGGATTTTTCCCCTTCACAGCCTTTCAACTTCTTTTTTTTATAGTTTCTATATTTTCACTAAATTTTAGAATTTTAGATTTTATCAGATAAATAGTGGAGATGTATAATGTCACAGTATTGTAGAAGAATGCAAGATTATTTTTTTTTTAATATTTAGCAATTATAAAATAAGGAAAAAGTGGGTTTCACTTTTTCTTCATTTATCTTTCTAAATTAAAATCTATTTTCTTTAAAGTAAGAGAATCATAGCTTCTGCTTCTCATTCCATCTCTTTTCTTCTTTCCTCCTTTAACCTTTTCATCTATAATTACCAAATAAAATACAGACAAATCTCCTAAATTTTCTCTTCGTTCAAATCATCTTGAATCTACCATGTTAAACTGAATGAGATTTTTTTTTAGATCTATCTTATTTATAGGTTAACTATTAAGAGTAATTACATAAATTTTAAATTCTAATTCAATAATTATTGTTCTCTCATCTCTCACTAGAAGAACGAAGTATAGCTATTCTCTTTTATGTTTAAACAAAACATGATGATTATAGATATTATATTCTTGTGAACCTCATTTTTTTTTTTTCATATTCTACAATTTGTGTCATGATGAGCTGAAATATAATCCTTTAAAACACATTTAATATAATCCTACACTCATCGTGCGCTTAACCCAAGAGGATAATATATTAGCCGATGATGGTCAACCCAATAGCACAGATCCCATTAGTGAAAGTGATGCGATGGCACTCAAACAAGAACTGAATAAAGAAGAAGACATGGGAGAAGTGCAGATTGAAATTGTTGTTTCCTCTCCTTTGAAAAAAAAGATGTGATCGACTGATCGAAGTAGTCTTAGTCCAGTCGGTGGACCCGCAAAACAAGGTTGGTGATGATAGCATGGTTGACACTGGGCAAAATATGAGGATGTGATACAGGCATCGGGTCCGACTCAAGCTCAGGTGAAGACAGTCCGATCCAATTGGACGAGGCTGACGAGTTGGCCCTCCAAGCTTACCATCGGATCGACAGACGGAAGAAGGGCCCACAAACGCAATCCATTAAAGCCCAACTTCAGAAGTTCAAGATTTGGACCCATTTAAAAACACTTAGGAAGTTGGAACTCTACGGTAATGGGACCCAAGCCCAACCGATGTTTGAAGAGAGAAGCCCAAACAGTTGAATCATCAGCTGACTTATCATGTGGGCAAGGCATTGAGAGATAATAAGGAGTGGAGGGACCCACCCAATCTTAAATTTTCTAAGTATCATGATTCATGAGCAAAGATTCAAAAATTGCAAAATTCGAATTTATGGAGAGTGAAAAACTTTTGGTTCAATCTTGGTCATTATTTTGCCATCACTTAGACTTTAATAGAAATCCTCATCACTAAAAATCTAAAATTTCGATATAAAATTCAAAAAACTTTAATCAATATTTTGATTCTGGCTATTTTTTTTTCTCGAACTTGTTTTTCCTTTTATCGATTAGTGTTTCAATGAACCATCATTATCTTTGAACCTCTCAATAAAATCATCTCGCTTAGCATGAAAATGTAATTAATTATTGAAATTTCCATTTGTCTAATTCACAGAAATGTTAACAGGAGATCTTGGTCATCGAATGGAGGAAAGGAAATACTTGCAGTCCATGTATCAAGGAAACTGCAATGACACAGCCCATTTAAAATGTGATGATATTGTTGATGAAGAAAGGAAAGTACTGAATAACAATTAGATTAGCATTGTGGTGCATGTAATTCATAACCAAACACACACTAATTTGAATTAAGCATTTATTTTAACATAAACAATCATAGAAAAAAATTGCTCGGGGCAGCCTCTCCCAATCACGAGATCTATTGGGCCTGGTCAGGTGAGCCGCATGCAAAGTAAAACTATGTGGACCCAGATGGAATTCAAAACGGACAATATCGTAATAGATGTCGAGTCGAGTTAGCACAAATATGTTATCCTTCAAACTTCTATACGATAATGAAACAGATATTTAGTTTTAGAATTTGTACTAATCCTATTTATTTAGAATATAGTTGTTAATTTCATTGCCCAAAAATATTACATGAGGATGTCGTCCTAAGCACCAGTGAATGCCAACTAACCTTGAAAGCAATACACCAATACACAATGCAGTCGTATTCCACGGATCCACGTTCAAATTCAATGTTTTATTATT
This sequence comes from Chimonanthus praecox, assembly GCA_022113865.1. Taxonomy (NCBI): domain Eukaryota; kingdom Viridiplantae; phylum Streptophyta; class Magnoliopsida; order Laurales; family Calycanthaceae; genus Chimonanthus; species Chimonanthus praecox. The sequence goes on from CM039086.1 coordinate 29,994,423, forward strand.
ATTATTATTTTAATACATTTGCTGTATCTTCTAATTAAATTGTACATGAAATTCATTTTTCACTAATTAGTTACCTAAGTCGTAAGCTCTATTCGAATATATGATTTGTATCATTATTTTTATTGCATTTGGTGTATTATCGCATATGTACTTCAAAACTCAAAATCTTTTCAAATTAAGTAAATCAAGTGAATTTCTGAATTGATTAAAAAAATTAATAAATTCAATGAATCGTTTGATTCAAAATTCATTCAAGTCGAGTTAATTTGAACTGACTTGTTTGAGTTTTTTCATAACTTCTAAATTATGTTTTAAACTAATTAGTTATTTGAGTCCTAATTATTATTGTAATAATATCATATATAATTAATTAGATCCTGTGCATGTTAAAAAATGCAACAAATGCACTAAAACTTAAGGAGTTTTGGATGCCCAATACAAATTGTGACTCATGCATTGGTATCAAACTTTCTTGGCCTTCATTAATGCTTAAGATGATGTTATAGTCTTCTTTTTTATTGAGATGTAATGGATTGGATTCACTTTAAATTTGAATAAAGTTAGAATTCTTATATAATTTTTATAGATGTAATATTTAAATATGAATTTAATTGGATACATTTATATAGAAACCAAATTCAATGGGTGAGCGATGGTTAGAGTGGGAGCGAGTGAGCGGAGTGTTTCTGCAGGTGATCTTGTAGCAGCGGACAACAGGCGCGACGGGAGAGAGTTGCAGGAGGATCAAGGAATAGAGGGATGGCAATTACAGAAGGGAAGGAAACGTCGGAACATCGGAGAAGATTCGTCAATCACACTCTTTGTGGCTAACCTTCCGAGTTGGCCGGAAACAACTACACGCACGTGGCTACATGATCTGTTCCAACAATGGGGGATGGTTAATCATGTGTTGTGCCAAGAAAGAAGGATGCAACAGGAAGATCGTTTGCTTTTGTTAGAATGGCAAGAGGCAGTCAAGCAGAGAAGGCGGCGCTGGCGGTAAATGGTTGGGTTTGGGCTGGGAAAAAGCTTCAGGTAAATCCAGCATTATTTAATAGGAAAGAAGACAAGAAGAGCTTCAATGGGGGGCAAGTGAGGTATTAGAGAAAGGAACATAATCTTGGGAAACAATTGGTGTCTCAGAGAACAGATTTCCAGCTGTTTGCAAACCTAGAATACAGTGAAGGCAGAGTTGTTAGAAACCATTTCTTCAAGGACAAACCTTCAGGGGGAAAGGGGGAACCTGGGCTGATATGGTCAAGAACAGTGGTTCGGAGGGGAGTCCTGCGCTTCTAGTTGGAAGCAGACTTGCCTCTCCACCTGAGATGAAGGTGGACCTGATGGTGAACTCTAGGAACAAGGCTGAAATTCAAGGCTGGCTCTCCAATGCGGTGGTTGCTGCTGCTCCGGAGGAGGCCTCTCGAAGGGAAGTAACTGCCGCATTGGTTAATGAAGGATTGTCTGTTAAGCAGTGTAGTTTGATTGGAGACAAAAGGTTTCTAGCCTCATTAGTTAACGATATGGAAGTGAGAAAATGCTTGACAATGAAGCAGGGTTCGGTCAGAATCATTGGAGAATGGCGACCAGACATGTTCAGTCACAATAGACTTGTTTGGATCAGGTGCTTTGGTTTTCCTTTGGAAGGGTGGTCCGAAGATATCATCAGAGCATTTGGGGAAAGGTTTGGTCAATTACAGGAGAGCCATTGGAGGAATCGAAATAAGGAGGATTGTTCTCTTCTTCACCTCTTACTCGATATTGGGATTCATGTTGTGATTCCACAGCATGTGACGGTCTGCATCAATGGCAAACCTTTTTCCGGTGTTGATAACAGAGGTGGTTTCGCCGGGTGAGTGGTCGGAAACGTAGATGGAGAGCTCTGTTTCATCTTCAGGTGGTGACAGGTCAGAGCCAAATCCGGGATCCAATCTCAGCAGGTCACATGGCAGCCATGCAGACAGGTCAGCAGTGGAGAAGTTGATTGAGTGTCTAAAACAGCGAAGGTTTGCAGGAGGAGTTTGTTCATAGGGAAGGGTGTGGGTTTAATGAGGGCGGCTCTGATACAGATTTAAGTCCCCTCAGTCGCTGTGTTGGAGAAAACCAAGGAAGGATTTTAAACTGGTCAGTAGATAAATCTTTTAAAGCAGCAAGCATGGGTCAGGCCTTTATTTTCGGATTTGGTCCTCATATCAACTTGGGCCAGCTCCCTTCTCCTTTAGGCTCTAGACTTCCAGCTCGGGCTTTGCTTGATGGGCCAAAGTCCAACTTAATGGTCTCGACCAAGGGTAAAAAAATCGGTCAGGACAAGATACCGACTGATTTTTCATATCGACTGATATATCGGCCTAATTTTTTCTCTCTCCTGCCTTTTTTTTTTAAAAAAAAATTCAAAAACATTACAGTAGATGCAGATAATTATGGGCTTATTGAATATGTAATTTTTTCATAAAATATCGGATATTTACATCTTCTAATATATTTTTAAGTTATGATGTTGGAAAATTATATAATTAGTAATAAAATGGTGAAAATTAAAAGGAAAAACAGATAAATGAGGAAAATTTGTAGAAATAATGTCATAATTTATTTTCATAGTCAATGAGTGTTATTTGAAATTATGAATTATAGAAATAAAAATAAAAATAATAAAATGATTAAAAATTACATAATAATGTAGAAAAATATTAGAAAATGAAACTAATGAACTAATGGGGTCCTAATCACTTGAACTGATAACCAAACAATGTCATACATAATAATATAATGTTTTCTTTCATTTGAGAAAATAGATTTTATTTTTTATTAATAATAATTAGATAAATAAAATTATTAGATAAAATTATAAGTTATAGTTAATTATGTTAAATTGATATAATAAAAATAAATAATATCTTCTAATAATAATGACATTGGTAAAAAAATTAGATGATAAATATAATATTAAATTATTACAATAAGATGAATAAAAAATATTATACTTTTTATTTTCAGTATAAATAAATATTGTATTTAAAATAAAAAAAATATTACTTCCACTAAATTTTTGATAAATGATAAAAAAGTAAGAGGCAAACGTAACTTTCCCTGTGAAGAGCATAAAAAAAGTGTTTTCACTTGAAAAGCTAAAATGATAATGCTCATCTTTTAATACCCTTCTTCTCTTTCACAAACCCTAGCAGCCGCCGCCACTCTGTATTTTTCCCATCAACAAAGAATAGAAAGAAGAGAAAAGAAAGCTGTGAAAGGTTTGCGATTTTTTTTCTTCAATCTTTTCTCCATATTTTCTTTTTTCTCTTTCCATTCTTTTCCGATATTTTTTTTTAAAAAGGACTTTTTTCAAAAAAAAAAAATCGAATTTTTAAAATTCGGCCGATATCATGATGGATAATTCGGTAAAAAATTCGGTCATATCGACATAATTTTTTTGGTACGGCCGATATTATACGTATGGCCGATATAATTTGGTAGTCGAAAATTCGAATTATATCGTCGATACGCAGAGTATCGACGGATATTTTGACCCCTCTTACAGGGCTTCAAACTGGACGTGACTCAAGTTCTGTTCCACTTCTTTACAGGGCTTCAAACTGGACGTGACTCAAGTTCTGTTCCACTTCCAGTTTCGAGTGTGAGGGTGGGAGAAAAAATTCTCTCCCAATTTTTTCCCTGTCCCTTCCGGCAGTGTTTCTTCAATCGATGATGAGAGGATAGTTGGTACTGAGGTTAGCAAGGCACGTGGTGTGGGTTCTGCTATGGCCGATGAACTCTCCAGTTCGGGTTCTATCCCCTATCCAGATCAGGGTCAGAGGATTCGAGTTCTTGGGCAGGAGACGGTGGAAGATGGGCAGGGAGATCACGCTGTCTCTTCTCCTCTCTTCAGGGATATTTCCGATCTTAAGGTGGGCTCGTTTTCGGTGGCAGCCAGGGCGAATTCCAGGTTGGATTTTCCTTTCCTTTCTGATTCTGAAGTCTCTTTGGGAAAAACAGAGAATAGATTAAAAATAAATAAAAAAATAAAAGATTTATCTATTCTAAAGGAGACTGATTGGGAGTTGGAGAATCTGAAAAAGAAAGGATATTCGGTGGAAGATGGTAAAGAAATTTTGAAAGTCGGAAGACAATTGGGGTTTACTTTTAGCAGTGAAGTGCAAGCTCTGGAAAATTTGGAGAGATTGGAAGAAATTGATCGTTCTCCTTCCATTTCAGTTAGAAGTTCTTTCAGTCGGAGGCAAGCTTTATCTTGGCAAGGATATCATCCTTTGTTCAAAATTTATTGTAAGAAAGGTTTAAAGCACCCATCTAGGTGCATCAGGCGGCCATCGGTTTCCCAATGAAGATTTTAATATAGAATGTCAGGGGGCTTGGACTCCAAGAAAAAAGAGGAGCTATAAGATGGTTTATCAGAAAAAAAAAAAATGATTGATATTTTGCTTATTCAGGAAACCAAAAGGGAGGATGTCTCAATTCAGCTAATTAGAGAGATTTAGGGAGCAAGAGAATGTGGGAGTTTTTTTAAGCCAGCGGAAAGAAGGTCGGGTGGCTTGCTTACATTGTGGAATCCCTCAAGATTAAAAGTTGAGGCAAAAAGAATGGATTCCCGTTCAATTTCAAGCAGAGGTGAATGGGTTGAAGAGGGAGTGGAAGCTTGCATCACAAATGTGTATGGGCCGAATGTGGATCGGGAGAGGGACATGTTTTGGACTGAATTGGAAGGAACTAAATTTTGGGCTGCGGCTAATTGGTGTGTTGGGGGTGATTTCAATGCTATTAGATTCCCGTCGGAAAAGAAGGGGGGAAGGGGCTATACGAGTACAATGGAAGCCTTTTTTAGTTGTATTGAGAATTGTGAGTTGATTGATTTACCACTTATTGGCGGGCGATTCACTTGGTCGAATGGGCAAATGAGAGGAGTCTTGAGCAGACTTGACAGATTCCTGATTTCAGCAGGGTGGGAATCCCTTTTCATGGGGGCTAGCCAGGTTAAACTCTATTGTACCGTTTCTAACCATTGTCCGATTCTTTTTTATTCTGTGGAGATTGATTGGGGTCCGAGACCATTCAGATTTAATAATGCTTGGTTGTTAGATCCAAAGTTCATTAATCTCTTAAAATCTTGGTGGATTGATTTCAATGTTTATGGCCGGGCTGGTTTTGTCTTATCTAAGAAGCTTAAATTGCTTAAGTGGAAGATAAAAGATTGGGCGGCTTCTCATGGAGGCAGTGTGTCTGAAAGAAAGGATCTAGCTTTAAGGGATCTTGAGCTCTTGGATAAGATTGAAGAGGAGAGGGATCTTGAGGAGGGGGACATGGCTACTAAGAAGAAAGCTAAATCTCTGTTGTGGAATTGTTTGAGAATAGAGAAGGTGGAGTGGAGACAAAAGTCCAGGGCTTTGTGGTTACAGGAGGGAGATAAAAATACCAAATTTTTTCACTCTTGTGCCTCAAACCAGAATGCTATTAATATTATCCGTTCAGTGGTGGTGGGGGGCAAGTGTCTTTCTGATAAGGCTAGCATCCGTGAAGCTGTGGTGAAGTTCTTCATATTTTTCGGCCGAGTTCTGAGCCTTCGCCTCCCTCTTTCAGTTCAGTGGTGATTCCTCCTTTCCCTCTCTCTCCTGGTCAGTCATCTACGCTTGCTGCTCTGGGTACCTTTTCTTCTTCTTGTCGTTCTTCTTCGTCTTCTAGCTTTTTTCGGTTTCCTTGTGTGTTGTTTGCCTCTTCTCGATCTCAGGTTTTTGCTAGTCAGTTGGGTAGCTGCTCCTTCTCGCCATTTGTGTTGGTGCCTGGCTGTATTGATGCTGCTTTCAGTTCGTAGCGAAGGTTCTTGGTGCCGTCCTCCATGATACTCTCAATGGATGCTGATCTGTTGGAGCCCTCTGTGCCTCTTTTCGGTGAAGCTGTCCCTTAGCCAGCATTGCCCATGTGGTCTCCGACGGGCGCCACTCTAATTTTTTATTTATCCTGCTTCAAAAGCTTCACAGTGTCATCTCAGTCGACCATTGCAGCCTGTTGGGAGTCCTGGTGCAAGTATCTACATATTCCTTTGGAAACGGAGGCTTCGGTGCGGTTAATATCTTCGGAGGCTCGGGTACTATCTTCCCCTTATTCTCCCCTATATTCCATGTTGGGTTATGTCTCTCGGGGTGTCCTTACCCCCTCTAGACTAATGAGTTGGATGCTTTCTTCCCTATATCTTATCTCTTCACCCCTTCCTTTCCCTAGGTTTTTTGGCTCTCCTTTTTCTATTCTTAGATCCGCCTCTAAGATTGACCCGAACCCCCTTAGTTCATCCATGGATGGAATCAGTTTTTCCATGATTAGTGAGCCGATGGCTTTGTGGGTTGAGAGGGAATTTACTTTGGAGGAAATAAGGGAGGCTTTGGAGAGTCTAAATGGAGACAAGGCCCCTGGCCTTGACGGTTTTAATTTCTCATTTTTCAAGCTTGTTGGAGTTTTGTGGGCCCTGAGGTGTTGAGGTTTTTCAAGGAATTCTTTTCGGAGAGCATTATCAATAGGGGTTTAAAAAATTCTTTCATAACCTTGATCCCGAAAAGGGTGGGACCTTCAAAACTTTCTCACTTCCGACCTATAAGCCTCGTGGGTAGTATCTATAAGTTGTTGGCTAAGGTGTTAGCGGATAGACTAAAGCATGCCTTGCCAGCAGTTATTGGCGATACCCAAGGTGCATTTATCAAGGATAGACAAATCCTAGATGGTATTCTAATTGCCAATGAATTGGTCCATATGAGAAATAAAGAAAAGAAACCGGGCATGTTGTTCAAGGTTGATATGGAGAAGGCGTATGATTGTGTTGACTGGTCCTTTGTGGGTTATTTTTTTGAGATGATGGATTTTGATTGTAGATGGCGAAAGTGGATGAAGGCATGTGTAGAGGGTACAAGATATTCGGTCATAGTGAATGGCTCTCCTACTGACCCAATTGAAGCTAGGAGAGGGCTCAGGCAAGGGGACCCTCTGTCGCCCTTTATGTTTACAATGGTTGGAGAAAGCCTGAATAGGTTGGTGAGAAAAGCTAAGGAGCTAGGTATTGTGAAGGGTTTCGAGATTAGCCAAGGGGGGCCAGCGATCACACATTTGCAATTAGCTGACGATACCCTGTTTTTTTGCGATTCTTGCAAAGATGAAGTGTTGGGTTATAGGGCCATTTTGAGATGCTTTGAGTTGGTCTCGGGACTGCGGATAAATTTAGGTAAAAACACTTTCATTGGGGTTGGATCAATTGGTGAAGAGGTCAAAGATTGGGCTGTTGAGGTGGGATGTGATGTGGGCAAACTCCCCTTTGTGTACCTAGGTTTGCCTGTTGGTGGTGATCCTAGATTCAAGACTTTTTGGGCACCTGTTATTGAAAAAATAGAAAGAAGATTAGTGGGATGGAATAAGAAGTTTCTTTCCTTGGGGGGAAGAGTTACACTTTTGAAATCTGTTCTAATGAATCTACTCACTTATTTCCTTTCTCTTTTTGAAATCCCGAAAGGGGTGGCCAACACAGTGGAGAAACTCTTTAGGCGGTTTTCGTGGGGGGATAGGGAGGAGAAAAGGAAAGTCCATCTTGTGAGTTGGTCAGAGGCCACCTTGCCTAAATCTAAGGGAGGTTTGGGCATTGTACCCATACATGTGAGGAATGCGGCTCTTCTCTGTAAATGGGGGTGGCATTTTGGTAGAGAGAAAAATGCTTTGTGGGTCCAAGTTTTGAAGGCTAAATACGGAACATCCGATATCAATGAGTGGAACTTGGGTGACGAAGTCGACAAATCAGGGTCTCAAATTATTAAAGCTTGGTGGCGGTTATGTAAAGGTAGGTCGGAAATTGGTAATCTCTTTCAAGGAAATTTGCGTCATTTAGTGGGTAAAGGAAATCGTACTTTCTTCTAGGAAGATTTATGGATGGGAGATAGAGCATTGAAGGATTGTTTCCCTAGGTTGTATAGAGCAACTAGGAATCAGAAGGAGAGGGTGATGGATGTCTTTCAGGGGAACAATAGTGAGGCGCTTTGGTTTTTTGACTTTCGTAGAGAGCTCAAAGAATTTGAGATGGGTAGCTTGAAAGATCTTAAGGCTATGCTAAAGGAATTTCCAATGGACTTAGAACGTGATGATGAGCTTATTTGGATAGAGAATTCCTTTGGGATCTTTTCTGTCAAATCTCTGGTTGAGGTAGCTTCTCAGAACTTGGTTGGGTCGTAGGTTCCTAAGACTCTTATTTGGAAAAGTTTAGCCCTACCTAGAGTTCAATTGTTTTTATGGTGTTGTGCAAAGCATAAGGTGTTGACGAGGTTGGAATTGAGGAATAGGGGACTTATTAATTCAGAGGGGGAGGTTAAGTGCCCCCTTTGCGAGTTGGATGAGGAATCTATCGATCATCTCTTTGTCACTTGTCCAGTAGCCTGGAGGCTTTGGTGTAGTTTAGTGGATCTTTTTGGAGTCTCTTGGGTCTGTCCTGGATCTTGGGCGGGGGTTGTTGAATCATGGTTTCACTCTGGAATGAGGTCAAGGAGGAGATGTGCTTGGAACACAATACCAACTGTGGTTTTATGGTCCATCTGGAAGGAAAGGAATTTAAGGACATTTGAGGGGATTGCTGCGTAATTCAATGACTTGTTTCACAATGCGAAATGGCGATTATGTACGTGGTTATGTGCTAATAAGGAGTTCAGTGACTGCAAAGCTGGAGACTTGTTTATGTCTTGGGAGGGCTACCTCAAGTCCTATCGTAGGAGGAGAAAGATACAGGAAGTTTGGTCTCCGCTGCCGCTTGGTTCTTTAAAATTTAATGTGGATGGTGCTTCTAGGGGTAAGCCTGGGCCGGCTGGGATTGGTGGAGTTCTTAGAGATTATCTGGGCCACACTAGTGTCGTCTTCTCAGAATCTGTGGAGTCTTTGGAATCGAATAAGGCAGAGCTTATTAGCATTAGGAGAGACTTGACCTTAGGTGTTGGGATGGGGGGAGGTAGGTTAGTGATTGAGAGTGACTCTTCCAACGCCATTAAATGGGCTAGTGGGGAAAGCATCCCCGTGGAGGCTTACCTCTTTGGTCAGGGAGATTAAGGTGTTGACTGCCGAATTGGAGGTGTCTTTCTCTTTCATCAGGCGATCAGCCAATGGAGTGGCGGATTTTTTTGATAAAAATGGCATTGATGGAACTGTTCGGGGATCTTTCTATTTTTAGGGAGGATTTCTATTATTGTGGGACTGTTCTTGTATTATGTTGGTTTTAGCTTGTTGTTTTTACCTTTGTGATCTATCTCTCTTAGACCTTTTTCTTTTTCTTAGCTGTTCTGTATTTTGATCCTTTTATTAATGAAATCTTCATTGTCACCATTCAAAAAAAAGAAACCAAATTCAAAGTTATATAGATAATTACATTCAAATTCAACTTATTTTTTATTTTCTCTTCACATGCAGTTTTGTCACTCTTCATTCTCATAATTGGTAGAGAGAAGAAAAAAAATTGACAAAGCAAATTCAATGTTTGTTGTTATTATTTTTAATGCATTTATTGCATTTTCCATAAATATATGATATTTTAAACAAAAATGTATCAAATGTTTATTATTTTAAATGCATTTTCTGATATTTTTGGAAAATACAATAAATGTATTAAAAATATTAATGATAAACTTTGAATTTGAACGTGAAATACAAAATGAATTGGTTTCAAGTTTAGTTGCCCTTCATCAATACTATGAAGGTGACATCATGTCTTTTGTGTGAGGATCTAAGGGTTGAATCAAGGTTCAATTTCAATAGAATAAAAATTCAAATACAAAATTTTAGGTAAGAATAAAAAAATTAAATTAAATTAAATTATCTGAATTTTTATAAGTATTTACATTCTAGTTAAAAACATGTTTGAAGAAAATAATTGATAAAAAATTGAAAATTAATTTTAAATAAAAATATTATTTTAATAAAATACTGATAGTAATAATGAATTTTGATTATTTTTTTATATAAGATGAAATGCTTGGTCAATTCATTCGACGTTTTCAACGGCTAATTCCTCCTTTCTGTCGTTGCCGTTTGCACTGCTTCTGCCGCGTTTGACAGCGAGTAGTGCTGTTTGGAGATATCAGAAATTGAGGAATCGAAGGAAAAATGTCATGGTTGGAGAGATCGATAGCAAATTCCTCGAAATCCGATTTCTCAGATGACGAATATGACGAGAAAATCTCCAAAAATGGGGGAAATCAAAGCAGAAGAGAGAAAAAAAGAAGAAAGAGAAGAAATTGAGGACAGATATGGATTGGAGAATCTAGGAAGAGGCATAAAAGAAGATCTTTCCGAACTCACCCAAACCCTAACTCATCAGTTCTGGGGGGTTGCTTCCTTCCTCGCTCCTCCTGCTCCTCCTCCCCCTCCTCCTCGATCTCAATCTCAGTCTCAGTCTCAGTCTCTGATCCTTCATTTCTCTTCCGGTTCATCTTGTCTATTCGATTCCCGAGATCCAGATCCCGGTCCTGTAGACTCGCCTAGACTCGCTGGCATCCGAAGCGATTTTGCTGAGTTTGGCGGCGGATTCAGGAATGGAATTTCCCGTCTATCCAGCAACAAGGCCATCACAGGATTCTCCAAAATCGCATCCAGCTTCATTCCTTTTGGATCTGAAGAGGGATCGGAGGAGGAATATGGTGGTGGTGTTTTTGGCGCTGTCGGCGTCATAGATGAGGTGCTGGCCTTTGCACGCAATATCCAATGCATCCCGAGACCTGGTTGGATTTCCCCTTGTTAATCGACGATGAATACTCTGATGGTATGCAGTTTCTGATTGAATCTCATGGCTTCTCTATTTATCTGTATTTTGAATATTGATTGGAGACCGATTGCATTAAGTGTTGCTGATTTGGAAAACTAAGGCTGGATTTTGGTAGAATTATAAGAAGGCGCATTATGGCCGAACATGATGCCAGCTTTTTTTATGACGAAGAAACCCAAGACCTCCACCTCTCTCTGAGTAATGGAGCATTGGATAAAACTCTGGATTCACGCAGCCCCCCCTGCAAGCCACGGGCATTGGGTGACTACATGACTCGAACCTGGGACCTCTGGTTCTTGAGCCGAAGTGCCTACCAGTTGCGCTACTCCATGTGAGGAAGCATGATTCCAATTACCAACATATGGTTTCATGGTTTTAAATATTGGACTTGGTAAGATGGAGTCTAAATCGGACCAGAATTAGCTGAAAAGTGACTCAAAATTGATCAAAATGTCCGATTCTGATATGAACAAATTTGAGTTGTATAGGTATTGACCTAGTGTGAGTCATATCGTCTGAGTCGACTTGAACTTTGCCATTTTAAAACCTTGATTGGTTTGGCGTGTAGTGGAGGAATTAGTAGTGGCAACGGGTTTTGGAGCCTCAGGTGTGAGTTGTATCCCTAGGTATAAAGTCTAGTTTTTCCAGGTGGGTCATGACCATTAATGTGGGAGCCCAAAATTCACTGGTTCTATACGGCTTTCAAAGTTTGTGTGTATGTGTGTTTTCGGGTTGTTCTAGAACATTTGCGCACACATGAGAGAACACAATTTTATTTTCTTTGAAATGGTTCATATATTAATAGAAGAAGAGCACTAGATGTGCAAATACAAAGAGCGAAAATAAAAAAACAAGTGGACCATTCACACAAGGCCAACAGGATGGCACCAAAACTAAACAAAAAAAGGTCAAGTGAGGTCCGCGCATTCTTTCCAAGCAAGCAAAATGTCTAACATAGAGATGTTCCTGAATTCCATAAGGGAGGCAGTCCATGACGCACACTTGGTGAGGCTACGTCTTGCAACAACCGCACTAGATTCCGCCGTACCATTGAACACCTTGTTATTACGTTCCCACCACAGGCTCCACATAGTGGAAAATAAAGAAAGCTGCCACAAGTAGTAACACTTATGAAAATACAGATAATATCCCGAGCGAAAGAGAGCTCGGCCACGAACGAAGGCATAACCCAAGCTACACCAAACTGAGCAACAACTGAGCTCCAAACACCAGAAGAGAAAGAATAATGAATAAGAAGGTGGTTCGAATCTTCAGAGGCATGTAGGCAAAAAGGGCAAGTATTGACCATAATTCTCCCTCTTTTCCTCAAATTATCTTGAGTCAAGATTTTCTCCAGCCCAGCAGTCCAAAGAAAACTAATAGCCCTGGGAGGAGCATTGGAGGACCAGATCTTGGGGTTAACCATAGCGACACCAGTAGTCGTAAAATTCCAAGAATAGAACAACTTCACCGAGAACAGTCCTTTCTTGTCAGGCCACCACAAAACATAGTCCTCCTCGGAAGTGTGGATTCTGCAGGAGGAAACGATGAGGAGGAGCTCCGAAAAGGCATTGGCTTCAGAGTTTGTTCGGTTACGGCGAAGAGGAATGCAACTTCGATGGCATGCAACTTCCAATTCAATCCCATGGCATCTCCATGCATGTGTATTTTGATTTGAGAGTGACTATATTAATTGTTGTCGATTTGGGAATTAAAGCTGGATTTTGGTACAATAATATGAAGCCGCATTTTGTGCAAGCTTGATACTGATTACCAATATCGGTTTGGCGTGTAATAATGGGAATTAGTGGTGAGAAAGGGTTTTGGAGCCTAAGGTGTGAGATGTAGGCCTAGGTGTAGAGTCTAGCTTTGTTAGTCGCACATATTTACTTACTGTAGAATATATGTAGCTTAGGTGCAAACCTTATTTTGTTGTATATAATATAGAGATTGACTTCTATTCCATGAAAAAAACATTCAATATATTGCTTGTTGGGCCTAGTATCCTTTTCTTTAAAGGTTTTAGAGGAGGGCAAGCAGGACTTGGCAATGGGTTGATATGGGTAGGGTCACATCTGGATTAGGCTACCAACTCCCTCAACTCATTACTTACCCATTTATTAAACTTGTCATCTCCCTTAAATGCGTACCCCTTTAAAGTAGTAGGTTAGGTCTGCCCAAACCCATTTAGCCATTTAATTAAATGGGTTGATCCACTTAACCCAACCCAAAGATAAACCCATTTACCCATTTACCCATTTAGGCATTTAGGTCATTTTAAAAAATCACATAAATATAGAAATTCCTGCAAATCTCAAAGAATCATAGCGATGTGTCAAATGATGGATTCACACACCCTGTGGAATCAAGATTCTAACACAGATTTGCAATATTAGGCACAATCAAAATACCTTTTGTTGAGTAATATACAAGCTAGTTTAAATATGCCACGTCACTATTTTATAGAGTAATGTACAAATAAACAAGAAGTAAAATCTCCTAGCATGTATTTATTCCAGGAAAAAAAAAAGAGATTAGAAGTACTAACTTTGCTAACAAGTTGAGTTGGTTATAGTTGTTTGGATTTGTAGTTGTGGTAGTGTCAGTATTTTGGCATTAAGCATATGATTCGGCTAATATTGACCACTTCTCAGCACTTTGACCCATCGATGCCTCCTCATGTATAGCTTTTCTTTTTAATATAATTCATTCCATTTGTTACCGCTTAAAAAAATTGACCACTTCTAAGCACTGGTAGTAATTCTAAAACTTCGAAATAGCGTATGATTAAAATCACAAGTTTACCCATCTTCTTGATTTTTTTGTTGTTGAGTTATACTAAGGAGACCTTTCTAGCATGATCCAATACAAAGACTACTCTTTAAATGGCATTATACCTCATCTAATTGGATGTGTTGCATTGGCAATGGTTAGGTTGGGTTGCGTCTTCAACCCTTCCACTCATTACCAATCTATTTGTAAATGATTTTAGGTTGAGTTGACCCATTTAATAAATAGGTAAAAAATCTTAGACCCATATTTTCTTAAGCCTGGAATTGCTTGCCCTCACTTGGTTGCATGAAGATAAAGAGTGCAATGAAGGAGCATGTGGTGGGGCCATTTGGCAACAGAGGCCACACAAACACGCCCTTGAAGTGGAGTCATTTTGGCAATATTGGGGGACACGCCCTCATGGTTTGGCCATTTAGCAATAATGAGACCTTGGGACCCAAACACATCCCTTTTGCAGTGGGGCACTTTGGCAATAATGGCACACTAGGCAAGGCACATGCCTTTGCAGTGGGGCCTATTAGCAATGATGGGACTCTAGGACACAAAGCAATGATGGGATACTGGGCCACAAACAACCCTTACGATGGGGGGCCCTTTGGCAATAATGGGACACTAAGACACAAACACTGGGACAATTTGGCAATAGTTGGATACGACACATACAAACAGATGCAAAAAGTGAACTATTTTGAGATGGATATAATTTTATTTATGAGATTTATCCAAAATTATTATAATCTTGATTAAAAAAAAAGGTTAATTTCTCAGAAAATTTTCAAGATGAGTAATGGGGACATTTTTTTTATGTGGTTGAAATGGTGAAATTTATTGGTAAAGAGTTCTCAAGATGATGAAATTGGGAAAGGATTTAGACAGTGTTGTCTGATTCTTTGAAATTTTAATGTGTACTTGTCATGTATTTATCCAAGATTTATCTGAAGTTGATGAGTGTAGTTACTATGATCCTATTTTTGGTAAGCGAAGCATGACATTCTTCATCAATATATTCTGGAATTCTATCCCATTCTTATTTATTATTACTAGTTTAATTATTTGTCCCAGATTTTGATATGTCTGATGTTCAGCAAGAGCATGCTTTGGCCATTGAGCGTCTTGCTCCAAGATTGGCTGCTCTTAGGATTGAACTTTGCCTCAGTCATATGAGTGAAGGATGCTTTTGGAAGATCTATTTTGTGCTTCTGCATTCGAGACTTAATAAGCATGATGGTGAGCTTTTGTTGACCCCTCAAGTAAGTTACCTGACCTTGTGCTATGTTATTGTCATTTTTCCCTCTATTTTACACAGAGTAGTGCTTGTATACTGTTGTATGCACTTGTTGTATTGGATTTTTCAACACACCTTGATTTATTTCGTGATATATACAACTAGATTTTCTCTCTTTTGAAGAGATTGGTCACACATAAAGATGCATATTGGTAGTCAAATTCTTACTGAACTTCTACCATTTGCCATTGCTTGGTGGGGAAGAAATATAATGGCATGTATGGGAAGAAAGTGAATGGTAAAGCACTATTATGAGCATCATTGATGGGATTGATTAAGGATCTACAATTAAATGGATCTTCATGCATATTAGCTTATTTTCTAGAAAAAAATGCAAAATAAGAAAAAATAAAGAGAGGGAGAAGAAAAGGAAGACGAAAAAAGTGTTGAATCTATTGTCCATGGTTTTTGGTCATTGACACTATTTCCCTTTTTTTTATAAAGGTGATTTGACTTGAACCTTCAACTTTATGGTTGTAATAATGAGCACCTATCAATTTGCTACAAACTTTTGTCAATATTGTAAACAATTTCTTTTACGGTTTAGAAATAAAATTTTGTTAGTTATAAAAACTTGACAATCTCACAAAAGCTTCAAGCCAACGTAATGCTCGTGATATTTTGCTCCTATGCTCCCACTTGAGGACAAGGAGAGGATATCTATAGAAATCATTAAAAAAAAAAACTCATGCTATATAATGGAGTTTCATGTTTTTATTCTTGTGAAGAAATGGATTGGTGTATAACATTATACACAATGAGGACCACATGATGTTTTGTGTTTGGCAACATATATAGATTGAAACCTATTTAGTTAGGGTGCTAGTTTGAGTTTAATTGAGGGTTTCGTCTCCCCTAATATTGGTAAATGCAACATTATAGAGATCGAGTCCTTATATTTGATATTTTTTTCTTTTTGGTTCGTTTTTCTGTTGCATCTTAACATGGTTTTAAGGTTTGATTGATATCATTTCTCCAATTTATTAAAAGGCATCATGTCTTCATTTATTTACATGCATTAGCAACAACCAACTTGATATGTTCGTTAACAAAGACTTGGTTGATATTAAAATGGTGATCGAGTTTAATGATACTATTAACAATTGTACTCGTGCTTGTACATATTGGCAAAGCAGCTCTTTTTGTTGTTTGAGAGGAACTATGGCAAAACAAAAAATGTATCTTCTTGTTGTTTGTGGGTGTGCCTAGCATTCTCCACTTTCTAACCCATAGTTTTGGGAGAATTGGAACATATGAAAATTGAGAAAGACATCAAAGTCTTTTGGATGAGTTGAACTTTTTCGGATGAATGATCATCTTGTCAATGACAATCCCATGGAATGCATTGCAGGTGTTACCATTGTTCTTCTTGATCATTTGGAGAGGTCTTGCTTAGTGCAGATTCTATGCAACCACTAGTGGGATTGTTAGCTAGTGCTCATCAAACTTAGTTGTCTCTTGATGTCAATTAGTTTTTGTTTAAGGACTTTTGTCTCCCCTAATATTGGTAAATCAACATTAGAAAATAGGTCCTTATATTCAATACTTTCTTGTTTCATTTTCTTTTTTCTTCTCTCTCTGTGTTGCATCTCAACATGGTATTAAGGTTTACTGATATTGTTTTCCCATTATCATATCTCCATTTAATGAGATGCATTAGCAAGAGCAACTTGATATGGTCCTTAACAAAGATTTGGTTGATATTAAAAAGGTGATCTAGCTTAATGAATATTGCTAACAATTGTACTTGTGGTAGCACATAATTGGCATAAAAAGTGTCTTTTTTTGGTGTTTGTGAAGGACAATGGCAAAACAGAAAATTCATCTCCTTGGTGTATGTGGGTGTGGCTAGCATTCTCCACTTCCTAACCCGTAGATTGGGGAGAATCGAAACACATCACAATTCAGAAAGACGCCAAAATCTTTTAGGCGTGTCAAACTTTTCCAGGTGAATGATCATCTTGTCAATGAGCATCCCATGAAATGCATTGCAGGTGTTACCATTGACCTTCTTGATCATTAAGAAAGTTCTTGTTTGGTGTTGATTCTATGCAACCACAAGTGGGACTGTTAGTAATGTAGCGGAAGCGGGGAATAAAAATCAAATCAAGTCAACCCGACGATTATCGGGTCATACACTTAAACACACTCGTCACACGTGCGAAGGGACCTTTAAGTCATGCACGTGTGAAGGCAATTGGGACTACTTTATTTAGGGCATGCGAAAGGAACTCAAAAAAAGAAATGGGAAACGATAAGAGGGCAGCGGAAATAGGGAGTCAGCGGCGGAAACAGAAGCAGGGAAGAAGAGGAGAATCGAAGAGAAGAAGAAGAGGATGAAGAAGAAGATGAAGAAGAAGATCAAGTACTTGGTTTATAGATGGAAGTAGCTTGAAACAAGAAGTTGTAGCAGTAGTGACGAAATGGGAACAAAGGCGGAAGCTTGTAGCGGCGAAGGTTTTGGATGAAGCCCAAACCGCAGTCAAGGGATCCTCTTGGGATTAAGCCCAAGGTGGAGAAGAAGACGCTGGAACTGGCCAGCCGAAGTATCCTGCAATAAGGTAGAGGAGAGGTAACAAGATAATCTCGATATTAATCTGATTTCTTCCGAAAATAAGGTGTATCCTTTTCTCCACCTCTTGTATCTTATTTATAAGCTAAAACCGACTATTACATAGACCTAAAACCAAGTTTGGAACTTTCCAAACTTTACATAAGACTTCTAATACTACTCAAACACTTAAATCAAATAGGAAAGCAACACTTAACCCAAATAGGATTAACATACCAATTAAAATAGCAATTTAAAATATTAAAATACGAATTAAGCACGTGGGCCTAGCGTCTTTTCGACCCGACGTGAGTACGTCTGTAAGAATTTATCGGCCACTTGTTCTACATCAGTTCGCTAGTGCTCATCATACTTAGTTGTCTCTTGATGTCAATTAGTTTTTCATTAAGGACTTTTATCTCCCTTAATATTGGCAAATACAACATTTTAGAAAAATAGGCCTTCTTTTGTTTTCTTTTTTCTTCTCTTTGTTTTTTTTGGCATCCTGACATGGTATTAAGGTTCCATTTGAGATGCATTAGTAAGAGCCAACTTGATATTGGTACTTAGCAAAGAAATGGTTAATATTAAAAAGGTGATCGAGTTTAATGAATACTGTTAACCACTGTACTCGTGGTTGTACATAAATGGCATACAAGCGGCATTTTTTTTGGTGTTTGAGAAGGATAATGGCAAAACAAAAAATTGTATCTCCTTGGCGTTCGTGGATGTGCCTAGCATTCTCCAGTTCCTAACCCATAGATTTGGGAGAATTGGAACATATGACAATTGAGAAAGATTGATGTCAAACTCTTTTACTTGTCAACAATAATCTCATGAGATGCACTGCAGGTGTTTACCATTGTTCCTCTTGATCATTAGGAAATGTCTTGTTTGGTGCTGATTTTTGTGCCACCACAAGTGGGATTGTTAGATAATGCTTATCAAAATTATTTGTCTCGATGTCAATTAGTTTTTCAGTACGGACTTCTTTCTCCCCTAATAATGGTAGGTGCAACATTATAGAAAATGGGTCCTTCTATTTGATACTTTCTTCTTCTTTTTTCCTTCCTCTCTCTCTCTCTCCCCACCCCCACACCCACCCCCCCCCCCCCCCCCCTAACAATGATATTAAGGTATACTAAATATCATTTCTCCAAATTTTTTTTGGAAAGGTATCATGTCTCCATTCATTGAGACGCATTAGCAAGAGCCAACTTGATATGGTCCTTAACAAAGACTTGGTTGATATTAAAAAGTTGATTTGATCCTTAACAAAGACTTGGTTGATATTAAAAAGTTGATTGAGTTCAATAAATGTTGCTAACAATTGTACTCGTGGTTGCACTAAATGATATAAAAACTACTTTTTTTTTTGTCTCGGAGTGACAATGGAAAAACAAAAAATTGTATCTCCTTGGTGTCTGTGGGTGTGCCTACCATTCTCCACTTGAACATATGACAATTGAGAAAGATAGAGTTGAACCCTTTCAGACGAGTCACTTTTCCGAACGAATGATCATCTTGTCAATGACAATCCCATGGGATGCATTGCAGGTGTTACCATTGTTCTTGTTCATTAGGAAAGGTCTTGTTTGGT
Organism: Chimonanthus praecox; assembly: GCA_022113865.1. Classification (NCBI taxonomy): domain Eukaryota; kingdom Viridiplantae; phylum Streptophyta; class Magnoliopsida; order Laurales; family Calycanthaceae; genus Chimonanthus; species Chimonanthus praecox. The sequence continues at coordinate 30,013,426 of CM039086.1, forward strand.
GTTGATAATGTGCAATCCCAAGTGGAATTGTTAGCTAGAGCTCATCAAACTTAGTTGTCTCTTGATGTCAATCAATTTTTCGTCAAGGACCTTTGTCTCCCTTAATATTGGTATCTTGGTAAATGCAACATTATTGAAAATATGTCCTTATATTCTATACTTTTCTTTTGTTTCCTTTTTTCTTCTCTCTCTGTCTCTTTGCTGCATCTTAACATGATATTAAGGTTTATTGATACCTTTTTTACCATTTTTTTGAAAGGTACCATGTCTCCATTTATTGAAATGCATTAGCAAGATCCAACTTGACATGGTCCTTAACAAAGACTTGGTTGATTTTAAAAAGGCAATCAAGTTTAATGAATGTTGATAACAATTGTACTTGTGGTTGCACATAATTGGCATAAAGCGGCTTGTTTTTGGTGTTTTGGAGTAACAATGGCAAAACAAAAAATGTATCTCCTTGGTGTTTGTGGGTGTGCCTAGCATTCTCCTCGTCCTAACCCATAGATTTGGGAGAGTTGGAACGAATGACAATTGAGGAAGATAGACATTGAACTTTTTTAGACATGTCAAGCTTTTCTGGATGAAAGATCATCTTGTCAATGATGCATTGCAGGTGTTATTGTTGTCCTTCTTGATCATTAGGAAAGGTCTTGTTTGGTGCTGATTTTGTGGAACCACAAGTGGAATTCTTAGCTACTGCTCATCAAACTTAGTCGTCTCTTGATGTTAATTATTTTTTTTGTTAAGGACCATGTCAAACTGGTTTTTACTAGTGTCATATCAAAAATGGAGAAACTATATTAGTTAGCTTAGATAATTAACTAGGGCTGCAACTCGGGTCGGGCGGGTCGAGTTCCTTAAAACCCAACCCGACCCGAGTTGATATATATGGAACCCGACCCGACCCAAATTCTCAACCTGAACTTCACAACCCAACCCGACCCGACCCGAATTCTAACACGAATTCTGACCCGACCCATATTTTGAACTTATTTTAGCCTAATTTTAGCCGGGTCGGGTTAGGTTGGGTCGGGTTAACTTGTAAAATCCTCAATCCGACCGTACCCGAATTTCATGCGGGTTTTTATCTTCTAAATCCGATCCGACCCACTGATCCAAAATTCTCGACTCGACCCGCATGATTTCTCGGGTCGGGTCATGCGGGTCGGGCCAAAACCCGACTCGAGTTGCAGCCCTATAATTAACTAATGACATCTGAGCTAACTAATGTTGTTAATTTTGGGTGGTTCATTGTGTTCTTTGTTGTATTATTTTTTCTCGGCGTTGAAATCATTGTCACTTCAAAAAATATTAGTTAGCTCAAATACCATGTTAAGATGCATTAACAATTGATAAATGGAGAAAGGGGAAGAAAATGGAATTGTGGAAATGAGGGTGAATGAGACAGTCAATTTTTTATGATGATACCTTTACTAATATAGGGGGACAAAATCCTCAATTGGACCCTAGCCTCATTAATTAGATTGGTCATAGTCCATAATATATCTTATCAAAAAGAAAATATCATCTACTACTTATGTGTAATAGATGATATATTTCATTATTTTGTTCCTTCACTCACGTCACAGTTGATAAGTGCTCATTGTTGTAAATATAAAGGTTGTGAGTTCAAGTCATATGGATAGTCGACCATGCAGAACAATTTTTCAAATACAACAATTAGTGCCAAATAGATGGCATGAAATGGCTTTGATGACAATGTTGATGACAATGACAACGATGACAACAATGATGATTTGTACTTTTAACCTTCGGAAAAAAAAAGGATGTATTTTGTGGTATAGTATTCCAAACAAATATCAAGAAAATCCTCATCTTCTTTAGCTCCCCCTTAATGGAACATATATTAAAAATATGCCCACCTTTGTTTTCTAGGTTGAATGTGTGAAGTTGTTAAAATCTTGGAAGCCTCCTTTTCTTAAACAAAAGAACAATCTATTTCTTTATCTTTTATACTTGTTTGAAAGAGTGAATCTAGCTTGATTTGTTACAGTGCAGAGGCATATAAGTAGATACGTCAAAACTCATGGAACAATATTTGGCTTCAGCATTGGATCTAGCCCTCACATATTGCTTCTTGCTTTCCTATGTGACAAGGTCACTACCAAAAAAAGCATAGGAATCACTAGTTGATCATCAAGATTACCTGTAGCATAGTTTACAAGTTCTCATTGTTGCAAACATAAAGGTTGCTTGAAGTTGCATTTATCATTTCAAATAAAAAAGTTGTCAGCTGTTATCTTAAGACTCAGCAAGTTCAGCATCTTAATATCCTACCACATTTAAATTCCATGGTGGTTGTATGATAGTTTTTTTTCTGAATTGATCTGTAATATCTCAATATTTGACAAATGGCATTCCTATGATAAAAAAGATGAATAATGCATGAGCTAACTAACTACACGTGGAGCATATATAGTGTTTGAACCTGCTTAACCAAGTCACATTTTGTACGAGTTTTATACACCTACTGCTGTATTATTTGGATCACGTTAGTTGTAATACTGCAGATTAGTTCACCCACTCTAACAATTTTAATTTGTAAGTACACGTTATATGACAATGTTCAAATAAAATACGATTTTTAGTTTGAAGTTCCAACTGCATGTTTAAAGGGTATGGATATATGCTAAATTCATGGTGCTAGATGTCTCTGAAGGGTTTGGATTGTGACCATAGGAAGGCCTAAAATGGGAGTTTTGTATAGAATCCCTGAATAATTTGTAATATATTCATCTATATGTAGAAATCTTGGTCCCAAAATTTTCTAATAAAACCATAGCTTACCTGATGGTAACTCTGTCTGAACTTTGGTGTTCCTCATGTTTATGGCTGAATTTGTTTTACTATGTGATTGAGTGATTGAATTGAATTAATACTCAAATGTATCTTACAGGGTTTTTGGTTGTACACTGAATGATTACTTTGCTCTGAACGAATAATAGTGCACGATGATCATTTTAATAAATAAATCACTGACAGCTAGGATCATTTAGGCAATCGAGTTTTAGGTCATGCAGTGGTTGATTTACTTTAATAGGTGGTCCCATGCTGTAACTGAGAAAGGAGATTAAGAACATGTTTTCTCTGCAAAATGAAGATTCCATACTTCAACGTGTGGCAATTAGAGAATTTGAACTTAACCCCATCAGGAATTGATGCCAAGCTCAATTTCTCCTTCTCTTGTACTGACCTCCCCTCAAATATAGTTCTACTTCATCTTGATGGATATATTAAGGCCTCCATGACGATGTCAGGAGTATCCAATGGTTGAATAATGCTTAGAGTTTCTGTTCAAGAGATTCAACACACGAGAGCTCAAATTACATCTTCCTTAAAATGATCCCAAACGGATCTTGTACCCTCTGACAACCATCCTATCCTCATGTGTCAATTGTTTTTTTAGGATGGTATGAAGGTGACTAAGAAGAGGGTTTTTTTTGCTGAGGCCTTGGGTCTTACAATGCTTCTAATAACCTAACCCTGTTCTAAAAACTGAACCAAACTTGACCATCTGGTTCAACCTAGTTGAACCTAAACTGGTCTCTAAAATAGTTTTAATTTGTTCCAAACTTATTACCATTTTTATTTATCTTATTTTTTTCTCTTCTCCCTGTCGATTCAAACCGTCATCTATTTGCCATTATAGTATCATAGTTGTAACGTGATTTTCAATTTTTATATTATTGGCAATTTATTTTTAAATATAGTGATGTTTCATTATATTAGGATGTTATGCTAAGAGCATATTTTAAAACAGTTCAAAGTGGTTTGACTTAACAGTTGAATATAATTAAACCAAACCATCGTAAAAATGGTTTTAATTTGCACGGTTCTACCAGTTATATTTATTGACATGTTAAGTAGTGTACCACGTTTTTTGTTTCCATCGTGGACAAGACCTGCGACACGAATCAAATTGATAGCATGTAAACAACTGCTGTTTTGTGCAGATTGTAGAAGCCAGAGCTTTGTGGTTGCAGGAGTTAACAGAAACCAACGAAGCCAGATCCAGATTGGTTTGGAAGAACCACATCATCCTACAGTAGAGGGCCTGTTCATTCCAAAACTGAAGAATATCTCATTTCTTTGTCCAATATTTTGTCAGAAACCACACCACTAAGAACTCACACATTTGAACCTGTGAATTCTATACCCGCCACAGATGTTGAAACCCAAAAACACTCTGTCACATCCACGGAGATGAGAATCATCAACAAGTCCGTGGTTGAAGAGAGGCCCTTGATTCAGACCACAAGCAAGGATATTTCTAGTAGTGTCTCGAAACCATTGGATCCTAAGTTTGAAGATGAAGGGGATGACTGGTTAGAGGAAGACAACACTGAAATAGTCAGCACTACAGTTTCGATTGGTAATGATGAGGATGTGTCATTCAGTGATCTGGAAGATGATGATGACAGGAGTCCAGCTATGAGCTCTAAAACATTAACAGACGTTTCTGATTCTTCTATGAAAGATTCAAGGGGGTGGGTTCAGCTAAGCAGAAGCACCAGTCAATGCAGGAAGGATGGGCGACACCATCGAGCCGATACCAAGGAATCAGGTGACTGGCTTAATGTGGATGAACTTGATACTGATTGACCATCTAAGGTTTCACAAGATGTGTGGCACAAGCTAGCGATCGGTTTTCTGATATGTTTCTCTGGCGGTTTGGTTGTAATAACTGATGTATTTGTACATAGATAAGCTTCTGTGATTATATGGACCTTAAATGAGTTGGAATTGAAAATTCCTCTTTGAAATGACTGGTGATTGATAGATGGTTGATGATCTTATTTTTTTGGTGAAAATGTAAAATGATTTTTTTTTTTTTTTTTTTTTACTTCGTTCATTTAACCCAAAATAATCGAAATAGATCGAAATGGCAGATTAAAAAGTTGTAGGTATCATTCTGGACCTGTGTAGAAATTCAAAACAAAGTTTTCAGTATTTTTTGGCTGAAACAAAGTGAAATTAATATTTATGATTTTCTTGTAGGTGTGTTGAGTATTTAGAATTTTGGAGTATGATGGAAAAGAATGGAAGTAATAATTAGTAAAAAAATTGTGGGTTATTCGAAATATTGGCTCGTATATATTTTGTGTTCGCAAAATTCGGCACTTGTTGGCTAAAATTTTGAAAACATGGCTGGAATTGACAAAAATCTAACTTGAATACAAAATATTTTTTGATGCATGCCGGGTTTATTACAATTTCTTAACTGACAAGTAAAATCATTATTATCATTGTCATTAAAAGTCAATATCCCATCAATTGATTGTGAAAAAGCAAAATAAAAGAATAAAAAAACTTTAATATCCAAATCAAAACCTTTTTATAAATTATTTTTATTTAAAAACAATATCTTTTAAGAGATGCCATTTGAAATTAAAAAATTACTTGTTTTTTGGGCCAGCAAAAACCATGATGAGACCTTTCTTTTTTTACATCTTATTACAGTGCGATAAGCTTACACAAACATTGTTTTTTTTTCTCTCTATATATATATATATTCAACTGCATGACTAGATGGGGTCCACCGACTCAAAAGTTTTCCAAAAGATGCTACTAATAAATTAGGTCTATTGAATTTCAAAAGTTAAAGGGTCTCAAAAATCAATGGTGAAAATTGGCACAATTTTTTTTTTTTAAAAGTAACTTCATTAATAAAAAAGGAAAAACACATACAAACAAAAACTCTAAACAAACAATCACAAAGAGTCTGCCTCCCAAGAAAAGAAACAAACACCACCCTCTAAAATTACATAAAATTATTTACAATTTTCGATGACAATCACACTCTACCCAGCCAACTCACTGCCTCAATTTAATAGAGTGAGGAATCCAAGAAATCGAATAACCAAAAGCCTCAATAGAATGACAAATCCTTCAACTTTGTCCAAATAAGATCATGGACAAAAGGAACCCTTTCAAATGTGCTTTTACCCCCGTTAAAGGGTACTTAAACTAGTGATGGTTGAGGTCTAGAAATAAGTAGTCATAGATGTTTTAGAAATGATATTTTGTTACAATCCATTGTTTGATTTAATCGTTTTTATTTTTTGAATTTTTAATGTAATTTTGAGTTTGATTATTTGGGACATTCTGAGCAGCTGCAATTTATTGTTGTAAACCATTCTATACCATGTACACAGTACACGAAGTTTGAGCTAAAGAAATTTTAAGAGCAAATTTGCTATGGACTCGTAAACATTTATACAAGATGGTGTATGCACTAAAATCGATAAAAAATTGATCATGAAATACTTAAATAGAACAAAGTCAAAATGTTTTAGAAATGTTAATACGTTTTTCTCATTTCTCATATGATTTATCAAATTTTCCTTTTCTTCAAAGTGGGGTAAAGGTCGAGGTGGCAAAAGCTTTTATTTTCTTTATTATTTTTAAACAAGGTTTTTAATTTTTTTTGTCAAATTTCTAAAAGGGTTCCTTCACTTTAATTCATTAATGAGAAACCATTTTGTTATTTGAGATTTCTTTTAGATGCATGTTGAAAGGGCTCACCTAGAAGATAGAAGTTAATACCATTTAATCGATAAATTGATTAGAGAATAGTTTTTATAGATAAATTACCATCAAAGAGAATGCGACTTTTGAAGAGATGGAGAAAATGAATAAAAAAATTATATTAGACTCTTGAGTTTCTGATGATATAATTTATGATAAAGTTAATTAGAGAAACGGAACTTATAAAGTCTACTTTAGATAGATAAGATATTGATGGATGATGATGATGAGTTTTTATAGATTAGTATCATCTCAAAAATCAAATAAATTAAGTGATCAGAGTATTAGATTTTAAAGCTAAAAAATCGATAAGTTCAGTCATTGTGAGAGTAGCTTTACTATGAATAAAATAAAAGTAAATTAAGCGCACGATATATAATAAATATAAAAAAGAAATAGTGAAAAGTTCTTAGCTTGGCTTCGAAGAATACTTCACATGATCTAAAATATTTATTGTAAAAAATCAATAAGATGGATGAGTATTTTTAAATTTTATTGAAGCAGAAATTAGTTCAACATTTGAGTGATTTCAGCTTATAAGGTGGGCGAAACACAAAAATTATAATATGCCACGTGTCAACCTGTGAGCCATTGCAAGGTGGCAGCCATTCAAGAGATCCAACTCCATTAAAATCTTTGAGTGAGGAAAGAGAGACAGAGATATGCAGAAGAAATGCAAGGGCTTCACCCCCAACAACAACAGTTAGCGGCTCTTTTGTCCGTCGCTCTTCCCAAAGACGACTCCTCTTCTCCTTCTCCGTCCGAAGACGACGATTCTTCCCGACTTGCCGCACTCAACTCACTCCACCGAGCGATTCTCTACCCACCGAACTCGGTCCTCGTCGCCCACTCTTCCTCTTTCCTTTCTCAAGGTTTTTCTCAGCTTCTCTCCGACAAGTAAGCCTTCCCTCTCCGAATTCAACCCAATTCTCCTCTATATATCCTCTTTCAAGATTCGATCGTTGTCTTGCTTTTTATATGAAAACGCATAGAAACATGTTGAATATTTTCGAGAAATTATCCTTGTGAACTGAATGACTAACTTTTTGTTGAGCTTATATTGAAACTGTTTCTCTCTTTCATACTTAAATTGAGCTTATTTTGAGATAAGCTTGTCGTTGGAGTAAGTTCAAGTCCTGTTGATGTATAGAACTTTGTAGTTCTGAAGTTATACTTGGAATGATTTTTTTAAGTGAAATTTTGTTGCACTTCTTATACAAGGATGGATCAACTAAACCAACTCTTTCTCACCATCTGATATAAGTCATATGAAAAGTTAATCATCTGATTTACAATGAACTGGTTCAAAGTGGATAATTTCTTTGCTATTTTCTTCCTTTCTCAATTTGGGACCACCGTTAGAGTGCGTTTGGTCGTTCCCCAAATTGTAATTGGCTTGTTGATGCATTGGGTGGGTGTTGAGTGTGAAATGCCGGCCAAACCAATGTATCAGACCCATGGGCTGATAAATATGGCCGATATTTTGGTCATATCAGCTTTTTTCAATCTTCAGTAAAAGAAACTTATCGCTGATATACTGGAAATTCAGGCATATCGGTTTTGGGCCCATTTCTGAAGAACCTTGATAGTTTGCAATATTTGCATATTGCTTCTCCTCAAATCTGATAATATTGAAATTGCTGCCACCATTTGAAACTCATGGTGAGCTTAGAAGTCATAAGAGTGTGTTTAGGTGTGCCCTAAAGTATGCATTTGCATGAATGTCGAAATTGTGAGTGTGTGTTTGGGTGTTGGTTACACATGAGCATGTGACCCATATCACCATTTTTTAGATTATGCATGCCTCTTGGTGGGTGTAGAAATCTGAGTATGCTTATGCATGTGCTTCAAGTTGCAATTGGTTTGATTGTGCATTTGGGTGGGGTTTTTGGATCTTCCCTGAATTGCAATTGGAGCATATGCATTTGGGTGAGTACAGAAATCCTTATACTATATTTGGGTGTGCCACAAAATTTTAATTGGTTTGATCATGCATTTGGGTGAGTGTGGAAGTCCTGAAATAATACGTTCAGATGTGTGCCAAATGACAATCAGTTAGAATGAGTCAAAGTTTCATAGTACATGAGCTAGCTCCTTCGGCATTGTGTAGAACCATGCATCTTAGCATCCCCAATTTATGGCATTAAAGATGACATTTTACTTCTGTGATCTCTCAATCACTTTTCTGTGCTCTGATCCTAAGAGAGAAAATTTCTCTGGCACTGCCAGGACTTATGGTTGGTAATAACCAATTTGTTTTCTGTTCTGCAACAGCTCATGAGAAATGGTTTTGGTTCAAGTTCATGTGGTCATGTTCTACTTATCTCAATGTTCAGAATCCTTGCAGGTCAGTCTCTGTGAGGCAATTGGCAGCAATTGCCTATGGATCTCTGTGTTCTGTAGTATGTTCCAGCCCATTGGCATCAAATGGACGACAGGGACATGTTATTACTGGGGGAGTGGTGGATCGATTTCTCAGTTGGGCTTTGCCGCTTGTTAGGGATGTCGGCGTTGGAAATGGGGCAGCCGAATTGGCATTGGCAGCCCTCCATGAATTTCTTAATATTGGAGATGCAAGCAGAATTGAACCATATATTTTGCCCATTCTCAAAACATGCCAAGAACTTCTTGAGGATGAGAGAACCTCCTTGAACCTTCTCCATCGGCTCTTGGGTATATTAGCTCTGATCTCTTTGAAGTTTGGACAGTGCTTTCTGCCCCATTTTGTTGACATAGTTGATCTGCTTCTTGGTTGGGCGTTGGTACCTGATCTTTCAGAATCTGATCGATCCATTATAATAGATACTTTCCTTCAGTTTCAGAAACACTGGTTGAACAACGTGCAGTTTTCACTGGGGTTACTGTCAAAGTTCTTGGGTGACATGGAAGTGCTGCTACACGATGGCAGTATTGGGACTGCACAACAACTTCGGAGGTTACTTGCTCTGCTTTCTTGTTTTTTGGCGGTTTTACAGGTCACTGCTTCAGGTATGCTAGAAATGAATCAACTGGAACAAATATGTGAACCCCTTTCACTGATGCTTCCTCGGTTGCTCACAAGCCTCTCTCTAGTTGGCAAGAAATTTGGTTGGTCAAAATGGGTACGAGAATCTTGGAGGTGCTTGATTCTCTTGGCTGAGATAATGCGTGAAAAGTTCTCTTCCTTCTATCCATTGGCTGTTGACTTGTTGTTCTGTAGCTTATGTGAGGATGCTCCCGCTTCTGGTCTTGGATTCAGTAAGGTTCCATCCATTCAGGTGCATGGCGTGCTAAAAACCAATCTGCAGTTACTATCTCTTCTAAAGATGTCTCTCCTTCCTTCATATGTTCAAAAGATACTGCAATTTCATTCACCTTTATCGCAGCTGCGTTTGCATCCAAATCACCTTGTGACAGGATGTTCCGCCGCCACTTACCTTTTCTTACTTCAGCACAGTTGTAAGGAAGTTGTTGGGCAAGCTATTGTCTCTTTGACCGAGGAGTTGGAGTTATTAAGGAGCATGCTTAAGAAAAGTTGGAATAGCAGAAATGGGGTTGATAATAAATGCAATCCCAACTTGGGCTCCGGCCAATGCTACTCTGATATTGAGTTGCTGGCATTGATTAAATTTGATTTGAAGATTTTGTTGACTTGTGTTTGCCCGGGTACTGATGGAAATTTTCTGGGCCAGATGGATGTTGCCCCTTCCCATTATGAGAGATCAGTGAAGCTTGCATCTTTTATTTTTGAAAAGATGAATCTATTTGAATCTCCCATTGGAGACTTCTTGGAGTTGCAAGTTCATGTCATGAGAACATTGCACAAGCTCAGTGAAGTTGAGTTCTCAACAAAGTTTATTATTACAAAAAATCCTCAGAAGATAGATTCTGTTGATCTTGATCATGTGTGTCAGAATGAAGCTGATTCCTATAGCTGGTATTCCATGGTTATTATTGAGTATCTAAGGAAGTACAGTCTTTATATAGTTAGTGCACTACGTGTTTCTTTGCCTCTTGCAGTTAAACTAGAAGCTCTTTTGTGGATCTGCAGTTTCTGTCGGGCTGTAATTACCATCAATAATGACTTGAATTTGACCCATCACTCTTGGGAGGCATGCAAGAGTGTTAGTATCAGCAATTCTCTGCTTTTCTCAGTTCTAGAGGCAGCTTCAGACAGAGAGTTAAAAGTGAGATCTCACGTTGCATCAGCCCTGGAACTACTTTTGCAAGCCAGACTCATCAATCCTGGAGATTTCTACACTGTTACCGAAGTTGTTCTTGATAAACTTGGGGATCCAAATGCTTCTGTTAAAAATGCATTTGTGAGGTTACTTTCCTTTGCCTTACCTGTTACTGTTTATGCATGTGGTGCATTTGATGATAATGGCAGTTGTCTTGGTGGCCATGGGCTTGTTAGGTTAGATAACAGAACATATTTGCAGTGGAAGCGAGTATTGGCACTGAAGCAGCTGCCCCGTCAATTTCACTCACAGCAACTTGTTTCTGTTCTGAGCTACATCTCACAGAGATTAAAGGTGCCCCTTTCTTCTTGGATCCAACGTCTTGTTTTTAGCTGCAGCATTAAGAACGATTTAGTTTCTAGTCAGCAAGAAGAAACAGGAACCCTCGGTACTAATGGGTTGTGGATGGATATAAAACCAGATGGGGCTATGCTGGATAAAGTTTGCTCTGTAAACAATCTTGCTGCTGCTTGGTGGGCCATACATGAAGCCGCTCGACACTGCATTAATGTCCGTCTTCGAACCAATCTTGGTGGCCCCACGCAGACTTTTGCAGCCTTGGAGCGCATGCTTTTGGATATATCACATGTGCTGCAGCTTGACACAGAACAACATGAAGTTAACTTAAATTTAGGTGCAGCTAGTGTTCATTTGTTACCCATGCGATTATTGTTGGATTTTGTTGAGGCCTTGAAGAAAAATGTATATAATGCTTACGAAGGGTCTTCTGTTTTACCTTCTGTGGCACGGCAAAGTGCACTGTTCTTCCGGGCAAACAAGAAAGTCTGTGAGGAGTGGTTTGCACGTATTTGTGAACCCATGATGAATGCGGGATTAGCACTTCAGTGTCATGCTGCTACAGTTCATTACTGTGCAATACACATGCAAGACCTTCGAAATTCAGTGGCATCAGCATTGAAGGACAAACCTCGTACACAAGTAGCTGAGTATATTCATAATCTCAGAGCCCAATTTGCTGGAGACATTTTGCGCGTTCTGCGGCATATGGCCTTGGCCTTGTGTCGGAGTCACGAACCCGAGTCTCTGATTGGTCTTCAGAAATGGGTGACAATGACATTTTCATCGCTGTTCATGGAGGACACCCAGCTCATAACAGGTCACACCGGAAGCTCTCGGCCTTTTTCATGGATCACAGGTCTTGTGTATCAGGCCCAAGGACAGTATGAAAGGGCTGCTGCTCACTTTTATCAACTACTTCAATCTGAGGATGCACTCAGTTCTATGGGTTCTGAGGGAGTACAGTTTGCTATAGAGCGTGTCATTGAGAGCTACACTGCTCTCTCTGATTGGAAGTCTTTAGAAACCTGGCTGTCAGAACTTCAGTCTCTTCGTGCTAAGCATGCTGGGAAAAGTTATTCTGGTGCTCTGACTACTGCTGGGAATGAGATAAATGCGATCCATGCCTTAGCACGCTTTGATGAAGGAGATGTTCAAGCAGCATGGGGATTTCTTGACTTGACACCCAAAAGCAGCAATGAGCTGACACTGGAACCAAAACTGGCCTTGCAGAGGAGTGAACAGATGCTTTTGCAGGCAATGCTTCGAAAAGCTGATGGGAATGTCAACAGGGTGGCTGAAGACATAGAGAACGCCAAGTTGATGCTGGAGGAAGCTTTATCTGTCATATCCCTTGATGGGTTGACAGAGGCAGCAGCTTATGCTACACAACTTCATTGTATATTTGCTTTTGAGGAAGGTTTTAAGCTCAATGGCCAAGATGAAACACATGAATCCAAACAACTTTCTGCAATTTTAAGCTCATTAGATCAAGTTGTGCAGTGTCCAATTAATAGAATTCATCAAGATTGTAATTTGTGGTTGAAGATTTTGCGAGTTTATCGTATCATGCTGCCAAAATCACCAGTAACTCTGCAGCTATGTCAGAAGTTGATAGGTTTAGCCCGTAAACAGAAAAATTTCATGATGGCCCATCGTCTGACCCAGTACCTCAGAACTAATCTTGGGGAGCTGCATGCGGGGAAGTATACTGATTTGCTTCTGAGAAATGTGCAATATGAGAGTATCCTACTGGCATATGCCGAGGGTAAGCATGAGGATGCTTTGGCCAATCTCTGGTCCTTGGTGCATACTTATATGCTGTCTCCAATGATAGCAGATGCTGATGCAGATAGCATGCTCAAAGCAAAGGCATGCTTGAAACTCTCAACTTGGTTGAGGCAGAAGCATTTAATTAATAATTTGGAAAATATTCTTCTCAAGATGCACACAGATCTTGTAGATTTAAGGACGCCCAATGCTTGTAGTCTCAGCAGAAGTGGGGCCTTAGTCTCTGATCCAAACTGCAGTCTAATTATTGAGGAAATTGTAGGTATGTCTACGAAACTGTCAACTCATCTTTATCCTGCAATGGGCAAGACCTGGCTTTCTTATGCCTCTTGGTGTTATAATCAAGCTAGAGCATCCATTTCTTCACCTGAAACTTCTCTCCAGTCGAACTTTGTGCCTTCTACTCTTCACCCTGAAGTTCTACCTGACAGGTTTCAATTGACAGAACAAGAAGTAATGAGAGTTGAAGCAATAATTTTAAAGCTTTTTCAGAGCAGTACAGATTTAAAGGGTACTGTTAATGTGGCTGAAGAACAAAATATCTGGTCTGCTTCTGACAAACATTTGAAAAATGAGATGTCTTCAAGGGCTTTGGTTCAACAAACTGTTTATCTAATTCAAGCTGCAGCCGGGGCACCTGGGGTGGAAAAATCTGACGGAGATTTACCGTCTGCTGTGTTAACTTCTCAGTTGCATATTTCTTTTCTCAATACAAACATGAGCCTGGAGAAAGCTGATATTGAATCGTCAGTTAATGAGTTGGTTGATATTTGGTGGTCCTTGAGGAAGAGACGGGTTTCACTTTTTGGACATGCTGCTCATGGTTATTTGCAATTCCTTACCCATGCATCGTCCAGACTTCATGACACTCATTCAGCTAGCTATGATCTTGAATCTGTGAAGCAAAATACTGGGCACTGCACTCTCAGGGCAACTCTGTATGTTCTTCATATCCTTCTAAACTATGGAGCTGAGTTAAGAGACACGCTTGAACCTGGTCTTACAGCAGCTCCTCTGCTGCCATGGCAGGTGGGAATGGGATACTCTCTTCCACAGTACTTGAATATACGCAGTTATCACTTCTCTAAGTTGTCTATAAAACACCTCCCATACTAATGGCATACGTCTGATGTGATCTAGATCATTCATCTCAGGGGCCTACCATGGATTTGTCACATTGCTTGGGCACTGGAAGAATTTGGAGGAAAAGAAATGAATGGTTGGAAAATCAAACGAGTCCACAATCAACCAAAAAAGAAAAGAAAAGAAGAAACAACTCAAACAAATTTATCAATGGTTGACAGTCAGTGGACAAATTTCCTCCAATAGATTACAGGCATCAACTAAATGCTTTGATTTTTTTCCTCTGCTCTAATCATGAACCTCAACAGATGAATTGTCCTGATTTTGCATTTGTGCAATTTGGGCAAAGATAAAGCAAATTGTTACTGGCTTAGATACACATATTTGAACTTTCATTGTAGTTTAACAATGTATTGTCCCTTTCCTTTTGCAGGAAATTACACCCCAGATATTTGCTCGATTGAGTTCTCATCCCGAGAAAGTGGTTAGAAAGCAATTGGAAGGCTTGTTGATGATGCTGGCCAAGTTATCCCCTTGGTCTATAGTGTACCCTACCCTAGTTGATGTAAATGCATGTGAAGGGGAACCTTCGGAGGAGCTTCAACACATAATTTGCTGTCTGGTACATAATTATTTCCATCGATTTTGTATATTTTATCAGTACCATTTTTAAGTTTCTAAGAGGCAGTTCCAAGGTTACATACTTCCCTCTCCTCCCATATTTTAAGAGAGGTTAATGACATTGCTGACTCATTAGCTAAAAGAGGTTTTGAGGGAGACATTGCACATAGATTTAGCAAAATTATTTAGGTTTCACTGGAATCTTTTTCAGGAACTCATTTTGTTCCATAGAAAGTTAATTCACCTAACAATGTATGGACAATTTCTATTGCAAATATACCCTTCTCAGTGTTTTGTCTGATATCAACAGTAGTATCTGTTCTTGTCCGTTTAGCTTCTATTGCAAATTATTTGCAGATAGCCCCCTTGTACTAGGTGAGTATGATCCTGCTGATTTCACCGACCATTGGATGATTTCTGTTTTTCATCGATGCTTTTCTATGTTGATTTTAGTGCCTAAATTCCATTTCCATTATCATCTAATCAGGCTGAGTTCATTATCATCATCATCAATATCCGTTACCCATCTGGGGTTGGCTTTTCGAGTAATTCTTTCCCATTTGACCCCATCATAAACCAAAATGTTTGTCACCTCATGCTCTATCATGTCTTTCTTTATCCTCTATCCTTGTTCTATCTTTTCATTTTGTACCTTTGATTTATAACCTCTCAATTCTACGTACGAGGGCCATCTTTGATCTTCTACTAACATAACCACACTACCTTTAATCAGTTTTCCTAATTTTATCATTTATTAGCATTTCCTCTATATTCATTTCTAACTCTATCCTTTAAAGTTATTTTGCTCATCCATCACAGAATCCACATCTCCGTGAAGGGGCCTTCCCACTCTCACCATCCACCATTTCCTTCTTGATGGTAACCCCTGGTCGGCATTGCTGTTCCTAGATAAAAGTTCCGTGCAGACTGGTCAAGATAGGAAGTGCCTCTACAGTTTTTCTTTTTATGTCTTGATTTAATGAATTTTACTATCAACAAAAAAATGGAAAATTTTGGAGACCAATTATGTGTCCCAAAAAGTATGCATGATGAGATCTATTTCTGCCAAGACCAAGTGTGTGACTGCATGTGTTTAAGGTAATTGGAGATGGACAAGCCATCAGTGTTCACAGAAAAGGCCGCATGATGGATAAGGAGGTTTTCATACTTCTGTTTTTAGAACCCACCCCAGAAAACAAAAATGCTGAAAATAAAAATGGGGAGGCCTGACCACCATGTCTGACTAGATCCAGATTTGCAGTTAAACCCAAGCACATCATAGTTTCTTATATTGCACTTGATTATGCCTGTGGCTCACAAGTCTTCAGTTTCTGCATGATCAGAAAATCACTATTTTTATTGTCAATGGCATCATTGTCATCATTGAAGCCCTCTTCTTTTCTATCTTGGGTCCATCTTGTGTTTTCTTTCAGCTCATCCCTCCTTCCATCTACAGTACCATGTAACTTTTAACTACTTCATTCAAAAGCCTATTGGTCTTCTTTGTCTCCTAATATGAGCACCAATGCCCTTGCTAATGGTGGATCCACGTTTCTGCATCAGCAATTGCTGTTTAAGGGGCAAGTTCTCTTTTAATTATACCACTTGGGTGTTTATTTCAGGGTGTAATATTAGTCCAAAACTCATCTTCATTGGTTTGTTTTCGATGCACCTCTTTGTATCATCCTTTCTTATTTCAATGCTTTCGATGTTGAGTTACATAACTGCTGTATATTTGCTGACAATAGAGCTTGGATAACTTACTAACGTTTTTTCAAGTAAATACAGGGCAAACTTTACCCAAAGTTAATCCAAGATGTTCAACTTGTGATAAATGAACTTGGCACAGTGACAGTTCTTTGGGAGGAACAATGGCTCAGTACACTTCAAGATCTCCATACAGGTGACCTTGGTTCATTTGCTTTGACATTTCATGCTTTCGTCATGGCTTTATTGCTTCATGATTTCATATAAATTTTGTTTTTTAACTTTCTTTTTGGATGGATGTGTCTGTTAGAGAACTTATGTTAATTGCATTGAGAAAGCTATCTTATATGCTTGATGCAGTCATGTAGTTTCCTTATTTTGTGTTATTCTAGGTCTTCGTTTTTTTATGAAGGCTGATGGTCAAAACTCTGAGATCTTCCAAAGTTCTTCAACACAAATTGGGTTTAGATCCAACTCCTACAAGCCGAATCAAGGAAAATTTGAAACTGCCTCAATTTGATCAAGAGAACCAATTTTAAGTTCACCTAAAGAATTCAAAGATAATCCTCAGTTGTCTAAGAATTCTAAATTCCACCAAAGAAACAATGGCTCTTTGAAGGAGAAAATCCAAAGTTTCAATGGATCACCAACACTGAATTTTACTCAAAAAGAAACTAAGAAAAGGCTCAAAATCTCATTGGGAATTCCAATACAATGTGAAATTCATTATGAAATTAACAATTCTAATGAAAACTAGAATTAAAATTGCATGAACAATTAAATTAAATTCATTTTCAAAATTTAAAGTAAAAATCAAAGGAACTAGAAGAGAGAGATAACTTACTTGCACAAAGTAAATAGAAAAAACTGAACGCCTATGATTGCCCATGGCCCATTTATTTATAGTGAAATTTTTGAAAAAAAAATTACATCACTGCCATAACTTGGATGAGTGTCATGTGACATCTGTCCTAGATCCATCAGTCCTAGCCTTACTTGTCATTGAACTAAAAAGAGAGAACTAAAATTATCCTGAAAGAGGTGTGCTCAAGCCTTATTAAAAGGAGATGATTCCTCTGCTATTTTGGTCCTGATGAGATAAGGAGGATGATGTGAAAGCTTATTCTTCTCTTCTTATCCTGTCACTACTCTTTGCTCCTCGCTAATAGGCCCTAAAAGTGGGCTTTTAAGGCTCAAAACATATAAGATAACGCCCTAACCCATATATCCATCATATGGGCTCTTCATTTTACAATTTTAGGCCCATTATGACCCTTAGTAAGGCTCATCTTTTCATCATCAATTTTTTCATGAAATTCAAGAGCCATTTCAACAATTTCATCATATTGATCTTCACTTGCTTCAATTGGGCCTAGGGTGTCATCATCATCATCCCCTTCCCCCCTCCGTTTTGAAAAGAAGTCCAGATCTGCAGAAATTTTGGCTTTAAATATGTTATTGGCCTAATAGATTATCAAAGGACATTTGCCTTTATATATCATTGGCCTTATCTGTCACAGCCATGCCTCTTACATTGGTATAATAATATAACTGAAATCATCATGGACCACTGGTTGGGCTCTGTGAATTGCAGGTTAGAAGTGCCAAAAACTATCTGGAGTGGGTTAAAGTTTTTTTTTAAAGTCATGGGTTAAGGATTTATGTGTCAAAGCTGACACCAATATAGGTACTGGATTTGGTTGATCTCAAACATAGATTTGTGGATTTGGCATAATATGTCAATAATTTTAAAATTTCTCTTTTTTTTTTTTTTTAAATGAACGAGTGTGAAGCCAATATCAATAAAAAATGTAAAATTTTACTTTAACCTATCAAACATCTTGTTTCTCCCTTTTTACTATATCAATCCAAATTTTTAAATGCCTCCTATCTTCTCCCACTATGTTCTACTTGTAACCCCTGAGCTCTTCATGTTGGTGTTGTTTTTGGTCTTTTACATGCATGTCCAAACCATCTTTGAATGGAATTACCTCATCTCCTCCTTCGATCGGGGTTTTTTAGCCTCTATACAATGCACTAATTATTAATTCTATCATTCATTTGCTAGCTCAAACGTCCATCTTAACATAAAGACCTCCATCACCATCACTTCATCTGTTTATCTTTTTTTATCTTTGATTTTTTTTTGAATAAAAGTTCGATTTATTTATGCAAAGAACAGAAACAGAGGCCCAAACAGATAAACAACAAGAAACACAATAAGCCCGGCACAGGCAAGAGAAAGTAAAGCAAGCAAACACCAGGCCATACCAAACACAAAACAGGCCCAAAACAAAAGGCTATCATTATATAGACATGTCAAACAAAGGTCTAACTTTGAATGTTAAACCCCACAAGACATCATAGGTCTAAGTGTCTAACTATCATTATATAGAAACACTCATTTCCCAACAATCTATTCCCGATAACATTGCTGGTCTAACTTTCATCTACAGAAATGCCTCTTTAATTGAATGGGCATTCCTCTCTGACAAGGTGGGTAAAAGGAGGTCTAAGTGAAATATCCAACACATAGACATGTCAAACAAAGGCGCCTTGCACATTTCAAAGGATTCATACAACAGAAGTAATAGTTTGGGCCAGGTTAGGCCCAACCTTGATTGGTGTATTGGGTAAGCCTGGAATTTAGGTAGTGCCTGAAAGTGAGGCCCAAACTTCTCCCCCTTGAACGATACATGGTCTGTAGTCTGCATTGCCAGCCCTGGTAGTAAATGTTGTTAAAACTGTGTGCAGAACTTGGTATTATTTGCCAGGCCTGACAGATGGGCCCCCCTTTCAGGGGAATCAGATGAGATTTATTTGCCAGGTCCAATACCAAAAGTGTATGTTTTCACCCTTTCATTGAGCTTAATGCATTAATGGATACTAAAGTAATGTTTTTTGAAATTCAGATGTCATAAGGCGGATAAATATGCTGAAAGAGGAAGCTGCACGGATTGCAGAGAACGTCACTCTCAGTTACAGTGAAAAGAACAAGATCAACGCTGCAAAATACTCTGCTATGATGGCTCCAATTGTTGTGGCTTTGGAACGCCGACTCGCTTCCACTTCCAGGAAGCCAGAAACTGCTCATGAAATGTGGTTCCAAAAGGAGTACGGGGTGCAATTAAAATCTGCCATCGCAGCCTTTAAGACTCCTCCTCTCTCTGCAGCAGCACTTGGAGATGTATGGCGTCCATTTGATGCTATTGCAGCATCATTAGTGGCCTATCAGAGGAAATCATCAGTTTCACTGAGTGACGTTGCCCCACAGATGGCACTCCTCTCATCTTCTGAAGTTCCAATGCCAGGACTTGAGAAGCAAATCTCCACAACTGATTCCACTGCAGGTCCTACCACTGATCTCCAGGGCATTGTCACAATCTCTTCTTTCTGTGAACAAGTGACAATTCTATCTACAAAGACAAGGCCCAAGAAACTTGTTATATATGGCTCAGATGGTAAAAAATACACGTATCTTTTGAAGGGGCGAGAAGATTTGCGTCTTGATGCTAGAATCATGCAGCTTTTGCAGGCTATTAATGGATTTCTGTATTCATATGCTGATACCTGGAGCCGTTCCATTGCTATCCGCTATTACTCTGTGACACCAATTAGTGGACGAGCTGGTCTAATCCAGTGGGTGGACAATGTAATAAGCATATATAGTGTATTCAAGTCTTGGCAGAACCGTGTCCAGCTAGCACAGCTTTCTGCTGTTGGGGCAGGCAACATGAATAATGCAGTTCCACCCATTCCTAGGCCAAGTGATATGTTCTATGGAAAGATTATACCTGCACTGAAAGAGAAAGGAATACGAAGAGTAATCTCACGAAGAGACTGGCCACATGAAGTGAAAAGAAAGGTGCTTCTGGATCTTATGAAAGAGACTCCAAGACAACTTCTTCATCAAGAAATATGGTGTGCCAGTCGAGGGTTCAAAGATTTTAGTTTGAAATTGAAGAGGTATGCTCAGATTTTCTACTTTTAATTGTAGAGAAACATACATCATATGAAAGCATTTAGTTGGCCAACACCTCCCACCTGTGTTGGACTCCGATGCAAGAGCCAACCTATTTTGAGCTCACCTAGCTGTAGGGCTGGTTCACTTGATTGATCCTTGTTTATTTAAAATTTTCCTCTATCAGCATCATCTTCTTCAAAACCATTTATCCCATCTATCTGAAGGTGACACTCATAATTGGATTTGGAAAACTATTTACCTTGGGCCGAATACCCATCTAATGCCCATGTGTCTCAAACCTTTGACCTTTTATGGCTGAAACAATGAGTTCTTGTCCACTATGCTACTAACTCTGGTATATTTTTTTCTGTAATATGACTATCTTATAGTTTTTTTTAATGACAATCAGATATTCTAGTTAATGAATTAATAACTCAATACTTATTGACCATACATCATGGTCCTTTCACTCTGGATGAGTAACATTATATTTTTAATATTTTAGAACTTGCCTGTGCCTTGAGCACACTTTGAGCCTCGATTGTGTGTGTGTGTGTGAGAGAGAGAGAGAGAGAGTTGATGCCTGATTTTTATAGTTTCTAAAACTGCATGTTCACAAGTATGAGGCATCTACAGTGGATTAATTTTGATAACTTATCTCAGCCAAGTCGGAAACAATGGCTTATGCCTTGTGCGTTTTGCGCAAAGGATGCATAAGAATCAGCTGCAGTATACATCAATTATACATGTTTAATATTCTTCTTGCAGGTTCTCGGGTAGTGTTGCAGCTGCCTGATTTTTATAGTTTCTAAAACTGCATATTCACAAGTATGAGGCATCTACAGTGGATTAATTTTGATAACTTATCTCAGCCAAGTCGGAAACAATAGCTTATGCCTTGTGCGTTTTGCGCAAAGGATGCATAAGAATCAGCTGCAGTATACATCAATTATACATGTTTAATATTCTTCTTGCAGGTTCTCGGGTAGTGTTGCAGCTATGAGTATGGTAGGCCATGTTCTGGGCCTAGGGGATAGACATTTGGATAATATTCTCATAGATTTTCAGAGTGGTGATGTTGTACATATTGATTACAATGTATGTTTTGATAAGGGGCAGAGATTGAAAATTCCTGAGATTGTGCCCTTCCGCCTCACTCAGACAATTGAAGCAGCATTAGGTTTGACTGGAATTGAAGGTACCTACAGAGCAAACTGTGAAGCAGTTGTTGGTGTACTCCGGAAGAACAAAGACATACTACTAATGCTACTGGAGGTGTTTGTTTGGGACCCACTAGTGGAATGGACACGTGGGGATGGCCATGATGAGGCAGCAATTGGTGGTGAAGAAAGGAAGGGAATGGAGTTGGCAGTTAGCTTGAGCTTGTTTGCCTCTCGAGTGCAAGAAATTCGTGTTCCCTTACAGGTAACTTGCTCTTTAAGATTTTGTAATAATAAACTCCACTTGGCAAACTTGTTCCAACTTTTAAGTATCTGAGTTTCAAATTTTGGTAAACTGACTCCTATAATATGATAGAATTAGATATGCAAATTTTCTTAGTTTCTTTTTGTTGTATTTAAAGTTTGTTTTCATCACTTTATGGCTTTTGGTCTCTGCAATATTGTTAGGTTGATGAGAGTATCCTTAGGTAAGTAGCTTTCAAAAAAAAATGAGTAATGGTTAGTGCGTGCCCCACTGCCCCCTTTCTCTCGGCACTTTGGAGGAGGTGAATCATCATTCAACCTTCAATATGTTTGATCTTCAGTGGCCAATGTTTCCATCTGTTGCTTCACTTTCCTATGCCTAGATATTCTTCTTTGGGAAATCAAAGATCTCCATTTTGTGGTGTTTGGCTCTTTTTGCTACTTTTGGGAGCTTTTGGTTGGAAAGGAATAATAGAGTTTTCAGGAATCAAGAAAAGTCTCCTTTAGACGTTAGTAGTAGAATCAAGACTAAGTGTGCAGCTTGGGCCACTGCACTTCCAGAATTATAGTCCCTATTGATTTCCGACATCTTTAGAGCTTGAAAGGATTGTATTGATTTGTTATAGTTTTTGTTTGCTTTTTTAATCATATAGTTTTCCTTTCTGGTTGTTTGGTGGTGGGGCCTTTTGTGTTCTTGGAAGGTGTTTTTTCCCCCTTCCCTCTTTTGTACTCTCGCTTTTGGCATGGCTTGTGCCCTTTAATGAAGTTACCATTTCAAAAAAAAAAAATTACCCACTTGAATCACTGAACTTGGCCTGCGCCAAGAAGAACAAGACTACTGATCCATCTTCTTCCTTTTTGGCTCCAAAATTGGATGACCCTATGTTATCTCCCAAGTTTCCTCCTATATTTAGTTTTGAAGCCTGCATCCATAGAAGCTATTCCTCTCTCATTGAAGCCAACCCTAACAATGTCATGCACACAAACAAACAAGGGAAAAGGGTGTAGTGGACCACTTCACATTTTATTATGGTTCATAGATTCATTGAAGGCATGCAAAGCTCATCAAAGTTCTCATTTTGTTTTATCAGTGTACTACTTTGATTTTTTGTGTAAGCCATTCTATCTCATTGACAAACATGGAGGAATTTTTTAACAAATGGAAGAGGCAAAGGGATATAACTCTGAACAATAACATTGAGCATGTCCATAGACGACTGCTATTATTTTCTCTAAGAAAACCAAATTTTCTGATGGCTTCTAACCTTGAGGAGACTGCCTCCTGGTCTAAATCTGAACGCAACATTCACAAGTAGAAGGCTGGGGATCACAAGTATTTCCTCTGGTCTATCATCATATAAATAAATCAGAGAGAAAAAAATTCAAAAGAAAGGAAAAAAGGTTGCAAGTTGTTTTATTTATCTAATTTTTGTTTTCATAGGGAACTTTACTGATATTTTTTTTTTTTGAAAATTTTGTTGCTTAACTTTTTGTTATCAGGAACACCATGATCTTTTGTTGGCTACATTACCAGCTACAGAATCTGCTCTCGAGGTATTTAAACACACCACATGCAGGCAACTTGCTAAGCCCACACATGCAGCACACCAGGCATCCATCTGGTGGTTCTCCTCCATGTCGATGTGATGAACCAAAATATATAAAATGCAGAACTTTTTTTTTGTGTGTGTGGGGGTGGGGGGAAGCGAAACCAACTAATTTTGTCCATGGACATAAGAGTTGAGATGCCTGATGTACAACCTGGATCAAGTGCTTGTCAAACTCACAAGTGGTGCATGGTATGGCTGTATCCATGCATGCATGTGGGGTTAAGCAGAACTCCTGCTTACCGTTTCTCATTTGCTGTGCCAAAATTTGACTTCTAAAATGTCAACTATAATTTATTCTTCTTTTGACTTATAACAGAAGTTCTTAGATGTGTTAAATCAATATGAGGTTGTTTCTGCCATGTTTTATCGTGCTGACCAAGAGAGATCAAACCTTCTTCTACGTGAGACATCTGCAAAATCAATTGTAGCTGAAGCTACTAGTAATTCAGAGAAAACCCGTACCTCTTTTGACGTACAGGCTCATGAATTTGCTCAGGCAAAAGCTGCAGCAGCTGAGAAAGCCCAAGAATCAGCCATGTGGATTGAGCAACATGGTAGAGTCATTGATGCATTACGCAGTGGTTCCATTCCTGAAGTCCATGCATGTCTAAAACTTAGTAACATGGAAGAGGCATTATCTCTTACATCCGCCGTCGTGGTGGCTGGTGTCCCATTGACGATTGTTCCTGAGCCCACACTAGCACAGTGTCATGACTTAGATAGGGATGTTTTTGTACTTGTAGCTGAGTTGGATGGTGGACTTTCTTGTGCATTACAAGCACTCCAGGCATATGCATCAGCGCTGCAAAGAATCTTGCCACTAAATTACATCACCACCAGTCCATTGCATGGTTGGGCACAAGTTCTGCAATTATCAGTGAATAATCTCTCCTCTGATACACTTGCTATTGCCAGAAGGCAAGCTGCTGAGATTGTTGCCAAAGCCCAAAGGGATGGATTTGACTCTGTTCGACTACGACATGAAGATCTGGTCCTTAAAATTGAGACATATGTAGCACAGATAGAAAAAGTAAGAAAAGAGTGTTCTGAACTGGAGCGCTCTATTGGGTCAGAAACTGAAGCAAAATCCAAGGACCGTCTGCTATCTGCTTTCACAAAATATATGCAATCAGCAGGTTACTCAAGAAAAGAAGATGATGGGACAAAGGATATTAAAGTACAAGGAGACGTTGAAGAGAAGAAGACAAAGGTGTTGTCTGTTTTGCATATTGCCGCAAGTGCAGTGTATAATGAGGTTAAAAGAAAGGTGCTCAACATCTTGAGTAATTCCTCGAGCCGAATTGGACTGGTACCTGGAGAAGATGGTTTGCTCCCAAATTCTGGAATTTCTTTCAGTGACTTTGAAGAACAGATAGAGAAATGTGCTCTCGTCTCCAGTTTTGTTAATGAACTTCAGCAGCTGATTGGCTTGGAACTACCAAGCACAAGTACAGATACAGACAATGTAAAATATTCTTATGGAGGGAATTGGTCATCCATTTTTCAAGCCAGCATGTTGTCCTGTAGGATTTTGATTAGCCAAATGGTTGAAGTTGTCCTCCCAGAGATAATGAGATCAATTGTTTCATACAATTCAGAAGTAATGGATGCATTTGGATCTCTTTCACAGATCCGGGGATCAATTGATACAGCACTCGAGCAGCTTGTCGAGGTACAAGTGGAGAGAGCCTCATTGGCAGAGCTTGAACAGAACTATTTTGTTAAGGTTGGGCTCATTACGGAGCAGCAACTTGCTCTTGAAGAAGCTGCTGTTAAGGGTAGAGACCACCTTTCATGGGAAGAGGCAGAGGAACTTGCAACCCAAGAAGAAGCATGTAGGGCACAATTGGACCAGCTACATCTAACATGGAACCAGAAAGATGAACGCACTTCTTCTTTGATAAAGAAGGAAGTAAATCTTAAAAATGCATTGCTTTCTGCTGAACGTCGATTTTCATCTCTAGTTAGTCTTGAACAAGGGGCAGATTTGCATGTAACTAGGAGCAAGGCTGTTCTAGCTACATTGGTGAAACCTTTCTTGGAGTTGGACTCTATTGATCAGATGCTGTCATCCTTTGGTGTTTATGGATCCCATTCAAATGGGTCTTCTTTTAATTTAGGGGATTTGATGGCCTCAGGTTTTTCACTATTGGATTCAATCTGGAAGCTTTGTGGGCTGTTAAATGACCATTCCTTCTTTATTTGGAAAATCTGTATTGTGGACTCCTTTCTTGATTCATGCATACATGACATATCTTCTTTTGTCGATCATAATTTGGGCTTCAATCAACTCTACAACATCCTGAAGAAAAAACTTGAAACCCAGCTTCAAGAACATGTGGCTCAGTACCTACGAGAACGGGTAGCTCCTGCTCTCCTTGTGCGATTGGAGAGAGAATGTGAGCATTTGAATCAAGTGACAGAAGCAACAGAGGATTACATTTCAGATCAAGTAAAAAGAGATGCAGGAGCAGTGAAGAAAGTTCAGAGAGAACTTGAAGAATACTGCGATGCACATGAGACTGTTAGGGCTGCAAGGGCTGCAGTTTCTCTTCTGAAAAGGCAGGTGGCTGAGCTGACAGAGTCTCTTCACAAGACAAGCTTTGAAATAGTTCAGATGGAATGGCTGCATGACCTCTCTTTGTCATATCTACATAAAAATCAGGTCATGTTTCAAAAAAATTTAGGTGATGAGCTATCACCTGTAATTCTAAATGTTAATAGACCCAAATTGCTGGAAAGCATCAAATCCTCCATGTCATCAATAGCCAGATCTGTGGAAGGCCTCCAAGCTTGTGAAAGGACCTCTTTGTCAGCAGAGGGACAGCTTGAAAGAGCAATGGGGTGGGCCTGTGCGGGGCCAAGTACAAGTGGGACGGGTAATACCTCAATGAGGAATTCAGGAATTCCCCCTGAATTTAACGACCATCTATTGAGGCGTAGACAGTTACTGTGGGCTGCTCGTGAACAGGCTTCAGATATCATTAGAATTTGCACATCTGTATTAGAGTTTGAAGCATCTAGAGATGGCCTTTTCCATTTTCCAGGGGATATTTCTGCTGATAGGACTACTGGCGATGGCAGAACATGGCAGCAAGTTTACCTGAATGCCCTAACAAGATTAGATGTTATTTTTCATTCATTCACGCGTAAGTTTCCTAGATCCCTTGTATAATATTTTTTGCAAATCACCCCTCGTGTTGTGTGTGTGTGAAAATATTCTGGAGACCTCTTAAAACAAAGACCTCATAAAGACAGCTCTATGTGCAGCCCTCATTTCATCAATCCAAATCATTCACATTCACTTACCCTTTATGAATTGGCATCTATCCAAATTGGAACCCATTCCCCTTTCGTATTTATGTTAATTTCAAGCCAAGAAATCATGTTTGTCTAAGCTCTATAAAACAATTAAATTGGAACTCATAAATTTATGGCCAGGATGAGGAGATAGAGCTGAAATATTGTTTACCATTAATCCACTTGATATCCTTCCTATTTGCCCACTTTATGGTGATTTGCATGCCCTTAGGTGGACCCCATAAAAAAGATCTCTCTTTGTAAAATAGTTACCAGGTCTCTCTAGATCATTACCTTATACATGCACTCTCTCCTTTTTTTTGGAATGTTCTTACTTCATCTATTGTGTACATACCATTTTAGAGCCATAATCACCTCTTATTGATATGAAAGAACTATTTATCTGATACTCTTATCAGATGGTCCATGCCGTAATACCTCCCCTTTTGATGGTCCTAGCTGCCCAAGCTCTAAATTGCAAATAGATGATTGTAGGCTTTGATGCTTGGAATGTTTGGTATTAAAAAAGGTCTGGGATGCCTGTGATTTTTCAATGGGGGAGTTAGTAGGGGAAATATCTCTATATTTCCCAGCTGCAAAAGGGCCCATTTTATGAACTGTTTGGATCACCAAAATATATGCAGCACATGTACTTCTTAAAAGAAGGAAGGTATCATGATTGATTTATATCTTACTATT
Source organism: Chimonanthus praecox (assembly GCA_022113865.1). Classification (NCBI taxonomy): domain Eukaryota; kingdom Viridiplantae; phylum Streptophyta; class Magnoliopsida; order Laurales; family Calycanthaceae; genus Chimonanthus; species Chimonanthus praecox. The sequence goes on from CM039086.1 coordinate 30,040,694, forward strand.
TTATAAAGATGTTGATTATACAATATCCTGTTTTTTGTAATTAGGTGCTGAACATGAATGGAAGCTGGCACAGAGTAGCATGGAAGCTGCAGCAAACGCCCTGTTTTCTGCAACAAACGAGCTCTGTATTGCATCTGTGAAAGCCAAATCTGCCTCAGGTAGACCATGTTTTCCTCTTTTTTCTTGTGTTGGTAATCTTATTTATTTATTGCCTCTTCTTCTTTTCCCTTTTACTTATTAATCTATCTATTTATATATATAGCACTATGGAAATTGTTCGTAATGCAGTCATCCATATTATGTATGAAAGAATGGCATGGCAAGATCTGCTCACCCTACCTTGTATAGCTACATTGTGGGGTACACTTAAGCCTGAGGCCGACACCATGGCCAACGACAGATTGTTTATGGGCATGAAATCTCGATTTGATGATCACAACCATTAAAGTAAAGGCATGTACGTGGTTTGAGGGGGAAAATATTTATGATCTTCCAGGCTACCAGCTTTTTTTTTTTGAAATGTTCAGGCTTACCTATGCGTATCTTATGAACAATCGATTATTCTATTCTCTCTCAATAAATTAACTGTTCTCTCTCAAAAAATAATAAATCAAGGCCTTTAAATAAAATTTAGTTAATATCTAAATATTGATTGTTAAGGAAAACACCTGAAGTATTACAAACTGGACACCTTGGACTAATTTTCTGCTTTGGAGGTCCCTCATCTATTCAGTCTGGATAGTTTGGGCCATATCCAGTCCAAAATGGGCTTCTTCTATCTACCATCCTACAATGCATCCCACTCCATGTCAGACACTGTCAAAAGTATCAGCATATACCTCATTTTTTATAAATATCCTGATATAACTGCAATATGATCCTTGCTATTTGTAAAATATCAAGATACGAGAGTGACACAACATTTTGTGATATTGTTGTGACTGTTTCACTTTAGCTACCCAAAACCTTTTTTTTTTTTTTTTCAATGCTTGTATTTCTTTTAAATATGTTTTATTTAGTATATTTTTCAATTATCTTTGTCACGGCCCGACCCAACGGACACGTGAGAAACAATAATATTTTTTTTTTTCAACTCTGAAGCATGTACGACTCATAGTCCAAACACATGACACCTACACGTGTTGCGAGATCCTTACGGATCCTAGGACTTATTGGACCCTTGATTTGATCGGACTGAATTATTAGTTGCCTGCGTACTCCAATGGAGATCAGATCTTGCGTAATTCTCAATTCATTTATTTCATGGCACTAACCCCGTGCTATTCATGATGTCACATCAAGACATTCTAATTACCCAATCATGAGCTTCATCAGTAGAATAGATCTCGTCTATTACGGGTCTATATCAACCATGAGAACACCCTCAACGTCACACATGGGATAAACCTCAACCATGGGACCTATACCCGAACACAAGTACATCCCTCCTCGGGGACAATACTCTAAATATGGGTCCAAGCCTCTATGGAATCAATGCCCTCCGTGAGAATATCTATCCACGGTATACAATATTCATCCATGGTCACAAAGCCCTCCATGGGAAAATAATATCTATCCATAGAATTGTCACGTCCACCATGAGAACACCGTCAACCATGGGGTCAATGTCAAACATGGGATAAACTTCAACCATGAGACCTATACCCGAACATAAATACATCCCTCATCAGGGACAATACTCTAAATATGGGTCTAATCCTCTATGGAATCAATGTCCTCCGTGAGAATATTTATCCATGGTATACAATACTCATTCATGGTCACAAAGCCCTCCATGGGAATAACCATCCATGGGAAAATAATATCTATCAATAGAATTGTTACGTCCACCATGAGACCAATACGTCTACCATGGGACCACTATATCTATCATGGGGTCAATATGCCCACCATATAATCAATATGTAGGCATAAATCCAATATGTCTACCATGGGGACAACATCAATGGGATTCATCATCCATCCCTGGTAACTCTCTATCAGTGAGTATCATCTATCCATGGGTAATAACCATCCATGAATATAATCACTCCATGGGTGTAATCCATCCATGGGCATACCTCATACATTCGTAGAACCAATATGTCTTTCATAGAACCAACAGGTCTACCATAAAACCAATACGTCTACTATGGGACCAACTTGTCCACCATAAGACCAATACGTCTGCTATGGAACCAACATGTCTAACATAAGACCAATACATCTACTATGAGATCAACATGTCCATCATAATACCAATATGTCTACCATGGGAACAATATGTTTAACATAAGACCAATACGTCTACTATGAGACCAACAAGTCTACCATAAGACCAACATCCGGACATCAATCCAAACTATCGTGGGAACCATCATCCATGGGTATACACATCCATCCCTGGTAATACTCTATCTGTGAATATAATCTATTCATGGGTATAAACCATCTATGAATATAATCCCTTCATGGGCATAACTAATCTAGGGGCACATCATCTACCATGAGATTTTCTATCCGTAGGAACAACACTCGAATAAATCACTACGTGACTGTGGCAATAATATCAAATCATCATATCATATCATAAACATACCACGACCCCTAACAAGACTTAGGGCCCATGACTTACTAAGTGGGAGACCCACGACTGGTGTGATCAAGTCTACCTCGCCCTGCATCCCTTCACCTCATGGGTGTTTCAGTCAAGCTCTAAGGCGGTCGGACGGCGTGTAACGAAGCTAGCACTACCCTCATGGAGTAGTATGTAGCTCTGCGCAACCACGCACAACAAGTGTGCGGAATAGTCGGAAGGGCGCCCTACAGTATAAAACATGTAAGGGACTCATCCAGCAACAACAACCACACGGAACCAAGTCTCCATGGGAAAACACCATTATCCCGATTACCTCTCTGGGACAAGAAATCAAACATCACTATCACGTGAGGGACGTACCCATACCACGTCTCAATATCAAGTGACCAAGTCACATAAATATATCAATGCCACAGTCTCTGTATGTTCATATCGAAGCTCCCGCGGTCTCACTGTTACTCTAGGCCTTACTTATGGAATCTATATACTTATCTCATCCTTTTAACTATACAAAGGTGAGATACAATAATCTACTGATAGGACAGTTTCCTTTTTCAACGAACTGAGGCATAACGTTATCAATATCACGTGAGGGACATATTGATGCGGGCATATGTAGATGTAATCAAAATTTTAATTTTGACCCGGGTGTGTACGTTAGCAATTTACCAGGCTCGGGCTCCGATACGAAAGATGAAAATTTTATTTCCGATCCCGGCGGGTGCATGAGCAATTTGGGTCAGCCCAAAGTCCAAGGTGGGCCTCTTTAAAATGGGCGAAAACTTGAAGCCCAATTAAGATGAAGACACAGCGTTGGAATGGTTGAGAATCCCAAACCTACTTAAATTGGGACACGTTGTGGAATGGAAAAACAGCCACCACGTGGGCTGATTTTTGTTGGTATAGTTGTTTTGAAATTAGTAGTTTATTTCTATTTTAGAAGTTTGTGTTTATTTAGAACTAGGATTGGCTATTTGGCAATGTTGAAATCTGTAAAAGGAGGGTCGGCTCCTAATGGGTTCTATTGTCAGTTTTTATTATTATTTAAAGAGTTGTAGATGGCAGATTTAGAGGAGATTATTTTCATCAATAAAATTGTTATTTTGTTTAGCAAAACAAAGGACTGTTTTGTGAAAATTAAAGTGCAAAACGAATAACTGTTTTGCTGTTTTGTTTTATTGCACAAGTTGCAGAATTGCTGGAGATCCAGCCCTGTTCGCCTAGCAGCTTGCTGCAAATCCAGGTCTGGCTATGTTTGGAGACCAGTTTGAGCCAAGTCAGGAATAGACACGCTCCAGAAGATGATTGAGTTGAATTCCCTAAAGACCGTGACAGGCAGTTTGATCGGTTATTTGAGTCATGTGTTAATCTACAGAGAGAGATTGCTGCTCTAAAGAATCAAACAAGCCAACACCCTTCTAGTTCGCCATCAGTGAGATCAAGGTACTCTAGATACTCATCTTCTGAAGAAAATTCAGATGACAATTAAAATCAAAGTTCAAATGAAAGTTCAGACGAAAGTTTCTACTATCACAGACATAGGGCAAGACATATCGTCCGACAGCCTGAGAGAAGGCAACGATTCATCCGATTTGCCGATGAAGTAGACACGACTGCACAAGTCGAAATTGTTGACTCAGATTCCTCTAGTTTGGAAGATGTCGATGATTCTGTGGAGACGGACTCCATGAGTGTGCAACTGTTGGAAACGATATAGGAACATCCAGTTCATTGTTATGAATCCCAAGTGGACGATATGCAACACAGTAACACAGAGGCCGAGGCCATTGATGAGTTTGTGTTTTGTGATGCTCATTCCACGAGAACATTGGGCGAGCAAAGACATTATGTCGATCCAATGTGGGACGAACACCTGAACCAGTTGGCTTCACCTAGTATCTCACAAGTTCTAGCAGTTGATGAAGCTACAACAAATACAGGTGCAACAGAGGGATGTATTCGACAATTTGAAGCAAGTTCTATCCTGAAGCAGGAACTTGAGGCACCTAGATCCCATCCTGAGCCACAGTCTATTGAGAAGCAGCAAGAAGATGCTACAGACAACGGCGACAAAGATTGGTCCATACAGGTTCGTACACTGGAGATAGATGACCGGCATCTTGTGGACTTGACCCACACCATCCGGCCATATGTTGACCCTATTTGGGAAGGTTATGAGAGACAGTCCTCAACACCTACCAGCCAATTACTTTTGGTAGGCCCCAAGGCGACATCTCCTAAAGCAAGTACTCCACAGCGAATGAGTATTCAACATAATGAAATTTCATGGAAGCATAGGAGAAAGATTAAGAGAAGACTGCACCCTTCGTTGGTGAACCTTATAAACTCGAAGACGAGTTTTCTCCGAGAGCGGGAGAATGATGCGGGCATATGTGGACGCAGTCAAAATTTTAATTTTGACCCGGGTGTGTACGTTAGCAATTTACCAAGCTCGGGCTCCGATACGAAAGATGAAAATTTTATTTCCGATCCCGGCGGGTGCATGAGCAATTTGGGTCAGCCCAAAGTCCAAGGTGGGCCTCTTTAAAATGGGCCAAAACTTGAAGCCCAATTAAGATGAAGACACAGCGTTGGAATGGTTGAGAATCCCAAACCTACTTAAATTGGGACACGTTGTGGAATGGAAAAACAGCCACCACGTGGGCTGATTTTAGTTGGTATAGTTGTTTTGAAATTAGTAGTTTATTTCTATTTTAGAAGTTTGTGTTTATTTAGAACTAGGATTGGCTAGTTGGCAATGTCGAAATCTGTAAAGGGAGGGTCGGCTCCTAATGGGTTGTATTGTCAGTTTGTTTTTTTATTTAAAGAGTTGTAGGTGGCAGATTTAGAGGAGATTATTTTAATCAATAAAATTGCTATTTTGTTTAGCAAAACAAAGGCCTGTTTTGTGAAGATTCAAGTGCAAAACGAAGGACTATTTTGTTGTTTTGTTTTACTGCACAAGTTGCAGAATTGCTGGAGATCCAGCCCTGTTCGTCTAGCAGCTTGCTGCAAATCCAGGTCTGGCTGTGTTTGGAGACCAGTTTGAGCCAAGTGAGTGGACGGTGGTCCATTGGTGATCAGTTGGGATCTGGGCGGCATCAATCCAGACTACCATTATGCGACAGACGCTGGTTCCTTGAGTTATTCAGGCCAGAAGTTGTTTGGGCATGCAAGTATAGGCATCGAAACTGGTTTGTTTTGTTGGAATTTTTTGGCAACAGTTTGAGGTTTGATCCTCTCTTCATACTAGCAGATTTGTATTCAAGATATTATTCAAGCTTCCGCTATAATTTGAGATTGCGTATTTTTAATCCTACCTAGCCTACATCACATACCCATACCACGTCTCAATCATCAATATCACGTGAGGGACGCACCGATACCACGTCTCAATCATCAATATCACGTGAGGGACGCACTCATACCACGTCTCAATATAATCATCACGTGAGCAACGTACCCATACCACGTCTCAATATAATCAAGTGACCTAGTCACATACATCTCAGTGCCAAAGTCCCCATCTGTCCATGTTAAGAATTTTCACAGTTCTCTAGTCACTCTAGGCTTTACTCGAGTAACAAACATATATGTCTCATCATATTGGGACTCCCAAGGCATCATAACCTCTTCGGGCCGCCTTCGAGGGATCCAATTCTAGCATTAGGGTCTATATTAGGGAAAATATATTCCACCAATCCCTTTCTACCGTTCACATTTGCTCAACATCTTACATTATTATTAATATAAATGGATGACACAATGCATATTTTGATCGAGTTACGCACAATGCTCTCAGTTGCCTACGTACCACATAGTAGATCAGATCAACCGTAGTTCATTGTTTTCACATTTTGACGATATTGGGGAGTGGTCATACTTTTAATTTGGGGAAATCAAACAAGGTTTTTTTAGCATTTACATTTCATTTCATGCATTCTCAATCATGCTAGCCCATCCCCTTGTAGCACAAGTTAACCCCCCTGAGTTCTAAGATACTTGACCTTAACTCACCCATATCATTTAGTCTAATCCTTTACTAAGTTCTTCTTCAAATCATGGAAATTCATTTTACACATAGTTAGGTCGATCCACCACAACCATTATCAACGTAGGTACTCACTAGTGATATACACATCATCACATAATCCAAGCATGGCATTAAAACACATTCATCATGCTTATTATATGAGTTACCCATCTAATCACAATCATGAGAACTCATTTGATACATACATTACTCATACCCATACACAAGTATGGGAAGTTATCAAAGTCCTACATTACACATCTTGAGCAATCTTGATTTATCATACACTCTATCATACTTTAACACATCACAAATCTATGAATTCTCAATTATAGTAAACATCTAATCATATGGAACTTGGGAAACTCATACATATGTATCTGATACAATATATTCACATCAATCACACATAGGCATAAAGAGATCAAGCCATAACCTTATCCAACTATGCATTGGAATGTGCACAAGGCAACATTCACTCAAACATATTATCACACACCTTGTGAGCATGAAATTTTACAAATATTACCAATGCTCTAAGTGTATGGCATTCTCCAATGTTATCAAACTCTAATCGTATCGAAATTGGTTTAGGGTGTGAATCATGAATCGATAATCGTAAAATCATACGATTCATATATCCTCTTATTCCCATAACCATTTTGTTGACCTGGGCCATTACAATCTTACTTTTAGTAATATTTCCCTGATAACATCCCTATTGAAACCTAAAAGTTTGTATATGTCCTGATAACATCCCTATTGAAACCTAAAAGTTTGTATATGTCTTGATATCATCCCTAGAAGAAATTCCCAATAAACAATATTTTGTCGACGGTAATAGGGTGTCAGTGACTCACGTTGTATCAATAGTCTTTTTGTGTTTGTTGCATACATTTGTACAGATTGATGCATGCATGCATATAACTCTTGGTCAGGTTGGTGTGTATCAAGCTGTTCTGCATCCTGTGCAGGTGATCTACAAGGTACACTTGCAGCTATGCGGGACCTTGCCTATGAAGCAAGTGTAGCATTATCTGCATTTTGTCGTGTTGTAAGGGGGCATACTGCTTTGACTTCCGAATGTGGATCTATGCTTGAAGAGGTAATTTCCTTTGCTGTAAGAATCTTGGTTGAAGAATACAGCTGTTACAAATGGTTCTGCCTGTAACCTATCAGTGTAGGCAGGACAATTTCCCTTTCTGGGGTAATCAATATTGTAATTTTAATGTCTGAACAGATGTGAATGAGACTCCATTTGATGCATGGAAAGGAAAGTACTTTCTTGGAAAATTAATGTTTAAATGATTTTACATATGTTTTTTCGTGGTAGGTTCTGGCAATAACAGAGGGCCTGCATGATGTTTACTCACTGGGAAAAGAATCTGCTACAGTACATGCTACTCTTATGGAAGATCTCTCTAAGGTATTCATTTTCCACCTGAAGGGCTTCTGTCGTTTCTTCTTTATTGTTATGGTTAATACAGTTCATCAGTGGGATCTGGGATGTGTTGCACCTAATGTGCAAGGCAGTTCAAACATACTCAATGATTCAGCTTGCAACTCAATCGAGTTCACAAGTACTTGCCCTTAGCTCATCAGTGGACTTGAGACAGACCAGGTTTGATAACTTCAACCACAATTCCCAACCTGAGCTTGGTCCCGATAACTGCTAATAATTATCATTGATCAGGTTTGAATCTCAAGCATGATTAAAATGCTGGTCAAGCATAGATTTCTGGCCTGACAGATTGAGGGACCCACTGTAACCTGGTCTGTTCTATCATGAACTAATCAATGTTAACATGTAGAGTTGACTCCTTTTGGTCCTTCTGGGTTGTTTTTCCCGTAGTTAGAAATGTAAATGCTGACGCTATTTTATCATCTTGGACAGGTGAACATGATTCTCCTCCCACTTGAATCAATGTTGTCAACAGATGTAGCTGCATTGGCTGATGCAATTTCTAGGGAAACTGAGAGCAATATGGAAATCTCTCCCATTCATGGACAAGCACTTCACCAGTCTTATTATTTAAGGCTTAGGGAGGCTTGTCAATCTCTAAAACCCTTGGTGCCATCAGTTAGTTACTCTGTGAAGGAGCTCCATGCCATGTTAACCAGGCTTGCACGAACTGCTAGCATCCATGCAGGGAATCTTCATAAGGCAATTTCATCTCTATCTTAAAATTTTTGTGATAGGATGTTACATATTAATTCTTTATAATTTCCATTCTTTAGCATGGCATCTTTTGAATTTTTTTATGAAATTATCTCTAGTATGTATCAGCAGATGGGATTACTAGCTGATGATGATGATCTCTAGTATGTATCATCAAGGCCACTAACCTTATCCATCTAGGGTCGGTTTTTTCAGTTCTACCTCTCCATTCTACTCTATAAGCAACCATATCCTTCTCCAGTCCATAATCCCCTCAATCCAACTTTTTGAAGGCCTAGCTCTTTTCCTTGTACCTTCTACTTGTAGCCCTTGACTTCTTTGAATTGGAGCTATTTCTGATCTTCTATGCACGTGTCCAGACCATCTTAAATAATATTCTCTCATTCTCTTGTCTTTGGCTGCCACCTTTAAGTTCCCCTGATGTTATGTCATTTCTAATTTTTTCTTACTCCTTACGTCCATCTTAGCGTACACATTTCTATTACCATGACCTTGTCTTTTTGTCACCATTCGACATTGAGCTCCATAGGTTGTTGCCAGTCAAATAATTGTTTTATAAATTGCCTTTTTAATCTAGATGGTACTCTTGTTGCATAGCATGCCACTAGCTTGCCTATACTTGGCCCACTCAAATCCCATCCTACTCATTGTATCTCAATATAATCCTCCTTTATGGTTTGACAATTGCACCCATGTATCTAATTTCTCACAATGCTATGTTATGATATTTCCATTCTTAATCAGTTCATCCTCCTTGCTCTCCACTCCACTAAAGTTGCAGCAAATGTATTCTTTGTTTGTTCTATTAATTTTTAAGTCATTCATTTATAAGGATTTCTTGTGTACATCCCAAAGTACATGCACAATTATGTACTTGTGATGTTTGAATTTCAAGTGGAGCCTTTTAATTGACTTTTTACTCTTCCAATGCCCTCAAAAAGTTGAATAGTCTTTTTTTTGAAGGATTCAAAAAGTTGAATAGTTTAGTAAGCCATGGTGTATGGGAGAAGCCCTGTTTTATCTCTAGGGCTTTCCTCTACAATTCTAATTGATTTCTTATTTAGCAATTAGTCCATGTCATCTGAAAATAATATAAAGCATGGTAATCCATCATGAATTTCCAATGTTAAGTTTTCCAAAACCAAGGTGAACGAAACAAGCTCAAAATAGATCCTTGGGGAAGTCTCACTCTACTAGGAAGTCTACCATATCATTATACACTAATCCTAACACTGATTACCACCCCATCATACTATCTCATACAATCTCAACATAATCATTAGGAATAAATTTCTTTTTTTAAGATTTATCAGATTGGGCTCCATGTCACTGTATCTAGGTATCTGTGCAAAACTGAAATCTCTACAAGGTGAATATTTTGGCAAACTCTGTGGCTCTTTTCACTATGCATTTGAGGCAATGGAAAAATGTAAACTACATTGGGCTGGTAGTACCATATTAATTCATGAAAGGATCATTGGAGAAGGATGTACCCACCCTATGTGATTTCCTCCATTCATGCCTCCCCAATGGACAGTGAAAAAATTAACCATCTGTTCTTCCAAATATTCAAACAAAATGTGGTCTTAGGTACATATAATGCACCCTAAACAGTGGAAAGACCTTTTATGGTATCAGCATCTTTTGGACTCTTGTAGTCCCGTTTATCTCCAACTTGCAAGAAAAAGGGAAAGAAAAGAAAGTCCAATTCATCTGAGCATTTTAAAATGAGGTATCTCTGGTTCTTTGGACATCCAAGTATCAGCGAAGTGTGCTTGCTTTTAGATGATTCACTTTTCTATGCACTTGGTTTCATCATTATCATCATCATCATCATCATCATAGCCAATAATCCCATCATCCAAGAATTTATTTTATTTTGCCACTTGGGTACATTTTCATGATTTTATTTCTTTATTTGCTTCACAACGATCCATAAACAACGGATTCAAATATCTCCTTCAATGTTTCTTGCAGGCACTTGAAGGGCTGGGAGAAAGCCAAATAGTAAGATCACAGGAGATTTCTTTGTCTAGGTCGGAACTTGAAGAAGATGTAGTTTTATTCGACAAAGAGAATAGTCTCTTTTCAGATGGTGACAGACAAGGGGTCAATGAGGTTACAGGTGTGGATGAATTTTCTTCACACATTGAAGGGTGGCTTTCTCCTCCCGATAGCATCTATAGTAGCAGCCAAGGGTCAAGCATTAACTCAACAGTAGCAAGTTGTTCTGATACTTCTGACAGCCAATCAAATGCAACAGAACATCCAGATGGTGTTGATGTTGAAGAGGCTGTAAGGAACTCGAATACAGTTCCATTCATCAACGCTGACATCGAAAGTTCATGTGCTGAAAAATTAGAATCTCAATGTGTGGAACACAAAAATGGGGATGATATTTCTGATACTCTAAAACACGATCTTAGCAAACAGCTGCACGATTTGTCATTGAGTGAAGCCAGAATAACTAATGCTGATGTAAGACACCAAATGGAAAAGGGAATCTTTGAAGAGATGCCGCCTTTGGTTGGTAGAAAGGAAGCATCTATCTCGGAACAAGTCAAGGGACACAGTGGTGGAAACAACGATGATCCTTCATATACAGATTCTCTGAATCGTGCTGCTAGGGGTAAGAATTGGATTCATTTTCTTACTGAAATGGGAATGGGTCCATTTTGTTAACGCCTTTTTCGAACTTCACCTGCGCTTGGATGTGCCCAAATTGCAGGTGGTTGAATATTTTTGCACAATCAATGTTTATCCATTCTAATACAGTCTAGATAACACCAGTGGGAATCACTTTTTGTGGGATATCACTTCAGTTACCATTCCAATAATCCAATGATACTGCACTATTGATGCTTTGCTATTAATGATTTGAGGAAAAATTTAGTTAATGGCTTTCTGTAATGACTCAGGTCAACAAAATGGTTATGGGAACAAGAGGATATATGAATCATACGATTTTACGATTTCGATTCACGATTCAAAATTCACACCCCTAAACCAATTTCGATACGATTCGAGTTTGATAACATTGGGTAAAATTGGAGAATATCATACACTTAGAGCATTGGGAATATTTGTAAAATTTCATGCTCAGAAGGTGTGTGATAATATATTTGAGTGAATGTTGCCTTGTGCACATTCCAATGCATATTTGGGTAAGGTTATTGTTTGACCTCTTTATGCCTGTGTGATTGATGTGAATATATTGTATCAGATACATAGGTATGAGTTTCTCAAGTTCTCTATGATTATATGTTTACTATAATTGAGAATTCGTATATTTGTGATGTGTTAAAGTATGATAGAATGTATTATAAATCAAGATTGCCCAAGATGTGTAATGTAAGGCCTTGATAATTTCTCATACTTGTGTATGGTTATGAGTAATGTATGTATCAAATGAATTCTCATGATTGTGAATTCTTAGATGGGTAACTCATATAATAACCATGATGAATGTGTTTTAATGCCATACTTGGATTAATTGATGATGTGTACATCATTAGTGAGTACCTATGTTGATAATGGTTGTGGTGGATTGACGTAACCATGTGTAGAACGAATTTTCATGATTTGAAGAGGAACTTGGTAAAGGGTTAGACTAAGTGATATGGGTGAGTTAAGGTTAAGTATCTTATAACCCAAGGGTGTTAACTTGTGCTACAATGGAGATGAGTTAGCATGATTGAGAATGCATGGAATGCAATGTAAATGCTAAGAAAACCTTGTTTGATTTCCCCAAAGTAAAAGGATGACCACTCTCCAATGTCAACCCAAATGTAAAAAATAATGAACTTCGGTTGATCTGATCCACTATGTGGTACGTACGCAACAAAGAGCATTGTGTCTCAGCTCGATCAAAAGATGCATTGTGTCATCCATTTATATTATGGATAATGTAAGATGTTGAGCAAATGTGAAGGGTAGAAATGGATTGGTGGGATATACCTTCTCTAATATAGACCCTAATGCAGATGTTGGATCCCTCGAAGGCGGCCCGAAGAGGTTATGATGCCTTGAGAGGTCCGATATGATGAGACATAATGTTTGTTACACGAGTAAAGCATAGAGTTGCCAGAGAACTGTGAAAATTCTTAAGATGGACAGATGAGACTTTGGCACTGAGATGTATGTGACTAGGTCACTTGATTATATTGAGACGTGATATGAGTGTGTCCCTCACGTGATATTGATTATATTGAGACGGTGGTATGGGTGTGTCACTCACATGATATTGATTATATTGAGACGTGGTATGGGTATGTCCCTCACATGATATTGATAACGTTATGCCTTACTCCGTTGAAAAAGTAAACTGTTCGATCAGTAGATCATTGTGTCTCACCTTTGTGTAGTTAAAAGGATGAGATAAGTATATAGATTCCACGAGTAAGGCCTAGAGTAGCCGTGAGACCGTGGGAGCGTCGATATGAACATATGGAGACTGTGGCATTGAGATGTATATGTGACTTGGTCACTTGATATTGAGACGTGGTATGGGTACATCCCTCACGTGATTATAATGGTTGACTGACCGTTCTAGAGAGATATTCAGGACGGTGAGGTCAGCTATGGAAACTTGGTCCCGTAGGGTTGCCGTTGAGGAGTAGGTCCCTCACATGTTACGCGCTGGATGGTGCTCTCACGGCTATTTAGCACACTTGATGTGCGTTGATGCGTAGAGTTAGATACTATTTTACCCCATGGGGGTGGTGCTAGCTTCGTTAGACGCGGTCCGACCGCCTTAGAACTTGACTGAATCACCCATGAGGTGAAGGGATGCAGGGTGAGGTAGACTTGATCACACTAGTCGTAGGTCTCTCACTTAGTAAGTCATGGGCCATAAGTCTTGCTAGGGGTTGTGGTATATTTATGATATAATGATTTGATATTATTGCCACAGTCACGTAGTAATTCATTTGAGTGTTGTTCCTACGGATAAAAGATCTCATGGTAGATGATATGCCCCTGGAGTAATTATGTCCATGGATAGATGATACTCACTAATAGAGTGTTATCAGGGATGGATGTGTATACCCATGGATGATGGTTCCCATTCTGGTTTGGATTCATGCCCGGATGTTGGTCTTATGATAGACATGATGGTCTCAAAGTAGACGTATTGGTCTTATGTTAGACATATTGGTCCCATGGTAGACATGTTGGTATTATGGAAGACTTGTTGGTCTCATAGTGGACGTATTGGTCTTATATTAGGCATATTGGTCCCATGGTAGACATATTGGTATTATGGTAGACATATTGGTATTATGGTAGACTTGTTGGTCTCATAGTAGACGTATTAGTCTTATGTTAGACATGTTGGTTCCATGGTAGACGTATTGGTATTATAGTGGACATGTTGGTCCCGTAGTAGACGTATTGGTCTTATGTTAAACTTGTTGGTCCTATGATAGACATATTGGTTATACGAATGTATGAGTTATGCCCATGGATAGATTATACCTATGGAGTGATTATATTCATGGATAGTTATTACCCATGGATTGATGATACTCACTGATGGAGAGTTACCAGGGATGGATGATGAATCCCATGGATGTTGTTCCCATGGTAGACATATTGGATTCATGCCTAGATATTGATTATATGGTAGGCATATTGACCATATGATAGATATAGTGGTTCCATGGTAGACATTTTGGTCTCATGGTGGACGTGACAGTTCTATGGATAGATATTATTTTCCCATGGATGGTTATTCAAATGGAGGGCTTTGTGACTATGGATGAGTATTGTATACCGTGGATAGATATTCTCACGGAGGACATTGATTCCATAGAGGATTGGACCCATGTTTAGAGTATTGTCCCTGATGAGGGATGTATTTATGTTCGGGTATAGGTCCCATGGTTGAAGTTTATCCCATGTTTGGCATTGACCCCATGGTTGGTATAGACCCGGGATTGGCTAGACCCGTGATAGATGAGATCTATTCTGTTGATAAGGCCCACGATAGGGTAATTAGAATGTCTTGATGTGAATTCATGAATAGCACGGGGTTAGTGCCATAAAATAATTGAATTGAGAATTACGCAGGATCTGATCTCCATTGGAGTACGTAGGCAGATGATAATTCAGTTCGATCAAATCAAGGGTCCAATAAGTCCTTGGATCCGTAGGGATCTCGCAACACGTGTAGGTGTCACGTGTTTGGACTATGAGTTGTGCATGCTTCAGAGTTGAAAAAAAATATTATTGTTTCTCACTTACCCTTTTTGGTCGGGCCGTGACACTTTCAATCTGTATGTGTCTTCAAATGCATAGCAAAACTTATGACAATATTGACTTTTCCAAAACATGAGAGGAACATACTCCCAAATTGTAATTTTATTAGACCTTGAAGGCAAACCGTTATTTGGCACATCAGCACCAGGTACAAAATGTATTTCCATGTACACCCCTCTCCTTCTCCAAAATATTCAAGTTTGTCAGCCATAGATTATGTGTGGATTCATCTGAATCATGAATATTGTGCAGTCGGTTGTTCTCAAAGTTCTACTTGCCAGCCAATCCACATGCTCCAACTTCGGTTGTGTTTCTTAACATATTTTGATATAGGAAGAATTTGTGAGCATTTTATTACTGGATTTTTTTTTTAACTGTTGTTTATTTATGTAGGTAAAAATCTGTACGCTTTGTCAGTGTTGAGGCGTGTAGAGATGAAACTGGATGGGCAAGATATTGAAGAGAACAGGTACAGTGAATTCTATGACATTAATTTGCAGTTTCATATCACTCACATGGTAAAGGGATGGGTGGTTGCAGAATCATGTGAACATTGTTCATATGAGTCTCATTGAATCATTTTGACCCTTGATTTTTTACTACCTGCTTTTAAACCATTAATAAAAAACTTACGGTAAAGTGATCCAAAGTAGGAGAACAATAAAATGGGTGTCAACTGAGTGCCCATGTCTCATATTGCTTTCAAAGGAAGATGAAGAAAGTAATATGTGGAGTTTGCATTGGTCACACTATTGGGCCTCCACCCATAGGGTATAAACCGTGTTGGGCTTTTCGTAAATTTGCACATTTGCCCTTATTTTGTTGACAACTTAGTGGGATTTCTCTCATGTTACATTGTAATGGGTTTTTGGGACTCTTTGCAGGCAGATGAATATATCAGAGCAAGTGGATCATCTTCTTAAGCAAGCCACAAGTTTAGACAATTTGTGTAATATGTATGAGGGTTGGACGCCATGGATTTGACTCTGATTTTTTTTATTGCCTCTATATTTCATTTCGTTTCATTTTCTCCCATTTACGGATGGGATTCAAAGTTGTAAATTACTTCGAGGTTGTAAATTGCGGAAATTTCTTTCTTTTTTGCCATGAAAAAATCAAGTGTTGGTGTTGCAAAGTAGGAAGAGAGGTTAGGCCATGGGTTCATGCCCCCATGGCCTAACCTTGGTATGCTCTATGGGTAGTGGACTCGAGGGCTTTTTAGTAAGACATTGTCTGAGTTTTCAACACATAAACCCAAAAAAAAAAAAACCTTGGAGGAAATCAAAATCAATCCAATCCAACTCAAACTTCATTAGGTTAGGGGTGTTCATTTGTCTGAATCCGGTCTGAGCCAAATCTAAACAAACGAGCTGAAACAAACAATTTTGTCTGATGGATTAGGCTCGGATTTTAATTTCAAGCTCATCGATGTCTATCGGGCTTGTGCACAATGTCGCACATAGAGGTGGGTGAGGTGGGGCCTGTCTTATATATACCCAAGTTCACCCACACCATGGGCGAGAAAAAAAATTACTCTCATGTGGGGCCTACTTGGTTCTCATCTGTACCTAATTTGAACCAATTTTGAGATAATATCACTGGTGAATTGAAATCTAATACAAAATATGCATACATTCCTTCCATCAAACTTTTACACAGTTTGCAAATGGCTTCTCACTTATTTGCACCAACTTCTTCATATTTCAAATGGAGAACCGTGACCCTCTAAACCCAAATAATGTACTCACTGTTCTCCATCTCTCTCTTCGAAATCCAAATTGAGCATTTTATTTCTATTACTACTATTCTTATCTTTTGACTTTTTCTTCAAAATCCGGGCTTCAAATTTCTTTTGAATACACAAATCAAAGCAACTATTTTGCTTTTAAATTCTTCTACAAATCATTCCTTTTGGCTCAACGATGGACATATAGTACTTGGAAGTGTAGATTTGATTCTCCTTAGATACTAAATGAGATAGACTTTTTCCTATCTATAATTCTACATCTCTTTACTTTAATATGTTATTATATTTATTATTTAATTAATATTAAAGAGAGAGTTTAGAGTAACCATCAAACTAATCAGGATCATTCATTCATAGAATAGTTATGATTTGCATCCATGTTAATAAGTATAAAATAGAAAGTTCACTATAAATAGTAAAAAATAGAAAAAATGAATTAAGATTTCATTTAGTTATGATTTGCATCCATGTTAACAAGTATAAAATAGAAAGTTCACTATAAATAGGAAAAATAGAAAAAAAATGAATTAAGATTTCATTTAGTGAATTTGAAAGAGTTGACACTGTATTATCAAACCCTACCCGACCCGCAGTTGACCCGGTGGTCCAACCGTAACCGGGTACACAAAGGGTCGGGTTGCTTTTAAACCCATCTGGGTTAGAAACCCGTAAAAACTCTCTATCACCTGTGGGTCAACCCAGTTTATGAAATAAACTCATGACCCGTTGGATTAAAAACCCATTTTTAAAATATTTAAAAAAAAAAAAATCAAACAACTGAAATAGGATGGGTCTTATTAAATATTTTCAAAATACACTCCTTAAAAATAATATATTTAATTTTATAGACCAATTGGGCCAGCCCCAAAGGGCAGCCCATGAATCCCAGCTAAAAACAGAGAGAAAGGGTGATTACTTCCTCATCCCCTTTTATAGCTTATTCACGTGAGAATTGTTTTCAAAATTACCGATGTGGGACTTGTAACGTTATAAGTGTTGCCATGAGTTGGTCAACATGACTAAAAATTAATGCCGTGAGTTGACCATTGAGTTTTAATTATTGCTCCACAATGTAACTTACTGTGGCCATAACTTTTATTCAAGTTTATATTAAATAATATTTATAATAAAGGATTTTATTGGCCATTGAGTTGTGACTTTTTAATGTGGGAATTTTTATTGGTCATTTTAAACATATTTTTTTTAAAAAAAAGATAGATGTTAAATTTTTTTAAAAAGAAAATTAATAAAACATAAAAATCAATAATATTTATAATAAAGGATTTTTAATGATTAAAATATATATTGACAAAATACTAAGTTGTTATTTTATCTTTTTTATTTGATCAAAAATAATATTTATGCTAAAATATTATTTGTATAATTAAAATAATATTGCAAAAATTATATTTTTTATACTAATAATATGATAAGTCTTCAACTTTTCTTTTGCTTTTTGTCTTTTGAAAAGATAGAAGTGTGTTGATTATAAGACATCACGATTTAATTTTTATTTTATGTAAAAAAATAAAAATGATTTAATTTAATTAAATCTCTTCTTGTATAATCTAATACTTCCATAGTAATCTATCTATCTAATCATTTAGATATTCAAAGTTCACCATCTAACATAGCCCATTGAGTAACCATTAAACTTTTCGTTTCCAAACTACCAAATGTGAAATAAAATATCGTGGTCAAATTATAATTTTTGAGAAAAGATTGAATTTAAATAAAAATTAAATTTGGATTTAAATATTAGATGTATGAGATCATGGATTATGAATTATTTTTGTTTAGGATGATATTGGAACATAGACGTTGGATTATTAATTTTTGGTATTTATAATTGTTAATGTGGGAATAAGAATATTTTTTTATGAAAATATAATCTTGTCTTTATTATGTGTATTGTATTTTATATTTTATTTTTATAGTTATTTAATTGAGTTTACCTAACCTAACTTTCCTTGAAATAGTCAGTAGACGAGTGGGTTTTTAAAACATTACTCTCAACCATTAAAATATATATTGATAAAATAGTTTTTTATATAAAATTTTATTTCAACTCATTAATTAAACCTTAGTTAATAATTTCATATTATTTATAATATTATATTGATGATACAGGTTTGACTACGGGTCAACCCAGTTGAACCTTATTTAACCCACCGTCCTTTAAAACGGGTCGCTCCACAGGCCGGGTCTTAAAACATTGAGTTGACATATCCTTATCATATGATAATATTGAAAAATATAGAAATTCGATAAAAGAAATAGGTTAAAAACAGAAAAAAAAATTAAGATTTGATTTGGTGAGTAAAAAAGATTTGGTATAGCCTTATTATATTATTATTTAATATAGAAAAAAAAATTAAAAAATGAATAAAAATAGAAGATTTTATGATTAAAATTGATGAGTTTGAAAGATTTGACCTGTCATATTTATTAAGTATCTAAAAACATAAATGTTTGTGAAGGGAATAAGTAATTATATATTATGAATTTTTTCAATATCAATCGTGCAAAGCGTGTGCTTGTAACTAATTAATAAATGGTTTAGATTTTTTTAAAAATAGATTCTATATATTTCAAATGACATTATTTATTGTCGTTCTTACTGATAATAACATAAAATAATTCTTGAATTTTGAAAGTCTAAAGCCCCCCTGCTTAACATAATCAGAAAAGGGTAAAATTTTCATTCACTACTTGTGTTATTTTCCACTTGCATCATATCAAAATATATATATGACCCATTTGAAGATTAATCAACACCTCTAATTAAAGAGGCTATATTATTCCCTTTTTCTTTATTTCTTTTTATTTCTGTGGAATTCTGCCTTATCTGCAAGCACACAGATGACATAAACAAGGACTGCGTCCGCCCCATATACAAAAACCATTTCCTCATTGTCGTCTTCCTAATGCCCCTTGTTTAAGTGAAAGTTATCCTCTTAAGCCCTAGGCTACAGGGATTTCCATGCTGTCTTGGACTTGGGGGACTCAAATTAGACTTAATGTCCTTTTCTCTCTCTCACATTCATCTCTCTCTCATGTGATGCACTCCTATCGAATTTGATTCTAATTTGACTTACACAATTCATTGATTTAATACCATGAATTTTCACCGTCAATATATAATTAAATTCTTTGAGCCATATAAAATATATCTTCACTTAGTCGATCAAAATAATCTTTCATAAACGTCATATAAAAACAAAGACCTTTCAAATCCACTCGTTCACGTGAACTCATATGGATTCCAGTTTAGAATTTTATATGACCCTATTTTCAGAGGATTTGAACCTTGTTACTTATTTTAAGTACATCAACCACCACCTTTGACATATAAATATGTGACAAATCCTTCCAATCTCTGCATCCCTCTCTCATCTCTCCACAACACCACTCCTACCTTTCATTTATATTTTTGTTCTATGGGTGATTTTGATCAAGAGATGTCTAGCTTAGTAGAAAGGTGGACTAGCAAATTTGCAAAGCTTCGTGAGAATGGTCGTGCCATTTTGGCTGGTGGGTTGAGCCATCGGGTCGAACCCAACACAGAGGTCCAACCCACGCAGCCTCCTCTTGGGCTTCAAGCTGAGGCTCCGCCCGTGGTGGTGCTATCTGAGGCTACTGTTTCCATGGTCATTGAATGTTTCAGCCTAATTTGAGTTTCAAATGTTGTATATACAATCTTGCTTCAATAAGCAAACTAAGATCTTTTTATGAGAGTCCTCTCAATGTTACAAGAATTATACAATTAATATCTTCAGTTACTCGAGATGGGAATGACAAAAGAGATGAGTAAGACTAATGAGATTTTTTATAAGATTTTCTATTGAATGGATGATGTATCTTATTACATAAGTGATTATATATTCAGTATATAAAATTTTATTATTAATTTATTGTTTAAAATATATTATCTTTATTTTTTTAATTTAATAAATATAAATTTTAAAAATTAAAATAAAAGTTAAACCCACTACGTGCTTTTTACATCACACTCTACCATATAAATTCCAAAAGTCATTAAAAAAAGGTAAAAAAAGCCTCTTTATTAAAGTTTTTTCATAAATATTGTGGAATCGGATGCCGCGGTTCGCCGTGGGCGGTCCATGCTAATTCCCAGTGCGCTGGAATCTTTTTCATTTAGCATGGTGTCTTTTGCAGTTACAACACTATGTTGGGATTTTTTGCAAATTTAGCCTGCCATTTCCAACAAAAATCTCGTATTTAAACTCAATTCATATTTCGGTTCTCCTTTATCTCACATATAATTTGATGAGTGCAAAATAAATACATTTTTTATTCCTAAATTTATTATTGTTAGTATATCATTTTATTTAATTTTATCTAATTAGTATAATTTTGTGTTTTATAGGTTTAAAAGTGAGGATGACAGAAAAAATGCTTAAATATAAAGTCTGGGCCTATTATGAGTTATTTTGGACCTCCAGCCCAATTATTGAGCCCATTAAGAAAAGCCCATGAAGAAATCCACATGTGTGAATACTATTTCCATTATCTCAAGAGGAAATTCGAAATTTACAAGCTAATATAAGAGGATTTTCGAATTTGGCAAGTGGATTAAGGAAAGAGAGAAAATAAGGAATGAAGAAAAATAAGGAAGGTTTGACACATGTTCAGTATTTTGGTCATAAATTTTCACTCCGATATTCAATTTCTTTGATTCTTTTTGCGTTGGAAAGAAGACTTCAAGAGCTACAACTTTGTAGTTTATGACTTTTCCTGATTCGGAAGTTAAAAGGGTCAAAACTGAGCTGCAAGATGGTACACGTGTAAAAAACGGGATTCTACACCCACTTTCCTTATACAAATTTAGCTCCTTACCTCTTTTAAGTCATTCCATATTTAACACAAATCAAATCCGCCCTCCATGTGTCCCTTGCTTTATTTAAATCTTTGAATCCAATCCATTCATTCCACCTCCTTTCATCTATAAATACTAGCCATCTCCCATTGAGAAAA
Source organism: Chimonanthus praecox (assembly GCA_022113865.1). Taxonomy (NCBI): domain Eukaryota; kingdom Viridiplantae; phylum Streptophyta; class Magnoliopsida; order Laurales; family Calycanthaceae; genus Chimonanthus; species Chimonanthus praecox. The sequence goes on from CM039086.1 coordinate 30,062,508, forward strand.
CTGAACTTGGGCATTGAAGAAAAGGAGAGGAGAGGAAGAAGAGAAGGAGAAAGACTGTGGGATTTTCAATCCACATTGGGTTCTAAGGTTGGTGGATTTTGATTTCCATTGTATTTTTCTTATGTCTTTATTCCAAAATTTCATTGATTTGTAATTTTTAATTCCATGTTTTAATTAATAAAAGAAGGTGAGATTATTAGAATTATGGTTTTCCAAATTTTGATTTTTATTATGATGGTTTGAATCATTTTAGTTCTTGACTCTTCCTTGTTAGTTAATTTGGACATATGAAATAGTTAGATCTTTGATTAACACTATTCTAGGTCTAAGGTTCTTTGGGACATGAAATATTTAGATCGGAGAATTGCATGATTAATCTAGATCTAAGGTTCAGATTAATTAGGGAACTAATTTGATGAAAGACTTGAATAAGATTGAAATTTTACGTGAGCTCCATGTTCTAGGCCGTTATTTTATTATTAAAATTTGGATGATAATGCCTCCTTGATTCTTTGATCCAGTTCCATTGTAAATATGTATATAGGTAATTTAGATGTTATTTATGTTTTCTTTTGTTTATAAAAACTCAAATCCTTGAAATTGATGAAATAGGTTGGAAATAATTTAATTGCATCTTAATTCTGTATTTTAAATTAGATTGAGATTGTTTATATTTTTATATTAATGCCACCATTTTAATTAAAATTAGTTAAATTGTTAGATTCTATGTTTAAATCTAGAATGTTTCTAAATTACGATTAAAACTCATAGATTAGATAAATTATTCTATATTTATGATTTATCTCCATATTTTCCAAAGTTCTTAAAATACATAATTGAATGGTGTATTTTCATGGATATATTTTCCTAAGTTCCGATGGGTTCGACCTCGCACTTAATCGCTATACTATCTAAATGGTTCGTGCGCTTGCGAGTTATAAATTTAAAATTTGCACAACATAATTTATCTCATTTTTAAAAGTCTGATCTATTTTTAATTTAGACCAACTAATTCAAATAAGATTAAATTGGATCACTGTATCAATTCATGTAATTACAGAGAGAATTAAATTTGCATAAATTATGTTGGTATATTTCAAATAAAGAAACCCATACAAATAAGTCTCCACTATTAAAATATAATTATTATACATAGGGCTTAAAAAATTATAAAATAAATATATAAAAAAGAAGTGTTTATATGTGTATAAAGTTTAATAATTCAAGCAAGTCGTGTCATACAAAACATAACTCTAATCATTCAAATTAAAAATAAATAATCTTTTTTCCAAATTGAATCATATTTTAAATAGCATTCCTAACCCTAAGTCGCTATCTCCTTTTTCTTCGAGAGAGCTGTCTCTTGCAATTTAAGTAATTGTGGGGTTGTATTCGCAAATTGGTCCTTGCAACGAAAGTGCAAAACCCTAACCCCAGGACAAGATTTAAAAAAAGAGGGTAAGAAGTGTTTGGCGCACACAAAGACCGATACAAAAAAAAAAATCCTCTCTCTCATATCTCCCTTCTCCTCTTCTCTTCTCAGACTAAGGTTTGAATTTTTGTTTCCCAAAATACCCCTGTTCCCTCATGCAATCGTCCCTTCATATCCCATCTGAACCTTCTAGAATCCCCCAAAGCCCATGGAAATTCCCAAAATCCCGACCACATCCCTCACCCCAAGCTCTAATCTTCCCCAGCTCCTTGAAATCACCCGCTTCCAAATTTGATCTCAAAGAAAATATCGGCGGAGATGAAGTGGCACCTGCAATGGTCCGCCTCCCCATTGTAATCCGCAAAGCCGGCAGGGCTTCTCGGTTTGTCTGGGACGGTGATAGGAATCGGCTGCAGCTGGTGCCGTTCGATCAGGACGGGAAGTCACTGGAGATATTCGACTTTGGAGATCAGCTCCGCCGTTTGGTTTGGATTTCCGGCTCAGCTGTCCGGAAGCTTTTTGTTCCGCGGCAGGTGCATGCAAATTACATGGATTATCTCAAGTGGAAGCTCTTGCATCGGGTTTCCAGCTCTACGCTGCAGGTTCTTGCTACTCAGGTGAAATATGAGATGGGATTTCTATTTTCTATTTTGAATTATGATTCTTGTCATCGTTTTGTGCGGTGTGAATGGCTGTATTTTTACTCTGTTTTCTTCAAATATGCTTTGTTTCTGTTTTATGCATGTGCACGTGCATTTTTTTTTTGTGTGTGTTCGAGTTTTATTGGAATTGAAATCAGTATGGGTCCATTTGGATGCACGGAATGTAAATAGCTTTCTTGGAAATAATCATTTTAGGCAAAAAGGGAGAGAAATGGGTTTAACCTAGGGCTGTTCACGGGTTGGGTTCAGGCTGGGCTTCCTTATGTTGAAGCCTGAGCCCTTTCGCAGCTGTGAAGTCCACTTGCAGGCCATCAGCCTTTTTTAGGCAAAAGCCCAATCCCATCCATTGGATGTAGTCTGAGCCCACCTGTTGGAGCCTGTTTGTAGATAGCATACTTGGACAAAGTGAGTCTAAAGTCCACTTCATGGCCCAAATTCAAATTTCAATAATCAAGGGGATTACATTACAACGTAATGCAGTTATTATATATTTACATTTAGTTGTTTGACGGGCTTTGCTTAAAAGCCCAAAACCACCCATGTATTAAGTTGACTAAAGAATGAGCCTGAGCCCAACCCATTGGTCAAATTAACATGCTCAAGCCCATTCATTTACAATGGGTTTGGGCCAGGATCTGGCTGAGTTTGAGCCCATGAATTCCCTAGTTTAACCATTTAATCACTAATTAGTATCCATGTCATAATTTCTCTGCATGGATACAAAATGAGATCCTATGATGTATGTTGTTTACACTATGTATACTTGCAGAGCATATAATACTCATTAGTGAATTAAAGGTTCCAGTTGGACTCTTAAAGGAAAGTTACTTTCGAGGAAAATAATCATTCTTTAACTATCAAATGGAAATGGGTTTAACTATCTTTGGTTCAAATAGATATTGCCAAAATAAGTAGTTCTATTTCCATGCATCCAAATGGAGCCTAAATGATAATTGGAAAAACCAGAATACAATTTCTTCTGATAATTCCCAAGTTATCTACTAGGCTGATGGGTTTTTCTTTTAGTTTTGTACCTTTAGTGTGATGGGCCCATATGAAGTCTTACAAGAAATTAGGATTAATTGATTTCAGGCGTTGTTTCGGGCGATAGGGATTGGGTCCTCTAGATCCCTTCCATCAGCTGCTGCATTGAACTGGGTGTTGAAAGATGGAGTTGGAAGACTTAGTCGTTGCATATACACAGCAAGCCTTGGATCTGCATTTGACACCAACTTGAAAGTATGGGTGGCTTTACTTACATTAAAGTTTGACATTCTGGACTTTGAGTTTACAATTGGAAATTGAACCTCACATACTTTATCTCATGTGCAGAGGATTAGGTTCTCAACATCCATCTTGTTCAGCGTGAGTGTCGGTGTCGAATTGCTAACTCCGTTATTTCCACAATATTTTTTGCTTCTTGCAACCATTGCCAACATTGCCAAATCAATAAGCCTGGCTGCTTACATAGCTACTGGTGTAAGGCCTTGTCCTTTTATGCCTTTAGATGCCTAATATGTTCATTTTTTAGACAATCAGCCATTTATATTCATTTAAAAAAAACCCAGCAATTTATCTTATACCATTTAAGGTTAGTCTTAAAGGTCAGTTTTAAGACACATGTGCAGTCTGACAGTTGGTGCCCTAAAGTTTCTACATGTGTGGTGGCATATCTTTGTTCAGATTTGCACATTTGTCAAAACATTATTAAAATGATCAAAATTGCTCCAAAATTTTTTGCTATAAAATGTTCTCTACTTTTATTTCCTTTTTGTTTTTAGCTTCTCTTTTCTACTTTGGAACTTCACTGCATTTGCTTTTGCCTTGATTTCACAACTTCTCATCTAGAAAAGATTTGGGCAGTTGGAAACTCTTCGTTTTTGTGTGTGTTGGGTGTTGTTGGGGGGGTGGGGGAGGGTTTGTAGCTACTTTATGGACTCTCTATGCACAAGGGACTAATGTCATTGCTTTCTCAACAGTCTGCCATACACCGGAGTTTTGCTGTTGCAGATAATCTCGGTGAAGTTTCAGCAAAAGCTCAGGTTGTGTATGATTTTTCTTTTGGTATATGTTTGCAATCTTTTGTGCTGCTTAGTCTGAGTACTTAATCTTTATTACAGATCCAAACTGTTTGTTTTGACAACATGGGCCTCATGCTTGCAGCGCTCTTGAATATATTATGCAAGAATAGCCAAAGGTTTTCTTTTTCTTTTTCCCATCTCTGCTATCTTATAAGTATTTTATATTGAACTAGATATCATTTCTTGAGTTACTATGATATTGTTCAATTTTCATTGCATTTACTGCAGATGAGATATGATCATTGCAATTTTGTATACCAAATTTGTTGTTCCCCTTAATTATCTTCTGGCATCCAATTTGTTTTCTGTGCTAGTGGTTGTGCATGTAAGCACAATATGGGACAAACTCTCCATCTTACGGGGATAAAAAATGCTCATTGTTGTCATTGTCATCGATGTAATCATGATTGGAATTAGGGGGCATATAGGGGCCATCTCCTACTTCCCTCTCTTTTTCGGGTTGGGAGAAGTTCTATTATAGCAGCCCTCATTTCAAATGTGAAATCCATTATGTCAGCCTAAAATTGAAATTTTATAAACCCCCTCCCTGTTAACAAAATTTCTAGTTTCACTCCTAGTTATAGTTAAGCTGGAGATGCTGGAAGTAAGTTCATAAGCTTTGGAACTTATGAATAGAATTTGGAAATTGCAAACACCACAAGTTTCTTGCTATCCTCAAAAAAATTATGATAAATTCAGCAGCTCTACGCATTCAATAACTTGACAATGGTTCTGCTCCATACAGTATTTTCATTTTATTTTATTTTTGTGATTTTGATTTCTACTATTCTCATACCAGTAGAAACAAAATTTTGAACTAAAATATTTCAAAAAAAAAAAGAATATTTGAATCACTATCGATGGCTCCAGTGCTCCACTAAAATCTTGCCTTCTATACCTTAAAAAAAAAACCATCTCTTCTATTGCTCCTTGGGCTGTTGATCTTAGTTAATGATTCTATGCAAAATGTAAAAAACAACAGAAAACCTCAACATTCAATTGTTGACATTTTGAGTTATGACCATAGAAGGTGAGAACTGCTACAGTCCTTTTTCCCCGTCTTCATTGATCATGTTATATGTATTCCTGAAGATGAGGAGATGCATCAGGATGTAGACCATAGTCTGTTGAGCCCACAATTTGATGGAATACATCCATTATTTGATTGATGGGCTGCACATATATGTTGGACTGACCCACACACCCCTCCCCTTTCTCCTTGGGATCTTGGACCAGGCTTTAAAACTGAACAGCAAGCTCTTCTCTGAGGCATACGATGGTTTCCCTTTCTTCTTCTTTTTCAATGATAGTAATAATTTTATTCAGAAGGAAGTGTACATAAAGTGCAACAAAAAAAATCCAGCAAGGCCAAATATGAAACAGAAAAGGAGTGCACCTGAAACATATAGAAAACACAGCTAGCATAAGATCCACCTAATCAGGACATTCAGGGAGAAAAAAAGGCTACAGTGGCATCCACTAGGAGATGCAATGCTCAAAACTGCCTACAATCGTTTGATGCCTCAAATGGCTTCCCATTTTTACTTTATATATCTCTAAAAACGTCTGCATACAATAACACTCTTAATTCATTGTTCCTCACTCAAATGAATGAACCATGATATTCCCCCCTGGTGCTACAGATCTCCATGTGGAACATTTTGCTTCAAAAATTCTCCAATTATTTGATGCCATTATCAAGTGATTGTGTTTGTAGAAATGATATTGATTATTTTCCTAAAAATATCGTCATTGTTTTTGCATTTGTCAGTTTTTTGGTAGAATTGTCAAATGCTTTTTGCCTTCACTGATAATGCATGGAGAACTATGCTGACATGAGCACTAACAAATTATCATTGCTACAAGGTTACTTGTCAGTCTTCCCTTGGTTGCGTATCCAATTTTCACTGCAGTTGACTTGTTCGCAATATACCAAGGACTCCAACATGTGCATCTACAAACATTAACTAAGGTATGTGATTTCCATACCCTGTGCAACTAATCAATCTGAAACTTCGTTCTATGATGCTTGTAGTTCATGTCACAATTGTGGGGTTTAGTCTCTAATGAGTGCCCAAACCTGGTCCCAGGTTTGACCTATGGAAACAAGCACCTGAATTTCAGGAAACTGAAGCTTGATGCTTTATAAACAGTGCAAACATAGCATGTCCAATGCTTGCTGCTTTGTTTCCACCTGAAAGAAGATCAGTTTTATTTTCCTAAAAATAAACTGAGCATGTATTCTCTGCCTTTTTACACTGCAGTTCTTAGTCTCATCACATCATAATCTGAATTATGATCTTCAGGATAGACTAGAGATTATAATTGATATATGGATTCAGTCGGGATTTGTCCCTTCACCTGCAGAGGTTAGCTATGAGGAAGGGATTTTTCCCAGCAGAAAAGGTGAGGTTTTATGATAGCTTTGGCGGTCCTACTCTATTTCAGTTCATTTCCACTTAAATCTTCTCAAATTTGGGAAAATCCATGATGGGTTTACAGATGATTAATGAGGTTTGGATCAGGCAGAAAGCTGTGGCCAATCAGAATTGGTTGCATCAATGTCGAGGATCTGTCACCAAAGTTCTCATTGTTGACAATTCAATCTTTGAGAAGTGAGGATTTTTACTTCATCTGCACAGAGACCTCATACAGACGCTTCACCAGAAAGCAGCAAGTCAGTATCAAAGAGAATTTTCTTCTGTTCCATCCATCTTCTTAGTTTTAATGGTACTTCCCTTTTTTCTCTGGAACTTGGCTGACATTTGTAATGCTAATGCATGAATTTCAGCAAGGAATTGTCCTTTGTTTACGTGAAAGTGCACGCACTACTGATATAGTCATGGGTTTGCTGCAGGTAAATAGAATTTTGAATTTAATGGCCTATTATCCATTGTATTATTTACAGATCAAATTACCCTGTTTATGTCATCTTCATATCATTATTTGCACTTGCCTTCTGTTGTCAAGTATTTCTGTTTGGAATATTTGGGCGACCCCCTATCAATTTGGATCCTATTAGTTCAACATTCTGGATATCTGAAGTAAAAGCTGCTTTTTTCCAGGGTTGGACTAGTGAAAAACTCATGAAGAAAATATGAGAGAGAGAGAGAGAGAAATATTCCATAATTCATATTGTTTTACATCTTGTGTCGTTTCATTTGCATCTTCATCTTTCATGACAACTATGCTATGTTACAGGCATGCTTGATCCGCAAGTTGCTCATCCCGAGCACCAACATGCACAAACATGAGCCAGAAAATGGGAGTATTAGTGAATCAATGCTCGGGGAGTGGTTTAAAGTGGTCGAAGATAGCAAAAGATTTGTGCAGGAGAAGGTTAATCTTCTGATGGAAGACATGCAAAGTGCAGGTTGGGCCATTAAAAACATCTTGCTTAATACGCATGAGCAGATCCGATATAGCTTATTAGATGACTGACTGTACAGGGGTTCAAAATATTAAAGATAAAAATGCATTGCATTTTGAATGACTTCCAAAATGGTAAAAGATGGATTTAGGCCCTTACAAACATCATCTGCAATCTGCATCTGTGCAGTTTTTTAGTGGGAGTCCCTTTTCCCCCCTTTTGTTTGTTTTGTATTCTTTTTTACATGTTGCAAATAGAGAAATTCAAGGGAAAGAAGGAAAAAAAAATTGTGTATGATTTGTTACATGCACTTTAGTTCTGTAGGTTGATTATAAGATCATCTGATTTATTATCAATTTGTTGTCAGATTCTAATTTGTACAGATTATGCAACTTTTGAGAAAGAGTATTCAGCATTTGAGAGGGTTCTTTTGAAGGGTATGCTATCTTTAAGAGGATTTAGGGTTTTATATTGCAGTGTGAATGAGAAATTGGTCAACATAGAGATAATTGAACAAGTGCCCATGGTCCAACAGTGAGTGCAGAGAGAGAGAGAGAGAGATCATAATTTGGGTCTTGTTTAGAGATATAATAAAGTTTGGATGATGATGTTGAATGTACGTATGATGTCTTCAAATATGTATTCCACATTGCAAATGTAATATTTTGGCAAGTGTGGTTAAAATTGGAAACGAGAGCGATAAGGCAAGGTCAAGGGCTACTATAGAAGAACAGGAAATATTATTCAGATGGTTTCAACGTATCTATAAAAGACCAGACGCAGTTCTGATAAAATGAATTGAAGGATTGTGGCAAAAAGGTGTGGATTATAGTGAGGGTAAATACCATTCCATATTCAAAAAATTAGATAGATGGGTTCCCATATCATGAGGTCTAACAACTTGTTTAAAATGAAACTCGTTGAACTGCCTAAGCCTTCGATTTTTTTGAGATGAAAAGCAAACTGTTAGAAAAATATTTTTTACCATGGTCAATCGACATAAGTGTGCATTTAACGGGCACCACTTTGATTGAATCTAAATTTAAATAAAATAATAATATTAAAAGAAATAGATTAATAATTTAGTGGGCTTCACAAGGCCTACACACCCAGGCAAGTTATCTACTTTAGCTTTGCTTAGTTTTTCCCTTAAATTTGACTCCAATCTGAGTCGCATATGCTTTTAGTTTAATTGCATGCTCGATGACACCGTTAATCCATAACATTGATAAGCATGGTTTTGTTCAGTCCAATCAAGTTGACTTTCAAAGCTTTCAAAACATCTATGTAATCCATTGCAAGCCCCATATAAAGGCTTCGATGTTAGCGCTACAAGGAAAATTGGATAGAGCCAAAAAAAAAAAAAATATTCAGATGTCTGCTGAGCAGAATTAGTAATATCGCCTCACATCAAAAAATTGGCCTGATAAAGCTGATATTTTCAATGTATCATATCTTTTCCATTTTAAATTACAGCCCAAATTTCGGTTCCAACCAACTGGTGTCTTGATAACACATTTCCACGTTCAATTAATGCAAGAAGTAAAGTAGCATGTGGAATGGTGATCTCATGTTATATATTAAAAAAAAAGCTTGTAGCAAAAAAAAAAAATGCTGCATCATGATACACAACAATGCAATATGTGCTATAAATTGGATCTCTCAAATGTACATTCCTGAATGGTCAGTGGCAGTATCAGCGCCCCCTTCTCTTTACCTCCACTATCCATATTTACAGGGCCATTCAGAGGAAAAAACAATGTAATAAGAAAATGACCATTTACAGTCATTTCTAGGGCATCATCAGTGAGAGGAGCTCGCCTCGGTGCTATAAAACGAATTCTCACTGAAGACATTCTTGTCATCCTCCCACTTAATAATCTCCCTCGCATATCTGAGAGCTAGGTCAACGGAATCAGCTTCCAACCCATTTGTACGTGAGACATATAGCTTGCGTCCTGTAAGGGAAGCAAAATGCTTCTTGAACTTGACAGCTACATAGTGAAAAGCCTGCAGACCCAGTGACACTGAGTTGTTGTTCCTGCTGTTGCTGGGGCGATGGCGGCTGGTCACTGGACTGAAGTCGTCAAACCAATCACACACGGTCAGTGGCACCTTTTCTATCTTTTGCTCTAGCAGATCAAACTTGTTGAGAATCAGCAGGAAGTCCATTTGTTCGAAGGTCGGATGTGCCACAATGCTCTCAAAGAGCTTCTTGCTCGCCAACATCTTGTTCTGGGCCACCCCACTTTCATCGGAGAATTGATCGTAGTCGCTCAAGGAAACACAGAATATGACAATCCGGACATCTTCGAACATTTCAAGCCACTTGCAATTTTCACCAAGGCTTTTTGCGTGCACTCTTATGAGTTCATACCTGAAAGCACAACACAAACACACAAACTTCTCAGTAGAGTACTGGGAAGGGGTTGTCAAAAGAGGGAAGGCACGCTAGCACGCAACAACTAACAGCCAGCTTAAAAACGTTAGCGCGCCCCGGCAAGTGTAGGCGACCCAAGGGAGCCGCAACGCGCAGCCCTATGTTGTAAGGGTGGTTGGGTGCGCATCTTTACAACATAGGGGCTTGAGATCGGAGCTGCTTGCTGGCTAGCGCGCAACGGCTTTGAAGCCGTTGCTTGCTGCTTGCTGCTAACACACAGGCATAAAGACTACCAACCAGCATGCAAAAACTATTTTTACTCGGGTTTGTCTGAGCCAATTCAGTTCAACCCTGATCCAAGTAAAAGTGTTTCTATTACATACCCACTAGGCCTAATGGTATTCAAGAAACCTAATAACAAATTTCTGTACCAAGTAAGACATTTTAGCAATGGTGTTGCGAAGCAGGAAAGGCAGAAAATAATATTTTAGCTACAAAGTTATCCAATAGCATGGAGATTTTTGTTTTTTTTTTTGAGGTCCGAATGTGTCTAGGCGTCACACCCGACTAGTCCCCCAGTGTGTGTGAAAAACCCCCAATATGCACACATCGGGTAAGTACGTAGGGAGTGACCCTCCATTGGAGTAACTAGGGATTGAACCCAAGACCTCAATCCTAAAGTCTTGTGTCTAAAACCACTAGGTCAACCGCTTGGGCTTTAGCATGGAGATATTTCACTGACAGCCAGAGTCACCCTTCTGAGTTTTTCACTTCCACTCTACCATATGGAAAAAAATATTCTCCTTTAAAATCTATCATATCTTTCTTGCACCACTAATGCAAGTCTTTTAAAGGTTTTCCCCTTCTGGGATCATTGAACTTGAAACAACTGAAATGAAATAGGTCGAGTCCTGATGAGCAAGTCAACCATGAGGGTAAAGAACTGGGGCACCATTTGCCATTCCCATGGATGAATGGGCATAAATCATCCAAGCCATTTTTTTACCCAATTCTATTCTAGCCATTTCTACCCAAGATTTGAATTGGAAAATCTATTCATAAAAAAAAAAAAAGCTACTTTTGAAATAATGGCTCAAATAAGACATTCTAAGAGTTATCAAACACAACTTTTCATGGAATGGGTGTCATGTCAGCATTCATCCCTAATCCATTTTTTCCATTCCATAAAGGCCTTAAGTTTGAAAGATATACATGTTATGCATCCACATGCATAAGCATGGCAGTACTACCTTTGGATGGATGGGTTAGTCACCAGAATACATGTTTATCAAATTTCAAATAAAAAATTGCATGTCTTGATACCATTTCTTGCATTAAAGCAAACTGACATGGAATCCTTAGAAATATTATACCAACCTCAATAATGGATCATGCTGATCTTCATCATCAACATTGCGATCGTATAGTGATTGGGGAAACAAGAAATCTGTGTACGAAAGTCCATTGGATGAAGATGTCCCCTCAGCATACAGGATATCCATGTTAGATGGCTCATATTCTGTTCTCGATATATCAACCACCTGCAGAAAATTAACTCCTGAGTACTTTTAATATCAAATGGCATATGTAACTATTCAAAGCTGGGTTTACTTGACAAGACAATATAGAATCCAAACATGAAAGTCACCAAGAAGTAGAAAGAAGTGAAAAAATGTTGAAATCTTGGTGAATGGGAATGTTGTGATTTACATCCCCATGGAAAAAGATAAACTATCAAGAAATGCTACCTAGGATGAACTATGTAATAGAATCTTGTTAGCTTCATGCTAACTATTGTCAAGACTCAAGCTGTCGAATTGCATCTCCTAACTATTGTCAAGACTCAAGCTGTCAAATTGCATCTCCTAACTATTGTCAAGACTCAAGCTGTCGAATTGCATCTCCCAGTTTTTCCACCTGGAGAGATGCCCATCCAATGGGGCCTCTGGATGAATATAGACAAGGAACAACACAACCAATTTCAATACACCTGATACCCTACATTATTGGATTTGTTGAAATTATTACGTATCAACTATGAACACAGATTCTCTTGGCAGAACCTTCATAAAACAGTACAAAATTCTTCCAGACAAAATTGGGTTCCTCCATACTAGTCTAAACATTGCTATTTAGTCAAATCCAAGTGTAAATACAGAAATGTTTATTGGTCAAATGTTTAGAAGTGCTGGTTGGAGAGGGAATTTAACGAGGAAATTTTGGATGCATTAGGGATCTCAGATGGGGATAAAGCACCAAGTCCGGATGGGTTTAACTTTAGTTTTCAAGTGTGTTGTTGGGGGTCTTTGAGAGAGGATTTCATGAAATTCTTTAATGAGTTTCACAACAAAGGAATCCTTAGTAAAGAGCTGAAGAGTTCTTTTGTTTCTCTGATATCAAAGAAAGAAGGGGCGTCTGAATTGGGACACTTTAGACCCATCAGTCTTGTGGGGAGTGTTTATAAACTGCTAGCGAATGTGTTGGCTGATAGGCTTAGAGCCGTCCTTCAAAATGTGATTAGGCGAAACGCAGGGACATTGAAGGTAGACATATCCTAGATTGGGTGTTAATTGCAAACGAAATGATCCATGCTAAGAGTAGGAATAAGAGGTTGGGGATTTTACTGAAGCATGACATGGAAAAAGCTTACGATCATGTAGAATGGGAGTTTGTGGATTTCTTATTCCAAAGGATGGGTTTTGGCTATAAGTGGAGGAAATGGATGAGGGCTAATGGATCCCTGATTGCTCCAATTATGGCAAGGAGATCCCTTATCAACTTTTATATTCACTATGGTGGCCGAAGCTCTAAATAGGTTAATGAAGAAGGTAAATGAGATGGGAATCGTAAAAGGATTGGAGATCAATACCGGCAGCACTTTGATATCCCATCTCTAATTTGCTGATGACAAATTGTTATTTTGTAAGTCGTCCAGGGTAGAGTTATTTGGGTTGAAAGCAGTCCTTAGATGTTTTTAACTGGTGTAAGGTTTAAAGGTGAACTTAGGAAACAGTTGTTTGATCGGGATTGTAGTAGAGGCAGAGGAAGTGAAATCCTTGGTAAATGAGATTGGTTGTGCAGATGGCAATCTCCCATTTGGGATTACCCGTGGGTGGCAATCCTAGATCAAAAGTATCCTGGGATCCTATTGAAGAGAGAGTGGAGAAAAGACTGAATTCTTGGAGCAAAAGTTACCTCTTTTCGGGAGGGAGACTCACACTCATCAAGCCCGTTCTTGTCAACTTACCGACTTATTACGTTTCTCTTTTTTGAAATCCCAATAGGTGTGGCAAAGAGAGATTTTTTGTTTTTGTGGGAGGTATAGACCAAAAAAGTCCATCTAGTTAAGTGGGAGGACATTTTGAATCTTAAGGAGAGGGGAGGTTTGGGTATTTTCAGCATCAAGGACAGGAACTACGCTCTATTATGCAAGTGGCCCTAGCGTTTTGGTTTAGAGAAAGAATGATGCGGAGCAAATTAGCATTAATTCTCTTATTTTATTTCGTTATTAATTTAATTTGTCACTAGTTGAACTTTTATTTATTTCTTTATTCCATTCCATGGTTAGAGTTGTAATTTTGGGTTTATTTATGGGTGTTTCGAATATTTTAATATAAAGGGGTATTTTGGTCATTCTCTTTGTGAGTCTATTATATATAGGTTGTAAGCCCTTTAGGGCAGATTTGATGATTAATGAAAAGAACGATTGTTTGCTGCGGAACATTACTTCACGTGCAACTTGTGTTGGTGAGAAGCCCACGGAACCTCGGCGAGAAGCGGAGGACGGTGAGAAGCAACCAGAATAGGTGAGAAGCCTCTTCCAAATCCAGGTATTTTACCTATCAATCTCTATCTTTCTTCTCCTCTTCTCTTTCTCCTCTTTTGTTTTTTTTTTCTTGTTGTTACCTGAACCCACCCAAAACCAACCCTTGTGGCCTTAAGACCATATACCTATCCCGTGACACCATAAACCTATTCCACCTAGTTGCCGTCCCTTTCTAACTACATCCCTAGCCTTTTCCAAACCCTGTTTCCCACATCCTAAACCCCTAAAAGGATCCAGCCTTGCTGCCAGGCCTTTCCCTGGCCATAACCTTTGTCGCCACCCCTCATTGACACCTCTACACCTCGCCCCACATCCCTTGTCGTCACCTTCTCCCAAGGCCTTCTAGCCTTGCTGCTGCTGTTCCTTAGCCTTCCTTCCCTTGCCGTTCCTCTTTACATCCACTAAAACCTGCCGCAACCCTCAAAGGTTGTCAACTTTGCATCGCCCTTCCCCTCTTCCCCTTCTAAGCCATGCATACACCTTTAGGCCCCACCTCTGTTTTCATCTTATGCTACAGTCCCCATATCCTTTGCTGAAGCCATTCTTTCCAACTCTGCATCACCCTTCCCCTCTTCACCTTCTAAGCCATGCATACACCTTTAGGCCCCACCTCTGTTTTCATCTTATGCTACAGTCCCCATATCCTTTGCTGAAGCCATTCTTTCCTTCCCTTAATCAGCTGTAACCCATAGAACTTTTCCCACATCACCGTAAGCCCTTATCCATCTTCTTTTTTTGAAATGGTCCTTATCCTTCTTCTTTTATTTACCAACTGCCATTAGTCCCTTGAAAGCCATTTAAATCCCATGTCAGTCCTAATTTGGTGTTAGTTCCACGCTTTCGTGATCCCAACAAGCCACGACTTTGAGAGATCTCCATTTTGAGCATCTATTGGGACTTAGTGAGTTACATAATAATTTACACTTTGATTCTAAAGATTTCTTTTGATTGTTTGTGGCTTATTTATGTAATTTTATTGTGATTATTAATTTAATTCTTAAATTTCAGCCCCATTTTAGATTTAGGGTCATCTTTTAGTCCTTTCATAATTGCATTAGGCATTTAAGGTTACCCTTTTGTCTTGCCCTGCATCAAAGAAGCACTTTGGAGACGAGTTTTGGTGTTTAGGTACGGGGTAGAGAATTCAGGAGATTGGAGGTTAGGGGATAAGGCAGGTAAGGAAGGCTCACCGGTGGCAAAAAATATGATTAAATTAGATAATGGGGAGGGAAAGATCGGGTCGGCCTTCAAGGAAGGGATTAGACTCTTAAGGGGAAGGGGGATAGGGTGGTTTTTTGGAGTGATAATTGGTTGGGAGAGAGGCCTCTCAGAGAAGTTTTTCCTAGGTTTTTTAGGGCAGCTAGAAATAAGGAAGTTCTTGTGGAAGAATATTATGGAGAAACGAATGGGTAACCCTCAATGGGGGGGTGTGATCTTCAGGAGGAATTTAAGGGATTTTGAACATGAGCAATTTTTGTCCTTGAAACAAATGTTGGGGGATATCTGGATGATCTTAGAGGAAGATAAATGGATTTGGGTGCCCGATTCATTAGGTGACTTTTTGGAGAACTGAAAGTAGTGTATGGCAACCAAAATCAATCGTCACTGTCTAATCTTGTATGGAACAACAAAAATCCTCCTAAGATTCAATATTCACGTGGGCAGTAATAAAAAGGAAGATATCGGTGAAATGCAACCTAAAGGAGAGGTGTTTGTTACCAGAGGGCACGTCAAAGGTTTGCGTCCTTTGCAGTGCGGGTGAAGAATCAGTTGATCACCTGATGTGTAGATGTCAGTTTTCGTTGTTTATTTGGGGATATTCTTAAGTTTGATGGGATATGATGGGCTCTTTAATAACAACGTGGAGAATCTAATCTCGGATTGGTGGGAGTTATCATTCACAAGTAGGAGGAAGGTTGCTTGGAGACTAATTCCAGCTGCATTCTTTTTGGTGAGTGTGGAATGAACGAAATAGTAGAATATTTGAAGGAAACTCACTAGAGGTCAGGGGGTATTCGAGAAGGCCAAGTGGAGTCTTGTTGGGTGGTTAACATTGTGCAAGGAATTCGTAGGGGTCTCTAGCGAAGAGTTCTATCTTTCTTGGGAAGGATGCCTGAGGGGTGGTCATAAGAGGGAGAGGCTTGAGAGTGAGGTGGACAAGACCGAAGTGGGGGTTTTATAAATTTAATATAGATAGTGCTGCTAGAGGAAAACTGGGTCCAGCAGGTATAGGAGGAGTTGTTCATGATGATAGAGGGATGTTGATATTAGCCTTTTCAAAACCCACTGGTGTTATGGAATCCAATGAAGCAGAGCTATTAGCAATTAGGAGAGCGATCAATTATGGTCAAGGTTTGGAAATGGCAAACCTATTACCAAAGGTGACTCTGTCAATGCTATCGCTTGGGCAAGTGGTAGTAAGAAAACCCCATTGAGAATGGTTAACTTTGTGAGGGAGATTAGTACCTTGAGGAGGAACAAGACCATTCTTTTCAAACATACCAGAAGATCGGCTAATCATGTAGCTGATTTCTTGGCAAAGATTGGAGTTGATATGACAGTACCCATGGTGGAGAGTTTTGCTTGATTGTTTGCTAGGAGATTGAGGATTTTGGATTGTATGTTTTTTTGCATTTATCTCTGAACTAACGACCTTTTTCTGTTTTTGTTTTGTCATCTTATGGTTAGTATAATTCTCGTATACAAGCCATAGATCTGCTGTACTTACTTTTTTTTTCTCTAATGAATCTATTCATCGTCTATGCTCAAAAAAAAAAATTGTTTAGAATTGGATTTTACATCCCATTCCTACTGGTTACCATGCATTACTATGATCATTGTATCAAAGCGTTATCCCATCTATTTAGGGTCAACTGTGTGAGTTTTGATTTCTCAACTGCTACATCACATTTATAACAATAGATATCTATTAAATTTATTTAAATATCACATCAAATCAATGAATCATATGCTTTGGGATTTGAATCACATCTTGTCCCAATGCACGTTTCAGATAAATGTACCCACAAAAAGGTTATATTTTTTAGACAGCATACTATGGCTACTAGATACTTATCAGAGCCCTGTTAGTTATGTTAAGATTCATATAAAATATAAAAATGACATACAAATATACAGTAGAATTCCAAAGATATTTTTCCTTGTGTTCATTGACAATTTCCAGAGACATTTTTTCACCTCGCTTTAATACATATGATGGCAGCAAAGTCAATCCAGGCTATAATAGAAGAGATGGGAATTAAAACAAGACCCAGAGATTAATCTCAAGTTAAAAGAATGGCTTTTTTTCTTTTGAAAGATAGAGTTGAAAGTATGACTTGAACCAGTCCAAAGTTTAATTTTTGACACCACCAAAACCAGTAAAGAAAAGTATGAAATAGTCATTTTGAGATTTTCTCTTTTACTCTTCCTCCATATATCATTTAAAGTCACTCCTCTTCTATCATCGTTTGAATCACAGTGACATGGTCAGAGCAGCAGTAGAACAGGTGTAGGCTGAACTATCAATTCAGATGGTCCAACCTCCAGCATTCACATTAAAATATTGATTCCAGTTTACCAAATAAATATGATTGCTATAAAGAAAAAGATTTCGAGATAAACAAGATTGTTCGCACTATTTTGATAACCAGAATAGAGGGTCTCGGAAGAACAAAATTACCCTTTCTAAGAAGTAACTAGCAACACTGGGAAACAGTCGTAGTTCACTTCTTCGGTTGTAAGTGGCCTGAATAGCAGCATCCTTCCACAACTCCTCGACTATTGGTGCATATTCACGAGTAGCAGCTGGAAATATAGCTTCCAAATCACCAGACACCATAACTTTGAGAAGCCAGTCAGAGAACACTTTCAGCCTGGGACTGATGGAATATACAGTCCGTTCAACTTGTTCAACATGCCCTGTCATTAAGCAGAGTTTGTTTTCAGACTCAAAACAGCTGAAACATGGCAGCCTAATAAGCAATATCTGTCAAAGTCAATAGTGTCAATATGTTGACGTAGGAAAGAGGCTCCACACTGGCACTTTTTAATAGAAATGAAATTTAACTTATACCCACCCTAAGAAAAATAAGTAGGGGCAAAGATAGCATATAGGGCATATAGGGCATGCAGGAAAAGCCAAAAAGGTAAAACACAGGTCAAGTAACTACTCATTTGCTTCTACTTCAAATATAATCAAAAGATCATATAATTGGAAAGAGTCACTTGTTCAGATATCTCCCCCATTAAATGAGTAACTACTCCTTCAAAAAATATAATTAGCTCTATCTTTTTCGTTTTTTCTTTTCTTTTCTTCTTCTTCTTGAAATAGTGAAAATTGAATCCACAATCCCTATAGTTGGAACAGTCAATATAAACTATTTTAAAAATATATTTAGCTTAAGTTGAATAATAAAATTTTACCAATACCAACAAATAGTAAAGCAAATAGTAAATTTTACCAATACAAATTTATATTAAAAAATAGTGATATCGGGAAATAAACAGCTACATTTCTTGGTGGACATTTGACACAAGTAAATATAGGTCATAACAGTCATCAAATGGTCCGCAGCCTTCACTGTTGCAGATATGGCCATGCCACTTTTATATTGATGGCAGAATTTCCTAATATAAAGGAACACTCGGACCATCTTTAGCATGATCATCATCCATCATGTTGGCTTCATGTTAAAAATGAAAGGACTTAAAACTTTCAGTTCTAGCTTTTATGTTCATTGGGTTATATGCCAAGTTCTCTAGCTCATCTCTCCTTTGCTTCGATGTTCTTCACATGAAACTCCAGGTTCTCCATATCGTGATAATTGACTCTGTTCCCTACTAACTGGAGTATTTGGTGGGAAACGAACAGTCTCTTCTGCAACATGGAAGCCCACTCAATTGTTATGGCTAGAGACAAGGCTACGTGCATTGCTTGGGCCATTCCTCTAATGGAGTTCGAGCATCGTTTGGGTCATTCCTCTAATGGAGTTTGAGGACCTTCCTAGATTTTACTTATTTCATCATGTCTGCAGGAATGCATTTGTATAGGCTAATTGTGTTGTCCTACTTGGTGGTTCTGCTTGGCCTATGCATGGTCCAAGCTTCTATCCAGCCTCAATTGTAGCAAAGATTGCTTCATCAATGTTGATAGTAGGCTCTCCCAGTCCCTCCTGTCACGCCTGCTCGATTCTTGCTGTCCGGAGGGTGCCTCTAATGCCTTTAATTTCGGTTTTGGGATTTTCCACGTAGAGGACCTGGGTCTGTCTTCCCTGGCCCGGGGTGTGGGCGTTTAAAATCCTTTTGTTTCTGGAATCCCACTCATCTGGATTGCTCAGTTGGGGGTCCTCTTTTGGGCCCTCCTCTTGAGTCTTTCCCCCTCTTTCCTGTTTTTCCTGGCCTGGGAAGTGGGCTATGTATACTATTGTTGTGCTCTGCACTGGTTTGTGATGCAGTCAAGTCTGCAAGTTGATTTTAGACTCGGGGTTTTAGGCCTGCCTTGTGGAAATCTTCCACTTTACTTTTTCCTATTCTTTCCTTGCTTTCCTTCTTTTTCTCTCTTCTTATCTTTTCTTCTCTTTTTTTTCTTTTTCTTCCAACTTTCTGCAACCTTCCTTTCTTATTCTTTTCTTTAGTTTTCTCCTCCAACGGTGGAAACAAGCAACACTTCCTTTCTTATTGCTTCCTTATTCTTCTTTCCTTTTTTCGTTTTTTTTTATAATCAAGGTGTCCAAAAGTCTCACCTGTATTTGGACAAGGGACATTTTCACATGATTAACCCTTGGGACGTGCAAGCCTCCGAATCCCACACACACCGGGTAAGCAACTATGGGGAATGGCCCAGAGGGGTGTCGAGCGTGAATCAAACTCAAGACCTCCCTTCATGAGGGAGCTTCTTGACCGTCAGGCCAACCCCCTTCCTTTCTTATTGCTTCCTTATTCTTCTTTCCTTTTAATCCCTTCTCCGTTTACACAGCAGCCCATCATCACTGGATTTTGGTTTCGAAATCCCCCTCTTGCTGTCACTGGTCACCATTCCATCTCCAGTCGATTTTCTTTCCTAGCCAAACTTGGCCAAATCAGTGGCAGCTGCTGCTTTTATTTTCTGCTGATTTTTCCTTCTCTTTTCAACTCCATTTCTGCCATTCATTGGTCTCTGTTTGTGGAGACTTATCTGTCCCAAGTCAACAATACCGTTCAATGAATGCTTTCCCCCTTTGGGTCCTCTAAATCGAGAACAAACCAGTCCAACATTCAACTTAGTGGGACCCACATGGTGGTGATGTGGATGCTGGTGTGCCTTTGGTGAGTCCCACTAAATTGACAGCATTTGAATTTAATTTCATGGGATTTTTTAGGCCCAACTCGTCTCCAAATGGGCCCAGGCCCATAACTATTCAAATGGGTTTGATTCTAGTGCAAGTGGATCCATTAGACTGAGTTTGGGGTCCTCTCTTCCCTCCAACAATTCGAGCACGAATTCGGCGAGCAAACTCATCAATTTCCCTAATTGGGCCAGCTCGTCTTTGATCGGGCCCGAGACGATTTTGACAGATCTGATGCCTGCATCAGTTTGTGTTTTGAACCAGGTTTTGAGCCATGTTTCCTATTGAGGTTCATAGTCTCTTTTTCGATTTCTTTGCATGTTTGTTTGTCTGGACCAGGTTGTGGGTTTAATTGTTGTATTTTGGGCTTCCTTCTTTTTGAATGAATAACTGACCAATCATTAAAAAAAAAACCTAATTTACTCACAAGAAAAAAGGAGCTTCACAAAATAGAATCCACAAACTGGGCAAAACAGCGCCCACCATCCCCACAACCCCAAGAACTTGCAACAATCTGGTTACAAAATCTGATGACAAATCAAGACCCTACCTAGCCAATTCATTTGTTGCGAATTCGTCGCTCTTGGAACCCAAGAGACCGTGAAACCATTGAATGAGATGGAAAACCAAATCCTTTCCACTTTATCCAAGAACCTCCACGGACATAACACTCTCGAAGCCTAACCCAGAATCACCTTGGAATTCCCTTCCAAAATACCCACCAATGCACCCAATGCCTCCATCTTGAGAACGGCCATGCAACTCAGCTTCAATCACAGAGCTATTGAGAAGAGGCTTTTGGCCTAGTTTTGAGGCTTTCTTTTGGTTTTGTGTTTCTTCTATCGTTTGGCAAGCCCTCAGTTGTTTTGTGTTTGCCTTCATACATTTCCAGTTCAATGCACTCCTTGTGCCTTTTTAGTTAAATTACTATTTAAAAAAAAAAATATTGTCCTAGAGTAGTAAATTGATCATATGTTGTCATCCAAGTGCTAGTTTCCATGAGGATGAGTTGATCCACAATCTGTTTCGTGAATCACATCCAACACCATTATCATCATCATCTGCAAAGCCAAAATCCCATCTATCTGGGGTCGGTTTTCTGAGTTTTACTTATCCATTTCACCCTATCATAAACCACACATTCAATCACAATAACATTCCATAGTTGGTGAAAAACTACTCAAAAGTTCAATAGATGGTGTACACACTCATCCTCGTGGAGAATACAACAAAGATGACAGCATATGATCATTTCTCCCTAAATAAATGCAAATTTCATCTGTAACACATGCACATCTTTATGTGATGCCAATAATGTACACTCACCAAATATCCTCGCCAAGATGATTGACCGAGGGATTCTTTGAAATCTATAATCACTTATATAGCATATTGACCTTATATTTCTCATGAGTATCCTGTAGTATGATAAAGATAGAATCTTTCTAAACAGACCTCCAATACCAGCCACATGTATATTCCTAATTGAACTCTTCGTAAATGACTTTATTTTAAAAACCCATGTATTCAACAATAACATAAGAGCCTCTCGCAAAGTTGGTTAGTTCCACAATAATAGGGGTTGTGGATTCAAGTCATATCACCATCTCTGAAAAAAGGAGCTGAATATAAAATAATAATTATATATTCAAAATAACAGTAGTAGCAGCAGCAGCATCATCAGCAAAAACAACAATAATAATGGAATAGCAACAGAAATAATGACAACTATAAGTTCTATAACCATGCCACTAAAGAAACAGATATAATAGAAGTCAACAATATAATTAATGTACTAAGAGCCCACAGATTTTTTATCTATTGAAAAAAAGGTGACTCAACTAAGAAGAATAGGCTTAACAGGGTCTAAGATATGCCAAGACAAAATGAATAGTCATGGTACAAGCCATATTATATGGGAGTTGCTTCATGAGAAAACAAATGTTGTAAAATGGCTAATAGACTTCATGCACAGTAAGATGTTCAATAATCACTTTAAAAGTTTATGCAAAGTGACGGATTCATACATAAAATTGAAAAGGCAAGACATTATCCATGTTAAATAGATTAAAAAAAACAAGGTGTTACTTTTTTCCCATCTAAAAAGGCAAGGTGTTATCTATATAGACAAACAAAATCAACTTAAAGGTCATACCTGAAGCAGCACATTGCCGATTGTTCCTCATCTCAGCCAAACTTTCTTCTTCAAAACGCTCACGCCCCTCAAGTAGTATACCAAGATAGTTATACACATTGCTTTGGATCGTGCACTTAATGTTCTGACGCTCCTCTTCCGAGAAGGGATTAGCTTGGTACAAGAACTTGGCCTGAAGTTAAAAGAAAATAAATAACTGAAACCAAAACTTGCTTAAGCTTTGAATTCTAGTTATCCAGGAAAGGGGGAGAGAGAGAGAGAGAGAGAGAGAGAGAGAGAGCAGATATTGATTCTGTCTAAGTATGCAATATCGAACAAAATTTATTCTTCTGATGAGCAAGAAAAACCATGTGGGTCCTAAAGTGTATATCAATAATTGAAGCCTTTTTGGTGGTGACTGGTCCTAATAAACCAAAGCATCATTGATTAAAAGTAAAAGGCAAGAATCACAAAATGGATTACATATCATGGACGTTTAGAAGTTTAGAACTAGTCATTTAGGAAAGTGTTTGCATGTGATTCACTTGCAATTTCTGGTTTGCCTCAAGGAAATAGTACCCCTTTGAAAGCTTACCTCAGGCATCCGCTTTAGAGATCTAAACGTGTCCTATGAAAAGCAAATGAAGATGGAATCAGTTTGTTGAACTTTCAGATCAATGATTCCTGGTGGATTCACAGAAAGGTTGCCTTAGACTTTCTTGAACTTTTTGAAGTGAGTTCCTCGAACTTAAAAACAAAACTTCAAGTAAGACGGATGTAAAGCCAATCAATGTAACATAAACCGTAAATTTAATTGAACTGCGAGGTGATCAATTAATTTTGATGTCATCTATCAGCATTCAAATTCGTCCATTTCTAAGTTGATAATTTTGAAAACCAAGATAATTATTTTAACTATCTACATATCCAAGAAGACCCTAGAAAAGGGTTACCAACTTGCAAATATCCAAACCAAAGCTTGTCCAAGTTAAGCCCAATGCTCATAGGGCCATATATTCAGCCCCATATCAAGCCCAAGGGCACTAAATTAGACCTTTCTATGTCAAATCTGTTGTGTTGGAGCAGGTCACATCAAACCAAGCCTTCAGGTATGACATTCAGATCCAAGCTCCAGCCCATAACTATCTAACTAAAATTAGGTCTGGCCCAGATAACAGTTTAAAAAATGGTACATATCCAGATATATATCGCTTTTACTAACTGGAATAAAAGAATTAGTAGATCTGTTCCGCCCAAAATGGGAATTGGTTGGGGTTATGAACTTATAATCATGGAATCGACTCGATCATCAGATTATAAGTTCATTCCATACCGGACCATACCGGAATAGGGTTATGTACATTCTCATTATGAGAAGGGGTCATTCAAGCGTATGTAAATAGATACTATGTTTCCATCTGGATCCCTACGTCGTTACATTCCATTTAGGAATAAGAATAGGCATAATCGGACCTGCTTTTTCCATATCTATCGTTATTTGAGTACCATATTAACTTCTTTGGGTTGGGCTTCAATTGAATCGAGAAATAGCTTTGATTGTACATCTTTTTTATATAAGTATCCTCCAGATAATTTAAATCAAAGCAAGCAAATTGACGTCCGACTCGGGCCTATATGACATGACCGATCGATAGAAATACTCCAACTGTAATACCCTGACCCAAATTAGGCGAATTTAGCTAAATAAATCCTTCTTACACCGGTTAATCTCGATGATTACGGTTAGGCTTTGTGAAAAGCCCAGGTGTGGCCCAATCTGAGCTCGAAAACTCAGTGATTCAGCTGAAGGGGCAAAATGGTAATTTACCACTTATTGCTATTATTTTATTATTATGTCATTATGTGATTATTATTGGATGATATTATCTTCCTTGATAAAGGATTCATATTTCTAATTTTAGAATTATTTTATTTTCAGAAAATAGTAATTAAAACTGCCAGTCAAAACCCCGAAAGGGAGAAATAAATATTTTTAAATGGTTTTGGAAATGAGAAATTTTTTGAAACTAGTATGTTAGACCATTTTAGTATGTTCTAGTTTAGTCTTTCAAACCCCAAAAATGAGGATTTTAAATCGTTTTATTTAACACAAGTTAAATCACGTAAATAGTGTTAAATTATGATTTTTTATTAAATCTATGGTTTTTGGTGAATTTTAAATCTCCAAATTTTTATGGTGATTAGAGTTTTTAAAACCCAACTTATCTGTCAAGTTGGATTAAAAAATTTAAGCTTTAAAAGTATTGTTTTTAGTTAAAAATCATTTTTTTATCAAAAGAGGCCTTTTTGCAAAACCAGAAGTTTAGAGGGACTTATTTGCAACCAACAGTAACTTTTGTCAGTTACTGTTAGGACGTCGACCAGCCGATGCATGCAGCGCCGGCTGGCCATCACCCATTGATCAGTGATTCCTAAGACTACCCTCTCAGCCCAGCTCTTAATCTCCCACATTTCCATCTCTCAATCTCTCTGTGAAAAAAAAACCAGCCGATCCTTTTCCTTCTTTGCCTCTGTTTTCCTAAAATTTTCTTAACCGTAGCTTATAGGAGGAATTTTCAAAAGCTTGGATTTTCAACCCAGGAATTCAAGTGAAGGTAACCACTGTATTCCTCTTTAAATTTCAGTCGGTTTAGAATCAGGTAGAAGTAAATTTGGCCAAGTTTTGAGTGAGTAAAATGGATTTCAAGTCTAAGGAAAAACATGGGATTTCTTGTATCAGTGTGGTTTTGGTGTTAAAATCGATGGCCTATTAAGTGTTAAAGTTTTAAACCACTCCCTATGGAAAGAGGACTCACTGAGGAGTCCATCTAACCGGTTGGATGTGAAAACTGAATCCAGGAAACCCACTGTTTCTGGATTCGTATTTCACTCCCTGTTCGGCGTCACTGTCTGTTGTTGCAGACAGAGGAGGAAGACGACTCTCGGACGGTCCGAGAGTTGTGTTTCGGACGGTCCGAGGGTAACCCCCTTCGGACATTCCGAGCTTCAGTTCGAAGTCCCGAAGCATCCGAGGCTAGCCACTCTCCCGCCTCTGCTCCGGACGTTCCGAGTCCTGTTGGGAAGGACCGAACCCTTCTCGGACGATCCGAGCTTCACTCGGCATGATCCGAGACACACAAACCCACCGAAGCCTGTTTTCTCTGTTTTTCGGTTCGGAAGGACCTTCGGACGATCCGAGACCTGATCTTCGGACGATCCGAAGATAGACCCAAGTTCCGAAGTCTGTGACTAGTTTTAGACAGTGGTTCAAATGATTCGAAGCCACAAGTACCTGGTTCCGAGGCATGATCCGAGGAACCCAGTTTTGAATGTAAAATTGTTTGATGATGCATGTTTAGATACTAAGTTTTAATTGAGAAGTTAATACCCCCTTGATAAATTAAAAGTGTACTAACCCTTCTTCTCTTATTACTATACTGTATATACCATTTGTATTCACTTCCAGACCGAGTCTATTTATCAGGCACTGAGTGACTTCACTTCCAGGCCGACGTTATATCTGTCGGACACTAAGTGACCTCGAGGCCTTACTCAACATGTCAATCTAGTCCTATCCAGAAGATAATACGAGAAGTGACCTGAGTATCTAGACCTAACTCAATACGTCAATCTGGTCATGCCCAGAAGACAATATAAGTTTCGACTGAGCACTTTATTATTACTATATTGTGGATTATTGTAAGTTAAAATGGTTAGAAACCAAGTAAGAGACTCAATTCCATTTACCTTGGAGATTTTTAGGAAAACAATATGTTTTGAAATACTATTTGTATGTATTTATGTGAATGTTGTATTGACCAACTATTGATTGTGCACTTGTTTGCCTGTTGAACAGAGACCGCGATACCACACAATTTTGGTGAGGGAACTTAACCTTGCAGCAGGTGTAATCAGGTTTATGAGGTGAATCTTGAGCAATGAGTGGTTTCAAGTTGATGAACCCACCCATGTGCCTAGACATGATGCACTGTTGTAAGAAGTGCTTATGATGATTATAAATGTTATGATGTTGATCATATGAGATATGTAATACTGCTTCCACGTGCCCTTGATTATTGAACCAATATCGGCCATATGTGTGAGATGGTTTACGTCTACTAGACCAGTGGTGTCAACAGTTGCTAACTTGAGGAGTGTCAGTATCGGCCATGTGAGGGCCGGAGATGTACTTGCAAAGATGTATTTTGACCGTGTCGGGACTTAATACGATGGTCTCAGCGTAATATGTAGGAGTTACGTTGGA
Source organism: Chimonanthus praecox (assembly GCA_022113865.1). Classification (NCBI taxonomy): domain Eukaryota; kingdom Viridiplantae; phylum Streptophyta; class Magnoliopsida; order Laurales; family Calycanthaceae; genus Chimonanthus; species Chimonanthus praecox. The sequence continues at coordinate 30,088,983 of CM039086.1, forward strand.
TGACAACAGTTGTGAAAATGATGATGAGATTATACTTGATATTGAGAAATTATTGTCAACCATGAAATATTATATTGCAAATGTTGATTATTTACTAACCTGATATTTCATTAGTCTGCATTGTTGTATTTCCTTCACTAGGTAGTTAGCTCACACCACTCACATTTCAAGAGATGTGCCCGAGGAGGAGAACCCTCCGTATGAAGCTTAGGATGGATAAGCTGCTGCGTTGCCTTGGGATTCCCACTGAAGGGAATTCTGTTATCTTTGCTTTTTGGTTCCTTGAACCTTTTGCTTATGTAAAGTATCGTGTGTGGTACTTAGTTTGTGTTGATGTGATATACTAAACTACCATGTGTTCTGTAGTTACTCTGATTATGTTGAAATAATAATTTGTTGTTGGAATTATGTGTTTGTGGTTGTGTCTCCTTTGGGTAGACTTATGGTATGTGTTCAAGTCCACATGTTGAGATCATGTGTGACATTTGGGCCTAACCGTTGATCTGGCCCAGTAACGTTCCGAGCCCACCTTTCGGGTTGGGGCGTGACACCAACACTCCGCCTTTGTCATATATTCCATATATCACACTAGATAGATATCATATTCATGAAATAAGATTCACTTTCAAGATGCCTTGATGGTGAAATGGTAGACACGCGAGACTCAAAATCTCGTGCTAAAGAGCATGGAGGTTCGAGTCCTCTTCAAGGCATAATATTGAGAATGCTCATTGAATGAGCAATTCAATAACAGATCTCGGATCTAATCAATATTGATATACCAAGTATCTATTGATACGAAGTATTCCGGAGATCCAAGTCCGGGCTGTGGAATTGGAATAGGTTTGGCAGCGGATCACGAAATCTTGGCGATCTTCTCTATCTAATAAATGAGGAGTCCGTTTTGAAATCGTCCGCCCTGCACCCGCCCCCCGAGTATATGCTTCCACAGAAATCACACAAGGGTAAATTGATACAATAGAAACCTCTGGTAAAATAAAATGCCCGCCCGTAATCCAACAGATAAAGTACATAGTCCATATATATATATATATATCCTTGACTCGATGAAATTTTATGCATTCAAAGAGTAAGCTTTCTTGCACCAACTGGTGAAGATGGCAGAAGGCCTTAGCCTTTGTCGTTGGTAATCATTTCCAAATCAAAAAGTGCACCATGCTAACTATGTGTGTGAAAATAATTCATGCATTGATTTAAAATAGCACATGTATCAGCATTACAAGATGTCCCATGGTTAAGTCTCTTTAAGGAGTATTTACCAACATATGGTATCGGTCACCAAACTAAAACCCAGAGGTACTTTTTTTTGAAAGGTTACAAGAAGCCTACTTTGCTCTAATAATTTAGATAAATTCTATCAATAACAGGACTAGGGGAAGCATAAAAGTAACACACTCACAATGGTCACTTAAATAAATGAATAAATGATCATTGAGTGACAAATAGTGCTTGAAACCTACAATATGACACTGAAACACCCCAGAGAAAATATTGATAATATTTCATAAATAAAGCCAATAACCGTTGACCTTGGAGTGACATGACGGCAAGAAAATAAAAAGCAACATTGGTTTCAAAGAGAAAAAACATCCCTGTGTCAAGTTGTTTGCCATCAGCCCAAATCAAAGACAGTTATTCGGAATATCAGGCATAGTCATGTGTCCCAGACAATCAATGAGCAGCTTAACATATAATAATAGTCACAGGACACAAAATGCCATCCAACTGAGCATAAAACAAGTCAATATTTTCCGGAAATGCACAACACAAATACAAGATTCAGTTCAATGCAACTCAAAATACCTGTTTAAATATGGTGCTTGTTCCAGATCCATCGCATCCAACTAAAAGAAGCTTCTGAAGTGTTCTCTGCTCAAGGTAGTCTGGCACATTTCTATTGACCAGATTATTCACTTCCTCTCCAGAAGAAATCTGAGGCTTTGGGAATGGAAGGGACAAAAAAGAGCAAAATAACTTTGTTCCAGCCTGCCATGAAAGAACACCAAAATGCATAAACCTCTTTCAGAAAGAGAAGACACCGACAAAGAAAGATGAAATGGAAAGAGTAAAAAAGCACCTTCTCCCAAATATTCCCTCTTATGTTCTTCTGTCCCTCCTCCTGGTACGACCCATCTGCGTGCACCCAAAAGCAAGGATTACCAGCAGTTTGTACCCCAGCCCACTGCAGTTTCAACAGGACATTAATATTATTGTTTTTTTTTGGAGCAGAAACAGAACATTATTTACTTTTTAAAAGATAACAGAACATTATTTATTTGACTGTTACTTTAAGTATAGACATAATTTAACAGCATTTCACAACATAAACCTTCAGCATCCGAAGCTCGTCTTTAGTGATCTCTCGGTTGTTTATAAAAACTCTGGTGTTTCCATTGCTTGCATCTTCCATAAGCTCACCCCCGACACTCAGTTGTGGACTGATGATCTTGGAAGGTTTCTGTCCCTCCTGTTAATTTTCATCAGAGACCAAACATCAAGCTCAAGTAACAAACAAATAAAAATAATTATTAATCAGAAAAAAATCCTATATTCACCTTTCCCCAAAAGCCGGATACTTTATCATACCAATATCTTCCAGGCTTCAGCTTATTCGGTGGGCTTGGACAACTATTCAAAAAAACCATCTCCTCTTGGCAAAGCTGCTTTCCATTCACATAAACATGCTCTGGTTGCAACTGATTTATTTCGCAGAGCTTCTCTGCCTTCATCACCAACTGAATTTCTGGAGCACTGAGCAGCCGTTTGAGCAGCCGAGAGCATTTTCCCAAGGCCCCTCGCTTTGACTCATCAATTGGGTATCCAATGCAAGTAACGCACTTCCTCCCTTCTGGCATCGAACCCATAGCCCTCAGCACACAATTACTACAATACTTTGCATTGCAGACGATGCAAGCTTCCTTTTCTGTGAATCGATTCCCCTTCAAGCAACGATAGCATGACCCTTTCCTTATCCTTGAATCAAGATCTCTCTTTTCTTGGGGAATTCCACATTCAGCAGGAGCAGATCCCATTTCTATTGTTTTTCCCGAATGAGCATCTTGAAACGTCACAAGGGATGTTCTCTTAGCCTGAGTGGGAGGTATATTTTCGCAATTCTCAGCCTTGCGTGAAGAATTATCTGAAGAAAGGAACGGTGAGCTCAATACAGATTCACTTGAAACCCAATCTGGGGGATTCATATCATTTGAAAAATCCAAACTTTCCTTGCAACCGTGTGAAGATCCCAATGCTCCAGAGCTTCCAATTCCACCCAACATCTCATGCGATTGATCATGCTCACCCGAAAACCCTACTGCACTTGAGCTCATCACTCCGCCAGACAATTCATGTGACTCATCATGTCCATATGGAAAATCCAATGCGCCAGAGCTTCCAATTTCCCCTGATAACTCACATGACTGATCTTGTCCATTTAAAAACCCTAATCCAACTGAATTCTCAACTCCAGGCAGGGATTCTTGTGATCCCAATGCTCTCGAGCTTCCAATTTCGCAGGACAATTCGCAAGACTGATCTTGTATGTGAGAAAACCCTAATGCACCAGACAAACTTCCAATTTCAGGCGATGAGTCACGGGATCCACCATGTCCAGATGAGAACCCTAATGTACCAGAGCTCCCAATTTCACTCGACAACTCCCGGGCACCGCAGCCGTCAGAACCTGCCCGCTCAAAAGCAATCACAGACGTCGGAGAGACGACTGAATCCGAGCCCAATATTGCATCTTTTGCCAGCTCCTTTGACAATTTCTTCAGAGGATCCGGTGACGGCAGCGGCTGGATGACAGGCACCGAAACACAGTCCGAGATGGAAGCAGTTGGGATGATGGCAGCAGTGGGGATGCGGTTGACATCAATTGGGACTGCCCGCGGGATGTCGTATGAGACCGGCGGGCCATGGTATTCCAGCGCAAACGAGTACTCAAGATTCTCGTCGTCGTCGTCCGGTAGAGGAGCACCTACCGGCAACATTCTCCTCAGCAGCTCTGCCATTTCACTTCCAACGAATAGAAGTGGAAATAATAGGAAAAGAAAAGTCTCCTAAACCCAAATCCTATATACGAAATTCGAAAACCCTAGAAGGGAAGAAGGGAAGAAAGGTTGAGAAGAGGAGCACCGGAAAGGAGCATCAGAGAAACTTGGAAAGAAGGAGGATGGAAGAAAACGAGGAAAACGATTTTCCTTGATTTTTCATTTTGATGAGAGAGGACGCGTTTGAGAGAAGAGACGGAAATGGAAATCGAAATCGAAATCGAAATCCATTTGGAAATTGGAAAAGGAAAGAGAGGATTTGGGGAAGATTTTGTCAAGGGGAAAAAAGGAGGAAGGATAATCGAAGCAGAGCAGGTTTTGGTCCAAGCAACCTTTGTCTGGAGACTGGTAACGTGCATTTCGGGAGCACAGCTTGAAATCATGCTCTGGCGGGAGGCTAACGGTTCGAGCAGTGTCCATCTCAGTATGACATAACATATTCGATTTAGTCGTTTTTTAAATTATCCTCTTCTGTCGTCTTAACGGTGATTATCACTTCACAATTTAGATAGATTCAAACGATAATATAAAGATGTATATATATTTTTTAGATTTTATAAAATTATTATAAAGGAGTTTGATATATTTTTAGTTAAATATTTTTTATTTGACATGTTTAGAAGCGAATTCAATAATTGTATAATTTGTAAAGTCTTAAATACATATATTAAATATTTTTTATTATTAATTTATATGCTATTCAAAAATTCAAAATTTAAATTCTACTCAAAATCCAAAATTGTGAAAAGTAGAGAAAATTTGATTTCTCTTCTAGAGATAAACTAAACTCAAAAAAAGAGGTGAAGAGGGGAAAAAAAATGACTCTACACTTGTTCACTGGCAAATATTAAACAACAGAAACGATAAAAAAAAAAAACCTCTGATTTATCTTCCTTTCCATTGGCCCAAACACGGCCTGATTTGGACACAAAAAAAAAAAATTGTAAAAATATATACTTCATCAAAAGTTAGTGACCGATTCACAACAACTGAGTTCACAACAAATTTATCTTATATAAGGGACAACGGACAAGGGGGTTACGCAGCTACGAATTAATATAGACATGAGGAGTACCTTTTGGTCTCATTTTCTAAAGGAAGTTGACAGGATGACGCGGAAGATCCGTTCACACCAGTAATACGCTTTTTCTTCTCTCTTCATGTAATAGCGGAAATGTCTTTTGAAAATGTTTTATTATTTTTTTACGAAAATAGTTCTTTTGTTTAGTTTCCAGTTATCTAAAAAAAAAACAATTTAGTCAGAGTATTTTATAAATTTAATCAGACTCTTTTTGAAAAAAAAAAAAGCTTAAATTGTCTTCATAGTGATTAAATGACTTGTAGAGCTCATAGTGACCGCTTCAAAACCACACGAATAAATGTGATTAAGAAGTATTTTTTATATATTTTTGTTAAAGATAGATTTATCAAAATTGAAAATCCATGGTTTTTAAAGATCGAAGATCAATAGTTAAAATATAGTCAATTTTAAATAGAATTTTTATTTATAATAAGATGAATTCAAAATAGATTTAATTTGAATCCAATTCATAAGATACATGGGTGTTAAAGGGAGAAAATGTAATTTTAAGGCAGTTATGCCCTCACTAAACTGGAAGGCTGCGATTGGATGAGAGATAAAAGCGGTAATGGAAGGTAATCTCTCTTTTATCGGAGTAAGAGTAAAAAATCTACAACCCTTTTCACTTTTGAAAATTCTTTTTATAATTCTAATGCATTCACTTAATCAGTATAATAAATCATATTTTAACCAGTTAATCTTAAAGATTATAGTTAGGACTTTACGAAAAGTTAAGTTTGGCTCAGTCAGAACATGATATCTCGATGATCCAACTCGTCTAATTAGAATGGCAAAATGATGATTTACTATTTATCGATGTTATTTTTACTATCTAGGTAATTATTTTATTATTGTCAAGTAATATTGATTTTCTTAATGAAGGATTTTAATTTATAAGTACATTAGTATATTATTTTCAGAAAATATTATTGAAAACTACCCGAAAAGATCCCGAAAGTGAAGAAATAATTTTTATTAAACAATTTTAGAAATGAGAAAATTTTGAGAAAAATATGTGATTTTAGGCTTTACTAAAACTCACTGTTTTATTTTTTTCAAATTTCAAAAATAAAGGTTTTAAACCCTTTTAATAAATACAAATTAAATTAAGTAAATAGTATCAAAATATGAATTTTGTTTAAATCTATGCTTTTTAATAAAATTTAAATCTCCAAAATTTTATGATAAGTAGAGTTTATAAAACCCAACATTTCGGTTAAGTTGGATTAATTTAATTAAGATTAATAAATCATGCAATTAGTTAAAATTTAACTAAAACGAAAAATGACTTATTTGTAAAATTTGTGAAAGGACTTATTTGCAAAATTTTCAATAATTGCACCTCTACATGGCTTTGTGTCGACTCATGCAGACGTCCGTAGGTTGTCGGTGAGGTGTCCTTCACCTGGCCTAGCTAGAGGGTTTATAAATTCTACCCTCTCCCAGCTGCATTCACCCTCAGTTAAACATTATAAAAAAATCAACCTCCCTCTCTGTTTTTCAAATTTTTTACTGTAGCTTGAAGTGAAATTTTTTTTAAAGTCTCTGATTTTCTACCCAAGAACTAAAATGAAGGTAACCCCTATGTTCCTTTTCAAATTCTAGCCAATTTAGAATCAAACAGAAGTGAATTTGGTTAAGTTTTGAGTATTAAAAATAGATTTGAAGTTTTAAGGAAAACTTATATTTTTATGTATTTATTTGTTTGTACTCTTAAAATTTAGTGTTTTGATAAATATAAGAGGTTCAATTTATTCCCTTTGTCAAGAGGACTCACTAAGGAGTCTATCTAACATGTTAGATATAAAAAACGAGCCCAGAAAACCCATTGTTTCTGGATTCGTATTTCACATAGTTGTTTTCCGTCTCTGTCTGTTGCTGATGACAGATGAAGAAGATGACTCTTGGAAGGTCCGAGAGTTGGGTTTCAGAAGTTCCGAACTTCGGTCCGGAGTTCCGAAGTGTCCGGAGGCCAAACATTTCTTCTGCCTCTGCTAGCCGGGATGTTTCGAAACTGTTTGGAAGAGCCGAATTGTTCGGAAGTTCCGAGCTTCCCTCGCCAAGTTCTTAGACATACAGACTCACTGATTTTCAGTTTTTGCTGATTTTCTGTTCGTAACTTCCGAAGGATAGAACCCTTGTTCCCAAGGTTCTGTAAACCCAGATTTAGGAAGTGGCTCAGAAGGTCCAAAGCCACGGTACCTGATTCCGAGACATGTTTCGAGGAACCCAGTTCTAATTTGTAAAACTTGGTTTAAATTAGGATTTCATATGTTAGATCTTAAGTTTTAATGTGATGTTTATACCTTTTTTAATTAAAAGTGATACTAAGTCATTTTCCTTGGTATTATAGTGTATATATATATATATATATTATGTATTCACTTTCAGGCCGATACTCTTATCTGTGGCTGACTCAGCCCGATAGTTATCTGTAGCTGAACGATTATCTTCGCCGCTCGGTAGAAAATAAGGGTTCATGCACTAAGTGACCTCTAGGTGTAATACCCTGACCCAAATTAGGCGTAGTTTAGCTTAATAAATCTTGCTTCAACTGGTTAATCTCGAAGATTACGGTTAGGGCTTCGAGAAAAGTCTAGGTGTGGTCCAATCCTAGCTCGAATGCTCAGTGATCCAGCTCGTCTAGCTGGAGAGGCAAAATGGTAATTTATCGCCTATTGTTATTATTTTATAAATTGTGTTATTATGTGATTATTATTGGATTATATTATTCTCCTTAGTCAAGGATTTGTATTTCTGATTTTAAAATAATTTTATTTTAAGAAAATAGTATTTAAAACCGCTCGTCAAAACCCCAAAAGGGAGTAATAAATATTTTTAAATGATTTTGGAAATGAAATAAATTTTGAAACAAGTTTATTATGTTAGACTATTTTAGTATGGCCTAATTTATTCTTTCAAACCCCAAAAATGAGAATTTTAAATTATTTTATTTAACACAAGTTAAATTAAGTAAATAGTGCTAAATTGTGATTCTTATTTAAATCAATTGCTTTTGGTAAGTTTTAAATCCCCAAATTTTTTTATGTTCATTAAAGTTTTCAAATTTTTTAAATTGTGATTAAATTGTATGCAGTGGCTCGATGGCCACTTATTCCAAACAGATTTCTATAAAGCTCAGTCCTCAGCCCAGCTTTCAATGTCCCAGGCTTTCTTCCCTCTCAGTCTCTCTGCTCTCTGGTTTTCCCAGCTCTCCTTCTCAGCCTCTGTTTTACTGTTTTTATCAACCGTAGCTTAGAAGGAAAGATTTTCGAAAGTCAGATTTTTCAACCCATGAACTCCAGTGAAGGTAACCACTGTATTCCTCTTTCGATTCCAGTAGGTTTAGAATCAAGAAAAACCAGTTTTGGCTAAGATTGAGTGTGTAAAACCATTTTAAAATTTAAGGAAAAACCTGGTTTTTTTTGTATCAGTGAGGTTTTGGTTTTAAAATCCAGTGGCTTGTTAAGTCTTAAACCTCCTAACCGCTCCTTATGGAAAGAGGATTCCTGGAGGAATCTATCGGACCGGCTAGATGTGGAAACCGAATCCGAGAAACCTATTGTTTTCGGATTCGTATTTCATATAGTGTCTATCGTCACTGTCTGCTGGTGCAGACAGTTGAGGAAGACGACTGTCAGACGGTTCGAGAGTAAATCTTGGGACAGTCCGAGGGTCACACCCTTCAGACGGTCAGAGAGGACCCCTTGGATGTTCCGAGCTTCGCCGGAAGCCCCAAAACGCCCGAGGCTAGCCAGACTCGACCGGATGTTCCGAGCCGAGTTCAGAAGGACTGAACCCTACTCGGACGATCCGAGCTTCACTCGGCATGATCCGAGACACCAGACCCACCGAGACCCATTTTTTGGATTTTATCGGTTCGGAAGGACCTTCGGACGATCCGAAGTTAGACCCACAGTCCGAGATCAGCGACTAGTTTAGGCAGTGGTTCGGATGATCCGAAGCCACGGTACCTGGTTCCGAGGCAGGTTCCGAGGGACCCTGTCACACCCCGACCCGAAGGGTGGGCCTGGAACGCGACTGAATTTTTTTTTTTTTTTGAAAGATAAACTAACACAACATACGAACTGGGCCGGATCAACGATTAGGCTCAAAGGTCACACATAAATCTCAACATGTGGACTCAAACACATACTATAAGTCTACCCCATAAGAATAGATATAACAGTAACATCAACACATAAAATGATTAAACAAATCTAACCATTGATCCATCATTCAAGATCACAACAAAATGACTATAGCAACGTAGTAGTCTCAATACATAATGTTTACAAAGATCAAGTACCACATCCGGTACTTAACAAAAGTAATTGGTTTCAATAACCAACAAGAAAAGATCAGGGCATTCCCCTCCGGGGGAATTCTGAAACACTGCATCAGCTTATCCATCCTAAGCTTGATAAAGAGGGTCCTCCTCCTCGGGTTCATTGCCTGAAAGGTGGGTGGGGTGAGCTAACTGGCCCAGTGAAAGAAATATAACAATGCGGATAAGTAAACAAAAGGTTAGCAACAATTCAATATCACATGCTGATAACAATAAGCATAATTTAATGTAAAACATCAACATCATCAATTACTGCTATCAACCAACGTAACGCCTGCCGACTACACTGAGACCTGTATTAAGTCCCGACACGGTCAAAATACATCCTTGCAAGTACATCTCCGACTCTGACTTAGCCGATACTGACATCCTCAAGTCAGCAACTGACGACATCATGGTCCACCCATGGTCCAGTAGACATAAACCATCTCCCATATGACCGATATTGGTTCAATAGCCCAGGTACGTGGAAACAGTCTTACATACTCATACGATCAACATCATAAGCACTCTTACCATAGTGCATCATGTCTAGGCACATAAGTGGGTTCCTCAAAACTGAAACCATCCATTGCCCAAGATTCATCTCATAAAAGAACCTATTTACATATCTGCAGAGTTAAGTTCCCTCACCGTGATGTGTGGTTTACGCAGTCTCTTTTCAAACAACACACAAGTGCACAATCAATATACATAACAAATACGTACATATAAGTAGTATTTCGAAATCTCACGTTTTCCCAAAAATATCCAAGGTATATGGAATTGAGTCTCCTATTGGGTTTCTATCATTTTTAAGTTATAATCATCCACAAGATAATAATATAATAAAAAGGGGTTCAGTCCAAAACTCATATTGTCTTCTGGGCATTGACTAGATTGACTTATTGAGTTAGTTTTAGATCCTCGGGTCACTTCTAGGTTGTCTTCTGGATAGGACCAGATCTGACATTTTGAGTTAGACTTCGAGGTCACCCATGCTCGACTATAATGTCGGCCTGAAAGTGAAACACTCAGTGTCCGACCAATAGGATTAGTTTGGAAGCGGATAAAATAATATTTACACTATAAGTAATAAGAAAAAGGGGTTACTACAATTTTAATTAACAAGGGGTGTTAATAATCATAATATATCATTAATAGACAAACCAGATTAGATATCATCACATGCAATCAATCACATAACAAATAATATTTCAACATTAAAAACTGGGTCCCTTGGAACATTACCTTGGAACCGGGTACAGTAGCTTCGGATCATCCGAACCACACCTAATCTAGTCACTGACCTCGAAACATGGGTCTGACTTCGGATCGTCAGAAGATCGGGTCTCGGATCATCCGAAGTCCATCCGAACCGATTTAAAATCCGAAAATAAATCTCGGTGGGTTTGTAAGCTCGGAACGTCCGAAGGTAGGTCTCGGAACGTCCGAGTGAGTTCGGTCCTTCCGAGCTTGGCTCAGTACGTCCGAAGGGGTCAGGCCTGCATCGGGCGAACTAGGCTTCGGGTGAAGCTCGGGACGTCTGAGGGTTAGCTCTCGGACTGTCCGAAGGTTCAGACCTTCAGAAGACCGACTCTCGCACCGTCCGAGAGTCGTCTTCCTCCACTATCTGCACCAGCAGACAGTGACCGTAGACCGACAGTAAAATACGAATCCGGAAATGGAGGATCTCCCGGACTCGGTTTTCACATCCGTCTTATCTGATGGACTCCTCTGGGAGTCCTCTTTCCATAGGGAATGGTTTGGAGCTAAGAAGCTCACTAGGCCGACGGATTTTAATAGTAAATCCTCACGGGTACATGAAACCCATGATTTTTCTTAAAACTTTAGACTGATTTTTCTCATTGAAAACGGGGTCAAATTCGATTTTATTTTATTCTAAATAGATTGAAATTGAAAGGGGAATGCAAAGGATACCTTTGCTGAAGTTCCTGGGCTAAGAAATCTGGATTTGAAAATCTCCTCCTTCTTAAGCTACGGTTAGTGAAATTGAGAAAGAAACAGGGAATAGAGAGGGTGATCGGCTGGGTCTGGTATGAGATACAGAAAGCAGTAGAGACTTAGGAAGAGAAGAAGGATTTGGGAGTTCAAACAACTGAACTGAGGGCCGGTTATATAGGTTTTTGGCCGGGAATTGGGGCCGGGCAGCCACTGCATGCAGCCGCATGCAGCGTCTGCTTACGCTCGCAACAATAAACCGTCAAGTTTTCTGCTGGTTGCAGATCAGCCCCTTAACAGTTTCTATTTTGCAAATCAGTCCTTGTCACGCCCCGACCCGACCAGTGGGCCCGGAACGCGACTGATTTTTTTTTTTTTTAAAGATAAGTAAACTAAACCACAAGCACTCTTACTGGGCCGGATCAACAGTTAGGCCCAGCGGTTACACATCAGCCCGTTAAGTGAACTCAAACATGTACCATATGCCTACTTCCAAAAACCAAGACATAAACGACATCAACACATAACATAATCAGAATCAAACATCATTGATTAATCGATTCGTAACATTGTCTCAAATGGCAACATAGCCGATTACAACATTTAAACATAAATTAAGTACCACATCCGGTACTTAATACAAAACAACGATTCCTAGAAACAACAGAAAGATCAGGGCATTCCTCCCGGGGGAATCCCAAAACACTGCTTTAGCTCAAACGTCCTAAGCCCGAAAGAGAGGGTCCTCCTCCTCGGGTTCATCGCCTGAAAGGTGTGGTGTGAGCTAACTAGCCCAGTGAAGGATAATTAACAATGCACATTAAGCAAATAGTAAAACAGGTTAACAACAGTTCAATATCACATGCTTGATAACAGTAAGCATAATCTTAAATAACATCATCAACTATCAATCACTGCCATTATCCACCGTAACGCCTGCCTACTACACTGAGACCAGTATTAAGTCCCGACACGGTCAAAATACATCCTTGCAAGTACATCTCCGGCTCTTAAACTTAGCCGATACTGACACCCTCAAGTCAGCAACTGACGACAGCATGGTCCGCCCATGGTCCAGTAGACATAAACCATCTCTCATATGGCCGATATTGGTTCAATAGCCCAGGTACGTGGAAGCAGTCTTATATACACATACGATCAACGTCGTAATACCATAATCATCACAGCACTCTTACCATAGTGCATCATGTATAGGCACATGAGTGGGTTCATTAAAACTGAAACCACTCATTGCTCAAAATAACACCTGTTTACAAAATCTGCAGAGTTAAGTTCCCTCACCGTGATCGTGTGGTTTCGCGGTCTCTGTCAAACAACATACAAGTGCGCAATCAATATACATATCAGATACGTACATATACGTAGTATTTGGAAATCACACGTTTTCCCACAAAATATCCAGGGTTCATGGAAATGAGTCTCCTACTTGGTTTCTAGCCTTTTTAAATCATCCACAAGATAATAATATAATAATAAAAGGGGCTCAGTCCAAACTCATATTGTCTTCTGGGCATTGACCAGATTGACGTATTGAGTGAGGTCTAGATCCTCGGGTCACTTCTCGGTTGTCTTCTGGATAGGACCAGAGCTGACATTTTGAGTAGGCCTCGAGGTCACCCAGTGCCCGACTATAGTGCCGGCCTGAAAGTGAATCACTCAGTTCCCGACTAATGTCGGACTGAAAGCGGATACAATAATATTTACACTATAAATAATAAGAGAAAGGGGTTAGTACAGTTTTATTTAACAAGGGGGGTATAAACCATCACATCACATAATCTAACGAAATAATAATTTTTTTTTTTTTGAATAAAATAATAATATTTAATTATTTAATTATTTATTCAAAATTTTTTTTTTCTTCGATGGGAACCAACATTTAAAACCATAAGCAACTATAATCTCAAATAATTTTTTTTTTTTTTTTTTTTTTGGAATAAAATAATAATATTTAATTATTTAAATATTTATTCATTTTTTTTTTTTTTTTTCTTCGGTGGGAACCACCATTTGAAATCATAAGCAACCATATTCTCAAATAATTTTTTTTTTTTTTGAATAAAATAATAATATTTAATTATTTAATCATTTATTTTATTATTTTATTACTATTTTTTTTTCCAATGGGAACCAACCTTTTAAAAGCATAGCAATATCAATAATATTTTTATTTTTATTTTTATTTATTTATTTATTTTTTTTCATTTTTTTTTTCTCTTTCTTCTTCCTCTTCTTCTTCCCCGTTCACTGTCTGTAACAGACAGTGAACGGCCGGTGAACAGTAAAACAGAAAATGGAAAATGGGGTATTTTCGGGACTCGGTTTTTACATCTGACCGGTCCGATGGATTCCTCCGGGAGTCCTCTTTCCACAGGAAGAGGTTTGGAGCTCTGAAACTCAGTGAGCCATCCGATCTTAACACCGGAAGCTCACTGATACGAGGAACCCTAAAATTTTCCCTAAATTTTTGAAATCGATTTTCTCAGTGAAATCAGAACCAAATTCAAAATTTTTATTCAAAACCTATCGAAATTGAAAGGGGAATGCAATGGTTACCTTTGATTGAGTTTTCCGGGCTGAAAATCTGGATTTTTGAAAAATTTTCCTTCAAAGCTACTGTTACTGAAAAAACGGAATTCTTAGCTGAAATCGGCTGAAACACAGAGCAGAGAGAAGGGAGAAGAGAAGGAAATTAATGGGAGTTTAAAACCGAAGGTAACCGGTTTTTATAGGGTTTTTCAGCCGGGAAATCCGGCACGCGCGATGGGACACGACGACGGCGAATCGCCGGAAAATCGGGCAGCAGAGCACGCCGCACGCGGCTGACCCTGCTACAGTAACTGCAGGTTTTTGGTTTTTGCAAATCAGCCCCCCCAGTTTCCAATATTTGCAAAAAGGGCCCTATTTTGATAAAAACCTGATTTTTAACTAAAACAGTAATTTCAAAAGCTCAAAAATTTAATCCAACCTTATAGAAAGTTGGGTTTTAAAAATCTTAATCATCATAAAAATTTCAGATTTTAACTCTTATTAAAAATCATTTATTTAAATAAAATTCATATTTTACCCATAATTACTTAATTAAACAAATGTAAAAATAACTAATTTTTAAATCTTATTTTGAAGTGAAATGAAATATCTAAATCATTTTTAAAATGGTCTACCACCAGTTACCCTTTTCTAAATTTATCTTGTTCCGAAATTATTTAAAATAATTAAAACTCCTTTTCGGGGTTTTGACGGGTATATTTAAATATCATTTTGAAAATAATTTTTTTTAAAATCAGAAATGTAAATCCTTCATTAAGGAAAACATTATTCACCAATAATATTCACAAAATCACACAATTTATAAAAATATACACAAGAAGTGGTAAATTACCAAAATGCCCCTCCAGCTCGACGAGCTGAATCACTGAGTTTTCGGGCTCAGATCGGGCCAAACTTGGACTTTCCTCGAAGCCCTAACCAAAAACCTCAAGATCAACCGGTTAAACACGATTAACGAGCTAAAACTCGCCTAATCTGGGGCAGGGTATTACAGTCCTTGTTTTAATAAAAACCTGATTTTAAACTAAAAGTATTAATTTAAAAACTCAAAAACTTGATCTAACCTTACAGATAGGTTGGGTTTTGAAAACCTTGGTCACCATAAAAATTTTGGAATTTAAATCTTAATAAAAACCATTGATTTAAATAAATCCATGATTTATCAATATTTACTTAGATAAACAATTGTAAAAATAAATAATTTATAGATCTCATTTTGAAGTGAAATGAAATAACTAGACCATACTTAAAATGGTCTACTACAAAATACTATTTTCAAAAATTATTTTATTTCCAAAATCCTTTAAAATAATTATTACTCTCTTTCGGGGTTTTGACGAGCAGATTTTAAATAACACTTTCTAAAAATAAATACATTAAAAATTAGAAATACAAATCCTTTATTAAGGAGAATATTATCAACAAATAATATTCACATAACAACCTAATTTTAAAAAATAAACACATCAGACGGTAAATTACCAAAATGCCCCTCCAGCTGGACCAGCTGGATTACTGAGCTCACGATCTCGGATTGGACCACACTTGGGCTTTCCTCAAAGCCCTAACCGTAATCTTCGAGATTAACCGGTTAAACTAGAATTATTAAGCTAACACACGCCTAATCTGGGGCAGGGTATTACAGACCCAGTTTTTTAAAGCCAAATCTTGATTGTTAATGATGCATGTAATGTTAGTATCCATTTAATAATTTAAAAATGTACTAACTCTTTTCTCTTATTACTATAGTGTATATACTATTATAATTACTTCCAGGCCGACGCTATATTTGTCGGGCAGTGAGTGACCTTGAGGCCTTATTTAAAATGTCAAATTTGGTCCTATCCAGAAGACAACGGAGAAGTAACTTAAGTATCTAGACCTAACTCAATTAGTCAATCTGGTCATGCCTAAAAAAAAATTTGAGTTTTGGACTGAGCACCTTATTATTCTTATACTATGGATTATTGTAACTTAAAATAATTAGAAACCAAGTAGGAGACTCAATTTCATTTACTTTAGATATTTTTGGGAAAGTAAGTATGATTTCGAAAATACTACTTGTGTGTATGCATTTTATGTTGACTTATGATTGATTATGCACTTGTTTGTTTGTTTGAACAGAAACCGCGATACCACATATTTACGGTGAGGGAACTTAACTTTGCAGTAGGTGTAAACAGGTTTTTATTGAGATGAGTCTTGAGTAATGAGTGGTTTTAGATTTGATGAACCCACCAATGTGCCTAGAAATTATGCGCTATTGTAAGAAGTGCTATGTTAATTGTGAGATACTTATGATGTTGATCATATAAAATGTGTAATACTGCTTCGACGTGCCCTTGACTGTTTGTAATACCCTGCCCCAGATTAGGCGTGGTTTAGCTTAATTTTTCCTGTTTAGCCGGTTAATCTCGAGGATTTCGGCTAAGGCTTCGAGGAAAGCCCAGGTTTGGCCCGATCTGAGCCCCAAAACTCAGTGATCCAACTCGTCGAGCTGGAGGGACATTTTGGTAATTTACCACTTTTAGTTTTTTTTTTTAATAAATTATATTGTTATGTGAATATTATTGGTGGATAATATTCTCCTTAATGAAGGATTTACATATCTGATTTTAAAATAAATTTATTCTCAGAAAATGGTATCTAAATATCGCCCGTCAAAACCCCGAAAGGGAGTTTTAATTATTTTAAATAATTTCGGGAAGGAGATAAATTTTGAAAATGGTATTTGATGATAGAACATTTTAAGAATGATCTAGATATTTTATCTCACTTTAAAATAAGGTCGCTAAATTGTTTATTTTAACAATTGTTTATTTAAGTAAATAGTGTAAATTTATGAGTTTTATTTAAATAAATGATTTTTAGTACGAGATAAAATCTGATATTTTTATAGTGACCAAGGTTTTCAAAACCCAACCTATCTGTAAGGTTGGATCAGGTTTTTGAGTTTTTAAATTATTACTTATAGTTAAAAATCAAGTTTTTATCACATCAGGGACTTATTTGCAAAACCAGAAATTTCAGAGGGCTGATTTGCAAACCCTGAATCCTGCACTGTAGCAGCGTCAGCCACGACGGCATACAGGCCCATGCACTACTGCTCGGCCCGTTTTCTTGCGAGTGATAATTACCTCCGCCCGTCCCATCGTATGCAGCCAATTTTCCGGCCAAGAAGCCTATAAATTTAGGCCTAAGCTCCCTTCTTCAACTCCCAGCAATTCTTCTCTTGCTTGCCCTCTCTGTAAAACCAGGCCGAGACCCCCTGCTGTGCTTATGTTTTTCAGTAACAGTAAGCTTAGTGGAAGATTTTCCAAAAACCTGAATTTCAGCCCAAGAATCGAAACCAAGGTATCCATTGCATCCCTTTTTAAATTCTAACCAGTTTTGAATCAAATAAAATCGATTTTGGTTTAGTATGGAGTGAGAAAAACTAGTTTTAAAATCCAAGGAAAACCATGAGTTTCATATACCCGTGAGGATTTACCCTTAAGATCGGATGACCCATTGAGCTTCTGAACTCCAAATCAATCCCTGTGGAAAGAGGACTCCCAGAGGAGTCCATCAGACCAGACGGATGTGAAAAACGAATCCGGAAAGCCCTCCTTTCTGGAATCGCATTTCACTGTGTATCCATCGTCACTGTCTGCCTTTGCAGAGAGTGGAGAAGATGACTCTCGGAAGGTCCGAGAGCCATTCTTCGGAAGGTCCAAACCTTCGGACAGTCCGAGCCGTGACCCTCGGACGTTTCGAGCTTCACCCGAAGCCCAGAATGCCCGAGGCAAGCCAGACCTCTTTCGGATGCACCGAGCCGAGTTCGGAAGGACCGAATAGTTTCACCTTCGGACGTTCCGAAGCTCTCAGACCCACCGAGACTGTTTTCTGTTTTTAAATGGTTCGGATGGACTTCGGAGGTCCGAGACCCAGTCTTCGGATGATCCGAAGTCAGGCTCATATTCCGAGGCCAGTGACTTAGTTTAGTTTGGTTCGGATGATCCGAAGCCACTGTGCCCAGTTCCGAAGTGATGTTCCGAGGGACCCATTTTGAAGTGATAAAATGTTGTTTGATTAATGATTTTGTCCAATCTTGATTATGAATTGATGTGATTAATGATGTGATGATGTATACCCCCCTTGTTAATTTATAATTATACTAACCCCTTTTCTCTCTTATTATTTATAATTTAAATATTATTATATACGCTTCCAGGCCGACCCTATTGGTCAGGCACTGAGTGATTCAATTTCAGGCCGACGCTATAAAGTCGGGCACTGATTGACCTCGAGGCCTACTCAAAATTTCAGATCTGGTCCTATCCAGAAGACAACCAGAAGTGACCCGAGGATCTAGACCTAACTCAATAAGTCAATCTGGTCAATGCCCAGAAGACAATATGAGTTTGGACTGAGCCCCTTTTTATTTATTATTATATTGTGGATTATGATAATTTTAAAAAAAGGATAGAAACCGAGTAGGAGACTCAATTCCATGTACCAGGGATGTTTTGGGAAAACCAGTATGATTTCGAAATACTGCTTGTATATGTACATGCTATGTATGAATGCTGTGTATATTGATTGTGCACTTGTCTGTTGTTTGAACAGAGACCGCGCAACCACACAATCACGGTGAGGGAACTTAACTTTGCAGTTAAAATGTAAACAGGTTTGGTTACTGGATATGGATATTGAATAATGAGTGGTTTCAGATTTGATAAACCCACTCATGCCTAAATGTGACGCACTATGGTAAGAGTGCTTATAATGCTGGCCTAGACTTGAAGCACTATAGTAAGAGTGCTCATGATGCTGGCCTAGACTTGAAGCATTATAGTAAGAGTGCTCATGATGTTGGCCTAGACTTTTTGCACTATGGTAAGAGTGCTAATGATGATTGAGAATGATATGATGTTGATCATATGAGTTTGCAAGACTGCTTCCACGTGCCTGGACTATTGAATGAATATCGGCCATATGAGAGATGGTTTATATCTACTGGACTATAGGTGGACTGTGGGAGTCAGTTGCTGACCTGAGGGTGTCAGTACCGGTTAAGTCAGAACCGGAGATATACTTGCAAGGATGTATTTTGACCATGTCGAGACTTAATACTATTATAGTGCCAAGAGGTTACGGTGGATGACAGCAGTAATGGAAAGATGATGAAATGATGAAAATGATGATGAGACTTTACTTGATATTGTGATTTCTTTTATCAAGCATGAGATGTTATATTACAATTGTTGATTATATACTCACATGTTGCTTACTTAATTGCACTGTTATATTTCCTTCACTGGGCTAGTTAGCTCACCCTACTCACCTTTCAGGAGATGAATCCGAGGAAGAGAACTATCCGTTTGAAGCTTAGAGTAGATAAGCTGCGGCGTTGCTTTGGGATTCCCACTGAGGGGAATACCCTTGTATTTGTGTTTTTTGGTTTTTGGAACCATTTTCCTTTGTAAAGCACCGAGTGTGGTGCTTGGCGTGTGTTAATGTGTTGAACTAGGATTGCTGCGTTTCTGTAGCTACTCTGATGTGATTTGGTAAACGATGAATCAATGGTTAGATTCTATATGTTAATGTTTTGAATAATGATTCAATGTTTGGAATTATGTGTTGATGTTTACATTTTCTATGTCTATTTTATTGGGGTAGGCATATGGTACATGTTTGAGTCCACATGATGGGATCATGTGTGACCTTTAGGCCCAACTGTTGATGCGGCCCAATTAGAATGCGTATGCTTGTGGTTCAGTTTATCTTTCAAAAAAAAAAATTCAGTCGCGTTCCGGGCCCACCCTTCGGGTCGAGGCGTGACATTGTTTAACAAATATCGGTCATCTGTGTGAGATAGTTTACGTTTCATGACCAATTAACATTCAGAGCGATTTATCAAGTTTAATTTGTTCAACCTCTATTAGCTCAACATTGGCAAAATAAATTTAATTTGGCCTTTACACTTATCTACTCCAGTCGTTCATCCCTTGAGATGTCTTTATCTCTTATTTAACAATCAAAATCCACGTCTCACTTTTAATAATCCAACAACCTAATTTGACAAAATTTTGTCAATACATTCAAAGTTAAGTTTCCTTCGACGTATACACTAGTTTGGACAAGAATCATTCTAAAGTTGTAATACTGTTTTTAATTTTACCAATACTAACTTGTAGAGGTAAGTAACACCTAATGTTTTAGTGTGGAGGCAGTTAATAGCTGTCTGACTAATATCTACAAACCTCAAGTCTTCTTAACTAAGATTAGCCATCTTACTATACCAGCCCATATTCTGGTTAGACACTTCCAAACTTCACAATCACCTAAGTTTCTTAATAGCTTATCATTAATTTAAAACAATATATAGGGTAATCACCAGATTTTTACTAAAAATGACATCAAATTTCTTATATAGAAATCTGTGCAAATCACTGATGTCGGCACAGTGTCGTACACAGATAACTTATTATGACCTGTCGTATTTGGCCTTTACGTCGCTGCTTATCTTGTAGAACACTCATCGTTACCCAAATTGATGGGCATTTTTTTTTTTAATCAAAATCGTTTTTCACAAATAATTAATTCATTTTCCAAGACTACCCACATGATCTATAATGTCTATGCATCACTCACATATGTGTTTCGGAGAAGAAAAATGTATTTTCAAATAATACTTCTGGCATTGGGTCCCACAAGCCGTCGCCGTATTTCTCTCTCTCTACTTCTCTCTTCTTCTTTTTTTCTTTTTTCTTTTCCTTCTCTTATACCCTTTCCCTTTCCCCTTTTCACCTTCACCCAAACCCTCTCTCGTCGAAACCCTAATTTCCAAAACCGTCGACCAATTCCTCCATGGCAAATTCCATCTTTCAATCCATCATCTTTGCCTTCTCCCTCATTTTTTCTGCAATCTTCTTCATCTTCACTGTAATCACTCTTCATCATCACGGTCCCTTGGCGGAAGAAGGCATTGTCCTCATCCTCACCGCCCCCCTTTGCCTCTTGGTTTTCGGATGGTCCATCCTTTACTTTCTCGGTTTGGTGCTAGTCGATCGGACATCAATTCCCGGCGAATCATCATCCAAGAACGACAATGGCGATGATCACTTGAAGGCTTCTTAGTTTCAAGCTTTTTTTTTATTAGCAAAATCTATGTATTTCCGATATTTCTTAATGTACTATGAATTTCGCATGGAATGAAATTTGAATTTTCGGTTCTTTAGCTTCTCAAAACAAGATGGTATTTATAGAGAATATTCAAACGGCTAGTTATCCAAGATCTCGAAAGCCATTCTCGAGCTATCAAAACATAGGATTAATATTTCGGTAGTACTACTCATCCAACGGGAAAAAAAAAAAAATTAGCTTTAAGACGATTAACTATTCAAGGTCTCGAAGCCCATTGCTGAGGTCCCTGATTTCTGAGAGCAAACAAGACTTTATAGAATATTTTCAACTCTTAAGAACTCTCGGTTTCCCGATTCCTAACGTTGTATTTTACTTCCCACCATTTGTAAGCATTATCCTCTAGTTGGTAGGTGGCCAAAGTTACCTTCAGATCTTTAAGAGTGGCTAAGGTGTCAAAGATTCGACTAACCTGAGTGATCCAATTTTCGGTCTCTACTGGGTCAGCATTTCCTGAGAAAGTTTGGGGGTTCAACTGCTTAAAATCTTTCAGAGCTGCAGTAGCTCTTCCCTCTTGGATTCTAGCCCGAGGTCATCGCAAATCATCGATGATTATTTGGAAAGCCTCCAGAATAATGTAAAAAATGTCTAAGAGTTTATTTTAATTCCCTGAGGGGTAGAACAACATTTTCCCCTAATTTCAAGAATCTCCTTGTGATCTTGATATTTTATATTAATCACACAAGTGATTAACATATAAACTTATTTATGCAAGAATTTACTAAGTCACACAAAATAAATCACACATATTACATATCATTTGGGGCTTCTATAATCCCCTGCATCCAAGTTCAAACAAATTTATACATTAATCACACAATAGTACACATACACATAATTATATCATTTTGTATTGATCCTCTTCCTAGGTTCTCTTCCAAGTCTAATCGATGTCAGAGCCTCTCAGTACTCCCAACATCTTTTGATTCCAATCCACAAGATATTCTCACATCTAAATATTGGGTTTAAAGTATCAACTTTGATACTAAAATCACACCACTTATCAAAATAAAGGGGATTTGATCTCATTCCAACTCAAGGTTCCATCTACCCAACTTTAAAAACTAAGGGGATGAACCTAAACTCAAAAAAATCATTTTACTAATTCCCATACACACAGTCCGAGAGCTTGAACCATGCTCTGATACCACCTTGTCACGCCCCGAACCCAGATGTGAGCTCGGAACGAGACTAATTTTTTTTTTTTTAAAACAATAAACTCTAATCACTCAATGTCATAACTGGGCTGGATCTTCAAGTTTACCAAAATCCGATTCTAGAAAATGTCACACGTGCTTTTCACATATGAACTCAAACATATACCATATGTCCCTATATACAAACCCATATCACATAACGAATATTTTCATTTATCTCACCAGTGTTACGAACGAAACATAGCGGATATAATGTATACGACGTTAAAACTTACAGACATGAGTTTCTTATGCTACATAAGGCATATTTATAATAAAAACACAGAAAATAGCCAAAGGTACGCTTGGTTTCCACGTGCGGAAAACCACAGACAATTCCCAAGTTCCGACTCCTAACGAGGCACCATTGGTTCCTCCAGCCCATACCCTGCATTGTAAGGGACGTGAGCTACTAGCCCAGTGAGGAAAGCTCACCATAAAATCCAACATACAATATTCATGAAATAAATAACAATGCATGTTCCATAAATGAAACGCAAGTTAATCCACTTAACTCATTTTCACCATAACATCCAACATATTATATGAAACAATAAATAATGTATGTCTCATGAATGCAATGCGGTTAATCCACTTAACCCAATTTCACCCTAGGATCGCTTTCTAAGGTGTTTTATCAATTTTGTACCGAGGTCAGCCCCCATTTAGCAACTTGTAAGTACATAAGGTCTCCGCTACTCGGTCTACTAGCCCATTCAACACCAACGGTTGATGGCGGTCGACCACAGCCTACTAACACGTCCAACCCGACGGTTCGCAAACGGCGTTCGGTATAACATCACAAGGTCTCCATGACCCGGTCTATTAGCCCATCCAACACCAACGGTTGATGGCGATCGACCATAACCTACTAACACGTCCAACCCATCGGTTCGCAAACGGTGTTCGGCTAATCTCAACAATTATAACTCAATGGCCAATGTTCAACTTTACAAAGTTATTATCTTCCATAGATTTAACTTATGAACATAATTATCACATGCAAATGTCAAATGCATGATAATGCATGATTTCCAGTGCCCTCCTTACACAGGGACTTCTTCTGAGAGAACCACCATATTTCAGCCTTACCATTTGGTGTATCTAATACCAATATAAGAGATCAATAAAATAATCAATATCACACAACATATAAAACTGGATTTAATAACACGAATGCCTTTACCCAGTTTTTACCCGACAATTCCCAGACACTCCATGGGTCCATACTGCGTTAGAGACTACAAGTCCTCGACTCCCCGACACCATTTTAACGCCTACGTTCTAAAAAATTAGAACATTTACATCCCTTACATGTAGGCAGTTGTAGGTCTCGTATTCTGGACCTATATAGCCTTTTCCATCTTTAATTGACCATGGGTCCCATTTCAATCTGGTGTTAGTGGGTTTAACATTAACACAATACAAGTGTTGGTTCGAGTCTCCTCACCTTCTCTGGTTGAGTTTTTCACAGAAAATCTGTAAGATAGAGTAAAATGTATAAATTTTCTATTTGTCAGTATATACGCATGATAATTTCCCAAACCCCGTGCTATTTTTCCAGAAAACATGATATGTGTAGTGAGTCACCTAGGCTCTTTCTACTCCTTTAACTTATGTCAGAAAGTTAGTTGTCAGCCATCCAAAACATTACAATAAAATGAAAAATGTAAAGTACTCAGTGCCTTCTCTCGTATTGTCTTCTGGAGAAAGGACCATGGAGACGTATTGTGAGAGGCCCAGAAGGTATAGAGACAGTAAAGTAAATAAAAGTACTCAGTGCCCCATCCTCGTATTGTCTTCTGGAGAAAGGACCATGGAGACGTATTGAGAATGTGACCCAGAGGGTACAGAGACAGTAAAGTAAATAAAAGTACTCAGTGCCCTATCCTCGTATTGTCTTCTGGAGAAAGGACCATGGAGACGTATTGAGAATGTGGCCCAGAGGGTACAGTACAGGAATTTAAACACACAAGGCGGAAAAATAAACACACAATAGTCAGCTGGGGTTAATCTTTTCCCCGATTTTAGTTAGGGTCAAAAATTATATTTTGAACTTAAAATAATACGAATCTTGAGGGTAAAATTTAAATTTTAAGAGGAAATCTATTGTTCCTCCATTTTAAAAAATATCATTTCTTTGAACCCCAATATTAAGCTATTTTACTCCTAATTTGCTATGGAGTTAATAAAAATAAAAATAGAATTATTTCGATACCTTGGGTGCAAAATTCTGTGTAAGATTGACTAAATTTGAAAACCCTTAAAAGAATACGGGAAACTCGAACGTTCGGCTGTTGCTGGTATGGCCAAAGGAAGACAAAGAAGAGGAAAATAGGAGAGAGGGTGCTTGCTGTTTTTGAAAGAGGGAGAGGGAGCAAAACGGCAGAAACTTTGAGGAGTTTTTTTTTTTTCTTTACGTTTTGGCTTCCTCGCAGATTACTCC
This sequence comes from Chimonanthus praecox, assembly GCA_022113865.1. Classification (NCBI taxonomy): domain Eukaryota; kingdom Viridiplantae; phylum Streptophyta; class Magnoliopsida; order Laurales; family Calycanthaceae; genus Chimonanthus; species Chimonanthus praecox. Next base: position 30,113,824 of record CM039086.1, read on the forward strand.
TATATATAGGCAACCGTATGCATTTTTTTAATCATACAGGTTGCCTAAGCTATTCGTAGGTTTATAAGTTTTCAATAACTCTGCATTTATTATTATATATTTTATAATTACTATTACAACTGCCACCAACCGCATAGGCAATTGACGGTGTTGTAATCTTCCAACACAGCTACAAGCTACATCCGTAGCTTTAAAACTCATCTTTCATCTGTTTCTGATATTATTTTATAATATAATATTAGTTTATTCTTTTACTATTTACATCTATGTCCTTTCTTTTATCGGGGTATTTTAGGGTCTCACTAAATTGATACAATTGGTTCAGTAGGTCAGGTATTAAAAACTGAGCATGGTATTAAAATTTGGAGTGAAATCTATCTCGAAAACCCAGTGTTTTCGCTAAAAATCACCGTTTTAACAAAATCTCCTAATTTTCAAGATTCTTTTTGAAAGTATCCAACCTTATAGTTTGATAGAGTAAATTTGTCTGATAAAAACATTCTAAAGTTTTAACGTGTTTTGAAGTCAAAAACCACATTTTCTAAATGAAAGAATATTCACACATATTCATGGCTAAAAAAAAATATCAAAAACTAACTATTTTAGAGTGTAAAGAAATAAACATCTTAGTTATAATATAGATTGAGTACTGACTCTCTTTATATATTTTTAGGACTTCCTCTACCCTGTCGAATTGGGGTTTTACCACTTTAAAACTTAGGGGTAAAATAAATTAGTGAAATTATAACGAGATTGGCATGTCATTAGGTCCAGAATTTAAAAATAATGCATAATCTAAAATTTGAAGTTCAAACTAAGTCAAATGACTGAGTTTATACAGCAGCTAAGGTTTAAGCCTAAAATAATATTATTATTATATTCGTAACTCACCTATATATCTTTGAAACTTAATTAAAAGAGTTATCGAATTCGGATCGAGTCAAACTCAGATCCGTTGAAGAACTTATTTGATACTCTTTACGATTAGAGGAAAATAATTCATAATTAACGGATAAAAAGATTATTTAATTAATCCTAATTAATCATAATTAACTCTTAAATTGGGCTGGGGTATTACATGTAAAGTACCGCATGTTGTACTTTTTATGTAATGGCATGTATAAACCATTATGTTCCACAATTACTCTGATTTGAAAAAGAGATAGTTGATTTATGGAAACATTTGATTGTATGTTATATATGGGTAGATACATGGTACTTGTTTGAGTTCACATGTTGAAAGCATATATGATATTTTATTTTAGGACTTAATTTTTTATCCAGCCCAATTAGAAGTCTTCAAGGTTAGTTTATAAAAAAAATATTAACAGTATTCCGGATTCACTTCTGAGTCGAGGCGTTATAACAAGGGATATTCATAATATTCAGAATAAGCCCTAATCAGAAGTAACCCCAGTTAATTCCTGCAAAATTTACTTCTGATCCAAACACAGTCCAAGTCAACACTTGAAACAGGTTTTTATATTGTATGCTGAATATAACTTTTTAAATCATTGAATATTGAAATACAGAAGCATACAAAGTACTCGGCGTTATGTGCATCCATTGCGAAGGGCTTATAGAGAGTTATTTTCTATTTTTTATTTTAAATCAATTTTTTTACATGTCTAAATCTTTATCGTTGAATTGATCATGTTAGATAAAAATTTATATAGCGAATTTATCTTTAATCTTAAAAAATCAAAAGTCAATGAATTCAATATTTGATCATGTTGAGTTTGAATTGATCATTTACATTTTGATTATGGATTAGTTATATACTTCACTTAATATTGTTAATAATGTGATTTGATATTAATATTACCATTGGCTAGTATGTTGAAAAAAATAATAGTTTTATTTTTAAGATTACATTTGAAATCTTAAATAGGTGTGTAGTCCAAGAAAAATACGTACTTAGTTACGTACTTGTATGGACTATGGAGTGAAGGTAAACTCAGATTAGTTTTATGTGAAATGTATGGCCTACCCTAAATTTTAGTGAGCAAGTCCATAAATACGGGGAAATTGAGTCTCTCTCAAGTTTTTTATTTTAATTATTGTATTCGGTTGTAGTTTTTCTATTACTCCACGTATGAGAAATGATGAAATAATAGATTTACATTATTCTACAAAACAACAGAAAAAAAAAACCTTTTTTATATAATATATTTTATGGGCAAGTGGCTCTAAAGTATTTTAAAGTTAAAATTTAGAAAGAAAAAAAAAACCTTTTTTATATAATATATTTTATGGGCAAGTGGCTCTAAAATATTTTAAAGTTAAAATTTAGAAAAAAAAAAACCTTTTTTATATAATATATTTTTTGGGCAAGTGGCTCTAAAGTATTTTAAAGTTAAAATTTAGAAACAAATTTATTTTTTAGTCAGTAGATGACTATTAATTTAAATGTATTTTGATAAGATGAATAATAATTACTTTTGATTTCACATTTTTAATCTGAAATATTACACACTTTGAGTATTTGAAATGATTGGATCCAGTAACCGTTTACATGCCACGTATCAAAAATTAATTTGCAAATGGATTGGTAGATGGATCACATGATTGAGAGTGCATCTGCATGTCTGGGACTTGCTCTGAAACTCTCCAAACCTTGACGGACTTGTCGAGGCTACCACTGTAAAGGATGTATTTCCGGTCACCGGTCGTCGATTCTGGGTCTACTTCCGCCGCCAGGCACTTCACAGGACCGGTGTGGCCAGTTAAGACAGAGAGGCAGGTGTGCGTACCACCATCATGCCTCCACACACATATAGTCTCATCGGCAGAGCCACTGAAGACAAGGTTGCCGGCACTAGCCAAGCAAAGGACGGCGAGCTTATGGCCGCGAAGTTCGCCGCCATGGGAGAGGTTTTTTCCATGCTCCCAGTAGTTAATCAACCCATCTGATGAGCCACAGTAGACGGTGGACGTATTTTGATTGAGAGCCAGCATTGTGATTGCAGATTCTTGTTTCAAAAGTGTTTGACATAGATCATGTTTCGTCCCTTTTCCAAGCAATTCCCTCCTCCACACCTTTACAGATCCATCGGCAGATCCTGAAAATATAAACATATAAATGGATAATAAAAGATACGAAAGACAAAAATATTTTAACGAAATTAAATGGATTTGGATGCACGGTTATAGATAGGAGTGACAATTTTTTAACCTTGACTCAAAGAAATTCAAATTTGGGGTATTGCATATGGTGAAAATAATTTAAATTTGAATATAAAAAAAAACCCATTTGAGCACTCTATTGTATGTATCCGATGGTTTAAAACCATGTGAAACAGCTTTTATCTGTATGGGATTCATGGGGATGGAGTTTAATGGATGGATTTGAAAGATATTTTGAAAATAATGATTTTCATACCATGTCGAGTCCATTGGAATTGAAAAATTATGATTGTTTAGAGCCAAAAGTTTAATATTAAATATTCCTTCTATTCCAAATTAGTTGTCTTATATGGATTTGGAAATTGTCCTAAAATAGTTATCTCATTTATATTGGAATAGTATAAAGTGTATTGAAAATGGATAAGGTTAAATGGAGTGCTAGACTTATATAGAGAGTTCTTTAAAAAATACAAATATTTTAAATGAGACAACTAAAATGGGACGGATGAAGTAATATTTTTAATCCAACAAAGGTATCAATTTGAAATGGATTCAAATTGAATGCAAACCCAGGGCAAACGGTTGTCGATGGGTGATGGTCATCCAAGTGAAACTGTTTCTTGACTGTGTAGCTCATCTTAGGTTCAAAAATATGAAAAACTTAGCCCGTTTAAATTGGATTGTATTGGTTCGGGTTGAGTTATATTAGTAGAAGTTCAAGCACAACAATAATGCATAAAGTGACGAGGCTGTGATGACACTAACAGGAAAATGCGACCTTCGAAAATATTAAAGAGAAAGAATAAAATATGATATGTTAAACCGTACCGTGACTGATGATATGGTTTATAGAGTTGATGGAAAAATAATAACTTATAAAGTCGACTCTAAATAGATGAGATTACTAGATGATGGCGATCATTGCTCAAGTTGGGCCAACTTAGTATTAAATAAAATTGAGTTGAGTTGGGTTAACAAAAAAACCCTTTGATGTCTATAACCATCCTGACGCAATCCTTTATTGCCCCTAATTATAGATCTATTTAAAACTTTGGATCCTATTACGAAATTGTCACCACTGCCTCTTTCCAATCAAGTCACATTTATATTGAATTAGATTCAGATTGGATCGGATCAATTTAAAATATTTTCATAATACTACATCACCAATACCCTAATTGTTTTTAGTAACTCACATTCCTAGATCGAGTCAGAAATTACCACTCGTAAGAAGGGTTTCAACTCAGTCGAGTTTGATCAGGTTTTAACTTGCAAGTAAAAGCCCAAAGCTTTAACTTGAATCATCCAAACCTGCACTTGTCTGAATTATATTTCTAGGTCTTAGCCCGATTACTAACTTGAAAGATATATATAAGTTTATTTGGGTTTGAACTTCTTTCGTCAAAAATATATCTTTCTTATATTATTTTATAAAATTCTAAAATATAAACTATATGTTAGGTAAAATTATAAAAATGTCACCCTAAGTTGCATCCTCAGTGCGATTTTGCCCATATCCAACCAAAATCCTACCAATTTTCCTTCCCTACCTGTGAAAACCAATCCTTGGTAGCCTGTCACTAATGAGTTGACTGCATCGTCATGGGCTTTGATCGACTCTAAACACTTGGAATCTGCAACCCGCCATGCTTTCATCGTCGTGTCCCAAGAACCAGAATAAAGGATGCCGGATTCTTCATCCAAGCTCATGCAAGAGATGGCATCAAAATGACGAATCCAGACGGAGTTCCGGTTGCGGATCTTGACGTAGCTATTTGGATTAATGGAGTTCTTGATCAGGTCCTTGAATCGGGGGAGTGTACCAGCTCTCTTATACATGGTCGGATTCTTGGGTGAAATCTTCCAAACTCGAATTTTGCCATCTTGATGGCCAGTAAAGATTTTTTCTTGGGATATTACAATTGCCTTGACAAGCCCACTACTGCATTTGAATGCAGAGAACTCTTTTTGGTCTTTCCAAACCCGAATATTTTTGCTTTCAGAACCAGTGTAGAGCAACTCACCAGAAGCTGCAAGTGAATAGATGTGTCCCTCCTCTCGAACGAGTGAGCCGATGAGGCCAGTTGGAGGGAGTTTCTCTTCTGAAAACGACTTGATATCAGTGCTATGGGACCATGGAGATTTGCAGGGTGGAGCATTATGGTTCCAAGGGGAAAGGTTGCAGGCCGGAATGTCGCTGGACATTACAGAGCCGCTGCTGTTTCGAGCCGGAAACTCGTCGTCGTGGGTCATGGTTGAGGTTGAGATGTTAGGGTCTGAATGCAAGAGATTGGGATACTTGGGGCAAGGATAGCTGCCTATCTCAACAAACATCGTCATTTTATTTTATTTCCTAGCAAATACAGAGTTTTAATTAAATACCCGCAACACCTCAACAGTCAACAGGCAAAAGCTCCAATCACTCTTATACTGAATTTCTGCAAAATTTCCATGATTATTCAATTAGAGAGCTGTTTTACCGCATTCAAGGAGAAATTCAAACTTCCATGAATATGGAAATGAAAAGATGAGAAATCAAACACTTCAAAAAAAAAAAAATATTATCTCACAGTTCATTAATGACTTGTGAAAAATTATACCTGTTGAAGATCAGCAGTCCACCCGCATTCACTCTCTAATTCTATCCCTGCATTTTATTATTTTATTTTTCTTCAAAATTATCATAAGAGCATAGGAGAGAGAGAAATGGAGTACAGCAGTAGAATGAGGAAGAAAGGGTAAAAGGGTAACGAATAAAAAGGGAAGAAAGATGGAAAGAACAAATGGATTTGTCACACGTTGGTTACTTTGTAAAAGTAGGTGAAGGAGATGAGGGGGAAACCGGGAAATGAGGGGTGTTAGTTTTGCTTGTTAGAAATAAGGGGTAGAGCTTTGTTCTTGGCATGGCGTCGATATATTTATCTTCTATGATAGATTGACAGGTAGAAGAGAATAGGTTACAAAGGTGGCAAGATCGAGTTGGATCGGCTCGGCTCAGTTGCAGATAATAATAATTTTTTTTATTTGAATCGATTCAACTTGATTTGGTTCTCTCTAATGAAAAACTTTCATTATTGGTCCAATTTAAATTTCATTTTATTCAAATTGGTCGGACTCAATCTTAAGTTGCGGATTCGAGCCTCCATGACTTAATTTTAGTGTACGTTAGAAGTAGTAAATTCATCTATGAAAATTTTAATAAAACTGTGTCTAAATTTTTCACATGTTAATTTAAATAAAAAATACATAGGATTTCTACTTTTTTTTTTGGAATCACTTGATTATATGAAATGAAGGCAATGAACTAGGATTTTTGTGATAGGATTGATGGGCTAAAACCAATAATTTAAAAAAGGTAGTGTTACTAATTTGTCCAGATTGATTTAAGTTTGAGACTCCTCTATCCAACCCAAAATGTGATTTTTTAAATTGGATTAGGTGGGGGTTTGGGTATGAGAACTCCTCTACCCAACCCATAATTTGTGTAAGGTTATGTTGAGGCCTTAGGCCCTTATCCAATCTAACCTATTTTATGTTAGGTTGAATTATGTCAAAGTCAATTTATGCACGTCGGGGTGGGACTACATGGATTAAAACAAATGGAAAATAAAATATAACATGCTTAACTGGTGTTTTTCAATTTGGATTGGATCAAGTAAGGTCTGGGAGGTGCAATTTGGATTGGACTCAACTTTAGTTGTACAAATAAATTTTAAAAAATTGTGTTCAAGTTGACCTTGGGCTTTGATCGGGCTCATTTTAAGATCTAAAATATCAAACTTAAATTACAATTGAGGTTAGATCAAGCCCAGTACATAAAAATCTAAGCTTCACCTAAAAGTTCAAATTTGAGACAAATTATAAAATTTATTAATTTGACCCAATTCAGTCAAGCCCACCCACCCACCACCACACAGTTTATTTTAGATTAAGTCAGATTATACTTCCTCTATCCCAAATTAATTGTCCTATATGGATTTTAGAATTGTCCCAAAATAATTGTCTCATTTAGTATAAACTGTATTGAAAATGGATGAGATCATATGAAATATTAGCCTTAAAAAGAGTTTCTTAAAAAACACAAATATTTCAAATGAGACAATTAAAATGGGACGGAGGGAGTATTAATTTAAAATTTATCCCTGAATTTGTGCGAACCCCAATTTTTTTAATGTTGGGTCGGGTCGGGTCGGACTGACGAGTTGGTTCAGAAATTAACACTCCCATTTATTACCATAGATGCAGATATTTGCGATAAAATCATTTTCATTAAACAGGTAAGAAACGACGGATAATTTCTCCCGTTCTTATTTCTAATTTCCATGTTCTTTCCATCAAAGAAAAAGAGATGCTGGTAAGGTTGCGAGCTCGCGTTTTCCCTCTCCAAGGCCTCCCATTTTCTCCTTCTCCTTCTTCTTACTCTTCTTCATTATATTTTTCATCTCTTCCAAGGCTTCTTCCTCCCTATCTCTCTTTCCAAATCTCCTTCTCCCAATCATCATCATCGGCAGCAGCAGCAGCTGCTAGTGAAAAGCTCCAAAACCCCAAGAACTCTCCTTCCTTGAAGAATGGCCGATTCAAACGGACGGAACCGGAGACGGCAAGGTTCGTCAGGACGGCCCTTTTTACGCCGCCAGGAGTGGAGAAGGAGGAAGTGACAGAGGAGATGGTACTACCTGGGTCCAACATTGTTGTAGGGCCCTACGCCGGTCATTCGCATATAAAGGAGGTGGTGTTTGTGAAGAGCAGTTCCAGGCCCCGCGATTGCCCGAAAGACGACCGCCCCGAGTTCGCCATCCTTGGCAGGTCCAACGTTGGAAAATCCTCTCTCATCAATGCCCTTGTAAGAAAGAAGGAGGTTGCTCTCACTTCCAAGAAGCCAGGTTGCCCCCTGTCTATCTCTCTCCTCCTCCTCCTCCTCCTCCTTTTGTGAGTGTGGGTCAAGGCGAAATTATTCATTATGAATCGGGAATTAATTTTGGGTGGTGCCTACATCTCTCTCTCGCTCAGTATTATTCTTATCAGTTAAATTTAATCTAATTCAAACCCTTTTCAAGATACACTTAGTGTTGGTTAACTTCAAATTAACTCACGCTTAGAAGAACTTTATATCCTCTCTCTCTCTCTCGCCTTCCCTGTTCCTCCTCCTCCGTCTTCTTCTGGGGAAACCATCCACTATGAACTAGTTCCTTGTAAATCAGGAAGCTGAGTTTTGGTGGAGCCTATTCTCCACTGTTTTCTCCCCCTCTTTATTATTATTACGAATTGAATTCATATTAAATTTGGTAACATTTGAAGACACACATACTGTTGGATTAAGTTAGGTAATACAGAAAATTAAAACTTTATAAGTTTTAAAATTATTTGTTCATATTGACTTTTATCATACTCCCTATGCAAGTGTACTCATCCTCATAATCTAATGTAAGCCCTATAAAAAGTTAATTACTTGATTTGCAGTTAACCGGTTCACAACAAATAATTTTCCGTATTTGGATGTGCCTCAAAATGTCTATTTTGTTTAGGGGTGTTTCTAAATGTACTAGAAATGGCATGGAGAATGATGAGAAGTTGAGAATCCACCTGGGTCCATAGCAATTGAGCTAATTGCAATTTGGGCTTTAGGAAAATGGGCAGAGTTTTCAATTCTCAGTTTCCCTCTTCTGGGGTGGGTCTGCTTGATGTTGGAGAGTAGAGAAGATAAGGAGCCACCTGGGTCTGATGCATTCAAGCTGATTGTGATTTTGGGTACATCCAAACATGCGTTGCTTGGAAGAAATCAATTAATCAGAGTTAGCTTCTTAAGTCCATTTTGAGGGAAATGGTGAAACGTGAGTAAGAGGACAAGGCTCAAAATAAAGAGTAAGGTAGAAGTGGAAAACTAGTGAATCCTCTTACTTCTTTGGAGAACATGAGTTCTCCATTTTTAGCAGAACTCAGTTCCTTGCAAGACTTGATTTCTCCTTTAATGCTGCATCTAGACAGGTGAATTCATCGAAGAACTTGAGATCTCCATTTTGGTGGAAATGGACAAATTGTTTGTAAAAGGTCTGGGCTTGAAATGAGGAGTAACCCACAAGTGGATAACTTGTGAATTCTCTGTGCTTCGATGGAGAACATGAGTTCTCCATTTTTTAGCAGAATTCAGTTCCAATTTTTCATTCTGGGGGTATCCTCCATAAAGTGGACCTTGTTATTCATCTATTGTGGTCAGACTCATTTTCATCCAACAATTTCAGCTGCACAATTGGATGGGCTTTCACCCATTTATCGGGTACATCTGAATTTTTCTACATTGAATGGCTGAGATTGTCTCATGAGCAAGTGTTTCATTATAAATAGCATCTGCATCTATGGAGCCCATCAGATGTTTGGTCTCAAATCTAGACCAGTGAATAATGCACAATTCCAGCTTAGCATTAGGCTCTCCCTTTTTTAATGTGCACATACTGTTGTCAGGTACTCTTGCTATTGACTGTTTCATTTGGATAACTGGATGGCCTTTTGTGCAGGGAAGACTCAACTTATAAATCATTTCTTAGTCAACAAAAGTTGGTACATTGTTGATCTGCCTGGTTATGGGTATGGCCTCTATTTTCTGATGAATTTAACATGTTTAGCATTTCATTTTTTAGTTTTTTTGAAACATATTTGACATGTTTAATGTAAAACCCATGTCATCATTGGAGTATCCTATAACTGTTGTTTTGGGAGATTTTTCTTTGTTGTAGTTTTTCATTTTTACTTGCACATCTCATCATCATTATTTTTGAAATGGACTTTCTATTATATTATTTTTTGAAAATAATAGAACTTGCTGTAGTTGGTCTCTAAGAGCTTCAGTATAGGTGAGGCATGGAAGAGGCAATAAAAGGTTAAACTGAGAACATTTATTGCTTGGGCAGAACCAAAGAGGCCGACATAAGCCATTGAACTGTGTGGCTTCTTTCTTTCATTCTTCTAGGAACTTCAGGTGCTCCTGAGACTAGGTAAGATACACATTATTGAAGAGTTCTTTCATCATCGTAGGGACTCAAGCACTTCAAACTTCCTTAATTGCCTAATCAGTGGGTCTCCAATGGACATCATGGTTTTGTCCTGACGTTACTCTTGCTGGAGGCCTGTTCAAACTTCTGGAGGCCTTAAGACTCTTAAATCTCTGAATTTATAGGGTGAGATCTTGATGTGGACAAGTTTTGATATCAACCCTGCTTACATGGTAGAAGAGATCTCAATCCACCCAAACTAACGCAACAAAATCCATTTACTTCCTCCAAATTTTCAGCAATATCATCTTCTTAAAAAAGAAAGAAAATTTCAGCAATATCATACATTAGTTTACCACAAGTCTACTAGTAAATATCTTGAAACTTTCCATTTTTTTGGGTCAATAAAGACTTATTCCAAAAAAAAAGGATGGCTTTGATGCCTCCTTTTCTATAAGTACAAGGTTTTGCGGTTTCAGAGAACAAAAAATGGAAGGAAAGACGCATGGTCAAAACCCCTAGAAGGTTTGCCAGAGATGATCGACAGCCCAACACCCTCAAGTTCATAAATCCTTAACAAGAAAGAAGTCACTCCTTTCATAGTTTGAACACAAAGAAACAGACTTCTAGTTGTGGGATCTCTAGGTGATTCCGAGGTCCCTAGTGATTCAATTCTACTGAACAACTTGGGGCCATACCGCTAGTAGAGGTGTCATTTCATGATTCCTTGGAGAATATCCAATGGGTGCACCTTAGGAATAACTCAAGTTTGAAGGATCTCCAGAATGAATGAATATGGTTTACAGCCTGAGATGTTGGCCTTTAAATTTGAGAGAGCACCTGAGAATTGGAAAGGTTGTCAAGGTCATCGCGGCACTTGGAAGAGGGGTCGCTAAATCGGAGGGAGAATGAGCGGTGGAGGGGAAGATATAAGCAGAGAAGTCGCATGAAAGTCTGAAAGAGGAAATGGACTCTGCGAGGGAACTGGGATGTGAAAAGAGATTCAGAGAAGTAGAGATCAGAGAGCACAGTAGAACCCTAAATCGGCTGCCAAAATTCCTAATTCCCAAATTTCCCAATTTCCAGTCCCTGCTCGAGTGCTCGTTGCCTGCCCGAAGTCTCCGAACACGCGGCTCGTGTTTATAAAACATATATATACACGAAAACAAACTGGCCTTGACCGGCTTCAAATTAAAGCTCAAGACCAGCCTGTTGGAGATAAATATTTGTCTATGCCCACTTATTTATGTCGGACTCGGGCCGCTTTTGGACAAATGAACACCACACACACATATTCAGCAGTGTAGGCAAATTCTTTCAAATTTTTGTCTGCTTACAGATTTGCCACCTAACTTCCTGGTTCATTACTATATTCTGGATATAATTTAGGCAAATTCTTGATCACACTCCTCTCCTGCTTATAGATTTGCAAATGCCTCTGAAGCTGCTCGAATGGACTGGTCTTCATTCACCAAAGGCTACTTCCTGAACAGAGAAACCCTTGTTGCTGTTTTACTTCTTGTTGATGCTAGCGTCCCCCCTCAGAAGATTGACCTTGATTGTGCCAACTGGCTTGGCCGTAACAATGTATATTCTTATCCTTCATTATTGAAATTTCATTGCTTACCAAAAAAAAAAAAAAGAATAAAATGATGCATTTCTTCATCATATTTTTCTCATGATGGGCTAGTTGGGTTTATGCCTGTGATGCCTGCATATGGGAATGGGTATTGACAAGATGAGACGAGCAGCCTTATGGATTATTATTCCATTCAGATGCCAATATGGATATTGAAAGCAGAGGTTTGGACTGCTTTCCTATATCCATGACTCGCATGACTGCTATCTTTCATGATATGATATGATGTAAGTCGTAACTTTGTGCATAAACAGCCGTTTGGGATGGTCGGTACCAGTTGCAATTAACTTATCAATTTTCTCTCTCTCTCTCTCTGTCTCTCTCATTCTCATTTTTAACTGTTTTCTTCCTACATTCAGATACCGATGACTCTTGTCTTCACCAAATGTGATAAAATGAAGGGTGCTAAAGTAAAGCGGCCTGATGAAAACATCAGAGACTTTCAAGAGCTTATCAGAAAAAACTACCGCGAGCCTCCACCATGGATCATGACCAGCAGCGTCACAGGCTTAGGCAGGGATGAGCTTCTTCTCCACATGTCACAGCTAAGGAACTTTTGGGACAATTAGATACAATTCACAGCTTATACCGCCGTACTTCTCCAAATAGATGGTATTTGTAGGTATTCTGATGCTCATTGTGATTTCCATACATGAATTTGCCCAACACATATATCGAAAGCTCCATTTTCAATTGGGATGAATCCAAGAAATGCACTTGTCTAAGACAGCCAACTGTTGCACCGGTTACTCTTCCGGTCAATTTTTGTGTGTCATGGAACTGTGTTGGTTGGGCCTATTTTTGCTGTGATACACCCGGTGTATATGGTAGTGGGTAAGGTTATTCATCGGCATCACCAAACAAAAAAAGGTTTGTGGAATATAGAAAAAAGAACTGAGTCATTTCTTGCCATCCCATCAAGGGTTGTAAAATGAATGACTTGTTATAATTTCATGCTATATGTTCATTTTGTTGCCTTAGACCACATCATTGTAAATGACCCGTAGGGTTGATCTCGCAAAATAGACCAATTTTTTTTTGTTAATATGGGTATTCTCACCCTCGTATTGGAGGTGAGACTAATCTCATGGACATGTGTAAACCTTTCAATCTACACACACGGGAAAAGGGGTCTCTTGGAGTTGAGCACGACTCAAACTTAAGATAGACCATTTTACAACACTTTCTTTTGGAGTAATTGTGTCTTTTACAGGATAGGATGGAATGGATGGTACGAAACAAATTAGTCTAATCGAAAGTCATGAAGTGAACAATTTAGATGATTTTGTGTTAAATGTCCTAGCTCAAATTAATACAATCTAAAGTCATGAAATAAGCAATTTTTATGACTTCATGACAAACCTTCATTTCATTGTTTTTAGGTAACAAATGGAGTCGATATTGGTGTCTGAACATTTTGTAATACTTTGGTCTGATAATGTTTGATAGCGTGGGATGGAATTGATCGACTTGACATGATTCAGACTAGGGGTATGTACGATGTCTGCTCTATCTGAGTATCCAACCATTTTTTATTTCTCTATCTTGGCCTCCAAAGTAGATAGTTAATATTTTTGTTCTTCAATGTTTATCCAACGATTGAGGATGACTGGAATTGATGCAGACTTCGGTCCATTTCAAATGCATGACAGAGAGGGTATTGTGAAGGCTCTGATTGGTTTTCAACGTTACCACATCCCATAGAGATAAAAGCAATTTGCCCTTTCTATTGTGTTGTCAATAGGCCCATAAGATGTTGAAATTGGATTCTTATCCAATCCAACCCGACCCGAACTTCACCATTGTATGATGGATGGATTATAATCCCAACCCAATTTTTTATTTTAAACTATGCTTTATACATGTGCCATTACTCAAATTTGCCACACAAAAAGGATGTTTAGATATTAAACAGAGAGTTCGTGATTGATGAACAATTTTATGACCTTTTAAATTGGTGGATGGAAAAATGGTTTTCAGGCTTTTGCTCAAGTTAATTTTAAATTCAAAACCACTTCATAAAACTAAGTATAGTTGTTGGTTGTTTATTACATAAGGTTTTAATGGAGTTTATTATTTGAATTAAAATTTCTCCTTTATCATAGGATTTATTATTTTAGTCACCAATTTTATCACATCATTTAAATTTGAAAATTATTATTTCACTTCTAATCAACTTATCATGTTAAGTATTAACAAATAAAATTTTCGACAAAAAACAATTTATAAATTTTAAGTTATACCACTCAAAACTATGATTCCTCGAAATAGAATATTATGATTTGCTGAAAAGGAGAAATAGAAGATGATTTGCTGAAAAGGAGAAATAGAAGATTATGATTTGCTGAAAAGGAGAAAGAAAGATACATGGTCATGGTTGGTAAATGGAGATTAGAGAGAGTTTGAGATGATTAGAGTTAAATTTAGAATAAATAGAGGTGATTTAATGATGTACAAAGATAAAGATTTGTGATTAACTATAATAAATAATTTAATATTAGTGATATAAAATATGCTTTAAATACAAAAGGCCGTTGTGTACTTCAATAGATAGGAAAAACCTCCCCAAATAGGAAAGACTTGAGAAGTCTCCTTAAAGTTTTTCGAATAATTACTCAAGATTTATAATTGCAAGGTTATATAAAAGCAGAGTTTTGGATAATAATAAAAAATCAAATAGATAAGTTAAAAGAATTATGTATGTTACGTTGGATGAAATAATTTTAAAGGATAAAGTTAGAAATAGTTATATTATAAATATTTTAAAAATAATATTAATAGAAGTTGGAAAGAGAAAAGTAAATTAGACATGATTTAAATATATAAGTAGAAGACAAAAATAATAAAAAATTGTAAAGTTGAGAAGATACGTGTTGTAGGTACAGAGATAAATTTTTGAAAAAGTAGAGAAAATAGATGAAAAATATATTTAAATAAGATTAAATAGAGAAAATGAAAATGGAAAAAATGTCCCCATCAGATTTTGGCTTGAACGATAGACCATATATATTCGAAGAGTTTAATTTCTTTTAATTTTTTTTGGTACGGATATTACCGTTCTAAAATGGTGGTGCGTATCGACATCCTACGTGGTCATGTGATAAATCTTCACCGACGTGTGTGAAATACTGAAATCCCTGCCGGTCTGGGTTCTACTTCCCCTCTCTTTCCTTCGTCCTTACTGGCATTTCCTCTTCTCTGCTCTTCTCGAAGTAAAAGAAGAAGAAGAGGAAGAAAAAGAAGACGAAAAGAATCCTAATTAGAGCAAGCTTTTGAAATCTGAAACCTAAACTTCTGGGAATCCGATTCTTTAGATGAAAAATGTCATTCTTATCTAGCACTGTCCGATCGAGACTGGCTCGTTTGCTGCAGCCATGGCTACAAGAAGAACCCGTCATCGATATCGAATTAGGATTTCTAAGGTCCCGCGTACGACTAAGAAACCTTGTCTTCAATGTCTCTGCCCTGGATCCTCACATCGAGGGATTGGATCAACTCTCTCTCCGTAGCTTAACGGTGGGAGAAATTACCGCTTGGATTTCTCCCTGGGAATCTCCTGCTTTTGATTTTGAAATGAATGGCATTGATGTCACCTTTGCTCCGAGGTGCGGCTCTTGATTCTGTTTGACCACAGATTTCAATCTATTTCCGTGATAATTTCTGTTTGCCTGTCGAGCACAGTTATTATTTCTGTTCCATTTCAGCTGAAACAATCAAAATGTTCCGTTCAAGTACAAAAACCGAAACGAAAACATATAGCAAAACATTCCGGTTCTCTTCCAATCGATTTCAACTATTTTGATACTATTCAAGTCCTATTTTAACTCTATTGGAGTATTTTTTTGGCCCAATTTGCACGGTATTCATTTTTTAGTTTTCCTTATATTAAATATTTATATTTCTAATATAATTTATTGAAAAGTTTCAGTTAAACAATCTTTCCCATGTTAAATAACATCGATCTTATTTGAATATATTTATGTTAACTCAAGTTAGAAAAGCCCTTTTTTTGTTTAGAAAGTGAAAAATATATCAAATACTTGTTTTAAGTAAAAGTGTTATATATATATATATATATATACACATGCACTATTTTTTTTTTTTAATGGTGAATTTTTTTATTGATCAGGCGATAGAATACAACCCAAGAAACAAAAGAAGTAATCCAAAACAAAGACAAGAAACACGTGTACTAATAAAAGAATATGTCTGTGTTTTTGAAATGGAACACCGAAATAGACGAACACTGAAATATTCCACTTAAGAGGCAAAATGAAATAACCGCGGTTGCTGAACTGACAACTATGCTCTAGAGTGGATCATTTTTGGTGTTTCATCTATTTTCTGTTTCATTTTGGAAATGACGGAGATACTGTCTTTAGGAGACAATATAAGTAAATATGAAACTCATTTTACTTGGAAAGAGTAACATACATCGTTTAAATTCAAACTCACATAAATATTTTAAAATACGCTAATGACATATAAAGTGTGAGAGATTTTTTTAACTTTTCTAGTGTATAAGAAAAATCAATATTTAAACTAAGAAAGATATAAGAATGTAGGACTAAAATGAAATAATAGTTGATATTGATTAGAAGAGAATCAGAGACATTAGAGCTTTTTGGTAGATGCTTTTGTTTTGGCTTTTGCACTAGACTAGAATGTTTCGACCATTTTGGTTGGAATGGAATGGATTGAGAACTTGGTTTGATGCTTCTTGATGCCAATTTAAAATGGGAATTGTTGAATTTTTTCTCTTTTAAAAACAAAGGAAATGTTGAATTCTCTGGATGTTTTGAATTCATTAGACCGTTTAGTAGGCTGGAAGTATTTAGTGGAATTGCAATTATGTGGAATTTCCAAAGTTCCACCAAGAGACTAATAATTTGTGAAAGTGGTTTAGACTTTAGAATCAGAATTCTGAAATTCCACAAGATTTGAATTCCATCAGACTGATATTTTGGAATTGGAAATATTTTAGTACTTTGATTATGTAATCTCAGATTCCGGGTAATAAATATCAAGCTTACCAAACACAAAAGTTTAGTTCAGTAATTCTCCAAATTATGGTATTACCAGAGTCTGCATAACTATAAACTGTATTGGAGGTTTTCCACTGAACAGTTTGTTTGTAACCTGGAATTCTTGGGTGGAGTTGGAATTATGTGAAAGTTTCAGTGTCCACAATACCACACCTCTACCTATGCATATAAAACTTTCATAAACTGATGAGAATGGAATGCTAGAATGGAATTGAGTATGAAACCGTTGTTTTGAAAACCCAAAGCTTGAATCATTATGGATTCTCAAATTTCAACTAATAATTTCTACCCTACCAAGTACCAGAATTTGCTAAATCTAGAAGTTATGAATTATTAATCTGCTGGAATTTTCTTTGTCTGTGTGGTATATGGAATTCTTACATGGAATTGGAATTTTGTGGAGTTTACACATGTTTGGTTAAACATAGAAACCACAATTCCCTGAAGAATTTTCTATGTCCATGTTGTTAATTCAGATTGTCCATTAGGTACAGGAACCAACTGATGATTCCGACAATATGAAAAGAGTGACTTCGATTTGGTAAATGCAAATATTCAGTCTCAGTCAATCCATTATTAACCCAACTGAATTGATTTTCTGGATTCATTACTGGATCTTTATTTTAAAATTAACCGCACTGCTATGAATGGAATGGATGTGATTTACTGGTCAGTATGGTTTTTGTTTCTACAATGGCCTTGGAGTGGACTATGTAGATGCACTATCCATATGCTCAGATGGAAAACCTGCTTAGTAAACCGCCTCCCACTAAAATGACTGTTACTTTAATAACATATGCTCAAATGCGTGTCCACTATATTCCCTCTTGAAAGGAGTAGCTATTTATAACATGTTTGTGGATCTGGGGGTCTGGTTATTTTGAAGGGAAGTGGAGGAGGAAGGACGTTTGCATGGTTTGAAGAATTTGACAGATTTGAGGATGAAGGAGATGAAGCATATGCTCTCTTTACTTGATCCGGAGGTATTTTGTTTTATTGTGTTTAATCTATTTTGGAATTCATTGACAACCTCTTAATATTATTGTGATTTTTCCTTTTTTTTGGGATTCTTTTACTTGGGAGGCAAATTTTGGTCAGACCTGCTAATTCAACTTGGAATCAGATGGCTATATATATTTAGTGAAATAATTTTTTTATGTAAATTCTTATATAAGCAACTAAGGCGGCGTTTGGATGAGGGGTAAATTTTATAGGGGTTACCCTTGAGCATGTGTTACCCTTATGCAGGTGTTACCCTTATCTTGTTTGATAATTATATGGGTAAAGTTAAAACTTACCCTGAGAGGAAAAAAATCTTTTTTAGTAACTATAAGCAAGGCGTAATCTGACAAATTAACAATTTTATGAGAATTAATAATTTTTATTAAATTCATATACTGTAATATAAAAAATAAAAATAAAATTTTATGAAATATAATTATTAAATAATATTCATCAATTAAAAATATTTTAAAATATTTTTGCTCTATAGGTGCAAAGAGGGGTAAAGAGGGGCAAAGGTTTCTTGAAAACCCCCATGCTCCAAAGGGTTTTTAAAAAGGGAGGGGGAGGGGGTAAAAATTCAAAAATTTGAATTTTTACCCTCACCCCTTCATTACCAAACAAGGGTAACGGCGGATTACCCCCATTATCCCCCATCCAAACGCAGCCTAAGTATTTGATTTTGTAAGGTTATTGGACCCCACTTCATTATAAAATATTATTTAATATTTACTTGAGTTATGGGGTTCTCGTGACTCAACTATGTCAGATTAGCATCATCTATTTTGGCCTGCTTCTTAGACTTTTAATTAGACAGGCTGAGGTCCAGCCCATTTAGCAGTCTTGCCTTAATTGGGCCTGTCTTGGGCATGTTGATGGGGAATAATGGTCAACCTGAACTTGTCTCAAGATGAGCTGGTCTTGGGCTTGGATAGCCCAATTGCAACCTATTGGTACAATTAATTTACCGATTTGGGAATCCATGATTTTCACTTCTCTGTGGGTATGAATTTTTTTTTTTTTTGAAGACCAAGGTGTCCAGCTCTTAGAGCAGGTTTGATGATTCTTTTAAGTGGTTAGGTTTGTATGTTGATGTTCTCTTTGTATTATGCTGCACTTTTGATTTTCACTCAAGTGGATTCAGGTGGCTGAGAAGTTTTACCACTTTGCATTTCAAGGTTCTCATATCCTTTATATACATGGATTTGAAGTTTTTATTGTTTTCTCTTGACATCGATAAGCACCATTATGTTGATTAGGAGTTGTATTATAACTTCGCCTTCTTGCTTGTGTATCATATTATGATGGTGAACTATTTAGAAGTGCATTTGTTCATGAATTTCAGGGCACTTATTTGCATGAAACCATTGAAAAGATTTCGGCTGTCACCTTTTCAAGAAATTGGTTTATGACTGCTACATCAAACATTGCATTCAAGCATTGCCGGTTAAAAATATATGATATTCACTTTCAGATGCAGTTGTCTTTAATGGATGAATCCCTTGCATGTTTTTTGAGGGTAAAGGAACTTCATGTGGAATCTCTGCTTCCCAATTCTAGTTGTTTGCTCAGAGATCTTTCTGGTGCATTTTTCATACCTCAAGAGAGGAGTTCTTTTACTTCCAGAGTTGGTGGTTTGGAGATTGGACTGAAGAGGAAAGATCATCTAAAATGTGTAGCTTCTTCAGGGAATGTGTCAATTTGCTTTCAGTTGAATAATCTTCAAATCCGCGATTTTGATACCCGTGTTCCACAATTAAAATTGGACTTGTCTCCTGTTGATCTTCCCATCATCCTCTTGGTTTTTAACATGCTTTCTTCCAAAGAAGCTAGGGTTGCTAGAGATGGGAGGGAACTATGGAAGATAGCTGCACAGGGAATTGGTTGCTTGGTACCACGTCACAGATCCTCCTTCTGCAAGTTAGTTAGTGCTGTAGTGTTATGGCTACGCTATGTCCGTGCTTACCAGTCCTTGCTGTTACTAGTTGGATATCCTGCTGAAAATACATTCATTCAAACCGCGATTAGGATGCTCGTAAATAAAAAGTTTTCAAGCTGTGTGAAACAACAGTTGAAATTGGTTTCTGACTTGGAAAAGGAATTACCTGTAGAGGCTATTGCACGAGCACGGCAAATAGCTCGCTACAGAGTGGCATTGCACTTCCAGAGTAGTAGTTCAGTATCAACAACTGATGTTCACACTAAATTCTGGTCAAAAGTCCTTTCACCTTTTTTGTTTCTTTGGGAAGTTATTTGCCACATATTTTGTGCAGTTAGACATTTTTTCTTTATATGTCAAATTGAAGAAAAACTATTGCTTCATTCAGACAGGGATGATTCCTATTCTACACACTGTTTCAGTCTAAACCTTGGAGAAATTTCTATCACCCTTTCCCCTTCAACTGCTGTTCATCACTCCATTGAAGAAAAATCAGAGTTGGATATCCAGCTGGCTGACTTGAATTTACTTTCAGTTTGTATTACAATCAACATGTTTTGCCTGATTTACATGGAAAGTACCATTGCACGATCATTGCACTTGGCTTGTGGGGATTTCAAAATTCAGCTGTCCTCTTTATCAAGAAGTGAACTTCCACTTTTGCGGAGTAGACCGGGAATCGAGAGGCATCATTCTTCCAGAGGACATCAACCTTGGACAGATAATGAATCCAAGCCAATTCTGTGGAGTGAGCCTGCACCTCATTTTCACATATCAAATAATGAGTCTATCAAAATTACCAAAGATTCTTGGATTTTAATTTTGCAAAATTATTTGGGAGAAATGTGGTCAGATTGGAATGGAAGTGGAAAAATATTTGAAGCAAATAATATCCAGTATTTGGAAAGTCCCTTCTTACTCTTTGAAGTCAAAAGCTTCCTTATGGATCCTTACATCAATATGCCAGACTCTGGGCTTTGGAAATGCTGTTTGGCTGTAGGGAAGTTGAATTGTAATATGGATTATTTGTCTATAATGTTTATTTCTCTGCTGCTTAAGCAGATACAACATGTTTGTTGTCGGACTGCAACAAGTGAGGGGGCTGAGGTTCTTTCACATTCTTCAGGTATCATTGAAGAACAAAAAAGCTTTGAGTCAGATAATCTATGTCACTCTTTTGCTGAAGGAGTGAAGAAGACAATGCTTAGATTGGTTCCAGAGAAAAACATGCAAATCGGAGTCATGATAATTGGCCCTAGCATTCGGATATCTTCAATAGGAGAAGGATTACCAGGTGCAAAGGAACGTGTTAGTCATCCCAAAACTTGGGGCCTTGATGACTGCTGCTTTGGCATTGATCTAGAGAACATTGAATGTGCAATTTGGCCAACTTCACTATCTGTTTTGTCGGCATTGATTGGGAAACCGAGATTGGATGAAGCAGAAGCCAAGTGCCTTTCTTTTATGGATGCAAAATCAGTAGATAGTCAGATAACGGATTTAACTGATAATTGTAGTTCTCGAGGATGCTTCACACTTTCTGCTTGTGTGAGATGTAATGGCATAAATGTATTTTTGGAATTTTTGGAGGATTTTAAAGAAAATCAGAAGTATCAAGTTTTTGGACCCATGTCAATGATAATCCAGCCCTCATCTTGCAGGTAGTAGCTGTTTACATTTTCTATCTCTATTGTTGATTTTCCCTATTAGCAATTCACATCAGTATATGTATATATGTAATCTCCCTGGAATTACTTTGAATTGCTAAAATGTATGTTCATATTGATTGTGCTAAGTGTAAATAACATCTCCATGGCATCATATGTCAGGAAGGTTTATATGCCAATCCAAACAATGTCCTATACTAACCACTTCAAAAAAGGGGTCCTATACTTATCCAGTTTTCTATTGTTATTAGTTTAAGCAAGGGCCTGCTTCAGTATATCTTTCATATCAGTCAAGTCAAACTTAAATTCTGAATACGTCAAACTCCATGAAAAGACACTTCTGGGGTACTCTTCCATGCAGTCACTAATATGTGATTGGGTGATGCAAAAATGTGTGTCTTTCTGTGATGAAGCTCCTTCACTTTGGGAGCTTATTTATGTTCGAGGGATTTTCTGATGAAATTTTTGAACAGGCATGAGTTTTTTTTTTTTGAGCGGTGACAATAAAAATTTCATGAAAAGGAAAAAGATAGAAGAAAATACAAAGAAAACAAAAGAAAAAAGAAGGGGCCTAAAAGAGATAGGCCACAAAAGAAGAGGACAAACAAGAAGCAAAAACAACAACAAAGCTACAAGATGCAATCCAACAAAAACAACTATCCTCCATATTAATGAAAAGTGCCCCGAATAGCTCCATCAACACCATTTTTTGTGAAAAAGTGTTCCACCCCATTGGCAGAACGACTGGTGAGCGAGAAAGACACCTCCATGCCCACGATCAACTCCTTAATCTCCCTTACCAAGGTGGTAAGCCTCCAAGGGGGACGCTTCACCCCGCTAGCCTATTTAACAGCGTTGGATGAATCACTCTCAATTACTAATTTAACTCCCCCTAAACCGGAACCTAAGGTCAAGGCTCTCCGAATACTAAGAAGTTCCGCCTCATTTGATTCCATGGACCCTACAAATTCCGTAAAAACGATACTAGTGAAGCCCAAATGATCTCTAAGAACGCCTCCAATCCCAGCTGGTCCCAGCTTACCTCTTGATGCACCATCCACATTAAATTTGAAAACACCACAAGATGGGGGAGACCACGCAACCCGCGGTTTCCTTCTACGCGTGTTAGACTTCAAACAGCCCTTCCAAGACTGAAATAAATCTTTGGCCTTAAAGTCTCTGAATTCCTTGTTAGCGCAAGGCCACGTTTTAGCATTTTGAATGAGCCTGCTAAACTCTGAAGCAGGCTCCTCAAAGATCCCCATATTCCTCTCCTTCCAAACGGACCACAAGACTACAACTAGGATCGTGTTCCAAACAAGTTTTCTCCTAGATAGCTGTTTTGTTAACCGCATGAGTTTCCACCCTTGATTAACTGCATATTTGCATTTCCATCATGTTTGAATGGTTTGTTCATACTGTGCAATTTTATGGTCCATGTATTAAAGCTTGCAGTTTGGTCAGTATAATGTAGAACTTTTTCTGTATGGCCAATAGTTAAATACAGAGAATCTTGGATTGTCAGTGATACAGATAAAGATGGTGGATATGTCTTGAATTTAGTTTCTAGTTTGAGGATATGTTACATAAGAAGTCATGTTTGGGGAGAAACAAATTAGCTCCAGTGTCGAAGTATTAGAATTAGTAGAAGGATGACATTCTTCCAATCTTCCTGAACTCTTGGATCATAGCATTCTACTAAAGAGAATACAGTGTCTCTTAAAGTTTCTTTTCATGTTTACTATCCTAATGGAAGGAGTCTTTAAAGAGAATGACAGGGTGTGAGATGTCTTGTGATTTCATTTGTTGATATATACATTTATTATTAAAAATAAATTATCAGAATTTTTTTAGGTCAAGGCTCTGTTTGTGTACAGATAAGGAGGAAACACTTGTAATATGTTGGTTTGTACACCTCACATAAGTAGGGCTCACATGTTCCTGTATTCCTTGATCTTTATGTGCTAACTTCTGTAATTCAATAGTGGAAGCTT
Organism: Chimonanthus praecox; assembly: GCA_022113865.1. Taxonomy (NCBI): domain Eukaryota; kingdom Viridiplantae; phylum Streptophyta; class Magnoliopsida; order Laurales; family Calycanthaceae; genus Chimonanthus; species Chimonanthus praecox. Next base: position 30,137,222 of record CM039086.1, read on the forward strand.
GTTCATTTATTTCACTTCTACTTAATGAATCCAATTCCAACTCTTTTTTCTTAAAGTGAGGCATGAAAATCAAGGGTAATTGTCCCCTTGGAACCCGCCTCAGGAAGTGAGGGTCTTGTGTTCTGTTCACGCTTAACCCCAAGGGGCCACTCCCCGTAGCTTTACCCGGTGTGTGCGGATTGTGAGGTTTTCACATGCCCTGAAGGATTAGTCGGGTAAGATGCCTGGACACCTTCGGTCATCATACCCGGGTTTGCACCTTGTGGATGATTTGTATCCCTATATTTCCTCCTCATTTCATAACCAAGCACTGTGTAAACATTATACTATTTTCATATGGATAAGCACGAGAAATGCAGATGCTATGGACTCCCTATTTCTTTCAATTAGAAAAAAAGTATAGAATGTATGCAAAGGAGCTATTTGATGGATGAAAGGAGGACTGAATCTTAGTATAGCTGCAATACACGTGTTAGCATTGAAGAGGGACAATAGGCAATAAACATAATTCTCTATAGAAAATGTGGTGGTTGTGTACATAAAACTTCCAATTTTGTGTTATAGATATTGAATGCCACATGGGTATTGGTGCTTTTGCATACCAATCTATGATGGAGACTCCATGGGTAATGCAACATTACTTGGTTTATATGCTTTATTTTATGAGATCTTGAAAGTTTGGAGAATATTTCTAGAAGATTAAATTGCCAATAGTCTTCTTGAAGTAAATAAAAACTTCCATTACAAAAAAACACCTTGGGTGTGTTTGGATGAGGTGACTTAAATCAGGGTGTTCCTTAGGGAACTTGAAAATAGGGGGTCCCCACCATATAAGTTCCTTTGCTTTTTCATCATCATTGCTTTCGAAAGGATCTGTCATTCTATGGTTTCTTTTGGCTTTTAGGTTTCTTGGATTATTTGTTCTGCCAATTCTAATGCTGATGAGTTCGCCCGTCAGGGGTTGTCTTTACCTTTGGAATTTGTTTATAAGTTTTTTTTAGTTGTTGGGGTTTGTTTTTGTATAGGCTTTTTTTGTGGGTGGTGGGTGCTCTCTACCGCCTTTTTTGGCGTCTCTATTGTTTTCCCCTTCTGATTAATGAAGTTACCTTAAAAAAAAAAAAAAAAAAAAGAGTTGAGAACTTGACTTTCCCTCGAGAAATCAAAATTTCATTTGGATCTTATATGTGGGGAGTGATGAAGATCATCATTTACACATTGTGGGAAATTGGCAGAAATATTACAGAAGGTAAATATTCATAATCATGTAATCAATTTCAAGTCTTTTCTATTTCAGAAACATCATCTGGGATGTACTAAGAACTTGCCTTGCCACAAGGTTTGCCTACCATCATTCTAAGATCAACAATAGTAAAAAACTTTCTTCATAAATGAAGTTACTTAAAAAAAAAAAACAATAGTAAAAAACTATAAAAATAATGTAACACTGTAATGTGCATATGATGCATAACATGGTTTTTTAAAGCAGTATGCAAGTTGTGTGAGGCAAAAAATAATGGGGGTATAGCTTTTTGTTTGCTATGGGTATGGGAAATGCTGTTTAATGAAGTTTCCCTTCAGTTGGGTAGTTTCTTTCGCAGAAATCTTTGGAAAGTTATGGCTCTATCTGTCTCGAGAGGAACAAAAGGGTCTTTAAGGGGCAGTCTCATCTATTCAGAATGTTATTGACCTCATCAAAGTCACGGTTACTTGGTGGATCTTGGCTTATAGATAGTTTCAAGGAGTAAGCATATTTGACATCTGTATAGACTGGGGGTTGGTGGATGTTAATCAGTCTTCTCAGGTATATCTTCGCCACGTGTCTTGGGTAAGCCCCTTCCCCAGGAATTGAAGCTTAGCTTTGATGGTAGCTGTATCCATGGCAGGCAGTTGGTCGGCTTTGGCAATGTGATTAGAGATCATTGGGGGGCTTTGCGCTCTTCGTTTGCTACCCTCTTCCAGGCTGCTCGGCCATTGAAATGGAATTACATGCTCTTTGGCAGGGAGCACAAGAAATGGAGGAATTGGGTGCTTTGGAAGGTATCATGGAAGGCGACTCTAAGGTGGTCTTGTCCTGGGCCTTAGGTTCAATTTGCCTGTGGAAGTTCTTGGACAAAATGGAAAGGATTGAGCACTCCATCTCGGAGTGTGCTTTCCTGATTTCGTGGGTCCCTAGAGAGGCAAATTCAGTGGTTGATGAGATGGCTAGACTAGGTGACGCAGCGTGTAGGATCGGGTTTAGGAGTGATTCAATTAGCGGCGTAAATAAAATGAATTAGGTGATGTTTAATGAGCTAAATAGGTGGGTTTAAAAATAAAAAGAAATATGAAATAAAGAAGGTGGAAACTAAGGAACAGTCAAAGGTGGATAATGATGGTCTAAAGGTGTTAAAGAAAAGAATGGTTGGTGGGTTTAATTAAAAGGGTTAATGGAAATGGGTGGTCTTACGGTGGTTGTTAGGAATGTTGATGGGTTTATGGTTGATTGGGCTCGGATGTGGTAGGCTCTGGACACGGTGATGGGCAGCAAAGGATATGCAGAGAGAGGGTGATGAGGGGAGTTGGTAAAGATAGAAAACCTAGGGTTGAGTGGATAGCGCCACCGCATGGCTCTTATAATTTAACCTAGATGGGGCAGTAAGAGGTAAACTTGGTCCGACAAGAATAAGAGGAGTGTTGCAGGATGTTATTAGCATTCTCCGAGCCTCCAGGGAATATGGAGTCGAATGAGGTGGAACTGAGAGCAATCAGAAGAGCACTCCATATTTGGTCTAGGGTTGGGAATGGTAAACTCTTTGTTGAAAGAGATTCAACTAATGCCATCTCCTAAGCTAGTCATAGGAAAACTCCCCCATGGAAGTTGATTAACATTTCTAGGGACATCAGAAGGTTGTGTAGAACGGGTGATATCACCTTCAATACCCTAGATTTTTCAATATATCAATTTACATGAATTTATCCATTTTTACGAAAATGCCATTGGATTTATAAATTGAAGGGTTATGATCATAGATGAGAAAAATGGTGGGACCCGTTGCTCAATGTACTTGTATAAGGATTAAATTAAGTTGAAAAGGGTAATATACATTTATTTGGGTCAAAGAGGTTAAATGGGTCAAAGGACCCAAATGGGACCCATTGGATTGTGGTTGACATGTTTGACCATTAGGTAGCTTAAAGCTTAATTTGGTTAAAATGAATTAAATAATTTAGTTTGGATTGAGTGGAAATAAATGATGGAGTTTGGATGGAGTTGAATTTGTTGGTTGAGTTAGATTAAAAGATTGAGTGGGATTAAATGGTAGAGTTACATTAAACGGTTGAGTTGAGTAAAGTGGTGAGTTAAATTAAGTGTGAGTGTGGTGTGTAGGTGAAAGGTGAGTGGGTTGATTTCAAATTTCAAACATTGGCTGCATGGATACTTCATGCATGTAACTTCTAAGATAAAAAAAATAAGTGATAATGGCGTTACATGGAGTTACAAAGGTGAGAGGAGTATTTCAAAATACAAGTTTATATGCACGTTGGAAATGGTATAGAGTTTTTTGTTTGGGTCTTAAAAAAGACAGCCAATGGGGAGACGGTGAAGCACATGGAGTTTCATTTTAAAATGAAACCCCCATATAAGATGTGAATGAAGGATGGCGGTTACATTGGGTTAACAAAGAATAGCCGTTGGTGTGGGAGTTTCATTTCCATATGAAACTCTCACATCCAATGGTAATGGAGACGTTGGATGCTTGGTTGGAAGGGGGGGGGGGGCGGTGGGTTTCATTTCATAGATGAAACCCCCAAGTAACATAAAGGATTTTGATTAAGGGGAGGTGAGTTACACAAGGTTAACCTTGGGCTGAATTTGATTAGCCAAAAGAACTTCATTTTCTATCACTATCTCTTCCTCTCTTGGGCGTCCTCCATCTCTCCAAAACCAAGAACAGCAGCTGGTTACTGATTTGCAATCAGTCCTTGGTTGATTTCTTTCACCAAGACAAAAGCACACATTGAGCAAAGGAGTTGGCACCAAGGTTTAAGATCAAAGTTTCCTTTCTCTCTCTTTCTCCCTCAAATCCATATTATCTGGCTGAAGTATTCCAAGGAGATTGCAGCGAGGTTGATCTCAGTTAGGAGAACAAGAGGGAAGAGGGAAGGCTAAGGATCTAAAAGGAGTCAAAGAACCGAAGGAGACGCGGTATTGGTAAGTGTATCATAACCTTTGTTGACTAAAATGGATTAGGGAATGTGATCCGGCCATTGTATGGCTAGATCCATCAATGGTTTAGATCTAAGATTATGATGTTTAAAAATGGTAAAATATGGACTATAGGGTTCGGCCCCATTGGATGGCCGAACCCCATGAGAAAACTTGGTGATTTTTATGGTGTTTGAAAGACAAAATCCATATTATAAAATGAAGGTTTTAAAGGATTTTGAATGGAGATAAGCTTGCTGTTTTGGACCAGTTATGGGATGGCTGAATGATGTGGTTTTCATGGTTAAAGTGTGGAGTCTCATATGTATATAATTGATGGAAGTATTGTGTTAAGAGAACCATAGGGTTCGGCCATATGTATGGCCGAACCCCATGGACTGTTTTTGATGGCATGTTTGGGTTGAATCATATTGGGCATCTATGATGTGTTTAATACTTTTGATTAAGGAATTACCTAGGCTTAGTTATGGAGTTAATATTAAGTTGATCAACCATGATATAAGATGGAAGGTGGGGATACAAATCAGTTTGGTGAGGTTCGGCCATGTAGTATGGCCGAACCCCACTAATGGTGATTGATACACTTAATGATTGATTTGTATGGTTAAGTGAAGGATTTAAAAGGACCAAATAAAGATGGTGAGGTTCGGCCATGTTGTATGGCCGAACCCCACTAAGGTGGTTTGGTGTTGGACTTTGAATTTTAAGGAAAATTAAGCAAAGAGTTGTATGGTGGCATTATTGTAAATTATGGATGAAATGATCAAAGATAAAATGATCATGTGATTGGATAAATGGGCCAAAACCAAAGTGGTAAGGTTCAACCATAATGGATGGCCGAACCCTACCAAGGCTTATTTGGAGGTTGGTTAAATTGTATGGTTGTATGAAAGAGAGACAAATTGAAAATAGGTGAGGTTCGGCCATGGGGTATGGCCGAACCCCACATAATGGATTTTTGGGACTTAGACTAGGTTGGAATCTTATGGTTAAAAGCTTGACTTGCTGTTATATAAATAGGGCCACGGGATTTGCTTGAACAACGTACAAGTTGTAAACAAGAGACAGTTCAAAAGAAGAGCCAAACTAAGTGATTATTGAGTAGGTTTCTTACCTTTATTGTAACCACATTTCTATTTGCTGTTTTATGTTGATTTCGATAAGTTATATGAATGTAAAGTTATGTTTCTAAATGACATGTTTGCATAGACATCTCATGCATGGCATGGGATGATGTTGTTGTAACCGGAGGCCATACTCCGTCGGGGCGTCCGAAAGACCACTGTGGGGTACCTTGACGATGAGAATCCCATCAAGAGGAATCCGGAGGCCACACTCCGTCGGGGTGTCCGAAAGACCACTGTGGGGTACCTTGACGATGAGAATCCCGCCAAGAGGAGGCTATGTAGAATGGTGATGGGTGGGACTCATTATATGTTCATTTCATACATAGCATGTTTTTATGGAATTTCGTCACTCATGTATTATTATATTATTTGCATGTTTTTATACTAACCTTTTGGTAGCCCTATTCGGAAACACTACTGGGCGCGTTGATCTAACGCCCTATCTCTACCCTTAGTGGATGACGTAGGGAAAGGGAAGAACAAGGATCGAGAAGAAAACCAAGCATAGGAGCTTGGGCATTTTGAATGGATTTGAATGGACTTTGAATGAACTGTTTATGGACTTATATTTAAGTTATGAGGACAATGTAATTTGATAATTAGTAGTGTTGGCATGTAATAATGTAGTTAAGTAGTTACTATGGTTTGATTTATTTGGATGGTTTGAAATGAATGGTAGACTAAGATTATTTAGTAATATTGGAGAATTATGATTATGTACATTGCTATCCTAAGTTATAAAATGGAGTAGTCTAGGATCTATTATAACCTCAGTTAGATTAAGACTAAGTATGTTCCGCAAGCTTATTGTACCATGTGTGGATCGATTCTTATGGACTTAATCCATACGCTCATGGACCTGGCCAGTTAAGGGTCGGACTTTAGAAGTCCGAACTTAACTTGCGTCGTGACACTCCGCCCCGATCACTTGATTATTATTAAAAAAAAAAAATAAACTCTGATTATTAGAGTGAAAAAGGGCAGGCTGTTACACCTTCACACACAAACCTCGGTCGGCGAACGGTATTGCTGACTTTCTAGCAAAGGTGGGAGTACAAAGACAAAGACTTGCAATGGAGCTGTTCTAATCATGATAATTGTTGGGTGTATGGGGGGCCATGGGGACGACTCATTGTATTTATATTGACTGGGGAACACTATACATATAGTGTTTTTCATTATTCTCTTTGTATTCTACCTGATAGCCATGTATAACTCTTCTATACTTGGCTCCACCATACTTGTACCTTATACATAAATTAATGAATTCATTGTTACTGTTTAAAAAAAAAAAGTGCTGGTGGAATGTCATTCAAGTGCTGTACTATTTTTGAGCATTGGAAAGTAGTTATGGAAACCTTCTCGCTATTTTGATGTATTTTTTTGTATGTTTTCTGCTTTATTTGGCCTCTCAGGTAATTTCTAATGCTCATGAGTATCATTGCACTTGCCTCTCTCTTACTTTCTAAATTTAGATATTGTGAATCTCTTGCAGGGAATATTGGCGTTCATTGGCTGAAACTGAAAATGCTTTATCAGTGAATTTTATTGGGATGGCAACAGGGTCTGCAATTCTATGCTACATGGATGAATTGTGCATTTTCTTTCAGGTGATTAATTGGATGAAAAATATCACTAACCATAATTCCTCAAGTTTTTGCATATCCCAGTGAGTGAAGGGTTCCTACTTATTTTGATGTCCAATAACATTGTAACCTTTTGTCTAACACTGTTAATTTGTTGGGTTCAGTTCTATTTTGGATGAACTACATATCCAGTTAATGTGTTGGGCCCGTGCTTGATGAAGATCAAATTTTGAATAATAGAACCCATCAGATTGTTGATTAAGTGGTCTCCATTTGAATAGATCTTCTTCATTTTTTTTTGAGCAGTAACGAAGAATGATATATTAATAGAAAAGGTAAAGATACAAAAACAGTAGCATCAAGTCTAAGAGACATAAACCCAAGAGCTAAGAATAAGAAGAAAAAATACAACCAACAAATCTCTCTATCCAAACACAATGCCTTTATCTCCCTTACAATTGTGATAAGTTTCCAAGGGGGCCGTTTCAACCCCTTAGTCCACTTGATTGCGTTTGCGGAGTCCCCTTTGATGATTGGTTTCCCCTGCCTTGATGAGTTCTATAAGGACAAAGCTTGTAAGAAGTTTTGCGTTGTTTGAATCTCTTTGTCAAACCGGCTCAGAAAAACTATGGACGTTATACCATTACAATCACGAAGAGATCCACCTATTCTTGTGGGACCCTATTTTCCCCTTGATGCCCCATCAACATTAAATTTATAAATACCCTGTTGAGGAGGAGACTAGGAGATGTGGGTTGTAACCTTCTTCGGGCCTTTGCTTAAGCAACCCTCCCAAGAACTATATAAGTCCATCATTTTGTAGCCTTGAACTCTCTGTCGGATAGAAACCACGTACAAAGTCTCCATTTGGATTTTTGGAAGATCTCGCTCTCCTTAGACTCGTTGTTCTTGAAAATCTTGGAATTCCTCTCCTACACGAACCATAGGGTTGGCGTTGGTATGGTGTTCCAGGCAGCCTTTATCTTAGGACGGAAACGCGGGAGAGATCCTATTGAATACCCAAGATACTCCCATCAAGTTTGCAAAACTTATCCACAGTTGTCTAGTTACTTATATTTTCTATCCTTGTTTCCCTTTATTTCCTCTTTGTTCTTTGGCTCTGAAATTTCTAGAGTTCAACCCTCATATACATGTTAAATTTTGGAATGGATTACTTCAGGTTTCTTGGCATTAACTTGGATAAATCTCTTCATTGAGATTTATATGCTTGTCTATGGACATATTCTCTGCATTCCATAGTGTCAGAGCCTACAAATTGCCATTGCTTTGTATTGATGAAGCAAAACCATTGCAATAGGTTCTTTTTCAAATTGAGATGTTCTTTTCATGTTTGATACATGTGAACATTGACTTGTGTATATTATCAAATTTGAGCAGGGTGAAGCTTTAGCAAGTAAAATATATGAAACTTTTAGCTCTGTTACTCTGAACATAAATGATCACCTCCACATGGGCTTACCTTGCACAGTTTATGCATTACTGCTCGCGTGATCAGTTTGTTAGAAAGGTCTATCTTGAATATGAGACTTACCAAAATGACCTTGATTGGATCAATAAAGCCAAGCTTTTTTTCCCTCCAAATTTTATCACTTCAAATTATATCGATCTTCCCTAAAATGTGGCTTGCTTGATAAAACTGAGGTGATTTTTGGTGACCCCATACTCAAGTGATAGACTTTTAAAATGAGCCCATGTCCATCATCATTGGTGGGCTCCAAATAGGGGTGTGCTCCATATTACCTAGTGTGTGGTGAAACATCTTATTATTTTAATTCAGTTTATGAGAAAAAATCTATTTATTTATTTTTTCAGGTGGTTGAAGGACTATTTGTACTATCAGATGCTTTTATTAAACTTGATTCTAGTGATGAAATCTATTTTCAAGATCTCATCAGGAAGCACACGTCATCAACTAAAAGCAAGCTCAACAGAAAAATGTCAGCTTCTGAAGTAAAGTGTTCAGTATACAATCTTAATAATACAAAGTTTGTGATGGAAGCCACTCTGGACGTTGGTCGCTTGGATTTCATTCTAAGTAATTCAAGGGAAAATCATGTCGTGGAGAGCCATAACAAGGCTAATGATGCCTCCAGTAGCGCCACAGTGCAGGAAATTATGGCAACAAAATATAAAAAAACATTGGTGGGCATGTCTGATGTGCCAGAGTTTGGTATTGGAGTATCTATTCAGCAATCATGTGTCCAAATTTTCCATGGAAGATGCGCTTGTGAAAGGTCTCTTTGATGTGCGTGGAATTCAATCTATTATTTTTGGATGTCAAAATCAGATAGCTAAGTGTTCTGATGGATCTGAACTTAGAAATCTCTTTCGTCAACCCTTTTATCATTTATATGAGTTTTCTCTTTCTGATTGCACAATTAGTATATGTGCTGGTCCACCCAGGGTTGCATTATCGTCTGGAAATGTCAGTAATGTGTTTGATGGTACTACTGCTAGCAGTGCAAGATCTTCACATTCCATGGAGGGTTCTGATTTGGAAGTTTCCGGTGAAAGATCACGAGTCCAATCATGTGATCCCAGTCAGGAACTGGGGCAATGTCAACTACTTGCTCTAAATGTTTTAGAGCATGCATCAAGTTGTCAGTTACTTCTAATAAACATTGGACTCGGTGAAATTTTAATGGTAGAGCACTCTGTGAAGAATGTGCTGGTTGGAGCACATCAACCCAAAAAGCTCCAGTGTTCCATATCCATTGGTGGAGAATTTCATACACTCTCTTCTGAAGTACAGGTATCAACTGTGGTTTGAAATTACCATTTCATGAAAAAAAATTTATGGTTTTGAAATTAATAGCCTGCTACTCAATTCTGCCACACTTAAATGCTATTTTGCAGATCATTTTGAGATATCATGTATCATGACAAATTTACATCCTTCTATGATGCTTTTTCCTTTCTTCCATGAGATAGATTGTTCTTTTTGTTGCTAGCACTTGACATCACTTTAGTTCTAAATCTATTATCCACTTTTGTTCCCACCTTTTATTCTTACCATGATAGAGTTGCATTAGGAAATGATTAACTTTGTAATCATGAATTCATGCAACCCTTATTCAATTTTTACTTCAATTGCTTTCTAATGGAACAGAACTAACGTAATGGACAGGGTGGTACGATCATACTTGAGATAACAGCATTGGCTACATTCATACACTGCTTTAGAACATATCTTCTATGCTACAGACATCTCTGCTCATGCATTTCATCAGGAAAACAATCTGAAAAAGTTGATACTCTCGTGGTTCTCGGTGAGGGTTTGCCTAGTCTGAGTGATCACATGATTATGGAGCATGCCCAGGATGCAGGATCTTCAATTCTACCTTCAGAGATGCACCAGTCATCTCCTGAAAGGAACCGGAAAATTTGGGAGATTTTCACAGTATCACTGTCGAAGTTTTCTCTTATTCTAGCTGTTGCAGATGGTTCTGGTATTCCTTTTTCCTTCTTTTCTTTTTGAAACCTTCTATTCATGAAAATGTGTTTATTGCATTATGTTCTTACTATGTAGGTGGGGCTTGGGAGCTTATGTTAGAAGCTGACTTTCTTTTAAAGCTCGAATTGATGGATATAAGAAGGAAGTTCTTATTCGATCTGTTCCGTTTGACAGTTCTCTCTCAGCATTCACAAAAAATCTGTTCAGAACGAACAGGAAAAGATGTTTCGATTCCTCATTTTCTCTCTCACTTGTCAAATGATGCATCATCATATACTGAAGCCAGATATTCTATTTCTTCCGAAATTACTGAAAGTAGACTTCCAGTACTTGATCATAATTCTTCCACTTCAAAAGAGGGATTTCTAGAGGTCAATGTGTCTCCGTCCTATGCTATGAATCAAGGAAATGATATTCTCAAACATGTGGTCGGTTCCATTATGGTCGAGAAGACAGAGCCATATTGTGAGGTGACCCCCCTGCAGCTGAAGAGTCATTGGGTTGGCAGTGGTTCTATTTCTGGTGTTGATTTAACAATCACAATTTCTGAACTGCAGGTGAGCAATGAGTCTGTATCTTTTATGTTTTACTAGTATTGTCATTCCTGTTTCACCTCTGGGCAATGTGACATATTGCCTGTGATGAAAGAAATAATAGAAGGAATAATGGTGGAAATAATGGAGAAATGAAAATAATGAGAGAAATTGTTCTTTATTATATTCAATATGGTATATAGGACCCTATTTTATAGATACATGATACAAGTATAAAAGGAATGTCAACTCAAAGCATATAACAGTCTGTGACACTATACAAAAATATGGACTTGTCATAAAAGCCTATTAACAGTATGACAACAGCATGGTCATCCATGAGTGACTTTTAGGTTTATTAATGTCTGGTGTTTATCTCACAAGTTAGATCAGTATAATAACTCCCAATTATATGAGAAATCAGCTCCTAACTGAACAGTCTGACAAACATTAGTTCAAACATGTTACCATTCACTAGAATTGCCAATTCAGCTACCCTATACAACACTACCCAGGGATGCAAATGACCATGAGGAAATCCAGTAATGAAACTTATAAATCAACCTTTAGCATAGAGAATTTTTTCCCAGATGTTCTTGAATCCAACAGAACCTATATAACACAGCTGAAATGAATAGAGATTTACGACTTTTTTTGAGCGGTGAATAGAGATTTAGGACTGGGAACTCACTGAATTCCTACCTTCAAGGTTACATGTCATACTTTTTGTTCCAAGTCTCAGCTCCATATTAATGCAAATATAGCTCCGTAGGGAAAATAACCAGGTCAGGTCTGACTTCTTGAATTTGTTGGACACAATCCAAAGTGATAGTACCCTGAACTAATTGAGCAGTTCTAAGAATTGCACACCAGCTGTCATCTCAATGAAAAGGTTTCATGCCTGTGAGATCCAGCCATAGATTCAGGAAAACCAGAATTGAACTCAGTATCAGTGCATTGTAGCAGAAAATGGAGGCAGGCAAAATGAATGAACAAAACTCCACTCTGGGAGTGTTCACTTACCAAGGGCCTCATGCAGTTTCATGCCTTTGCTCCTCTTATCACATCTTGAATTGAAAAACCAGCCTGTCCATTACAAGCTATTAGAAATTCATTAAAAAAGAATACCCTGATAATGAATCCTGGTGCCTCATTTCATAGCAAGTTTCCCTTAAAGGTTCCAATCCTGGATTTATATGCTTGCTTAAAGAAAAAAAAGTAAAGAATGCCATACTTGAGCAAATTACCAGCAAAGTCCTCAACAGACTAAATGATAAGAATGGGTGGGGCCATGAGGTGCAGTTGTCTATCTCTGGCCCATGTACTGTGGCTCCCATGCCAGTGAGTGCATCAAAACAGACTGTCTTTATATTTAATCAAGAACGTATTGTATATGTATTTGAAAATTAACTTCTCAATTTTGGCGATTTCTGGTGATCTCCACTGAAAAGCTACATATGGAGTTCGTGATTACAAAGATATGTTTGAACTCCATTTCTTGCTAATAAAATAAAAATGCATGTCTGCTTACGTCACAGTTTCTTGTTTTGTATTGCTTTTGTTTTTTCCCCTTGCAGATGCTTTTGGCAATGATTGAGTCCTTTTCTGGGATTTCCGGTGCGCAAACTAGTCATGACTTAAACAAAGGATTTGGCTCTTGGAATCAACACGTGAGTGATAGTTCAGAATATACAATTCCAGATGGTACGTGTCTTTCTATTTTTTGTATCTAACATTCTTGTATTTGAAATTAATTTGGTCTAATTTAATTTTCATGTTCTGAACAGGGGCGATTGTTGCCATTCAAGATTTGCATCAGCACTTGTATTTTGCAGTTGAAGCTGTAGAAAACACATACCATTTAGGTGGTTCAATCCACTTTTCTCTTGCTGGAGAAAGAGCTCTTTTTAGGGTAAGGAAGTGTCATTTCCTCCACTTTCATTCAGCAATTATATACATTTAAATGTCAACTGCTTAGTGTTGAGGAAGAACATGTAACGTGCTTTACATAACTAAATAATCACATTCATCATTCAATCCAAAACTCACATCATATTGATTTTCTCATTTAATTCTATTTTTTATTTCTAATACTTACATAATTGTTTCTATTTTATTATTCACATAATCAGATCGAACAAACTCATGCTTGGACCTTGCTTAGACAATTCTAAGACCTTGGCTAGGATTGAGTTGTGCAACGTAGTTTGGAAATCTTATGTTGCCCATCCAGTGATGAGATCTGTTTCAAGTTTTGGGCAATGCTATAATGCCTGTTTCCATTGCCTTATGGCGTAGTCAAGCCCATGATTTACCTGTATGACGGACCTACTTCAGACTTCCCACACTTGCATCACGTTTGTCTCTCATTGATATCTGCCAGATTGGATGTATTAACCACTTATTGCTTCACTTTTCCACATTAACCACTATGAAGATTGTTGTTAGTTTTGACCTTTAAAATTATAATATGTGGATGCTTGAATGGCGTGAAGTATTGGTATCTAGAGGATGTGATATGGATCTGGTATCTGGTGAATATACAACTCATATCTGTATCCTATTACCATCAAATATATTTTGTATATTTTGTCTTTTAGCATCCTGTCTTAATTGGTGTTATGTTGTGAGGATAATTAAATAAATTATGAAAGAATAACATCGAGCAACAGAGTATGGTTTAGCTCTACCTGTTCAATTCCACTCTAATCTTTCTGAAACTTTGTTGCTATCAACTCCTAAATTTTCTGATCTAGCCAATCTATAGGTGCACTACCATAAGCAATGGAGTTGGAAGTCACCTGTTTCGTGGTTTTCCTTGATCTCATTGTATGCAAAGAATGATGCTGGGCAGCCTTTACGCTTAAACTTCCACCCTGGATCAGGTTTTGTTGACGTCTCCAGCACAGATGACCGGGCATGGGCTCTTTGGAGAATTTTTCCTTACAGGACTGGAAGTTATGAAGCAGTTAATGATTTGGAATCCCACTACCAGTCAAATAGAAAAGCATTTTACCTTGTGAACAAGAAAAGTAATTGTGCTGTAGCCTTCGTTGATGGGCTTCCAGAGTTTGTCAAGAGACCCGGAAATCCATTCAAGGTGAAGGTGTTCAATAATTTTTCTCTAACACAGGGAATTTTGAGCCATGGTGTTCCTGATAACCACTCTGATAAAACTTGTGAAACAAATAAGGGAGAAGTCTCAACTGCTGCAGATAAAGGGGAGAGTTCTGTGCAGACAAACAATCTCCCATATGTAAATATTACAGTTGATAAAGTCACTTTAACCATTTTTCATGAAGTCCCAGATACAAATTACAAATTTCCACTTCTTCGGGGTAGCATTGACAATATCCAGTTCATCTTTCAAGATGTTCCTTCTAAAATGAGACTAATAAGCACATTTACAGCTGGAATTTGTTACTATGATGGACGAAAAAACCTTTGGTGAGTATTTATCTATAACACATTGATGCATCATATTTTAAATATACCATTGTTCTTTTCCTTATTTTTTTCCCTGTGTATTTCTAAGCATGGGTACAAAGTGGTTGTTGCTGATATGGAGAATGTTTTTATTTTGTCTTTTCAAAATGCAGGAGGGAAATTGTTTTCCCTGTTGAAGCATGCCTGTTTTACCGATGTACATATCTACTTTCGAACCAAGACATTGCCCAACGAGGGGTTCCTGTTCGACTCTATTTTAGGATGGGACATGTGAGCAGTGCAATAGGCTAAAATTGTCTTAACTGTGCATTTCTACTTTCTTTTCTTCTCCTTGAATAATGTCTACTGTAATTTCTCTGAGTATGTTTTCTGTTGCCAGGTGGATGTATCTCTAACTGAGCTTTCATTGGACATACTTCTCTTTCTTGTCGGCAAAATGAATCTGGCTGGTCCTTATGCAGTTAAACATTCAATGTTTTTTAGTAATTGCTGCAAGGTTTTCTTTTTACCCCCCTGCCATGTTTTGTACAAAACAATTATGTATTTCTTATAGTTATGCTCATTTCTTCTTGAGGCGGGTTCCTGGCCAACACACCAACCCCTTGGGGTTAACATGCACAATTACTTTGAGTTGCTGACACACAAATTAGCATCTAGCAGTAAATTCATTTTATGATAATATTAGAGGCCTTGAATCAGTTGCTGAGTCTTATCTAGTCCATGTTAAGTTGCATATGATCTAAAGCATCCTCAAATTTTAAATAGGAAATTCTACATGGATTGTATTCCCTTCCCCCCCCCCCCCCCCCCCCCACTACCACCAGGCTATTGAAGCACGTACATGATGTGGTTTCTTTTCTTTTTCCTTTCTTTGTCATGAAGGATACTCATTGGGGAAGAAGGAAACATGATTACACTAGACCCTGCTGCAATGTGACTACAAACTGTAGAATTGTTTCCTCTTTTGGAAGGACATCTATATTAAAGTTGCCCCTTCTAGGATTGAAAAGACAGACAGCTTTCTCTAACAAGAGATCTTAACCAGTTTCCTTGTCAGAGATAAATAGTTATATTGCTTTTATATGATGTACATTCGACTGTGGAAGGCTATACTTTCTTGGTCTTGCCTTTTGTCAATGTGCATCTTCATGGAAGGGGAAAAATGACAAAGAAAAAGAAGGGAGATATTGAACACAATTACTTTGAATGACTTTGAATGGTGGAATATCTAATGTTTTGCATGTGGCCCCTTCTGCATTTTCCTAACTTCTCTAATTGATGTACTGAACATAGAGGTTAGGGTTGTTCATAGGCCAGGCTTCCATTGTTCAAATCCAGGTCCGTTTGCGTTTTCAAAGCCTAAGCCTCCCCGCAGCTTGTTGGGATTTTTTAGGTTAGATCCTAATCTTGCCTGTTCAATCCTGTGTGTAGATTGACATACTTGGACAAAGTGAGTCCAAAGCCCACTTAAAGGCCCTATTTCATATTAAGGCCCAATTTGAAATTTCAATGAGATGATTTTGATTTTTTTATGAGACTGCATTATATGTATATGTGTCACGCCCCGCCTTCCAACACCTAGGCGTGCGTGATCTAACTGTACAAATTTAAATCACCTGCTGCCCTAAACGGGTCTTACATAAAAAATCTGTGGCTAAATTCAACAAACATAATTACATTCACAAGCCACCAAAATTCCCCAAGCCGACAACCTGCTCGAAGACATAACATCTCATTTGAGCTTTCCAAATAACTCAAAGGGACAAACAACACTCACGTAAGGATTCCTAAACGCATCATTTACTCACATTCTCATGACAATTAAATTGAAGCGTTCTCAAAATTAATCCATACTTGAATTCATTATCCAAGTTTCCACAAATTAAAAATAAAAGAATAAACAACTTTCTCAAAGTCTCAAATCTTATAAACAACCAACTTATACTCTAAATAATAAATTCTGCACTAAACGTTTCTACGAATTCTTCATCGACTCCTCGCCTTTTAAGCTCAATTGTGATTATCTTTCAGACCCAAGTCCAAGGGATTGCCTGCAATGTAAGGGATGAGCTCCATGCCCAATGAAGAAAACAATAACACAAACATAGCATATGATATCCCTACTTCCTCAATGGTATTTCAAATAAGCAAAAATAATAATTTATTTCATGCTCATGCCTTTACAAAATGTAATGCTCAATGCCAAATGCCATGTTCCAACCCATTATTACATCTACTGATATTTGGTGGTCTTCCCGACGAATCGAGGATAACACAACATCGCCTTAATAGCTTTCCCACATAAAGTGAGGATAACACAACCTACCACCAAATAACAGCCCTCATGACTTGTCACGGATATCACATCTCATCTACCATAATGGTCTTCCCACTTAAAGTGAGGTTAACAATACTACCACCGTCGTGGTCTTCGTGACAATCATGGATCGCACCCTCATACCCAATGCTATGAATATGAGAATGCTATGCTCAATGCCAATCCATATGCTGAATTAATCATGACATATTTATAGAATTATAACTTCCATTATAAGCAGATTATTGCTTCATAATCGACGTCTTACTTGCTATAGCATGCATATACCTTGAACTAATCATAGCAATAATCCAAGCATCATAATGATTTGAATCATATAGACCAACATTCAAACATGTACAATCAAGATTGAAATTCAACAATACCATACAATCAATCATTAATCTACGAATATAAAATCATTGGATCTTTCAATACATTAATGGTTAGATTTCACAATTCGGGCGGACTGGATCTCCTCACGGCCAATAGAATATTTAGCCAAAATCTCCTTTACATTACTGTGAGTGAGCACCGGATTATAACCATCATTATCATTCATCCAGTCTTTTTTTCTAGACCCAACAATTATATTCATAACATACAAACAGTGCATTATTTTTCATTACACAACAACAAATAGAAGATTATATGAATACATGGTATGTAGTGAATTGTTTCCCTCACCTAGAAGTTTGTGAAGTGCCAACAATGAACTCAAACGCTTTCCAAGAGATAACTAGCCTTGAGAACCCAAGTTTGCTGCGAATACAATTTAAAGGTTCCAAGTATTAATAATATGTGGATTATTAACCATGGGCGCTGAGTGCTGCCCTCACCTATGCATGCTGAAAATACAAGGTTAAGAGGCTATGTATGAAATGGTTTCCTATCTTCGATTTGAGTTGGACAATAACAAGGCTGGTTTGAACATCCAGTTTTAGGTGGGAAGAGGATAAGTTTTACTAACCAGTTCTGAGCAAAATTCTGGGTCCAAACAATCCTTAATATCAATGTTTTTTGGGGCTGAAAATCAGTCCCATTAATTGGCCGATCTGGGGTTAGAAATCAGTCCCCAACTTAGGATGTTTTTATTAGAGAAAGACTGAGTGATTACTGTTCACGGATAAGAAATTGGGGACAGATCTGAGTTACCAATTTATTTGATCCTACAGCTGAATGAAGAAGGGAAAAATCATCACCATCCAACAAGGATTGGCTGGTTGGCTGGCTCAAAATTTACAAAGGGGAGAAGAGGAAGAAGAAACCCATGGGAGAAGAAGAACATAGAGGAAATTAGAGGGACATACCTGTTACTTGCTGTAATTTGGGAACAAAAAAGACAAAAGCTGGTCACACGGTGGTCCCGAACTCTGCTGCTTGAACCGAAACTTGGTTTCAAAGAGGAGAGGAGGAATAAGAACTCAAGAGAGATTTGGGGTTTTTCTTTCCCTTCTTTCGCTGAGGTTTTCGCTGCGATTCCGTTGAGATTTGGTTGCTGTTTCGAAAAGGGTAAAAGAAGGGAAGGGTTCGCAGGTCTCTTAAAAGGAGGAGAGTCCTATTGGTAAAAGAATCCCATCGGTGAAAGGATTTTGGACAGTTTCCATTTAGGTAGGGATTTGAGTCCCAAACGAATAAGGAATAAGAAGAGTCCAATCTGAACAAGGAATCCCATCGGTGAAAGGATTTTGAACAATTAAATTCGACCAGGGAGGGTGGGTCCCTTTAAATTATTGATTTTAATAAATTGTCCTTTATTTCTCTTTTATTAATTTTGTCAATCATCGATTAAATTCTGGACACTTAAAATTGGAACTTATTTATTGATTTCACATTCTTAATTGAATATTTCCAATTGAGATTCTAACTTAGGGGAATTAAAATCTAAGTTGATAATTTATTTCCCATTCTCTTAATTTAATTCGAAAGGGATAAATTTGTAAATTCTTATTGGGGAGAAAGTGTGAAATCAGGGTCTAATATTAAATCCCTAAATTCAATTGTGTTTTTCCCAAATAAAATTATCAAATTAAACTAAAAAATTAATTTAAACTACAATCATTTTCTAAATTAATTTTACCCGTCAGACCCGTTACCCCGGGTCGGGTCATTACAATATGGGTTCAAATAATATATTTGTAATTATTATATATTTGTGTATAAATCTATAGTCGGCTAAATGAGCTAAAAAGCCTGACTAGCTTTACTTAAAAACCCAAGTCTGCCTATTTCTTAAACGAGCTCAAAAAATGAGCCTAGCCTGGCCAGCTATTCTAATACACATGTTCAACCCTTTTTCTTTACAATGGGTAGAGGTTGGACTTGGGTTGGGGTTGCGACCATGAACAACCCTAGTAGAGGTTGATGGCACATGAAAAATGGGATTTGAACTCATCTAGCAGAAACATGATATGTAGACATGATTCTATGTTTTCCCTTGAACAATATAATGTTGTATGACTAACTGTTGGTCGTCGATTCTCATTATTTGATGTGATGTCTTTGAAAATTTTCTCTGTAATTTGATTAATTTAAGATCCAGGTGTGGTAGATAAATTAATAAAATGGTGCAGCGAAGTGAAAAGAGAAGATGGGACTTCTCCTTATGGATGGTAGATATTCAGTAGAAAGATGAAACATGAATTAAATGTGATGTTATGATCACATTGAATTAGTTTAAGGAATTAACAACCCAAAGATATGGTGCAAGTCTCCACACCAGTGGTCACTCAGAGAACTCCAATGCTAACCATGTCTACAAGAATATATCTTTTACTTAATCCACATTTATCAACTCTTAGCGTTCTCAAAAGGGTAGCAGAGGGATTTTCATGTGACATCCAAACATTTGGAGGGCTAGAAAATCTCTAAACACTTGTCACAGTCACCAAAACTCTCTCTCAAGAAAAGTAAAACATTTTATGTCATGTCTGAATTGGCTTGAAGTCTTGACCAAGATAAGAGACAGTCAATGTTGGTTTAAAAGACTCAATCTCTGCCACCTAATTAATTGATATATTGATTAGATTAGCAAGAATGTTATGTAGAGAATAAATGGAATTGAAATTAGAACTGAATTGTGAAGAGTTCCGTAGTCAAAATGGTAATTGATAACGGTACCTATTGCCAAATGTTTGGAGTTGAAGTATATGGTAACCCCCAAAAAATAAGTGATGGCTAATTAATATTGTTAATGCATGGAACTGAATTTTAGGTGAAATTGAGTGACCATATACTCATTTATACATTTTGAATTTCATCTCTCTGAACACATCTTATTTATTGTTGTCCATGTCTGTTAATAAGCATGTTTTGTACTTCCGACTGAGCCACTTTTCTCTGTTGAAAGGATCTACTTGGATGGTGTTCTTTCTTTTTCAAGCCTTCTGCAAGTACTTGAAACTTATTTTTCTAAAGGCACATGGTTCTCATTGTGCAGGTTGAAAACCGTACAGGCTTAAGCCTTCTTTGTCACTTTGATGACAATCAAGATGTAAGAATTGCTGGAAAGCAGTCTGCTTCTGTATTCTTAAGGTAATACCCATTGACACTTTTCCTTTCAAGTTCTTGATATCCCAAGGAATGTCTTAAGACTGTATGTTTTCAGTTATAGTGTTCTGGAAATGAATTATGAATTGTTATGGTTATTTTGTTCTTTCTGTATAGAATTTTCATTTCTGGTAAATGTAGTTCAAGAACACCATTATTATAGTGGGAAGAGTTGGAAAGTAGTCTATATAAAAGTGCTTTGAAATAATGAATTAATGGATTTCATGCTTGCGCAGACTATATGGTTATATTTAGTGCTTCTCTGTCCATTTACTATATTGAGATGCTGACAAGAAGCAGCACCAATTTTTGTGAAAAATAAGGAGTGATGTACACATTATGACGTATTAACAAGTCTCGTCTCTTCTGCATTAATTGGTGATCAGCTGTTCTTTTAACTTTTCAAAAGACAGTGAGTTTTATTCTCTTTCTCTGCATGCTGATAAATGACTATTGTTTTTCCCCTTAAAAAAGTATATAGTTGTTGATGTTGGTGTCGATGCTCATTATCTCCTGTTTGGTGTGGTCTATTTTTGGTCGATTGGTTGTCTGGAACACCATTTAGCTGAAGTGCTTGGTCACTGACAGAGGCAAAATACCTAGCACATTTTTGGTGCAGTATACTCTGCCAATCCTTGCAAGTTTTGTTCTACAGTTTATGCACTCATACCAAATTCCATGCCAATGTTGTTAAATACCAACTAGGTCGATTATGATTCTGACGACTTGTGTTAATTATCATGAATTTATACATGTAAGGCGGGAATCACTAGTAGACCAGCTTCCGGAGAATGCCAGCAAGGTGTCCCTACAGCTTGTTGCACTTGGAACCTTTTCAACCTCTTCAATTCATCTCTCTCTTTCAAATTCTCGAGTTCTTGCTTGGAGAACACGTGTTGCATCTCTACAAGGTAGGTGCTACATTTGAATGTTCCATGTGACATTGCCAATTTGTTTGCATAATCTCTTGTGCATATGCTAAAGCTTTTAAAAGATGTATATTGCATCGTCACGTTTCACATCATGCTTCAAGGGCATTAATCCTTATTAGTATTTAGGCAGCATTCTTCATTTCTAAGCATAGAAGGTTCAGGATCCTCTACCCCCCGCTGCCACCTCCAGCGCAAACAAAAATAAATAAATAGAAGGTTCAGGCATAAACTTGGGGTAACTTAAGCTGGCTTTATAGAGCTTCAGAATACACATTTGGTGCTCTTAATGTCAGAGGCATAAAGTTCCATGCAAAGCACCTTAATTGGATCATCATGTAAGTGGGAAGGCTTCTTTTATGTTTTATTTATTTTTAAATATTAACATCCATAGCCAAAAGAGCAACTAAACACGTGAATATTTAGAATGGCATTTAGAAAAATTAAGCCAACTTAACTAGTTGTGACTGGCAAACTGGTTTAGACATGTCTCTTTAGGGAGAGAGGTGCTGTGTTCTAGTGTGAGAAAAACATGTGGAGGTTTTGAACTTGCATTAACTGACATTACCATTAAAAGAAAGAGGGGCACTAGAGGTGCACAAATAAAAGAACAAGGCAAAGGTAAAAAAAAAAAGGCCCATAACCCCATATGCCCAAAGGCAAAGACCTGTTGAAAAAAAATAACAAAAGATTAAGACATACCAATGCACTCTTTTGAAGCTCTCACGATCTCAGAAATAGAAAAATGATGGAATTCTTCAAGAGCCCACGTAGCATATTTGGCCTTAACCCTGCTACAAACTCCTCGAGGGCTTTTTGCACAGTTCCCGAACAGCCTATTGTTGCCTTTCCACCAAAGGCTCCACATGGTGGTGAAAAGAGCAAAACACTACATCATCAAACATTTGAAGGAGACCTTAGAAATCTGCTAAGCATAAAAACTTGAGAAACCGAGGAGGACATAGACCATTGGATATCAAAATTGGTCCAAGATGAAGCTCCAAACAGCAGATGAAAAGGGATAATGAATGAGGAGATGATTCACATCTTCAGAGGCTTGGAGGCAGAAAAGACAAGTGCTAACAAATATTTTTTCCCCTCTTACGCAGATTGTCTTGGGTCAGGATTTTTCTTAAGCCCACAGTCCAGAAGAAGCTAATGGCTTGAGAAGAAGCTTTGGAAGACCAGATGGTTGGATCCACCAAGGGGACAGAATCACATTGGTTGCTCTAAACAAAAAAGGACTTCACTGAGAAAATGCCAAAAGAATTGGGACAACAAAGCAAGGAGACTTGGATCCAAGTAGTACTAAGAAGAAGCAAAAGATAATGGAAAATCATCTATTTCCACATCAGATAGGTTTCGGCGGAAGAGGATATCCCACACAATCTGGTCTCCATACATTGAGTTGAAACTAGAGATGAAACCATCAAGAGAGAGAGAGACAAACGGTAGAGGGAAGGGAACCGGGCAGCAAAGGGGATGGAATCACACCAAAGTTCAGTCTAGAACTTGACTTTGTTTCCTCGCCCCACTTTAAACTGAATACCTTACTTGTGAAGTGACATAGTTATGGGAACTCTTTTGGAAATATTGTCATTTCTCATGCAAGAGAGGTTAGGGTGGTTGACTTGTCTATTATTCGAGTACTAAAATTTAAACACCAGGTACCTTCAGCTGTTCCTTACCCTTGAGTTCCTCCCACTGCTTGTTTTTTGACATCTATTTATTATTATCTTATTTACTAAAATAGGAATTGATTGTTACCCATTCTATATCAGTTCTTACTTAATGCTTATTATTCCTGAGGCCTAGAATGGATGCTTGATGTAGGCCGGGGTTTCCAAACTGAACTACAATATAAACCCAACATATTTATGCCAAATCATGAAGTGCTCTCTCCAAAATTCAAGCATAAAGAATCACGTGCAAGGGAAAGTTGTGATTGAAGGGGATTCAGCAAATGCAATTAAATGGCTAAAGGGCAAAAGCGTCCCCCTTGGAAAATGATCACTAGCTTGATGTATCCTTCGTTCATGTTAGCCGTACAACTAATGGCGTGACAAACTACTTTGCTAAGTTGGGTCTCTCAGGAGTCTTTTTCCTTTTCTTGTTTCTTTTTTTCTTTTAGGACTATTGCTTCTAGACCTATTTTCTTTGATTGTACTTGTACCTTTTATCTTTGAATGAATTACTATTGCTATTGCTCAAAAAAGAAAAGAAAAGAAAAGAAAAAAAGGAAAAGTATGTAGTGGAATGAGCTCAAACCGGCCTAATATCAAACACTCAAATGTGGAGGATTGTAGAGGTACTTTCTTGAATCTCAAAGAGAAATCACACAAATTATATAAGAAAACTCAAATAACTTGCTTGTAGTCCAGCCGCAGCATTGCTTATACAGTGTTGTCTACATCTAAACAGTTTAGAATTATAATCTTTGGACTGACTAAAACTTAGAGATCACTTAAACTGCAAGAGAACTAAAATAAGGGCTTACAAAAACATAGGTAATGTAGCAAGCCACACTACCATGTCACTGTCGCGATACTTAGACATGTCCTTACAGCAGTTTGTGTAGTACTTTACTATAGCAGTTGCTGTAGTGCAATTTGTAGACATTTCTGTTGCATGCTCCACTTGGACCCACAATAATATCCTTTCAAAATTATCATCATCATAGTCATCATCATCATTGTTGTCAAAGTTTTCCTCATCAATTTTCTCATTTTGACATTTCTAGACAGTCAGATGTGTGTTGCACATAAATTTCTTGTCAGGATCCCATCTCACTTTTGTATTTCACATTTAATTTTGCTTTTCTTTTCTTCTGATATTGTATCAAGAAATTTTGTGACCATTGGATGTGCTTATTTGAATTTCTTTTTCTCATAAGGAAAATAAGATGTACCTATTGAGTGTCTCCCTAGTACTAACTGTCTACTTAATTTGATATTTTTTAAGTTTTTTATGTCTTTGCTATCCTTGTTGTATCATAACTATTATTTTCAACAGCAGATTCAAAAATGTCCCCTGGACCATTTCTTGTAGTTGATGTTTCAAGAAAGTATGAGGTATTTTTTGGAGTATTTCAATTGATGAAACACATTGAATACACATAAATATCCATTATCATAAACATATTTTTTTTTTTGGGGTGTGTGGGGGGGGTTGTCATTTGCAGGAAGGACTCTTGGTTGTAGTTTCTCCCATGTTAAGGATACATAATGCTAGTGGATTCTCCATGGAATCACGTTTTCGGCGTCTGCATGAAACAGAAGCTGAATATGCTTCTATTTTGCTAAGGAATGGGGATACAATTGATGACTGTATGGCAGCATTTGATGCATTAAATCTGGCTGGGGGCTTAAAGAAGGCATTGGTGTCTTTAAGTTTAGGTAAACATTAGCTACCCTACTTAGTTTATTCTTTCTTTGAATTCTGTTTATTTCCATTGTGAACCTAATAAACATTGACTCTAAGCTACCTCGAATGTTGGTTTCTACTTCCTTTGCATGCATTATAAATGATTGATTTGGACTGCTCTTTCAAATTCAGATTATATTACCTATCATATGTTTAGCCTATTTGTACTGCTTCACATATACTGCAAAAACTAAATTTTGGTCATTAATTCAAATTCAGTTTATTTTTAATGAGGAACAGAGTTTATTTGCATGATAGTGTCTGAAATTTTTATTCTCTGGTGAGCATTGTTGTTGAGCTTGATCCGATAGTACATGCCAAAATAATCATAGGTCTACACTGTGTTTCTGTAACGCCCCGCTCCTTTTGCAACCTTAACGGGGCGTAATCCAATGCAACAACATAACTAATGGGTCTTACATCATAGATTTGTGGCGGGGAGTATATATATATATATATATATATATAAGATTATAAATGAAATAAACGCTAACAAGCTTAAAATATAACAGAATAAACTAGTAAACAGTTTAATTTTAAGTTAACTTAGGAATAGAATAATAACTAGTTAGAACCATAAAACATTTACTATTTTAATTAAATAAAATGGTAAAATTATAAGTGGGAAATACTGCGTAAGAAATCTCCTAGAACAAATAGTAGCCGTAAGGAATTTCGCCTTGGATGGTGGTATATGGATTTTGTGATGTGGTAACATACAACTACCCACTACCGGAAACTAGGTGAGAAAGTATCTATGAAAGAATGAAGCCAAGAATTAAATAAAAAGAACGGAAAGAAAAACTACCTGTATGCATGGCTGAAAACAACACAAAAGAAACCTGTCTATGGTTTTGGTGGTGTCAACCGTCCAGAAAGACTGGGTGGTTGTGCAGCTGGCTGGTCATGGCAACCAAGATTGTTGACGATGCAAGGTGGAGAAAAGGTCACAACTATTACGGCAGGCGGCAATGGAGAGGCGTGAAAGAATGAGCCGATCTGATAGCATAGCATGGCGATGGAGAGATGGAGGACAAAGAGAGAGAGAGAGAGAGAGAGAGAGAGAGAGAGAGAAGAGAAGAGACGAGAGAGGAAACATGAGGGTTATTGTTTTCGCTGGTAGCAGAAGAAGAGGAGGACGTATATGGTTGTTTGTTGTATGGGTTTTTAAAGAGAGGAAATTAGGTAAGGTCGGCCAAGTCTCCTAATTTCACTAGGAATTTCTGACCAAGCAAAGGAAGTAATAGTTTCTAACTTGGCTTTCTATTTAAGTTGAGATTTTCTAATATTGGATTTTTCAATTTATTTTGTAAAATAATCTCAAAGCATGGGCAAAATAGTCTTTTCACAAAATCATATTTTCAAACCATTTTTTTTTTTAAAGAAAAAAGAAAACCAAGAATAACTTTCATAAATTCGTCCAAGGTAAATAATTTAATCAATTGAATCTCCAGTGCAAATTTAGAAAACTAAGGGAATCAATTTGTGTAATCTAATTGAGGAGAGGGGCAGATTAGTTAAATTCTCTGTCCCTGTGTATTTTCATAATAATTTTTGGAGAATTAAAACAAACAAACACGCACATCATCACATTAATCCACTTCACTCTATTTTACCCAAAGCTATTGACCAGCTATTTCGCGTCGGGTCATTACATTCTACCCCCTTAAAGAAATTTCGTCATCGAAATTTAGCTTACACTCATATCTTGCTCACCGAACACAACCTCGCTTCTCGAACAACCTTGCTTAAATCTATTTCATTATCATCTTCACTCTCATGTATCTCATACATCCAAACTACTCCATCAAAGCATCAATGATCTCCTCCATCGGCCTACCTCGCAAACTCCTAATCAATTTAAGCATCATCTCTCAAACCACACAAGGATAATACATCTTATGCGGTGCTACATGTTATCTCTCACGCCTGACATGATTGCCTGCTCCAAAAATACCTCTAAACACAAGAATCATAATCTCAACTAAGTACATCTTCAGTCACACGTTACCCTTCATTTAGTTGCCACTGGTGTTACACAATATTCCAAGGTCACATAACCACCATAAGCTTACAATCTAACACACCACACACCTCAGTTGGAACAACGATACCTTCAATCTATATCATAGACGCGTTCACTTATCTGCTCTCGATATGAGATTAGTGAAAACCTCACCCCTCACCCGTAGCCTGTCAGTGAGGTAGTCCGCCAGTGAGGTAGCCTATGCTCATCCATCACCAGCCCACAAGGACTGTTGAGTCTTTTGGCCCCACACCTCCTCATCGAGAAGACAGATTAGTGTCACGCTCTTAATCAAACCTCACCAACCTTAATACTCCACACACATGAATTTATAATCCTACAATTTGCAAGAACTCATTATAGCGATTTCACAATCATCGGATATGTCACGTCAGCACAAGGTCTTCACCTTCACCTTCGGTAGTCCCTGCACGGGTACCTTTACCACTCGCGACATGGTAAGGTTGTCCACTTCTAGTTTCGGCAGTTCTTGTAGCGTTCGTCACATCTCACAACGAAATCATTCATAAGCTAATTATATCTTAACTTCTCTATCCTCACTTTCATCTCTTGGAAATACATACAACTAAATCCACAATATCAATAAAGATCCACCCACTAACAATGCCAACATAACCACTGTATCATACTAGATTCCCTATACACACTCAAAGGTCCAACTACCAAATCTAGTCTCATCTCACATCAGTCCTACAATAACCCAACCGTGTAACTCATTAGTCGTAACCATCCCCATTCGCATACAAGTCATAACACAACTTAGACAATTTTTTATTTATTTATAATCTCAATAAAATAAACCACCAATTAAATACATCTTAAAACTCGAGTGTTATGGGTCTCAAAATAAAACAAACCAATATTTTCAAATGACTCCATTGCTCCTCACGCTAAATAGTTCTAATTATCACCATTCAACACTCCAATGTTTAATCCTGCTTTGACCAAAATTATTTCCTAGCCTACTAATAACAACTCATAATTACCAAATTGTTCTCAAGACTACTGCCAACTTTCCACAAAGACACATCTGTTTGATCCCAATACCAAATATTATGGACTCACCCAACTCCATTTATGACATCTTGTGCTACTCAATGTCAAAAGGTTTAGAGAAAAATCAGTCTCTTCCAGTCAAGGCATTCCACCTCAACACTCAAGGTTGCTCATCCTAACAATCCAAAGCGCATCAACTTCGAGTCCAATCCGCATAACTCATTACTACAGCCCTACTCTTTCATGAGAACGGTTTTGGAAATTTCCTCTAAATCCTCATTGCTTGAAATTTTCAAATCCCTATATCAATCCCGACTTAATTACAGAGGATACATTTGCTCACCAACCACTTTTAAGAAAATCGATACTCTAGCATAGCCATCTCTTGAAAACTAACCAGTGGGTCACCAAAACCTCTTGGGTAGGACCTAACACCATATTATCCATTAGGCTAACTCCTTTGAGACTTAAAGTGTCATTAAAGTCATTGAAACTCTCAAGACTTCACTTCACTCAAAATCTCTCATAAGGACAAATTTGAGAACTCTATCATTTTCCAAGATCAAGTGATCCAATCAACAACAATATTACTAATCCCGATGATCAACTTAACTTTAGTCTAGACAATTTAGCCATAGTCCAATCTACCTAATTTAGGGAGTTGTTTATGCTTACGGGTTGCCTCTTTCATCCATTCTAGTAAAACTAAAACCTATTCGATTTCACATCGAGACAGTAATTCCAAATAGCAACCAAATAGCAACCAAAACCTACACTTTGTCAAAACACATTTCTTTAGAACACTACATGCTTCTTTGAATATAGTGTAAATTTTTAACTTCACATTTGAAGACTACACAATTGCTACCCCCCTTAAATATTTCTACCCCACTTAGCCTAGTGGAAAAGTGTGGCTGGGGGAGATATATATATATATATATATAAGATTATAAATGAAATAAACGCTAACAAGCTTAAAATATAACAGAATAAACTAGTAATATTTTAATTTTAAGTTAACTTAGGAATAGAAGAATAACTAGTTAGAACCATAAAATATTTACTATTTTAATTAAATAAAATGGTATAATTATAAGTGGGAAATACTGCGTAAGAAATCTCCTAGAACAAACAGTAGCGGCAAGGAATTTTGCCTTGGATGGTGGTATATGGATTTTGTGATGTGGTAACATACAACTACCCACTACCGGAAACTAGTTGAGAAAGTATCTATGAAAGAATGAAGCCAAGAATTAAATAAAAAGAAAGGAAAGAAAAACTACCTGTATGCATGGCTGAAAACAACACAAAAGAAACCTGTCTATGGTTTTGGTGGTGTCAACCGTCCTGAAAGACTGGGTGGTTGTGCAGCTGGCTGGTCATAGCATCCAAGATTGTTGACGATGCAAGGTGGAGAAAAGGTCACAACTATTACGGCAGGCGGCAATGGAGAGGTGTGAAAGAATGAGCCGATCTGATAGCATAGCATGGCGATGGAGAGATGGAGGATAGAGCGAGAGAGAGAGAGAGAGAGAAGAGACGAGAGAGGAAACATGAGGGTTATTGTTTTTGCTGGTAGCAGAAGAAGAAGAGGAGGACGTATATGGTTGTTTGTTGTATGGGTTTTTAAAGAGAGGAAATTAGGTAAGGTTGGCCAAGTCTCCTAATTTCACTACGAATTTCCGACCAAGCAAAGGAAGTAATAGTTTCTAACTTGGTTTTCTATTTAAGTTGAGATTTTCTAATATTGGATTTTTCAATTTATTTTGTAAAATAATCTCAAAGCATGGGCAAAATAGTCTTTTCACAAAATCATATTTTCAAACCATTTTTTTTTAAAGAAAAAAGAAAACCAAGAATAACTTTCATAAATTTGTCCTAGGTAAATAATTTAATCAATTGAATCTCCAGTGCAAATTTAGAAAACTAAGGGACTCAATTTGTGTAATCTAATTGAGGAGAGGGGGCAAATTAGTTAAATTCTATGTCCCTGTGTATTTTCATAATAATTTTTGGAGATTTAAAACAAACAAACACGCACATCATCACATTAATCCACTTCACTCTAATTTTACCCAAACCTATTGACCCGCTATTTCGCATCGGGTCATTACAGTTTCCACTCAATCTAGCAAGGACTGTTTTTAATCTTGTTATCATGAGTCTCTGGGCTTTAGCTTAGTTAATTCTTTGCTTGGCTGCTGCTCGGGTTTAATTAAGATGTGGCTTCTGGTTGTGTTATCTATTTACCCTTGCGCTTGCACAAAAAGAGACAGCTGAATTTTACACTCTAAAAATACGTTCTCCACACGAAAACATGTTTTTTATTCTATTATCCTTGTTGCTTCTACATATATTGGAAGAGAGACCACACAACATTTTCCATTCTAAAAAATATTGTCCACCATTTTCTCCATCCTAAAAACGTCTTCTCCATGAATCAATGGTCAATATCTAATTGTCTTAATGTCTCTCATGTTACTTTTAGAGTTTTTTTTTTTGAAACATTAATGATTTGATTCCATTAAAAATAGAAGAGGCTACAAGAGAAGGATCCTGGTATATGAGAGATATACCTGGATCAATAAGGAGGAAAAGAAATAAGAGAGAGAAGAAAAAACATGAACATACAGAAAAAATACAACAAAACAATCCTCATCCACTAAGAGGACCCCAACTCCCCCAACTCCCAAGGCTGGTGAGATGAAAAGATTTCTAAAACTGGCCTTCGCTTAAGAACACTAACTTTCGCTAAGAAGTTTGCTACATTGTTTGCTGATCGGGGTGTGTGAGTGAAAGTGATGCCACCCAACCTGCATAGTCTCCAAATGTCCCTAGCAATAAGTACCAACCTCCATGGGGGGAATTTCCTATTACTAGCCTAGGAGATGGTTAGTTGAGTCACCTTCAATAATGAGGTTACCGCTCCTAAATCTAGACCAAACCTTAAGTGCTCTCCTGATTGCTCTCAGTTCAGCCTCATTTGACTCCATTACCCCAACTGATTCAGAAAAATACGACTAACAATCCTACCTCTATCATCATGTAGCACACCACCTATACCTGCCGGACCGGGCTTGTCCCTTGTTGCCCCATCTACATTGAATTTACATGAACCTAGGGGAGACGCTACCCACTCAACCACACGCTTTCGACCTCTACTGACCCCTTTCAGATATCCTTCCCAAGACAAATAGAAATTCTCCAGTGCTAAGACCTGAAAAGTCCTTACATATAGACAACCAACCTATCATCTGCCATTTCGCCCTCTCAAATACATCTCTAGGGGCATTCCTCTTTGCCTAAAAAATCCTCCCATTGCATTCTTTCCAAACTGTCCACGATACCCCAAACGGAACCATTTTCCATGCCACTTTGTCTCTACCTCTAAAGGTCTCCACCCCCCCCGCGCCCATCCATGCCACAAATAAATCCCCCGCTCCACTTCCTAACACCCACGAGCACCCAAACAACCTTAGGAAAGAATACCACACAGCCCAAGTGAATCGGCACTTACATAGCAAATGGTCCATTGTCTCCTCTTCGTCCTCGCACAAAGGACAAACTGAAGGTGTCTCATCCGGAAGCACTCCTCTACTCCTGAGATTATGTCTCACTAGTATCCTCTTCTTTAAGGCCGTCCACATAAAAAACTGGATTCTAGGGGAGATCTTATTGTTACTTGTAGAGTTCAATAAACTGGTTCTCTTTGTTTTGTCAAAAGCAACGATCACATTTTTCCTTTGGTTCAAATAATGGATTTAATCTCATATTTTCACTCATCCAAATCTCACATTGACTATCACCAGTAATGACCATTCAGGAAAAATGTTCATCTACGCAGATCTTTCTCACAGATTCGTTTTCCATTAAAAATTTATATTTTTCCTTTTTGGGAAATAGTGTTGGTCTTTCCTTAAAGTAGAAAAATTACAATTAGTTCAAGTGGGATTCTTTTTTGTGCCAGTGTGAAGCACGTTCTTCAACTAGTATTTTATAAAATAGACAGATCAACCTTGAAGAAGATATGTCCACTTCCAAAGGAATTTTGGGTTACTATTATGATAAGATTCATTGTTTAGGAGTTCATAACTTTTTGAATTTTAAATCACTTGTAGATTTTTCTTTTATATTACAGAAATTATTGGGTCCAGGCTCTGTTAACTGATGAAGCTATGCTTGAAACTTGTTATGCTTTGTTTTGTCCTACATTATCCATAAAAAGGTTGATCCTTTCCTTCATGTTTGATTTGGTATACTGATTGTTACCATGACCTTTTGGGTTCTCAGGGTGGGCATTTCTTGCACAATAGGTCAATAGCACTTGGTCCTATGTGGTTTGACATGATTGAGCTTTTAGCAAGTCATCATCATCATTTGGTGTTTGGTGCTTTCAGCATTTCAGTTTTCACCAAGAAATATTCTGTGTGGTAGGCTAGTAGCATTTGGTTGCTTTTATCACCATCCCTACCTCTACATGTCCTGATTTTGATTTTTTGAACTGATACTTATCAGTAGTTGTGGCAACATGATTTTCATGCTGCTTGGGGATGTTATTTCATTTGCTATACCAGAATTATTTCCATTAATTAGCATCTTTCAGAGTAAAGCCAGAACTTCGAAATTGTTTGCTGGTATATTTGCCATTGTTATCTCTTGAAAGTTATTCATGGCATGGAGCAAGACTACCAACCATGTTCTATAAGTGTGAAACATTGTGCATCAAGTATTCTTTGTCTCCTAAAATTTTATTACGAGTTCATTCCAATGCCCCTGTTCATCTAAGAATATTCTTTCCTTGTGATTGTTCTAAGAAGTACATGGCATAAATTTTTCTTCCAGGGAACTTTTTGTTATCTGTTAGACCTGAAATTACTGAGTACTTTGAAAATCCTGGAAAACCATTTTCAGTTGAATGGTCAGAGGATCTAAAAGGTGGAAAAGCAGTACGTCTATCTGGAATATTTGATAAACTGAATTACAGATTCAAGAAGGCTTTTGGTGTTGAATCAGTAAAGTCTTCCTTCAGCACCATACATTGTACTCTCAATGTTGAAGATTCCCAAGACACCAATTTGCATTTCCTTGTTCGGACTGTTACAAGAGACGTTCCTGTTATAAAGCCTCATAACTTAGCAGATGCATCTGAAACAAGTACATCACCTGTTGCATTACAGGAGCAAAGAGAGATTTTTCTTTTTCCCACTGTCCAGGTCTATAATCTTTTGCAGTCAGACATTCATGTCTTGTTAAGTGAAAGTTACCCAGGTAATAAATTAATGTAAAGCTTGGATTGTTGGTTTCAAGTGGAATGTTCCTTGCCCATAATATTTATTCTCCTTGCAGATTTGCGCATGACAAGCAGTTGTTACCTCATGGGAAAGCAGGAAACAATTCCTTGTGGCTCGAGTGCTTATTTTTATGCAAATCCTGCCATAATATATTTCACTGTTACTTTAGCTGCATATGATTCAAAGTGCAAACCCGTGAATAGTGGTGACTGGATTAAAAAGTTGCAAAGACAGAAAACTGATGTTCATTATTTGGATATAGAACTGGATTTTGGCGGGGGAAGGTACTTTGCTTCTTTAAGATTGTCACGTGGTGACAGGGGCATATTGGAGGTAGTATACTTTTGGTCATAAAATTTACTGATATTTATAGTTACAGACCCCTTGTTAGACTCTTATTCTATGTTTGTTTCTAAGCCTTTATATCTGTACATGTGGGATTCATGTACAATGTATTTACCGACACCTTCTAGGTCTATAATAGG
This sequence comes from Chimonanthus praecox, assembly GCA_022113865.1. Lineage (NCBI taxonomy): Eukaryota > Viridiplantae > Streptophyta > Magnoliopsida > Laurales > Calycanthaceae > Chimonanthus > Chimonanthus praecox. The sequence continues at coordinate 30,170,634 of CM039086.1, forward strand.
TGGACCACACCCCAAAGGTACTACTTGAATGGTACTAGCTTATGTTGGGAGGACTTCCAAGGATGGTAACAGGACAATTGAGAAAAAGGCCATAGTTCATCACTTGTGATGGGAGAAAGTTCTCCAATCAGTTGATGCAATCATCAAACTAGTGTGTTTTTTACATGTGCCCTATTTATTGTGTGGTCCTGGCAGATCATTTACTGTAGGTTCTGGCAGATGAATGACCAGATTTTTTACATGTTATGCATTCCTATACTTATCGCCATTGAATATCATTGGCTGGTTGAAATTGAATCCACTCATAAATCAATACCACTAAGCTTTCCTATATCTGTTATTCTGTATAACCAAAACAAATAAAAAACAATAAAGCCTGCAGTCCCATTAATTCTATCTTCCCATACGCAGACTAAGGTTGTGTGTTTTTATTTGGACTTTCAACCACTCAATCTAAAGCGTGTTACATGTCCTTCAAACTATGGTTCCCTAGATCATGATTGGGATGATTAGATGATCTCTAAACTTGAAAATACCTAGATCCCAAGATTCCCCACTTACCCAGCCCATCCAATGAACCAAAAAGTGGCCCCACCTTTGCTCTTTAGAATTTTTTAGTTTCCAAGTGTACAAAGAATCCCTACACACGCACATATTATCACTTTGAGCTCTTTTCCATTAACTTGGAAGTGCTCCAATAAGCTGCAATTAGAGATGCAAACCTGCAATTTGGGTAAGGTCCAAACTCACATGAAAAGCCCTAGTTGGCCTGGTCTCTGGCTGGGTTTTTCAGGCTTGGGTTTGAGCTTAATAAAGCTGATTTCTATTAGGGCTAGGTTAGGCCATGCCCTCAGATGCCGACTAGTCTCACTCATCAAGAACTGAACTTGGGCCCAAAAATGTAACTGGAAATGGCTTGGCTCCCACATACAACCCTGTATTGGATCCGCCCAAAACATAACTCTGCTCACCTGAGTTTCACCCCTATATGCAATAGGTTAGTTAAAAACTTAGAAATGTTTCTTGTACCTGTCGCTCATGTGGATACAACAAATATGTGACCTGTCTTTATTTTTAGGATTAGAGTCCCTGTTTATGAATTATGCAGGCTATTGTTTTCAAGGTATGGTGTTCTTGATGATTAATTTCCTGTATAAAATATGCAGGCCATTATTTTTACACCATATACGCTACAGAATGATACTCATCTTTCCCTCTTCTGCCATGCACCTAATCAGAAACCTCTCTCTAGGTAGTCAGATTGGTCAGGTTCTGTTCTGGTACAATTTTTGTTGCAACTTGGTTTATAGCCTAAAATTTCATGCAGGGCTGATGTTGATAAGTATGGTTCTATTCTTCCTCCTGAGCTTGGTTCTATGTTGCCTCCTAAATCTACCACATCTTGGTTCTTGAAGTAAGTTTTATTTCATGATTGTAAAGCCTTGAACTATAGGTCTTTTTGTTATCTGTTTCCATATGTTTGTCTATGTGCATACACAATCATCTTGGGCTGTGCACACAAAACTGGGAAGATGATGATAGTGTTATAATTTTTTATCTTCTTATTAAGAAATTTTATCTCCAGATCCAGCAAGGTGTTTCTTAAACGGTTGGAAGATACAACTTCTGAAGCATTATTAGATCTAGATGCCTTATCAGGCTTCACGGAACTGTGCTTGGAACTGCTGGAAGAAGCAGGAGTCAAACATGTTGAAAAATTGGGGGTGTCACTAAAGCCAAATACATCTAAAGCAATTGTGCCATCACAAATAGTATTTTTAGTCCCAAGACATGTAATTTCCAATGAATCAGAAGAGGGGATTATTTTCCGTCAATGTTATTTGCAGGTCTGTTATAGATCCTTCTAATGTTTTTGCTTCATTATTATAGCTGTCTGTGCTTCATTGGTAATCATGCATAGATATACCTTACACCTTTTCTATATATTGTTTAACTTATTGTTACCTGTAATTCATACCTGTGTGATCATGGAACATGAAAAGGATGATCCAGATGGAACAGTGGAAATTGACAGCCATAAGAAAATAGCACTACCTATTCGAACTGCTGCAGACAAGAGGAAGGAAATTAGTTTCTTCGACTCAATGTTTAAAAAGCACAAAAATGCAAATATGGATTCTGTAATCTTTATACAGTTTTCCTTGAAAGAGACTGGATGGAGTTGGTCTGGGCCAATATGCATTTCTTCCCTTGGACGTTTTTTTTTGAAGTTTAGAAGATCATCACTTCCTCTCAGATATAAAACAAATTCAGCTAGGGAGCCAGAAAACAAGCTGATTTGCTATGCAGCTGTACATATTGTAGAAGAATCTTCTACACTAGTTCTTCATTTCCATATGCCACCAAAGTTTGCTATACCATATCGAATTGAAAATTGCTTAAGTGATGCAACCATCACATACTATCAAAAGGTTGTCTCATTAATGCCCTTTTCTCATTTACTACAAAATCTAAGGGACACTAATGGATAATTTTAGACTCACAGTTTTATTTTATTGGTGGATAATTTCCAGGAGTCATCGGAAGCAGAGATTCTAGGACCTGGAAGTTTGGTAGAGTATGTTTGGGATGACTTGAATTTGCCCCATAAATTGATAGTCCAAATAACCGGTAATTATCATTTGACTTCATTTCTTCTATTTTATTCTAATTTTGTTATATCAGTCTAGCTTACTGTTTGTCTGTTTCTGATGTGCCAGTAAAATGATACTGGGGGTTTAACCTGAAAGAAGTCTTCTCCTGATCTCAAAGCAACTATGGGAACAAAGTGATATCTAGATGATTAACAAGGACACTTGAGGCTAAATAAATCTCTCTCTCTCTCCTCTGAGAATTATTGAAACCCTTACAAACTAAGAAACTCTTTTACACATTTAAGCACAACCTTAATCCTATCCTCCTAGGGACATGGCTGAATCCTTTACAAACTAAGAAGATCTTTTACATATTGAAGCACAAGCTTAACCCTATCCTCCTAGGAAACTAATGACATGGCTAAATTCCTAATCCCATCAGTGAGACACCTAAAGTGTAACTATGGAGCTACGTCTTTTTTAACTGGATGTTTAGGCCTAGCACCTGATCATGAATGGGTCACATACAGCCTTTTCTCTCTGTTTGTATATCACTTGCTACATGGAATGCTTGTTTCTAGCATAGCAGATTCCCCCTGCATTCTCACTTAAAAAAAATTCAACCCTGATGTTGATGTATCAAACATGGTGATACAAATCTATTACATATTTTAAAATGTTTTTGTCTTATTAAGTATACTCAAAGAACATACCTTTTTTTTTGGGAGTTTTCTTTGTTTGTTTGGAAACTTCGCTAATTCTTTATTTTTTATTTTTTTTATAGGTACAAATCTATCACGTGATATAAACATAAATAAGGTTTGTGCATGGAAACCTTTCCTTAAAGTAAGGCAAACTAGAGGGTTGCCATTGCATGTATCATGGGATAAGAGATCAAGGGATGGAAAAAATGTTTTTGATGAATCACCTCCATTGGATATGCTAAAGGTGGGGTATAAGATATATGCAGATGGGTCAACACGGGTGTTACGAATTTGTGAGTTCAATGATAATCATAAGGAAGATAAAATAATCCAGCCATGTATCAAGATTCAGTTTAGAATGTCATCTTTTGCAATTCATCTTCTTGAGAGTGGGAAACAGGTTTGTACCGATACATTGGTTGATTTTATTTTAACAAATACCTGAATTTGATGTTAATGCCTTTCTCCTCTGCCTGTGTGTTGAAATCTTCAGATTTATGAATTTTTTTTTTTCTATTTTGCTTGGTTCTTTTGGCTAAAGAAAATGTTTTGTAGAAAGAACTATCTGGGCCAGTAGGTTTTATTGATGGAGCTTCAGATGCATGCTATTCATTTTCTTAACTGGGATTATGGTTAATTCAGTTACGTGCGTGGTTAATCATTCTTTCTGTTTATTGTTTATATTGTCTTCCATGCTTATACATGCACTCAGTGGTGATCAGATTATACTAAAAGGTTGGTCCAGTGGCAATTGATTACATCTTGGAGCACTTTGACTTCTCTCTTGAACAACGCGTGACTAGAAGTATAAAGAACAGTTAATCAATGATAAGATACTATCTTTCACTCCAATTTGTAGGAAGTATTCTGAAGAAGTCCTTTTTATCACAATATATCAAATTCCATTAAAAACCAATGGAAGTTTAGCATTGACAGGTAACCATAAGAAGGAGATCTTAAGCACCAGATTCTTTGGTCATATGTATTGACAATCAGAAGCCGAAGCAAACTACTGATTTCCAGCAGGAAAATGAGCAAAGAAATCACTGCCAATCTTCCCTTATTTCCAGTAGAGAAATCAGGGATAGCCAGCAGTGAAATTGCCCAAAAATCCCTGATTTTCCTCTATGATGGTTTGATTGTAATCTTCTATGTAAAGAATGATTCATACCTGTATTTTCGGAAAAAATCTTATAAATGCACAAAGGTCTCCATTAATGAGTGTGGAGAACTATTCGATCCATTCTCTGTTTACATTTTCTTTATGGCATCAAGAGCCGGGTACTTTTTCGTCTGAACGATCTTGGTCCTCTCCGAGAACAGTGATCATCTGTGCTCTGTCACTGCCTCTGTTTGCCCTTTTTGCCTTGTTTGGCTCTCATTACCATCGGCTGTTCTTTGCTCGACTTAGATCTGTGTCGCAGAAGGTTATTCAGATCTACACTCGCCCTTTACTATTTTTCAGATCTGAGATTCAGATTTGGGACGCTCATCTTCGCAACAGTCACCTCTCCACATTTCCGTTTCTTTGAAACATCTGGGTGCCTTCAGATCTGAAGCAGCTCCTCATCGCACCTACGCCTCTTACCACAGCGCAGCCAGACTCTTCCAAGTTCCTGTCCATTACAGGAGCTCTTCACCACCGAACGACAACAGCCGAGGGTGTACTGAATCCAGGATCTGATCAACGTCCAGGAAGGGCAGTGGATCTGGATTTTTTCAGCGATGGATCTGGGTTTTTTTTTTCAGCTCTTTCCGATCTCTGATCTGCTTTGCCGTCACTCACAGTGCTCTTTCCGATCCCAGATCTGCTTTCAGTCCGTGAAGACGCCTTGATTCCTCTACCCAAATCAGTTTGGATCTGTAGGACGAGAACCTATCAGCAAGAAGAATACAAACCTGGTTTTGGTTCCTTCTCTATTTGTGGATCAGTTTTTTCCACACTCGTTTGGTATCACCTCTCTTTTTTTTTAAAAAAAAAAGGGGTTTCCTTGCTGCTGCTGCTGAGTTTGCTGCCTCTCTACCTTCTGCAACCAAATATATATATTTCATTCTCCTAATGGCTTCTTCTTCAGCAAGCATCTACCCTTACCCTTCATCTCTTAATGTTGGCAATTTTGTTTCACTCAAGCTTACCTCTGGAAAACCCAACTCATGGGTCTTGTAGAAAGTCAAGACATGCTTGGCTTTTTGGATGGCAATCTTTAAATGCCCGATCCATCGATCATTGTATCCTCCAAGGATGATGGTGGCGCGACCACTACCAAACCTAATCCCACTTATATTGCATGGAGAAGATCGGATAGGTTCCTCCGTGGATGGATTACTGGCACCCTTTCCGAAGAAGTCCTTGGGCTAGTTGTTGGACTTGACACGTCCACCAATGTCTGGCGTGCTCTTCTGGATTCTTTTGCACAAGAGTCATAAGAAAAAGAATTTTATCTTCTTCAAAGCCTGCAACTGCACTCCAAAGACAATTACTCTATGTCTGAGTATATTCGCATTTTCAAAAATTACTGTGATGACTTGGCTGCCATTGGTAAACCTGTGGACAATCGAAACAAGGTCTTTGGTCTTCTCAAAGGACTAGGCAGAGGATATGAACCTTTTGTTACTACCATGCTCAAACCACCCATTCCCACTTATCGGGACCTTGTTCCTTTGTTATAAGGTCATGAAACCATGAAAAATCTTCACAACACAAGCAACTCCTCTCCCCATAACCATACTATGGCTTTTATTGGAGAGCAATCTGGTGGTTCAAACTACAGGCGTGGGACCCCTAGGAGAGGTAGAGGAGTTGGTGGAGTTAATTCCAGAGGACGAGGCTTTAATCAAGTACAGCTTCAATCTTTTCCAACCGGTGGTTATAATCAAAGAGGCTCTCCATCAGTTCCACACAATCGTGGTAGCTCTCCTCGCACCTCACAAGAGCATCCTCCTGCCAAATCACCTAAAGATAGAGAAGAGGTCTGATGTCAAATCTGTGACAAACCACGTCACACGGCTCTCGAGTGCTGGCATCGGTTTAATCAAGTTTATCAACCAGATAATGTGACTCAGGCTCTCATATCAACTTCCTTGAATGATAACCCGGACAAGACTTGGTTTCCAGACACAGGTGCAACGTTTCACATGACATCTGATCCTGGTAAGCTTACATCCATTGTTCCATATCATGGCACTGATAGAGTCTTTGTTGGTAATGGCACTTCACTAGATATCGCTCATACTGGATCCACAAATATTGGTACGGGGCATACAAACCTGCACATAGACAATGTTCTGGTGGTTCCTGAAACTAAAAAGAATTTGTTATCTATCAGTCAGCTTACCTCTGATTATCTTTATATAGTTGAATTTGATTCCCGTGGATTTGTGATAAAGGATAGACAAACAAGAGCCGTGATTGCTTCAGGAATTAGGACTGGAGGACTGTATGCTCTTAGACCAAGGAAGAAGCAGCTATGTTCTCAACCAGATTTCGTTCAGCCATAGATGATATTTGGCATCAACGACTCGGCCACCCTCACTCAATGGTAGTAGATGTTTTGAAAAGCAATAAGCTAATTATAAGCACTCGTACCAATAACGTTGACTCTTTATGTAATAGTTGTTAGATGGCTAAGGCATGTCGCCTCCCTTTTATTCAATCTCATGATATTTGCAATGAACCGTTTGGTGTCATGCATGGTGATTTATGGGGCCCTTCTTCACCAGTGACAACTTTTCAACACTTTCGTTATTATGTGATATTTGTGGATGAATGTACTAGGTACACATGGTTCTATCCACTCAAGCACAAGTCAGACTTTTTCCAGTGCTTTGTAATGTGTCAAAAACACATTGATACTCAGTTTGACAAGAAAATTAGAATATCCAATCTAATGGTGGTGGAGAATTTGCTGATTCAAGATTTAGAAATTATCAATCGAATCTTGGCATTAAATATCAAATGTCTTGTCCAAAAACTCCTGAACAGAATGGGTTAGTTGAACGAAAACATCGCACTGTCACTGAGTTGGGTCTTACCATGATGCTCCACGCATATGTACCTCAGCGTTTTTGGGTTGAGGCCTTCAGTAGCGCTGTATGGTTAATTAACAGACAACCTTCTTGGGTCTTGGATTGGAAAAGTTAATATGCGACTTTATTTCATAAACATCCAGACTATGGCGCTCTCAGAATCTTTGGCAGTAAATGTTTTCCTTGCCTTCAAGATTACAACAAGACAAAGTTTGAACCACGGTCTCTTCCATGTGTCTTTCTCGGCTACAGTGAACATTACAAAGGCTACCGCTGTTACTACCCACCTACAAATCGAGTTTATCTCTCGCGGCATGTTGTTTTTGATGAAATAATATTCCCATTGCAACATCCAGGATCACTATATAATTCTTCCCATCATACTTCTACTGATTTAATTGAGTTTTCTGATTGGCTTACAAATCCTCCAGTGGTAGCCGTGGACTCCAACGCTACTTCTTATGACACAAGAACTCCATCCGCTTCAGATCTGCATACTCATATTGAGAGCCCCCTTTCTCCTGCAATATCTGCTGGCTCTAATCTGGATGAATTGGAGGCACCAACTGACGTGCTTGGTGGTGTGACTATTCATCATGCTGATGATGATCTACCTCCGCAACCTCTCAGCTCTCCTGTGCAACCTGCTGCCCATGCTATTCCTCCATCTAGTGCAGTATCTAAGCCTCCTCTTCCTAGCCCAGTGGATTCACATTCTCCAATAGCTACTCGTCGCAGTCATGGAATAATCAAGCCTAATCCAAAGTATTCTAGTTCTGATTATTGTTTGTTGGCTCATTCACTACAATCAGAACCAAAGTCCATTATCTCCGCTCTCAAACATCCTGGCTAGAGTACTTTGGATTTGGTTCTCTCTCAATGACACTTGGGATTTGGTTTCACGTCAGTCTACTATGAATGTTCTTGGCTGTAAGTGGGTCTTCAAAACAAAACTCAAGCTTGATGGTTCTTTAGACCGATTGAAGGTTCGTTTTGTTGCAAAAGGATTCAATCAGATTCCTGGCATCGATTTCTCTGAAACCTGTTCTCCTGTTGTCAAGCCTCCCACGATTCGGCTTATTCTCACTATTGCTCTCACTCATGGATGGAAGATTCGTCAATTGGATGTTAGAAACGCCTTTCTTCATGGGCATTTAACCGAACCTATTTTTATGGAGCAACATACGGGTTTCAAAGATCCCATGCGACCACATCATGTTTGTTCACTCAAGCGTGCTCTATATGGATTGCGTCAGGCTCCACGTGTCTGGTTCAACCGATTTAGTACCATTGTTTTGGGCCTGAGCTTCTTTTGCAGCACCGCTGATTCTTCACTCTTTATCTATCATGGTCCACAGGGTACTTTACTATTATTGTTATATGTTGATGACATCATCATCACAGGGTCCAACCCTTCTTTGCTTCATGACTTTCTTGAACAGTTTGCCATGAAAGATCTGAGTCCTCTCCACTACTTTTCTGGCATCTCAGTTATACCATTCTTTGGTGGTTTATTCCTCACTCAGATGAAATATGTTTGTGATCTCTTGGAACGTGCCAACATGCAAGGTTGTACACCAGTCTCCACACCTATGGTCACCAAGTTATGTCCGAGCTCGACTGATAATGATCCTTTTCTAGATCCGTCCTTTTATCGCAGCATAGTTGGCGGCTTACAGTACCTCACTATTACTCGTCCTGATATCTCCTACAGTGTCAACTATGTCTGTCAATATTTGCACCACCCTACTCTTCTGCACTTTCAGATGGTGAAACGTATTCTCCGCTATATACATGGGACTATCACTCATGAGTTTCGCCTTCTGGCTCACTGTCCTTTGCAACTTTATGCTTTCTCGGATGCTGATTGGGCAGGATGCCCGATAACTCATGTAACGCCCCGCCCTTTCTCACCTTTCACAAATCAGAGTATATATATATATATATATTTTTTTTTTAAATAAGTGAGAGAAAGCGGGTCGTCAGACGCGAGTCAAGTCCGAGTTTCCAAAACCCGACCCTTAACTGGCCACCATTACGTGCGCGTGGACTATGTCCACTTAAACATTTCACACGCTTTTCTGAATACTTGCGGAATAATCTATATGAATAAGATACTATTCATATTCATGTCATCAATAGGCAAGGAAAGTCAATCACCATATAACTTCAATAAAAACTTAAAATTATCAAACCATAGCAAATAAGTTCTAAGGCGTCCTAAAATAGTCTAAGTTATTACAATCCAGAATGCAAGTCCCCAAATACATCATTGAATTCAAAACTAAGTAATTTAAACTTCAATATCCCAAGCTCCTACGCTTGGCTCCCTTCCGGTCCTACATCCTTATCCTTGGCATTTCTTGTTCCATCATCTATAGGGTAGAAGTAAGGCATTAGTCAACATGCCCCCCAGTAGGTATTCCGATTAGGGTTATAGTACACATAGGAGTAATATTAAATCAAGGGTATATACATCATGTCATATCTGTAAAACATTTCATAAGTAGTAAAAACAATGCATGATGTGCATATCATAATCATGCTTACATGTGTCATGTCATAGGTGTCAATGCCAAATGAACTCTCACCTAATATCCATATCCATATTCAATCATAAGTCAATCAATAAACGGTTTCTTTGGTCAATTATGTCCACAGTTTTTGAGGCGGCAACCACCAGGGCACTGTGTACCATTCCACAAATTAATCGGGATTACCAATGGAGTGTGGACTCCTCCCGCTGTGTAGGGTTTCGGGACTGCCTACCCAGAAGCTCTTTGGCCCAATAAGCTGTACCTTTCTATCACCTGGACGAGGCCAAATCTCAATAGTTCATATAGCTTCACATAAGCTAATCTCAAGCCCAAGTTATGTCCGGACCGCTCAGAACTTGGCTTCCTACTCATATATGTTCCCTCACATGCCATGCATGAGGTAATGTATACAATAATGCCATATCATTTAAAATACAACATATCATTTGAAAATCAGTCCATAATCATATACAATTTGTTAATATCAAAGTAATCATCATATTTGGAATAAAAACTAGTGTTATTATACTCCATGGTGTTCACAATAAGGTAGGAATCCTACCAATGTACGATATACTATCTTATAAGGATAACGCCAACGGTCACGTGAGACGAATTGCAATCCTTTTTGCGAACCTCTTTATCTCATCAAATTCAAATATACATATTAGTTTGATTTTCCATTTCAATTTCATCATCCATATCTCCATCTAAGTTCCATGTTCGTTTCCCAATGCATTTATGCATTCCTTGCCCTTAACCCGTTTAAGACCCCTTGTATGGCCGAACCGTATTGTCCCATTTCCTTTAAAGTGTATTCATGTTCAACAAATATGGCCGAACCCTATTGTCCCATTTTCTTTCCCTTAAATGTGTTTATGTCCATAGAAAACCATCAATGGGGTTCGGCCATACAATATGGCTGAACCTTATCTTTTGGTTTTTGACCCTCTTTTTAATCCTTACGTTATTTTAAACAAAGTGATCCATAGAAATCATCCATGGGGTTTTGCCATACAACATGGCCGAACCCATTGTTCTTCCTTTTTCATCTCCTTTCCATCCTATATTACCTTGAGGATGGGTTTTTCTTTTAAAATATTCATCAACCATACTTTAGGTCACTTGATGGGGTTCGGCCATACATGGCTGAACCTCATCTAGTACCTTTTTAGTCCTCAAATGGTTTCCATAAAATTGTATGGCCGAACCTTGTTTTTTTTATTCTTTCTCCTTGAAATCCATCCTTAATCACATTAAAACATGGATTCCATCTTTAGTACTTAACCTTATGAATTTATCCTACCCACTAGCCAAGGCTAGGGTTCGGCCATACAACATGGCCGAACCACCATGGTGGGTTTTTTATGATCCATTCAATCATACATCATCATAGCATGAGTTCTTTTGTTTCAATCCTATAACCATCCTTTGGATGGATTTTCTAATTCCATGGCCTTGTAACATTTTTGGCCCCTCAATCCAACCAACATGGAACCCATGGGTTTGGCCACACCATGGCCGAACCTATGGTTTCCTTAGATTCATCCCCATTGAGTCTTTATTAAGTTTAGGTATACCTTTCTTCCAATAAGTTGCTCCTCCTCTTTTCTTTAGTAGTCCCAATTGTGGCAGGTTTTTTACTAGCCCAAACAGTCCCCAAATTCAACAATTTGAGGGCTGAAAATCAGCTCCAAAAACCAGCCATCAATTGGTCCTAAAAACAACTCAGCAACTGATCCAAAATCAGCCAGTAACTGGTCTTAAGATCAGTCAATAACCAGTCCTAAATTTAGTGATTTTGAAACCTTAAAATTAATCCCCATTGATTCTTTATTAAGTTTAGGCATACCTTTCTTCCAATAAGTTGCTCCTCCTCTTTTCTTTTGATTTTCCCCTTCTTCTTTATTTCTTCTTCTCCTTTCTTTGTTCTTCAAAAGCTTTAGGTGTATGGAGGTAGAGATGGGAGAGAGAGAGGAGAGGAGTGGAGAGGTCTCTTGCTCAAGAGAGGAGGGATCGGCCAAGGGGTTTGGAGTGGCCCTTGGTTTGGGTTTTTATGTTTAAGACAAACTATTCATTTTCCTCTCATTATGGTTTGTCTTAACCAATGAGGCTCTTGGTTTAACCAAGGAGACCTTTGGCTTAAACCAAAGAGACCCCTTGGCTTCCCAATGAGTCCTTTTGGCTTCCCTAGTGTCTAAGTCCAATAGGTACTTAGACAAGCCATTCATCTCAACCCTTCACCTTCTCAACTCAACTCAACTCAACTCAAGCAAATAAATCTTTAACTCAAGACTTGACTCACTAGTGGTTGACCAAGTCAACCCATGACATGGTCGGCCATGCATGTGGTGACTTGGTCGGTCACCACATGGCACTTGGGTCCCACTTGGCATGTCACGTGATGATGTAGCAACCTTGCTTTGTTGGCTCTCATGTGATGACATGTATGCCACATGGCAATGCTACATCACTCACATGCCACCTCACTTGATAAGGTAGACTTTAATGCATTAAATGCACTAATTTATCCATTTCAAACTAATTTAATTAAACTTATCCAATTACTTTAAAATCAAACTCATCCATGACCCATTGGGTCTTAATTGGGTAATTGACCCATTTGGTGTCAATTTCAACTTTTAATTTCAAATTCCATTAAATTGCAATTCAAATGGGCCAACCCAATATATTTATAATATAAGGAAATCCGGGGTGTTACAACCTGCCGCTCTACAATCGGGTTTTGCACTTATCTTGGAGGAAATTGTATCTCCTGGATTGCCAAGAAACAACCTATTGTAGCCCGATCTAGTACTGAAGCTGAATATCGGGGCTCTCGCCTCTGCTGCTGCTGAACTCACATGGCTCACTTATCTTATTCGTGATCTTGGTCTCCATCTTTTATCCCCTTCAATTCTTCATTCTGATAATATGTCAGCCTTGCATCTCACCATTAATCCTATCTTTCATGCCCGCATGAAGCATATTGAAATTGATTATCATTTTGTTCGAGAAAAGGTGGCTCTTGGCACTATTGTCACCAAGTTTCTTCCGTCTTCCTCTCAAGTTGCTGACATCTTTACCAAAGCCCTTCCACACAAGCTCCATCACACATTGTCTACCAAACTCGGCCTTTGGCCTCCTCCACAGCTCAGTTTGAGGGGGGATATTGACAATCAGAAGCCGAAGCAGCTACTGATTTCTAACAGGAAAATGAGCCAAGAAATCACTGCCAATCTTCCCTGATTTCTAGTAGAGAAATCAGGGATAGCCAGGAGCGAAATTGCTCAAGAAATCAGGGATAGCCAGCAGCGAAATTGCCCCAAAAATCCCTGATTTTCCTCTATGATGGTTTGATTGTAATCTTTTATGTAAAGAATGATTCATACCTGTATTTTCGGAAAAAATCTTATAAATGTACAAAGGTCTCCATGAATGAGAATGGAGAACCATTCGATCCATTCTCTGTTTACATTTTCTTTAATATGTACTATCAAGTTCTAATCTATCTTCTCTATTTTCGTTTCCTGTCCTTTTTTTTGGGTTTTTGTGGGACCAAACCTCCTAGCTCTTCTCTTCAATAATTCTTGTCACAAGATAAAATTGGTTGATGAAGTGTAACATCTGTCTGGGTAGAAGTTTGGAAATAATAACTGTAGTTTGCTTGCATACCCTGGAGCTCTTTATTCGTTATGTTTTACACTGTGCCATGTCACACATGGTAGAATGTACTGTAACAAGATAAATACTTGAGACTGAAGGTGGCTGGTTTAAATTGTTGATCATCTGAATTTGGATCTTACTACACAATATGCATTCTTTATCTTCTATTTTGTGTTGCAGACACTACTACTGACATGTTGAACAAAAAATTTACTGTAGTGAACATTCACTGATTAATTGCTTAACTCTCTGTAGGATGTTGATTGGAATGAGGCATCAGCTTATTCAGCAGTTGTTGTTGCAAAGCTTGGGAACATAACTCTAGATTCAATGTTCACTGATCAGTACAAATTTAATCAGATAAAAGTTCAGGTACCTTTTTTAATACTGTGGATTCATTAAAAAGTCCTTTGAAGCCCTGTATGTTTATGATTTGTTTGATGCATTAAATAGGAACTGTGAGTTTCTACCTCGACCTTGCTTTTGTTTCCTTTCTTCCAATATCTAACAGAGCGGCATCACTAAATAAAGGAGAGAAAAAACTAACAGAGCGGGTATCTGACATGCAGGCACTGAATGTGGATCTGAAATGGCAAGGAGCTCCATTTGCAGCCATGCTTCGAAGAAACCGGCTGGATGATGATGAGATGAATCAGAGTATACTTTATATTGTCTTCGTTTTGCATTCAACTGAGTCAAATGTTAAACAAGTGAAGAACTTCTCTATTGTTTTACAGGTAAGTGAGATGGCACACTGTAGCTAAAATATTTTTACATTCTTTTAATGTTCTTTATACCTGCCTGTCACATTTTGGAAGAAATCAAAGTTTGAGAAAGCACAGCAGTAGGATTTTACAGAAGTACACAAAATACACCTAGAGTACGTTTTATAATTCTATGCATTATACTCACTGGGTGAAGCAATGTGCCATTTGCAGCCAGTTGATTTGAACATTGATGAGGAGACTCTAATGAGGCTTGTTCCATTTTGGAGAACCTCTCTTAGTGACTCGAATACACCAAGCCAGCAATTTTATTTTAAGCACTTTGAGATCCACCCAATCAAGGTTTGTAGTCTTCTCTATAGGAAGCTGAATGGGATTGTTTGACCTTTAGTATTCTAATAATATTTATATTGCTTACTAGAATTTGATAACCACCTGACCTACATTTCCTTGTCCTTTAAAGATCATAGCAAACTTCCTTCCAGGTAATCCAAACTCAAGTTATAGCTCCGCCCAAGAAGCACTGAGGTCCTTACTGCATAGTGTGATAAAGGTCAGGCAAGAGTTTTCAATCTAAAAGATTCATCTTGAGTCTTAGTGCTTTAGCAACTATGCATTTATGAGTTGCCATTCCTGTCTCTCTCTTGCTCTCTCTGCACGGAATTAGATTGATTCACTCAATTTGTGTCCATGTGTTACTAGATTCCTGCTGTGAAAAATATGGTGGTAGAGCTTAATGGTGTCCTTCTTACTCATGCCTTAGTAACAGCACGTGAATTGTTTATAAAATGTGCTCAACATTATTCATGGTAAGTTCATTAATAAATTTCTTTCAAGATCATTGTTGCTTTATTTGGTATTTCATTTTATTCCTTTCTGATTTTAATACAAAAATAACCTTCTAGGTATGCTGTTAGAGCCATTTACATTGCTAAAGGAAGTTTATTGCTTCCACCTGCCTTTGCTTCTATTTTTGATGACTCGGCCTCATCATCTCTCGATGTTTTCTTTGATCCTTCAAGTGGCTTAGTTAATCTTCCAGGTTTCACTTTAGGTATTATTTTCTCTAACCTATATTAATGAATGTCTCTATCTAATTGGATTTTTGCCCTTTACTATTCTACAGCATGCAAAACAGCCATCTCTTCTGAAAAATGGGTGCTGAAACCTTGTAAACCATACAAAATTGTCAATATTAAAATAGGAAAACTACTTTTCTTTTTCCATCCACATCTGAAATGTGTCTATATTATATGAGAAACTCCTTTCCTTTTTCCATCCATATCTGAAGAGGCTTTGGCTTTGTAGAAGTCATTCAATCTGTTATGAGTTGAAGATTTAAAGGCAATTTGAGCTTCCATTAGGTTTTCACATCTTGATTTTATGGTTACTGAATTGGGAGTCATTACATCAAATCTGGGTGTTTCTCTTCTATGCTTTGGAATGTGGACCTCTTCTCCATGTTTTTACCAAGGAAATTATTTTTTTAATCAAAACGAACATTGGACTTAAAATAGCATCTCAATAACTTTTTGGTGTCATGTAAATCTTGGCCAGTTTTGTACACCTATTAATCCTTTCTCACAAACATTTCTTTGACTAAACTATGTACAAGCTTTTGGATGAACCATTAGTATCTTTGTAAGGCTCTAGTTGTCTTATATCTAACTGGTATTCTAGCATACCCCAGTCGTGTTGAGAAGGGATTATATTGTTTAGTTAATTTGCAAACTTTCATGTTAACTCCAGATTTACCTTCAAATGTTAAAAACATGTGTTATATGAGCACAAGGGCAAGACATGAATTTTATTTATTTATTTTGGTAGAGAATTAACAATACCTTTATTTAAAAGGGAAAAGTTTTACATCAAAAGAAGTCCTTCTGACATTGGGTCATGGAAACTGCTACAAGCACAAGCATCAGAGGATAAAACATTCATTTTGTAGAACAATTTCATTTACCACCCAATAAAGTACTCTCTCCCTTAAAGTTCCAGCTTAGGCTAGAGAACTATAGCATAAGACTTCTCATGAATATTCAAAAACAATAAAAACATGATTTTACAATCCTGATCTCCCCTTCATCGTCGTCGTCATCATCATCTAAGTCATTTATCTCATCAATCTGGAGTTGACCTTTATATTTGCATCCTATGTGACACCCATGAAACTCGAACCTACAACCTCAAACTACGACAATGAGCCCTTATCTTTTGTGCTATAAGTTCTTGTATTTAACCCAGTTTTTGCATCCGGACCACAAAAAGTATAGATTTAGCCAATCACAAGCTTCACATATTCAAAGTTGTGGGATAACTCCATATAGAAACCATAGGCTTCACCACCCAAGAATAAAAGAAAATAAAAATTCCATAAATGAAATAGTTGCACTTTTAGGCTGGTATGAAGCTTGAGAACTCTTTATCTGCAGTTCCTAGATTAAACCATTTAATTTTATTTTTCTTTTATTCTATCCTCAATTTTTTTGAGTACTTCCAGCTATGGCTTTGCTTTTATCTCAATATTAACAAATTTAGAAGCTGACCTCAATTTCCACTCTCTTTGCCATACACTTAAAATGTGAACAGGTATGTTCAAATTCATCAGTAAGTGCATCAATACTAAAGGGTTTTCAGGGACAAAGCGCTACTTTGGTGATTTGGGGAAAACTGTAAGCACTCCTACTTCAAAAATGTTGCTGAAGTAATGTGTCTTTTGTAGTTGTGCTAGTGAATGTTATATGCAGGAAATTTTAGTTTTTTTTTTTGTCCTTCTTTTGCCACAGATGAAGACAGCAGGGTCAAATGTACTCTTTGCTGCCATTACTGAGATCTCAGACAACGTTCTGAAAGGAGCAGAGGCCAGTGGTTTCAATGGCATGGTACTGTTTGCTTTATGACATTACTTTCGGTGGTTTGAACATTTTGATGGTTCAATCTGTAGCATAATTGTATATTATTTTTTAATTCTTATTGCCACATTTGCAGTAAATTTATTAAATTTTCTTTGAACTGGCACCTGTGCTTTGTTCAGGTGAATGGTTTCCACCAAGGGATACTGAAATTGGCTATGGAACCTTCAGTTCTTGGGATGGCTGTTCTGGAGGGTGGTCCAGACAGAAAGATTAAGCTTGATCGCAGTCCTGGGGTTGAAGAGGTAATGCTGCAATGATCATCTAAAGTAATATCTACTCCACCTACCTTTTCTTGATTTTCTTGACCTTGTGAAATTCAATTTCTTGAGCCACAATGCTCATATAGGTGGCAGTAGCGTAGAAATCTATTTTATCATAGTTTGTTGCTAAACCATTGGTTTCTTATTCCTTGTTTGGAAACTAAAAATTGCAGTTATATATAGAAGGATACCTACAGGCTATGCTAGATGCGATGTATAAGCAGGAGTACCTGAGAGTTAGGGTGATTGATGACCAGGCAAGTGGACCCTGTAGCATTCCAAACTCAAAGCTTACTCTATATGTGACTACCTTCATTGAAGAAAGGAAGAAGAATAATTTACTTGATATTTGGCTGCCCTAATTTGAAAAAAAAAAATGAATTAAGATGGAGAAAAACTAGATGATGCCGTTGTCCACTGTCATGATGATTGAAGTACATCAAAATCCGAATGCAGTGACATTGTTACTTGGGAACTTGAATGCCGGTTGAGTAGAAATTCATGCATCTTTTGCCATTCATCGGATCACAAATTCCTTGAAATCTAGCATGCCATATTGAGTGCATTGCTTGAATTTCTATAGCGATTGTTGAAACCTATATGGATACCAATATAAGTACATCTAGTTAACAAATGATAATAACAACAACAATAGTAGTAGTAGTAATAATAATAATAATAATAGATACCATCTTTGTAAATTAACTTGTAATTAATGGATCAATTGATAATATGACTTCGCTGCAAAAAATTTAGAAACATCATTCAAAGATTTTTGTTTAGTAGTGTAATTTATTCATTTATCTAACATCCATGCCTTGTCTTCATCAAGGTTTGCAGATAAACCACCTTATATCATTTGAATTGTTGCTGTAATCATATTGACACGCTGCACCTGATTTGATAGGTTATCTTAAAAAACCTACCACCAAACAGTTCTCTCATAAATGAGATCATGGAACATGTGAAGAGCTTTCTCATGAGCAAGGCACTGTTGAAAGGAGAACCGTCAATGACATCTAGTCCTTTACGCCATCTACGAGGAGAAAATGTAAACTCTCTCTCTCTCTCTCTCTCTGAATTTCATGTGTTGGTTGTGAGTGGTTAATTGAGTTGGTTCTCCAAATGCAATGTACCCATTCCATGAATAGGCCAAAACCAAGGGACCCTTCTTATAATTTCTTGGACTTAGTATATGCTATAATTATATTTCCTCTCAATCTTTGAACTGCCAATACCAAAATACTTCATGATCGAAAGCTGATGTATTCCTCTGGAGAGATTCATGGCCCCATTTTCAGTCAGGAGGGTAACAACTCATTTGTAGCATGACCATCTCTTTATTGCATACACGATCCCATTTTCAATCAGACAGTATCAAGTCAGGTAAGTTCTCTAAGCACAGTTTTTCAGATAAATCTCATTGTCAAATAATTTTTTTGCAGGAGTGGAAACTTGGACCAACGGTGCTGACTTTGTGTGAACACCTGTTTGTGAGTTTTGCCATCCGAATGCTGAGGAAGCAAGCCAATAAATTTATAGGTGGCATCAAATGGAAGGGTAAGTTGGGTATGGAAGGTACAGGAAGTGAGATAGTTGTTGCATCTGGCTCTGAGGAGAAGCAAGGGAAGAACAGCCGCAAATGGGCTGTTGGCAAATTTGCCTTGTCAGGTTTACTTGCATATGTTGATGGACGACTCTGTCGTTTCATTCCAAATGCAATTGCGAGACGAATTGTAAGTGGATTTTTATTGAGTTTCCTTGACAAAGACAACAATGAATGAGCATCCATGTTACCATTCCTTAGTGTGTAAGCAGAGTTCAAAAGGTCAGATAACTGTTACCGTAATAGTGCTTGAATCCATTTTTGCCATCACGTAGTTCATGTCTTTAATTCAAATATAATAGTGAAATAATTTTAGTTTGTTACATTAGCCAGTTAAAGTTAGCTTTGTTTTCTACTGCTCAATAAAAGGAGAAAAAGAAAACCACTTTGTTTTCTATGTAAATGCACATTTTTTTTTTTTTGAGAAAGCTATTTTTACTGAAAAAGACGAATATGTCTAAGGAAAACAATGAAGATTCTCTTTCTTTTTTCAACGGAAAATCGCAAAAAACGATAAAATGTTATATATTGAGGTTTTACATTAATGCTTGTATTAATCAGGTCACAAATTAAAACAATGGGCGTAAAGAAATAACTGAGAACTTGTACAAGCATGGTTTTTAAAATCTGAAGTCTGCTAGGCGGAACTCAGATTACAAATTTAAGCCATAATTTGTCTTTCTTTGTTTTGGCCAAAATGTATAAATTTCAGAAATTGAAACTGATATTTGGACATTTTGGCGAAAATAACAGTTGAAATTTGTAACTTAGCGCAGAAGTGATGGTTTTTTAGGGCTGATAAAGGGATTGACACAAATTTACATATTCTTGGTTTACCGTAGAGACACTAAATTCTATAAAACTCTTCCTTTCCTAATATAATTTTCTAATGTTTTATCTACTTATAATAAATCCCTAACTGCTTTTATGATTTGAGACGAAATATGTTAAATGCAATGAACTTCATTTAAATGGGTGTCTCAAAAGAGTGTTGATTTTCAAACAATATTTCCAAATTGGATTAGAATAAATTTGTCGTTAGAAATCTCGCCCAAGTTCTAAACTTTTTTACAGAAAATGTATAAAAAACACCTATGGAGAAAAAAGAGAGCTCAAATGGAAGAATATAAAGTCTCCAGAGTAAAAAATGTTTCCCCAAATCAGATTCTGCGATTAGTTTAACTGGGTTTTTGTTTTTTCACAAGAACACATCCAATCTAGTGATCTAATTATTTCTTTAAAATGAAAACAAAATTGATGCCTGTACTAGTGCAGGGGTATATATATATATATATATAATACGAACAATTTTGATGAAAACAGGTCAGTGAAAACTGGAAAAGGTTCATAATTGGAGTATGGGGTTTAATGAAATTTATTTTAATTAAATTATAGTTTTAAAGACTGCATTATGTACAGTTCACTGCTCACTATCGTACCATTCAATATTTAAAGAAAGCGGCTTTGTAATGCACATAAAATAAATGTCAATGAAGAGAGAATCTACGACAGAGAATTAAATATTTGTAAATTCTAATAGGATTTCAAAAAAGTGGGTGGGAGAGGTCTCTGTCATTATCCAGACTCTTCTTGGAAGTTTAAATTTAAAATTCATCCATTAAATTGCATGACCTCATTTAAAAACTCATTCCTTGTAGAAATATAAAGACGTAATGAATTAATAATTTTTAATTTCAATTGTATACATAAAACTCGATCTTCTAACTTTAGTTTAAGGCAATTTTTTATATAATATTAAAAAACATTCTTTTGAGTATATACAATGTATATTTAGTAAATATGGCTATGTTCTTTTTTTAAGAGCATTTCATTAATTTTTGAACTATGTGTAAATTTCTCTTTCTATATACACTTAACACTACATATTTCATATGGTTCTTGGCCATCAAGCCAGTCCCTACAAGTTAAATATATATGGCTATTGTTAAGAAATGAAATTCTTTTAATGATTGAATGAATATGATTATATTATATCTACTTAGTATTTAGCATTTTACATTGAACATTCAAAATATTCAATAGTTTAGTTAATACTTTTGATTTTTAAATATTGAATGTTGAATGCAAAATACTGAAAATAAAAAATGATCCATGTGGGGCTTATTGAGTGATTAGTCTAAATCTTTAAAATATTATTTTTTATTATGTAACAACCCGTTCTTTCAGCACAATATTGTCCGCTTTGGATCTCACGTTGGGCGGTCTGCACGGCTTTACATTGGGCCTGACCTACGATACCAGACCCAAAAAGGCCTTGTGCTAAGGAGAGGGGAGTACCCTCTTATAACTCACACTCCCTCCACCTCATGGGCAACGTGAGACTTTTTTTCCACACCCCCATGTGGGTGGGGTGTTACATATTAAGTTTAGATTCAACAAAAAAAATTATATCTATTTAAGACATCTTCATATTGATTAATTATGATAGGTAAAATATTATGATTATTTTTATCTTTAAAAATTAATTGTTAAAAATATGTTAAACCATAGTTAAAATTAATTAAATGTTTTAAGTCTGTCTTAGTCTACCCTCTCACGATAGACTAAACAATATCCATTCAAGATTTTAAATATTAGACTCGATCACTATAATAAGCACCTGTCAAGATGACAAAAGCCCTGAGGTTTTTAAAAGCTACATAGTTAAATTATCCACAAAAAATTGAAATTTCCTTAAGTTTTTATTATTAGTTTATTACTACCCAAAAACGAGGGGCATTTGCGTCATTCTGCGTTCCAAACCGCCTTCCTTGAAACCCACTGAAAAATCGTTGGTTTCAAAACCGCTACAAAATCCTCCATTTGGCGCTCAGGAGTTCAATCTCTATCTCTCTATACGAAATCTCCACACCATAATCATGTCTTCTTTAGTCCCCGAACAAACCGATACCGAAACTTTCTACTCCGAGGAGCCTCTACATAAAGCCATTGCCCCAGAGCAAGAAATCGCCCCATACCGACACGCAGCAGCTCGGGTCCTTAGACAAGGACGTCGTGCTTCGGCGTATCCGACACAGGAAGCGTGTCAACAAGGTCCGAAACGCATTACAAACGCTAATGTCATCTCCCTTTTCGGATGTTAAGGCTAAAGAACGAGCTTGGCTTGACGATGCCTTCTCTGCTCCATAGTCAGCCGGCTGCGTCAGATTCCGATGAATACCGGCCGTTGATTGTTTCTTAGGATTTGTGGAGGTAAATCGGATTGCTCGACCGTCTGATGAAAGTGGGTTTTAAACTATCATCCATCCATGGTGGGGTCCACCAGATGGACGTTTGTGACCTGTTGATAAGGAGCTATGTAAACATGGAAATGGAGTCCATCAGATGAACGGACAATGTTTGATGTAAAAATTCCACGTTATGAGAACTGAAATGGTTTTTTACCTGACTGAAATGCCCTTGATTGGTATGACAAAATGCTGGCCAACAAATTTCAATTCCTAGGAATTGAGCTTCGGGAGGCCTAATTTTGAATCAGATTGGGCCCAGACATGGCTATTGTCATAGCCACTGGTCCAATTGCTTAGGCCCATGTGGCCTGGCCCAATTGATGCTATATAATAATATCTGTAGTATAGATGAAAAAAGAGAGCATAAAGTGGAGTGAAAAGGATGGGAGTTGGATGACCCCTTTTGTAGTAATTAATGTGTCATTGGCAAGTTATTCATGTGAGTGAACAACTGCCTCATTAACTTCTTCTCCATCATGCGAGGTGAGTGATGGATTGATTTGGAATGAGGAAGCCGTTGAGCAAAATATCTGGAAAGAGAACTAAAAAGCTCCACCCTGCCAGCAAAAGATAGAAACTTGGAATGGATTTTTATCCATAAGTTCACAGTAATGGGCCCATCACAATCTAGAAGAAAACAGAGGAAGGCCAACAAGGTACTTGATGGGCAAAGTTCCTTCATCTATCTCTATCACACTGCAGTACAGATCTCTTATTATTAAGTGTATGAGAAAGTAATTATATTTTTATTAAAATTTACTGTTATGCCAGAAAGAAAATTGATAAAAGAAATTTTCTAACATTACATAGTAGAAGATAAGATCATCAGCATGTAACATATGTAAGATTTACGTGTTTCGACACTGAAAAGTTGAAGACTAAGTGGCCTCAAACCACCAACGCCTTCGAAGAAAGGCGTTGAGAAGACCTCCATGATAAAAGAGTACAGATAATAGGGGAGAGTGCTCCCTTTTGTGTTTTTAGATAATAAAATTTTGAATTATTATAATATATTAGATTTTTGTGGCCCATCTATCAATTAGAGAAACTTTTAAATTGTATCATCTATAATGACTTCTAGTCATATTCCATATCTCTACGGCTGCATCTTAGACAAACAAAGTCTTTCGGCCTTGCTCGTACTAGAGCCCAAGTTGCGATTGAAGGGATGGAACTTAAGTTTATCCAAAGTCCAAACTAGTCAAGCTCAAGCCCAACCCGAATTATATTCATTAATCCAACTTGATTTCATGACTAAAATTTATATAAATATTTATTTCAACTTACGCTTCTTTGAATCTAAAATAGAATTTATTTTGTGTTGTTTATAAAATAAAAATTATATGTTATATTACTTTTATATTTATACACAGTATCAATTAGAAAAATTAGATTTTATTAAATCTAAATCAAATTTGGAGTTTCCACTCAAACTTGGCCTTTTTAGATATAGCCAAAACTAAAATGTCACTTTGGGTATTTTGGAGTAAAAAATGAGCATGATTCAAACTCAGGTTGACCAAAACTCAATTTTTAATTTTTTTTTTTTTCATGAGACTCAAGTTAAGTCTGACCCAAGATGTGAAGTTCAACTTGAAAATGTGTAGTCTCTTTATTAAAAAATAATATTTTGACAGAAAAAAAAAAATTAGAGGGGAGAGGGGGAGAGAAATCATTTAAAATCATATGTTTTGTTCCCAAGAGTGATCGTGCTAACGCATAAAAGTAAAAGTATGTATAATTATGTGGTAAGGAAAAGTACTAACTTCCCTTTTATTTGTAAAACGGCAAATTTAATCATTTATTTACATCCCATTTTTAAATATTGGCCTATGTTGACATTTTCAACTAATATTTTGAACGGCAAATTTATAAATATTTCAAAGAGACTGCCGTCTAATTCCATATGAGATAATAATTTTATATCAGATGACTAATTTAAAGGCCATCACTTTACACACCCGATTTTTCCTGCCTATACATACCCATTTTCCGGTGCAGTGGCTAATTACTATTTTGCCCCCGCGTTTCTATTCGTTCGAACGAATTCCTATTTAAAATTAATTCGTTTGAATGAATGAATTGGATGAACAGTAACGCGTGTTACTGTTCACTCGTGAACGAATTCATTATTCGAATTAATCAATTTTTTTTTTTTTTAAATTTCAAAGTTATTTTTTAAGCACTGTGTATTTTTAAAAATTTTCAAATTGAATATTCAGACTAATTACGATAATCTGATAAAAATACTTTAAAACTTAAAGGTCTTTTGACACTCCTAAATATTTAAAATACAGTATTTTACAAATAAGGGTATCCCTAGGGTGTGTCGAAAACACATTTAGGAGTGTTAAAAGACCTTTAAGTGTTAAAGTATTTTTATTAGGTTATCGTAATTAGTCCGGATATTCAATTTAAGAAATTTTAAAAATACAGTGATTTATTAATTTTAAAAGAGAAAGAAATTAGTTGAGTTCCACTTAGGCAATGAATTTAACTCTGTGATTGTTGGACTTTTTTTCATTCTAATATTTAGATAAATTCATAATCAAAACTTTCTCAAATTAAATATGAATTCAGATTTTAATACAAGTCAAGTAATCAATAACGCAGATTAAGACCGAATTTCCAAGTCAAATTAAAAGTTAATGGCTCATTTACAATTTAAATCTTTTAAACTTTATGTGGTTCTTAAACTTAGATTTCACCCACATATAAAATTCAAATTGATAGAATATATAATATATATTTGTGCAAGATGGAATTTTAAATTTAATGATAGTACATATTCATATAAAATATTTTTTTAAAAAAAAATTCAAACTCAATATCCTCATTTTTCTTAGGAAACAAATTATCTATTAAACAGTCAATATAGAATAGTACAAATTAGTTGTCTTGAGAAGATTATAAACAAAAACTTATAAAAAAATTATATTTCTCACTAAAGCACTCACTACGGACAATAGAATCCAAGACTTGTTTGCGTATTACTTCTTATCTGCCAACTATTTTTAAATTAATCTTTCTCTCTCTCTCTCTCTGAGAAGAAAAAAAAATGGAAAGAACAGAGAAATGAGTGCGAACGACGAACTCTGAGAAGCTGAAATTTCACGGTCCAACCCGCCAAAAGCAGGAGAATCGAAAATGTTCGACCCGAATACCCGTTAATTGCAAAATTGAAGCTTTTCTACTCGTTTTGGGTTTATACTTCATACTTTAAACCGATCTTTCTCCCAGAAAACACAGAATTTTCCACGTTTCAACCCGCTAAAAGCAACTGAACCCGGAATTCTTCGACCCTTCGTCGCAAAGTCGAAGCTGCAGCTATTTGTTTTAGTTCAAAATCCGAATTTTGTCACCAGAGATGAAATTTCTGAAACGTCCGGCAAGCAACAGAGTTTTCTCCGCTCTGACTCGGCAAAAAATCCAATCTTTTGCTGGTTTTCGAGTTCTAGATGGTAACTTTCTCACCGGCAAATGAAATTTTCACAGAAAAGCGGAATTTTCACCTTCTGAAAATGGCCTTTCACCTCCTTCTATTCGTTATTATCGTTTTCCCCTTTGTTGACTCCACCTGCAATCGCTCCTGCGGCGGTTTGCGGAACAGAGTCCCTTACCCGTTCGGATTCTCAATTGGATGCCCGATTCTCATGGACTGCATCAACGGGAGGGAGGTCCGAATCGGCGGTTTCCGCGTCCGAAACGTTACGTCGGATAATATTCTTCTCGATCTGCCGGCGAATTGCAGTCGTCCGATCAGTAGCATCGAGAGGCTTTTTGGCAAGAACTACGCGCCGACGTGGAAGAACGGATTGCTGCTGCACAACTGTAGATCGGTGATTTCAGGATGTGTAATTCCGACGGCTTTGATGGAGGAGGGGTTTGGAAGGAACGGCTGCGATTGGAAGAAGGAGAACGTCAGCTGCTTCTCCAAAGGGGGAGGGGATCCTCTCATGAGGTAAGAGTATGACGAAAGGGGTCGCATTAAAAATTCAAATTTGTATTTAAAAAATCTAATGGAATCAAATAATTAACTAATTTTTTAAATTCAGATTTAGAAAAGAATTCATACTTGTTAACTTGAAATTTTATGAAATAAAATTAATTTAGACAATTTTTAAATTATGATATTGTTCGGAACTTCGGATCGGTTCTTTTAGATTTTTGGACTTTAAAATATCCATTTACATCTTTAGATACGAGAATGTGACTGGCAGTGGGTGTGGGTCTCTCTTCTCCTCCGTCGCCGTTGGGCTCGCCGAGAAAGCCCGGCCTTTCAGCTGGAGTTCGGGATGGTGGAGTTGGAGTGGTGGGTCCCATGGAGCTGTGCAAGCAGGCCTTGCTCTAATAATGCCACATGTATGACCGTGAATTCGACGACGAATGGTGGGCCCGCCTTGCGGTGCCGCTGCAAACAGGGGTTTTTTGGTGACGGGTTTCAGTCCGGCGATGGTTGCATGAGAGGTGAGTCCTTCCTCTTAAAACGGTCTCAAAATGTTTTTTTATTTTTTATATTGGTCTTTAGCCTTTGAGTTTAAGAATTAATTCTTATTAAATTACCAGATTGGCGTATAATCATAAGAAAATAGGTAGTATCACAATCTGTGGTAATCCTCCTTAGAAGTTCCATTCTATTTTCTCGGTGGACAATGAGGTTTTTCATCAGAGGGTCGGTACTTATAAGTGAATCTACGTCATTAATTAGATAATGGGCGCTCATTCTAACATGGCAAAATTGGTTAGAAAACATAGGATAAATGAAATTCTTATTTTATCTTTACCGATTTAACGCTTATCAAGTACTCATATGCAGAACATATACATGCAGAGCAAGGTGTTATCGGTACACTTTCATTTAATGAGAGGTAAAATTAGAATTTCATTCAATTCGTGTCTGACAAATTTTGTTTGTGTTAGAATGATTGATCTTGATAATTCAAGATATACACATTATTTTGATATATTTTAACCATAAAGACATCTATGGAAACAAATCTCCTTATTAAAATATAGTTACTTAGAAGAGTTATGATGCAATGTATCGTCAAATAAATATATATAAAGTGGTGATTTTGTAAATGTAAATTCAAGTGGTTGGGCTTGGTTGAGATATCCTGTATAAGTGGATCTTCATCATTGAACATGAATATTTAGTTAAAAATCTCTTAGCCTTTTTCACCCAAATAAAATAAATCTCTCCATTCTCTAATGGCAATTAAATACTAAGATTTAGTTTTGTTTAGACCATCTCTGATCTTCTAAATTCAGAATCTCTAACAGCCGACTCTAATAGTTATCAAATATATGAGTGTGTACAACTTTGAATCTCAAGAAATTAATTTTTTAATAGGAGTGTTCATTTCTCTTAACCTGACCTAAGTTCAACTTAAATGATAGGACTTGAACAAGAATTTTGGTCGATGGACTGGGATCTGACTTTTATTTAAAGCAAGGCCCATTTATTATATTTATTTATTTATATTATATAAAGAATATAATTTTACAGATTAAAATAAGACAACCAATGTTTATTAAATTTTTTTCAAAAAATTAGTTTTAGCCACTACACAATCAAAATCACCATGTGTCATCTTTTCAAGGATTTTCGTCAACTTTGATTATTAAGATCAAGTATAGAGAAATTAAGTTTTGGATGAAAATTTTAACGGGTGTTAAGTATTCAATCTGTATGATTAAATTTTCAAATAATAAAATAGTTTTAAAAAATAA
The DNA here is from genome assembly GCA_022113865.1 of Chimonanthus praecox. Lineage (NCBI taxonomy): Eukaryota > Viridiplantae > Streptophyta > Magnoliopsida > Laurales > Calycanthaceae > Chimonanthus > Chimonanthus praecox. The sequence continues at coordinate 30,198,651 of CM039086.1, forward strand.
AAATGGTGCAAACGGTAAACCCAGGCTTTGACGTTAAAAATACAATGCACTTCTGAAGGGCTCGGGCTTTTTTGACGGAGACCACCTGAGTTTAATACGTGAACGGTCGATACATATCGTATCGGTAAAGATGTCTCGATTTTGGATGTTAGAGATATCGTACAGGTCAAGTAAAAAAAAATTCGATCGATACGACCGATTTATTTATTTAGTAATTTTAAAAAATAAACATCGATTGTGGGTCTGTTAGTTATTTCAACTGATATTTATAATTTTTAATTTATTTATTTTAAACAGCATTTTTTATTATTTTTAAATGATTTTTTTCAAAGAAAAAGCCCATCGAGATTTTCAAAAAAATAATTTGTAGAGAGAGAAAAAATCTCCATCAGGGGTATTTTTCAATCTCAGAAAAATCATAAAATGTAGAAAAATGAGAGATTCTAACTATAAAACAAATTTTGTACTCTAAATATTAAAGTTAATTTTTTTAGACTTTTTTCTCTAATATTCTATTAACAATCAAATAAATTTTTAATCTAATTAAATTTTCTCTTAATCTTCTGTTTACCATTCTTCAATTGAGATTCAAAACATCTGACAGCAGTTCCCAACACGCAACCGTTTCTCAATTCATATATTTAACAGTAAATAGATAACAAAATTTATAATGAATTTTCAGAGATGGATTAATTAAAGTGAAAAAAAGAAGAAGTAGAATCCTTCTTTTGCGAAAGTGGCTTTTTTTTTTTCTCATGAAATCAGGGGTTGGGTCCACATGTGCTATGATTGTGCAGCTGATGGGACAACAAGGGTTGGTGGGACATCATAATCAATGGGTTCGTCACCATTAGAGGGGATTATTGACTGATTTTTCATTGGTCCCACCAGTCGAAAACCTCCCAAATTAGTCATTATTGTGGGGTCTACCTGATGGACGTCGGTTGTTTAAACCGACAACTAATAATACGTAAAATCCTTAATCTTTATTTTAAAAAATTGTAAAATTAAGATAAATCAATAATATTATTTTAATAGTTTGATATTTACCCATTCATTTTTTTTTTACATTGAATGATAGTTATCCTATGACATAACCCATCATGTCTCTCAAGAGGGGTACAAAATTAAGTATGGATCTATATTTTTCTCTTTTCTTTTCTAAAATATGGTCAACATCGCCGATATTGTGCTGACGGCTGATATTTGGACAGCTGCTCTGGAATTACAAGGCTGCATGTCTTAGCCTGATCTTATCTAACACAAATATTAAATCAATCTAACTTGGAACCTGATTGGTCAAGTTTGACGGGTCAAATCAAAAAGTTTCACCGTTCACACTATTTATGTCTTAAATGTGGTGGAAGGGTGGATTTTAATAATTGAAATATTTGAATTTGTTTGTTCTCTGTCAATGTAAATTGCATTGGTGGGTTCACACTTCGGAGTCAAGATGAGTCTTAACATTTGAAGACTTTAAAATTTCTTTTGTCCGGTTGAATTAAAAAAAATTTAAGATTCAAATACTTGTTTCTTAGAAAGGGAGTAGTTGTGGGTTCAAGCTCTTGCTCTAATTTTGGTGTGTCTTATGGGCTCATTCATGAGAGTTTTACTGAATATTGTATAGGTTCTTATATATAAATTTAAAAAAAATATTTAAATTATTATATAAAGATATTTATTTCTTTTATTTTGTATATTTGTTGGAATTTTTATTTCATTTCTATATTTTATTTTCCCATGAACGAAAACCTGAATTGTTGCTTATAGATTCAATATTTTATTGGACTCTAAAATATTTGGGTGACGTGCTGTTGGGGCTTCTCTTTTAGTCTCTTGACTCTTTAATGGTTGCTATTGACAATTGTGGAGGAAGACTGACCAGTTTTTCGTTGTTTCCAAATGTTGGTTCCGCAGTCTCTTTCAACTCCGATTGCACTGCCAAACATTTCATGACCGGCGATTGCGGTGGAAATAGTAAAGTCGGTGTCCTAATTGGAGGTATAATTTCGTAATATTATATTATTTTTATTATTATCGTGATTGCCATTTTCAGTAATCCCTTTTAAATTCTTTATTACTTCTTTCTATTTTTTAATATTGTTTACCAATGTTGACAAAAGTTTTACTGCATTTTATTCTTTTGAAATTTAATTTAATTATTTTATTTAAAGTAAATTTAATTCAAATATATTTGGAATATAGTATTGGATCTAAGAGTTCTATTTTTTTTTTTTTTATAAACTTGCTGCACCAATATTGAATTCTGACACTTGTGTTAGGTTTTGTTAAAGGCAATTTTATAATTTTACATTATAGTGTTAAAATTATTATCGACCTACAAAAATATTGCAATAAAATTGCTAAGAGAAACGAAAATACTGTCAATGCTTGTTAAATTGCACCAAAGGCCTGTTCGCTGTTCTATACAACATTTTAGATTAATATGAGTCTCATCTTTATTTGAAATTTTGTCATTCAAGATAAATGGATTGAGACACTTGATGTTATTGAAACTCCTCTTGTTTCACCTGATTATCCTGCATCAATTTTATGCTCTTCTCACTTAGTTCAAGTCATAGTTTGTTTGCAAATGGTCAAATTCTTTTGGTGTCATAAACAAATTTAGTGAAGATCTCAATCAGACTGTGTCTCTCTTATCAGGCATTGTTGCAGGAGCTTCATTAATGGCTATTCTAGCCATTATCTGCTTCTTCACCCGACGACATTCCGCGTACTTACGAACCCGAAAGAGCACCAAACGCCTACTTGCTGAAGCAGCAGGTTCCTGCACCATCCCTTTCTTTCCCTACAGAGAAATTGAGAAGGCCACATACGGTTTTGCTGAGATGCAGAGATTAGGAACCGGGGCCTATGGAACTGTATATGCAGGGAAGCTCCATGACAAACAGGTTGCTGTAAAGAAAATAAGAAACTGTGACAATGACGGTATGGAGCAAGTCTTGAATGAAATCAAGCTCCTATCATCAGTAAGTCACCCAAATCTAGTACACCTCTTGGGCTGCTGTATTGAGGGAGGTGTACAGATACTCGTCTATGAATTCATGCCCAATGGTACTCTGTCCCAACACTTACAGAGAGAGCGTGGATCGGGTCTCCCTTGGACAATTCGGCTCACAATTGCGGCCGAAACAGCTAATGCAATTGCCCATCTTCACTCTAGTATAAACCCACCAATATACCATAGAGACATAAAATCCACCAACATTCTCTTGGACTACAATTTCAAATCAAAGGTGGCAGATTTTGGCCTGTCCCGTCTTGGTATGGTTGAATCCTCTCACATATCGACAGCCCCGCAAGGAACTCCGGGGTACCTCGATCCTCAATACCATCAGAGCTTCCACCTCTCAGATAAGAGTGATGTTTATAGCTTTGGAGTAGTCCTTGTGGAGATGATAACCGCGTTGAAGGCGGTAGACTTCACTAGAGAGGAGAATGAGGTGAATTTAGCTGCACTTGCCGTTGATAAGATTGGAAAAGGCTCTCTAGATGAAATTATTGATCCATTTCTTGAACCGCATCGAGATGCTTGGACCCTCTCGTCTATACACAAGGTCGCTGAACTTGCATTCCAATGCCTTGCATTTGATAGGGACATGAGGCCTTCTATGATGGAAGTGGCAGCTGAGTTAGAGCATATTAGACTCAGTGGGTGGGCTGAGACGGAGGAGAATAACTTCGTTGGCCGTTCGGTATCGTCGTGCTCGTTGCATTCAAATGATAGCCAGAAAAAATCTGCAGGGGGTCAAATGTTGATGGTCCCGCAGAGAAGCGAATGTTCAATTTTGAAAGAAGAGATCAAGGGTTGCTCACCAAATTCTGTGCAAGATCCATGGTTTAGTGAACAGAGTTCTCCTTCCTCAAACAGCTTATTAGGTAACGTAATAATACATTGATACGACTTCCTGTATTTTTTGCAGCAATTATAAGATTAATATGTTTAATTAAATCTCACCCATTCTGTTTTTCTATCACATAAATATCCAGAGAAAATTTTCAGTCTCTGTCTAGACTGAAAATTTCTGTTTAATATTAGTCATTTTATGCTATTTCAAATTTTTCCCTACGTTAGTTGGTACCCCTTTTGTGTTAAAGCAAGTACAGAACAACAAATACTGGCTGAAATTCAAAACTTCAATTGGTTTTTGTTGATAGTCACACTCATACACAAGGGTCCTATATTGTTATCTCGCGATGTATGGAAAAAAAATAAAGAAATACTGATCCATTTGGTCAAATGAAATGTAGCAATTTTGACTAAAATCTATTTAAAAAAAATAATAAATTAGAGATAAATGGATCAAAATGGCCAAAATACAAGCGTTGCCACATCAACAATATGGGATTTTGCTGATATTTCAACCTTGTTGCAGCAGCTGCTCTTGTTATATAATTTGAAATTTAAAGAATAACTGCAATTTCAAAATTGAAATTGTGAAATAAGATATAAAACTACAGTTAATTTTATATGCACATACCTAAAGTTGGCAAGCTACAATCTTGGTGCACAGTCCATGTTAAAAAAAAGAAAAAACCATCAAAACTATATTAGCAGATGCAGCAGTACAACATTCATTCGATTAGTTTGCACATTGTTTTGTATATTAATAGAGAGAAAATTTCTTTATTTTTGGACACAGAATCTAGATTTGAAAGGAAGTGAGGCTATGGAGATGGGCACATATTCCAGCAATTTTCCTTAAATCTACTGCAATTATCATTGAGGAGACAACACCAACAAGGAAAGGTATTGTCTTGATGGTTGATGGCAGCTTCAATTGATTTCTTATTAGGTATACATCTTGCCCTAACACAAGGGATAATATGGATCTTCTTCCCTCTCATTGTCTTCTCCCGCAGCCCTACTGCTTCATTTTCCTTGCTCATCACATCTCTTTTGCCTGTATCATTCAACCAATAATTGAAGAAAAAATAAAAATAAAAAATATATTCCGATGGAACCGTTAATTTGATAGCCATCAAATTGATGTCCCATGAATTGAAAATAATGTAAATGGAAAAAAAAAATCTCTTATTCTTGAAGTGAAAATGAAAATGACAGATAGGGAGGATCATAGTTACTTTCTTGAACACAAAGAGGCTTGCAAGAAGGATGAAGAAAAGGACTGAGCATGTATTATTAAACTTGGCCATGAATTATAATTCGATGGTGGGATAAAGAAATGTTTACATTTCTAATTTATATTTAGAATTTTGTAACGTCTGAGACTTTTTGAAGCCAGCCTTTTTGTTCTTTTGTACTGAAATTTACTAAAGTTGGCAAATGTATTTAAAGCAAAGAGATGAAGAGATTTATATCAATTAAAATTAGGCTAAATTGCTATTCTAATTTGATCTTCAGATATTACCCAACCAAAAGTATTTGGGTATATTATATATGGATGACTCAAGTTTGAATCTAAGTTACAGATATGGGTCAAAATCCAAACTCTGACCAATATTTGATGAAAACCTAAGGGATTGATGGGTTTTATTGCTAAATATTGGAATTACCAACATTATAGGCTTGATCAAAATTTTGATCGATTTTTTTTTAAGAAATAGAAAATTGGGGCCCAAAAATGGGTGATATCTAAGTGATATTTATTGGCCCGGCACAAGTCAGAGTTGGAATTTTGCTCATCCAACGGGCTAGATAAAATTTGTGCTTTAAAACTAGTGAGTCAGTGCAACTTAATTTAGGAAAAAATTGAGTTACACCTTGCTGATGTGAGTCAAGTTGGGCCTGTATCGACTGAGTCAGTTTGACTCATCAACTACTTATTTATAGCAATCTCACTATTCATCAACGATAAAATTGAATGCTTATTACTGAATACTGATTAACAAGATTCTTAATAAAATTGAGCAGGAAACTAGAAGCAGCCCTGGTTTAAAAAGTGAAGAAGTGGGTAAAAGGGAGAGAGACATGCTGTACAAGCAGAGTTTTTTTCAATGATTTATAACAGAATATAATAAAGAAGTAAAACTCGAAAAGACAACTTACTAATAAGATAACCATTTCAATTTTCAGATTCAACTTAACAAATAAAAAACAAGATATAAACGGATGTTTATTCTTTTATTTCTGCAATACTAATTCATTACACGAAAATATAAATAATTTTAACTGCATAAGAAGGAAGTAGGAAGACCCCTTCACAGTTGGCACACAAACTTGCCAGATACAATCGACTTTATATAGAAGATCCAAACTGGCATCGCACGTGTGTTGGCATTTGTCAAGAAAAGTGATGATGCCATGTAGCAGACTGTGGCTTAGTAGGGCACAAGCGCACACATATGTGATGATCTCTGTAGCAAAAACCAGTGGTGAGGCAACAGGAGCATGGAAAGTAGTGTTTAGGGTTGATGGCAGCAGCTTCAATGGAATTTTGATTTGGTGGGTCCTTACATCTTGACCTTGTTGTGCACATTATGATATGAATCTTCTTCCCTGTCATCGTCTCACCCCTCACCTCTTCTACTTCATTTTCCTTTTCCTTGTCTATCACATCTCTGCTGCTGCTGTTGCCTATGCAATTCAAACTCAAACATTTATTTAAAATATTGAAAAAAAAACTATTACTTTTTAACATGGATATCTACTCTTTATATTGAAAATGAGACTAATCGCACAAGTATATGTGAACCTTTTAAACTATATACACTGTGATGGATGTTACTTATGGAGAATAGAGTGGCTTGGAGGAGTTAAATGTGAATTAAACTCAAGATCTGATTTCATGAGACGAACATCTTAACGGCCAAATCAACTCTTTCATCATCAATTATCTTGACAGCCATAGTACGTCGTAAATAGAAAGAAGTATAATACATAGAATGGGCCATGCGCTCAGTTGAAATTTTTAGCTCGTGTTTCAGCCACTTCGACTACATTGGTCAAACTTTGTAAATGCAGCTAACATTGGCCATATTGACAAAATCGATCAAAATTTGACTAAAATTAATCACCATTTCCAAAATTAGACTTAAATTTTTACCCAAATTTGCTAAAATTTTAATAAATATAATTATTTTTAGCAGAAATCCCGATATTATTTTTTTTATTCTTGGACCCAGGTCAAAATCTGTAACAGATGTCGTCACAAATTTTGTTGCGTTAATTGAATATGTCGTAAATAAATTAAACAATGGTGTAGAATGGGTCGTGGGCAACTAATTGCATGTTTGGACTTTCAGACTACTTATGTTGAATCCACATGATTTCAGTAGTCGTTTGTGATTTATTTTAAATAAAGGCCTAATTTTATGTTGAGGGTGTCATGGCTCATGGGCTACATGGGGCCCAAACTCAAACATAATTTGTTCAAAATTCAAGCCCAACTCTTGAATTGTTAGCACGAGCACATAAAATATATTACTAAAAAAGGAAATTATCAATTCCACATTTAATGACAAAATGCTAGATAAAGTGCTGGAAATTTCACATTCTGAATGATTAACTTCCTACGGTCCATCAATAATTGAAGTTCAAAATATTAATACAAATAAAATAGGTCTAAATATTTGAAAAGATGTCTCAGAATTTTAAAAGAGAATAAAAAACTCCTTTCTTCTATTACAATTTATGGTTTTTTTCTAGAAAAAGAAAATAAAACTTGTTTTAATAAAAATAGTGAAGATATTTAAAAAGATTGCACAAGCACTATATAAACTATATCAATCATATTAAAGTATCTCCATTCAATTATATAAACACTCAATATTGTTCCATTTAAATTTTTCAAAGAAAAAACCATCAGGCCTCAACATGTGGATTATTTACCTTTGAGCAAAAACTCAAAAAATAAAAATAATTTAAAATGGACAAAATTTTAAAAGAAAATGAAGCTGGAACAGAAGATACTTTTGAAACATAAAGAGCTTGCTACTAAAAATTTCTAAAATCATACCAATGTAAGCTTTAAAGTGAAAATGATGAACTTGACTATTTTTCTAAAAAATTAAAACATTGGTCATCAGTATTGACAATATTATCAAAGTACAGCTGATACGTCTAGTATCTGTCATTTTTTAGGCTATAACTTAGCGTGGCTTGGGCCTTGGAGGTTTAAACATCAGCCCGTTTAAATTATTTCAAAGTAGCCGAATATGAGATCTTTACTTACATTGATGAAGAGCGAAAGAGTTTGCAATGAGGAAGATGAGGAGGACTACACTTGCCATGGATTAAAATGCAATGGTAGGATAGACAAGTGCTTGTCCTTCCAATTTATATCTAAGGCAGATTTTTTGGATCTCCATTCCATTTAAGTTTGTTAGTTTCCCATTTCCAGAGGATGCTTTTTTAGTTAATTTTTTTAATCTCTAGTTATTATAATGTCTTGAACTTTGGAAATGTAGTTAAAGCCAGAGATAGGAAGTCTATTTCTACAAAAATTAAAATGGGCCAATTCAAATTTATCTCCTTTTACCCTCCAACCAAAACCATTCGTCTATGTATGTTCAGTGTTAGAACTTGATATTCATCTTAAAAGACTAGCCTTTTAGGTGCAGGTGACACAAGTCCTATAAATCCATACATGTCCCTTTACATTTTCAATGTGTAACTCTTTCGCCGTCCCAAACAATTCACCCCTCAAATGACGCCAGCCATCCCATTTGCCTGAGAGATCCCCTGAGTCTACATGAGGTAGTTTGAGACCTGTCTCTGATACTACTTGTTAGGACTGAGGATCCATCTCAAGACTAGCCTATTAGGTGGAGTGACCCAAGTTCTTTATATATTCATAGATCTCCCTCTACACTTCCAAAGTGGGACTTGTTTGTAGCTCCAATTAGCTATCTCGTCCGCCTGATGGATCTCCTGAGTCCACATGAGGTACTCTGAGACTTGGCTCTGATTATTAGTTGTTAGGATTGAGAATCCATCTCAAAAGACTAGCCTATTCGGTGGAGTGGCTCAAGTCCTATATATATCATCTCGTGAACGTAAAAGATCTCCTAAATCCACATGAGGTAGCCTAAAACCTGGCTCTGATACCACATATTAGGATGATGGATAGCCTATTAGATGTAGTTACTAGAGTCATTTATATATCCCTAGATCTTCCTCTACACTTCTAATGTGAACTCGTCTGTAGCTCCAACAATCTCTCCCGAATGAGGCCAGCCATCTCGTCCGCCTAGAGAACTCAACTTAAGTATTTTATTATAACTTTGTGAACTTGAGTCGGGTTAGATTGATTTTAAATTTCTCAACTTATTTATGTAGGTCTTTTTTCTTCCAAATATATAATTCAAACCCATTGATTTCTCAAGTCAGATCATGCAAGTCGAGTCAAAACTCGATCCAAATTTCACCTCTACCCATTATGTGTTGCTTTAGGTAGACAGGTATAGGAACTACAAATCATGCAAGTCAAGGTTCAAACATTAATCACGTATTTTTCGCGGGACGGAACACAGAAGTTGCGCTGGGATTTTGTCGTTTCTACGAGCCCCACACGCTGTGGCTGTGCGTCGGTTTCTTCCTCTCTTTTCTTTCTCAGTCATGCGTTCGGTGTTTCGTCAAACAGCTTATTGGGTAACATAATAATACATTGATACGACTTCCTGTTTTTTTTTTTTCAGCAATTATAAGATGGGGATTGATATTTACTCGGGTATTTTGTTTCATTATTATACACCGATTTGGAATGAATTTTTTTTTTTAAAAAGAAACAATAAAATCTAGATTTGAAAGAAAGTGAAGCTATGGAGATGGACACATATTCTAACAAGGAAAGGTGTTGTGTTGTTGGTTTATAGCAGCTTCAATTGCATTCTTTTATTTCTGCAATACCAATTCATTACACGAAAATAAAAGTAGGAAGTAGGAACAACCCTTCACAGTTACCACACAAACTTGACAGTACAATCGACGTTTTATTGAAGATCCAAACTGGCATTTGGCTATGGAGCAGACGGTGGCTTAGCAGGGCAGAGGCTCACACATGTGTCGTGATCAGTGTAGCATATACCAGTGGTGAGACAACAGGAGCAATAATAAGAGTCTTTCTCTTTAGGGTTGATGGCAGCAGCTTCAATGGAATTTTGATTTTGATTTGTTGGGGGGTCCTCACATCTTGAACTTTTTGTGCATGGTATGATATGAATCTTCTTCCCTTTCATCGTCTCACCCCTCACCTCTGCTACTTCATTTTCCTTTTCCTTGCCCATCACATCTCCGTTGCTGATGCCTATGTCATTCAACTCAAATTTTTATTTAAAATACTTAGAAAAAAGACTTTTTTTTAATATAGATATCCACACTCTATATTAAATATGAGATTAATCATAGGAACATATATAAATCTCTTAATCCACACACTGGATAAGTCGATGGAGAATAATCCCATAAAGAGTGGATTAGAGGAGTTGAACATGAATCAAATTTAAGACCTTGTTTCATGACGCGAGTGTCTTGACCGTCAAGCTAACTCTTTCATCAATAATCATCGTGGGAGTCATCATAAGTCATGAATGGAATCAAATTAAAGTATAATTCCATAAATATTCAATATTGTACTTTTTTTTTTTTTCCAAAAAACCTCAAAATCTAAATTACCTTTGAACAAAAATTATAAAAATAGTTCAAAATGGAGAAATCTAAAAGAAATGAGGTTGGAAGATACCTTTGAAACATAAAATTTTTTATACTAAACATTTCTAAAATCATACCAATGTAAATAGACTATTTTTCTTAAAAATAAAAAAATTGGTCATAACAGTCAAATGTACCATTTCAGACATTTTTAGACTATATCGGGCTGTATTATGATACCCATATTGATAATACTATCTAAGTACAGTTGATATGTATTGTATCTATCATCTTTTAAAGTATAATTATTATTTTTTATTAACGTGTGGGAAATTCAGATACCGTTCTACTAAAACCCCCACAGATGAGCCCACTACCCTTAAGGCACACCATGTTTAGACATGGGTATTCGAACCTGCAACCTCCGGCTTTCTGAGACTAAAGACAATCAATTGAACTGCACTCATATGAGTTTTTTTATCACCGTGGCTTGAGTTTAAACATCATCACATTAAAATTATTTAGAAGTGGCCGAGTATGAGATCCATACTTACATTCTTGAAGAGCGAACAAGCTTGAAAGGAGGAATAAGATGAGGACTACAGTTGTGCTGGTAAACCTAGCCATGGATTAAAATTGCAATGGTGGATAGAGAAGTGCTTGTCCTTCTAATTTATAAGGCAGATTTTAGGGTAATTTATTTATTTTATCTCCATTCCATTTAAGTTTATAAGTTTCCCATTTTCAAAGGATGCTTCTTTTAGTTAATTTTTGAATCTCTAATTATTATAATGCATTGAAGTTTGGAAATGTAGTTAAAGCAAGAGATAAGGAAGTCTGTATCTACAAAAATTATAATGGACCAAAACCATTTGTGCATGTATGCTTAGTTGGCGCGTCTATTTCACTTAATTTTGGAAGTTATCATTTATATCTTAAACTTATAAATTTAAACCTTAATACCGAATTTTAAACCCTGCATACTTTTATAAATGTAAGATTTCAAAAATCTTTTGGTGTCTGTGTGGGCTAATATTGAAAATTTTTGATTTATTTATTTTTAATATCAATTCATATTCTCAAAAGATTTTCTGATGTTTAAAAATAATAAATATATATACTTCGGCGTAGGCTCATATGAAAAAATTCAGCCAAAACTTTGTTATTAAACTCATGACCCAATTATCAATCCCTTTTTTGCTATTTTAAACTTCTTTTTCCTACGCTAGTTTAGTTGATACTTGATACCCATGACCCATATATATTGAAGTATTGAACCATAGGCCTTTTATTTTAATAATTTAATCCCTAAAGCAAGTTATTTGGATGCTAAAATATCATGAATGAGTCCTTATTTGAATAATTTTTTGCCCACTTTGATGATTTTGGTCCCCTTTTACTTCGTCAAAAGTTTTCTAAAATTGTAGAGCCTATTTGTCAATTCCATCATCTATTTTGTTTTCATATTTTTTTAATTGAGTTATAGATGACTGAATCAACAAACAAGGGTTTACAATCGGACTTGGGGCCCTATAATTACAATTCTAGTCAGACTCGAAATTTACTAGTTCATGTTTACTCGAGCACGGGCCCAGATTCAGGTTATTAAATTGTAATTTAAGTCCAAGGTTGTGAAGGCTCAAAACTCGGCCTGGCCTACTTGAGTTGCAACTTTACATGTAAGTCGATCTTGCTTGAGTAAAGAATAGTGACAAAAACTCTATCGATACTTTCTTTACCAGAGCACACTAACAAGACATACCATCAAACAAATCTTAGGAACCACATATAGGGTGTGATGTAAAGAGGATTATATAGATATTATGCGTATGAAGTTTCACCTCCATCTGATCATTCTATTCCTTAATTTTAAACTTTTAAAAATCATTGACCTATTCTCAGTGATATTTAAAGGCCAATATTATATAGATTGGATTATCTGATAGTGAAACTTTTTATATTTTATATCCTTATAAATCACCTATAAAAAGAACCCAAATATATGAGACTCATAATCCATTTAATGACTAGTCTCATTAGAGCGTCTCGCTTCAAGTAGCTCGGTGGCCTAGCTAATAACTAATGCTTGATATTTTATTCATTCAATACCATCTTATTAGGTGATAATATAGATAGTTTAGAGTGAATAAGTGCATGCATCCATGTATCATACACGCTTGCTAGGCCACAATGCATAGAACTTGCAAAAGATCCAAACTCACTTCACTTACATTTGCATATAATAATGAGTAAAGAAGAGTGCGAAATACATATGAACTAATGTTCATTCTTTTATTCCTTCAATATTATATTATTTCAGTAGGTGGATGTATTATTTAGATAGTTTTAGGTGCACAAGTGCAGCCAAGACCACACACTTGAGAAATTACATTAGATGGAAACATGGAAAGTGGATTGGTTACTTGCAGGTTCCCTCACAAAAACTCTGTGTACTGTAGCAATTATGAGTGAAGATACAACACCAGCATGGAATTTGGCTCTCTGTGTTGTTGCTGCCATTTGTGTTGATGCTGCTGCCTTCAGTGAATTTTTGAGTGGAGGGTGGAGGGGAGTCACATGTTGATTTTTTACATGGTGAAATATTTATCTTCTTCCTTGCCTTTGTATCCTTCCACTGCTCTGATACTTCACTTTTCTTGGTGACTTGCTCACCACATCCCTTTTGCCTGTGTCATTCAACCCAAAAATAGCAAAAAAAATTAAGAAGAACTGCGATTCTCAGTCATCTATGGTCATTGATGTTGCATGAATTGAATATGTTGTAAATGAAATAATAATAATAAAAAAAATAGGATGCAGAATAGGTTGTGGAGTCGCCTATAAATTTTACTTGAAATATTTCAACCAGAAGTTTGTAAATGAAATCGATATCAACGATGTTGGCAAAATGGTCAAAATTTATAAAATTTCAGCCAAATTTGTTAGATTTTAGTTGATACAGGTTTTTTTTTAAAGCCTGTTTTTATAAATGGACGGACTTAGGCTTTTTACTTAAAACCCATATAGGACCAAAGCCCTTTCGGCACATTTATTTCTTAAAATAATATATACATATATCACAAAGTCATAACATGCCATTATTTTTATATTTTTAGTTTTTAATAGCACCCCCTAGTTCTTTATGCACTTTTAGTGGGGTTGTCTGCCGCTCTACTGTGTTAGTTTACTATAAGTTGGGCTTAAAACATAACCGATTTAATTTTAAAGTAGTAGACAGACGGATTATGAAAGCCATACTTATATTCTTGAAGAGCGAAAAAGCTTGCCAGAAGGAAGAAGAGAAGGGCTGCACTTATCTTGTTAAACTTAGCCATGGAATAAGAATATGGTGATGGCAAGACAAGTGTTTGCCAATCTAATTTATATATGTAGATTTCTTATGTTCACCAATTTCCAACATTGAAAGAAGAATTTTTTTTAATTAATGTTTAGATCTCCAAGTATCGATTTCCGATATTTATGGGATTTTTTTGAGTTAATTTTCAGATCTCTAGTTATTGATTTCCTCATGTTTATAGCTTTACAATATCCAAAGGAGGATTTTGTTAAGTCAATTTTTGAGTCTCTTCTTAATGATTTCCTATTTTGGTAGATTTCTATTAGAGTTGACCTTATCTTCTCCCTAATTTCAGGGATTAGATTGGATTTCAATTAATTGTAATTTATTTTATTTCCTCTTTTGTATATCACCATTTATTATTAATATAATGAAATCCTACTCTCTCAATGGATTGGAGAGAAGACAAAATCCGTCACTATACATAATTTAACATGGTATTGAGCCAGTAACATTTTTCCAGTGGCACTCCCGGCAGCATCTCTCGGTTTCCCATCTGCTCTTGCTCCGACATCTTGCAGTCGATTTTCCCACCGTCTTGCCCGTCTCTGCTTCACCGCATCCGGCTCGGTCTCTTTCTCTCATTGCCACTGCTCTGTTTTCCAGATCTGATTCGTTGCCGCTCTGCTAGGCTACCGATCTAGTCTCATTACAGCTCTGTCTGGCCGTTCGTTGCCGCTCTGCTCGGCAACTGATCTGTCCCTACCTCCACTTTCGCCGGAATTTTTTTTCGGGCTGGATTTCCGATTGGGTTCGTTCTCGTTGCCTGTTTGCTGCCTCCATCTTCTCCAGCCAGTTTCCGCCATCTGTAACAACGCCGCTGGCAGATTTGCGTCTGCCCTTCTTTCGCCCAGATCTGCCCAATCAGATCCCCACTTCGCACTACTACAACACAGCAGCTCTCAGACCCACATCCGGCCTTGCGCTGCCTCCACTGGCGCTTCCCATCCGCCACCCTGCCTTCCAGATCTGTCGTTCCCAACCCGCTAGGCACCAGCCGCAGCCTGCTCTGTAGCATTCTAGCCCTCACTGTGCTCCGTCACTCAGTCGGCTGATTTCCACTCGCCGTTGTTTTCTATGGCTGCCAAGGACGTTACCATACCTAATTCTTCGGGCAAGGCTGATGATGCCCCTGCTGATCCCTTCCCTATTCACCATTCGGATAGCCCCACCATGGTGCTGGTCTCGCCTCCATTATCAGGCGACAATTACGGCTCATGGTTGCGCCATCACAATGGCACTGCGTGCCAAGAACAAACTTGGTTTTGTGGATGGCTCCTTGATTGCCCCTACTACCCCGGCTGACCTTGTTAATTGGCAGCGTTGCAATGACCTCGTTTGTTCTTGGCTTCTCAACTCTGTTGCTCCTGACATTCGCAACAGTCTCATGTACTCGACCACTACCTGGGCCATTTGGTTGGATCTTTCTGAACGCTTCTCTCAGTCAAACGATCCGCAAATTTTTCAGTTGCAAGAATCTATGTACTTACTTCGATAAGAGGACTTATCTGTTTCTGCATATTACACTAAACTCAAGTCTATTTGAAATGAACTTGATTCCCTCATTATTATCCCACCTTGCACATGTGCCCATGGGCCCGCAGTTGTCGATCAACTTCAAAAGGCTCGCGCAATGAAATTTTTACAGGGTCTCTATCAGCGTTTTACAATTTTGCGGAGCCAGTTACTTCTTATGGAACCATTTCCTAATGTCACTAAAATTTATTCCTTACTCCGCCAAGAAGAGAAGCAACAGGACCTCAATTCCTCATCACCTTTATTGCCCGATGCCGCGACTCTTGCTGCTAGGCCTATGTCCCGTGGCAGCTTTTCTCAACGCAATGCTTCATCCAACCAACGGCCTCGCCCCCATTGCACTCATTGTGGTCGTGTTGGCCACACTCGTGATCGCTGCTATAAACTTGTTGGTTTTCCTCCTCGGACGACTGCCTCTCCCACACGTTCTGGCGATCATGCCTTGGTGTCTCAGCCCACTCATTCTGGCACTCCGTCCTCAGTGACTCCGCCAGCTTTTACTCAAGACCAGTATAATCAATTATTGGCCATGCTCTCTTCAGGTAGCACCAGTGCTCATCTTGCAGGTATTGCACTCACTGTTCCTTCCCACTCTGTTTGGATTATTGATACCAGTGCCACAAATCACATGTGTTCTACATTATCCCTTTTTTCATCCTACACACCTTGTTCTCACCCCTCTTCTGTCCAACTTCCTGATGGCTCTAACACCATTGTCACACACATTGGCACCATTCACCTCTCCCATTCTATTACACTTGAGCGTGTTTTATTCATTCCCTCTTTCAAATTCAATCTTCTCTCTGTTAGTAAGCTTACTACTTCCACTTCTTTTTCAGTGATTTTCTCTTCCTCTCATTGTCTTTTTCAGGACCCGTCAACGAGGAAGACAATTGGACAGGGTAAGGCTCATGAGGGACTCTACTATTTTCATGCAGCTTCTGCACTGGCGGTCCTTCATCCACCTCCCATTGATCTCTGGCATTTCTGCCTTGGACATTTGAATTTCCATAGTTTAAATAATTTAGTTAAGGATGTTCCTTTTATTACATGTTTGAAAAATAAATATTGTGATATTTGTCCTCAGGCAAAACATCGACGTTTTCCTTTTCCTTCTAGTTCCATTACTACTAATAGACCTTTTTCTTTAATACATTGTGATTTATGGGGTGCCTTTTCACAACCTTCTTTGCATGGTTGTCGTTATTTTTTAACTATTGTGGATGATTTCACCCGATGCACATGGCTTTATCTTATGCGTGTAAAATCTGAAACCCAGTCCATTTTAGCCTCTTTCTTTGCTATGGTTAGGACACAATTTCGCTCTCACATTCACTCCCTTTATTCGGGCATTGGCGGAGAACTCTTTCCCCTTATCCAACAAATCCGTTCGGATAATGGTACTGAGTTCCTTTCTTCCGCAATGTAGTCTTTCTTCTCTTCTCATGGGATCATTCATCAGCGTAGTTGCGTTGCTACTCCACAACAAAATGGCATCGTAGAGCGCAAACATCGCCACCTCCTTGAAGTTGCTCGTGCCCTTCGTTTCCAAACCAATCTTCTCTTACAATTTTGGGGTGAGTGTGTCCTCACTGCTGCCTATCTCATTAACAAAATGCCCACCCCTTTGTTATCAGGCAAATCACCACATGAAGTTATGTTTCACTCCAAACCTGATTATTCCCGCTTGTGTGTTTTTGGTAGTCTCTGTTTTCGTCACAATTCCCATATCACACATAAATTTGACCAAAGAGCCAAACCCGGCATCTTCGTTGGCTACCTTTATGCTCAAAAGGGTTACCGCGTCTATGACATCGCCTCCAAAACCATCTACATTTCTCGTGATGTCTCTTTTCATGAAGTTGTCTTCCCTTATCGTGATTTGCCTCCATCCACCTCACCACCATTTCCTGTTACCCCTCTTCCCATAGCTGATGACCCCTCCTTTGATTTTCCTCCGGCGTTGCCCCCTACCCCACCAGTTCCCATCCCCACCATCCCCGTTACACCAGCGTCTCCAGGTGCTACTCCACTTGATATCCCACCACCGGTTACCCGTCCCGACTGCATTCGCCGTCCTCCACCTCATCTTGCAGATTATCACTGCTCCACTACCTCTCATGAGCGTCCACTCTCTCCGTCTTCTTCCCAATTGACAGGTACACCTTACCCTCTTCATCATTATCTTTCTGACTCTCATCTCTCTGTTGCACATCGAGCTTTTCTTTCTACTATTTGTTCTACAGATGAGCCTCGCACCTTCTCCAAAACTATACAATCTTCACACTGGAAAGAAGCCATGTCCGCTGAAATTGCCGCCTTAGAGAAGAATAACACATGGACCCTTACTCCTCTTCCCGTTGGTAGGAAACCCATTGGCTGTAAATGGGTTTACAAAATCAAGTATCAGTCTGATGGTGCTATTGAACGCTATAAAGCCCGCTTAGTTGCCAAAGGCTTTACCCAGATTGAAGATCTTGATTTTCATGATACCTTTGCTCCTGTTGCCAAACTGGTGACGGTTCGTGCTCTATTATCTGTTGCTTCTGTTAAGCGATGGCTTCTTCATCAACTGGACGTCAACAATGCATTCTTGTAGGGGGACCTTGATGAGGAAGTGTATATGACTCTTCCACCTAGTTTTTCCAGACAGGGGGAGCATCGCGTTTGTAGCTTAAACAAATCCATTTATGGTTTGAAACAAGCGTCTCGACAGTGGTTTGCCAAGTTCTCTTCCACTCTTCTACAAGCAGGTTTTTTCCAATCAAAGTCTGATTATTCTTTGTTCACTCATCACAAAGGCAGCTCTTCCACATTTGTGTTGGTCTATGTTGATGACATTATCCTCACTGGTAATGATGCATCTGTCATTCAACGCCTCAAGCAATTTCTTGATAGCAAATTCTATCTTAAGGATTTGGGCCGTCTCAAATATTTCCTCGGCATTGAGGTCACTCGTTCTGGACAAGGTCTCTTCCTCTCTCAACGGAAATACCTTTTGGACATTCTCAAGGATACAGGTCTTACTGGAGGGCGTATTTCTGACTTTCCCATGGAACAACATTTACGCTTGTCACCTGATGATGGGACTCTACTCCCTGATCCTACTGCCTATCGCCGCCTCGTGGGCCGTTTTGTCTACCTCACAGTTACTTGGCCAGACATCAATTATCAGTGCATATTCTTAGTCAATTTATGCATTCTCCTCGGACTGCCCACTTGGACGCTGCTCATCGTGTTATTCGCTACTTGAGAGGTTCCGTCTCTAACGGGATCCTGTTATCTTCCTCTAGCAACCTTCACCTTCGTGGCTATTGTGATTCAGATTGGACTGGTTGTCCTGCTACTTGGAGATCCACCACTGGATATTGCACCTTCCTCGGTTCCAATATCATCTCTTGGAAAACTAAGAAGAAGACCACCATTTCTCGTTCTTCCGCTGAAGTCGAATATCGCGCGATGGCCACTTTGACTTGTGAACTTCAATGGTTGAAGTACCTACTTAATGATCTTGGCATTTCTCATTCATCTCCGATCACTTTATTTTGTGATAATCAAACTGCTCTTCACATCGCCAACAATCCCGATTTTCACGAACGGACAAAACATATTGAACTTGATTGTCATTTTGTACACGAAAAGCTTCAGGCTGGCCTTCTACTTCCTCGGCACATCCCTTCTTCTCATCAACTTGCGGATGTCTTCACTAAACCTTTGGGCAAGGACCCCTTTCATACTTGGATTCGCAAGTTGGGCGTTATTCCCATACACACTCCAACTTGAGGGGGAGTATTAGAGTTGACCTTATCTTCTCCTAATTTCAGGGATTAGATTGGATTTCAATTAATTGTAATTGATTGTAATTTATTTTATTTCCTCTTTTGTATATCACCATTTATTATTAATACAATGAAATCCTACTCTCTCAATGGATTGGAGAGAAGACAAAATCCATCACTATACGTAATTTAACAATTTCCAATATCAAAAAGTGTATCTTTGAAGTTATTTTTTGATTTTTTTTTTAATTAACGTGTGGGACATAGTAATTTTATTAGATACTGTAAAACTCAACTAGTAATATTTTTGAGGATTTTAACATTTGATATCATTTGGTTTGGAGGCCCCCCTCAACTCAACTATGCCTCATCACCCATCTCTTACTTAAATCTTTTTCTTCTCTTCATTATTTCCCTCCTGTATCGGCTTATGTATATTATATATTTTAGTAGATACTGTGCTACAAATATTGATTGGAATTCAAATTTTGGATTGATATTTGTCAGATGCTCATCCATATAATATGGGTATTTTGTGATATTTAAAAAAAATATCAGAAATATTAATTATATTAAAGTCAGGCCAAAATTCATTGTAAAAAAGTTGGGGCCAAAACTAATGCCAAAGCATAGTGTATGTCCAAAGAGGGATAGGAAATGGAACGAAAGAAGGGGAAAGCAGGTGTGCACGAGGTATTTGGAGCCTTTCAAAACACGGGGGCCGAAGGCAGCCGCCTGATTTGCCTTAGGGTTTAGTCGACCCTGTGCCCAGTGTCAAATTGAATATGGAGAGTAAATTTGTGTTCTCTCATCTGTGTTGAGAGACCGTATATCCTTTGTATTAATAGAAGAAAGGAGGTATACAGATAAGGAATGGAAGAGAAGATAAATACAAAGGTAATCACATGAAATCAAATCCCTCAATGTAGGGATAAGATAAACTCCAATACTGCCCCTCAAGTTGGAGCGTGTATGTGGATAACACCCAACTTGCGAATCAATGCATGAAAGGGGTCCTTGCCTAAATGTTTGGTAAAGAAGTCCGTAAGTTGAAGAAGGAATGTGCCGAAGAACTAAGAGTCTATACTGAAGCTTCTCTCTAACAAAATGACAATCAAGTTCAATATGTTTCGTCCGCTCATGAAAAAATGGATTATTGGCTATGTGCAGGGCAACTTGATTATCACAAAATAAAGTGATAGGAGAAGGATGAGGAATACCAAGATTGGTGAGTAGGTATTTCAACCATTGAAGTTCACAAGTCAAAGTTGCCATTGTGCGATATTCTGCTTTAGCGGAGGAACGAGAAATAGTATTCTGCTTCTTAGTCTTCCAAGAGATGATGTTGGAACCGAGGAAGGTACAGTAGCCAGTGGTGGACCGCCGAGTACTAGGACAACCAGCCCAATCTGAATCACAAAAAGCTTGTAGATGAAGGTTGCTTGAGGAAGACAAAAGGATCCCTTTATTGATGGAACCCTTCCAGTATCGAATAACACGAAGTGCAGCATCCAGATGGGCAGTCCAAGGAGAATGTATAAATTGACTGAGAATATGGACGACCTAATTGATGTCTAGACGTGTAACTGTAAGATAGATAAGACGGCCCACGAGGCGACGAAATGTGGTGGGATCAGCAAGCAGAGTGCCATCATCAGGAGACTGGCGTAACTGTTGTTCCATAGGAAAATCAGAAACATGTCCTCCAGTAAAACTAGTATCCTTCAAAATGTTCAAGAGGTATTTCCGTTGAGAGAGAAAAATCCCTTGTCGAGAACAGGCTACTTCAATGCCGAGAAAATATTTAAGACGACCCAAATTTTTTATATAGAAGTTGTTTTCAAGAAAATGCTTGAGGCGTTAAATAGCCGAGGCATCATTACCAGTGATGATGATATCATCAACATATACCAGAACAAATGTGCAGGAACTTCCTTTGTGATGATGAACAGTGAATAATCAAACTTTGATTGTGAAAAACTTGCTTGGAGAAGAGTAGAAGAGAACTTGGCAAACCATTGCCGAGAAGCTTGTTTCAAATCGTAAATGGATTTGTTCAATCGACAAACACGTTGTGAAATTCGTTACTAGAGTAATGCACGACCTAGGGGAGGTGAATAGGTCGGTTTTCAATTTTAATTCCCTTTTAAAAATTTTCAACCGAATTTTAATCTAAGTGTATGAATTATTTAATTAGATCCTTTTACTGTGAAATGAACAACTGTTTAATAAAAATGACCGATCAATATAAGTGTGTGTATGTGAAATAGTATTCAATCCAAGCAATCAATTCAAAGCATCAGCCACATATAGACACAGATATTTTATAATGGTTCGATTTCAACAAACCTACATCCACTGTTAGACTTCTCAATCTCTAGGGTCGTCCCAAATATACTATGTATGGGTCTCACGCTCAAATAGTACAGCCTAGTTTTTTATAGAGGTTCAACTCAATCGGTCTAATCCTCTACACCTATTTTTTAGAGTGGTTCAAACACACAGTTCTAGTCCACTTTACAATGTTTGAAATAAAGGGAAGAAGAAATACTTTCCTTGGGCCTTATCCGTTTTTCTTTTTAACGCTTTCTTCTTTACTTGATCTGTATGCTCCTTTCCATCAGATTAACTCCTTCAAAGTGATCATCGGCACAACAGTATAGGACTTGGGTATGACTGTTTTTAAGGTCCTATGTGAACACCTTCAACTTCATTAGTACTGGGGTATTGATTACCCAAACATATGAAAGAGCTGATGAAGAAGGTGTAAAGAGAAGGAGGCTAAAAGCTCTGGTCACACTGTTATAATTTTCCAAAATATTGTCTGTGTGAATCGGTGGTTATTTCATACAGCTTATTGTTAGTTATAAGATTGTCTGAAGTTTTGTAGCCAGTCACGCCCACGAGGCCTCGAGGATTCCAATGAGGCCTCGTGGCGGTAAAAATGAAAAGACAGCTCAGATATGCATAAGTTATTCTGTCTTTCAAACAACAAATATCCAGCCAACTAAGATGCCACCGTGCATGATTGACAGTGAATTTATCTCAGTCATCAATCAAGGATGAGATTGATTATTTATATTATCTTATACCTCATGGAGGAGCATTTCCATTCTTGTCACATAAGGCCAGCTCCCCAACGGTTATTAATTCAAAATATGTGAGGTGGCAGTATGAGTTTCAACATTAGGATATATTTTATTACCATAATAAACTCCCAATTAAAGGAATACAGATTTAACTTCCTAAATCTTTAGGAAACTCAGTCAGCAAGACAAAAGGTAAGCTGAGTTACAGTTGTCCACAATACAACTCAGCACAAGACTGGCTACGAGGCCTCGACAGACTGCACGAGGCATCGAGGCTTAAAGTCACTTATTATCTTATTTTCCAGTTTATAAGCATTTGACTTCTAATGTATTTGACTTAGCCTAAGGTCTCCTACGGTTTACTTACATGTGTGCCAATAACGTGTTCGGTGTAGATTCTTCAATTTCATATAGATCTTCTTATACATCTAAGGCAAGTCCAACTGAGTTACGTAATTGACAATAAGGGTCACTGAACGAACCGGGGCACTTACACGTTACTCCCCCTTCCGTGAAAATCCAGGTGGGAGGATCATGTATACTTCTTCATTAAGGTCAACTTGCAAGACAGCATTGTTGACGTCAAGCTGATGAAGTGGTCATTGCTTAATAAAAGCAATAGACAAAAGGGCACGAACTGTGACCAATTTAGCAACAGGACAAAGGTTTCATGATAATCGAGTCCTTCAATCTGAATGAAGCCTTTAGTAACCAAGCGGGCTTTATAGCGTTCAATGGTACCATCAGACCGATACTTGATTTTGTAGACCTATTTACAACCAATGAGTTTCTTACCGACTGACAGAGAAGTAAGGCTCCAAGTGTTATTTTTCTCTAAGGCTACAATTTCTGTGGCCATGGCCTCCTTCCAGTGTGGTGATAGAAACTTGGGAGAAGGTATGAGGCTCATCTGTGGAACAAATAGTAGAAAGAAAAGCTCGATGTGCAACAGAGAGATTAGAGTTAGAAATATAATGGTGGAGAGGATAAGGAGTACCTGTCAATGTGGAGGCAGACGAAGAGAGAGGACGCTCATGAGAAGCAGTGGAGCATTGATAATCTGCAAGATGAGGAGGTTGGCGGCCAATGCGAGAGGGGCATGCAACTGGTGGTGTGGGATTAAGTGGAGCAACATGAGGAGACTCTGTGTGAAGAGGAACACCTAGGGTGATGGAAGGGGTGCAATGCGTAATAGTAGGAGCATCAGAAAAGGGCGAAGGGAAGTAAAAAATGGGAGCATCGGGGATGGCAAGGGGAACAACAGGGGGTGGTGGTGTGGAAAGAGAGGCAAATCATGTTAAGGGAAGATACCCTCATAAAAGGATACATCGCAAGAAGTGTATATGGTCTTGGATGCTATGTCAAAGACACGGTAACCTTTTTAGCATAAGGATACCCAACGAAAATGCCCGATTTTGCGCTTTGGTCAAACTTATGTTTAATATTGTGATTGTGACCGAAACAAAGACTTCCAAAAATGCGTAATTGAGAATAATTTGGTTTGAAGTTAAACATAACTTCATGGGGTAATTTGCCTGAGAGGAGAGGGGTGGGCATTTTGTTGATAAGATAGGACGCAGTGATGACACATTCTCTCCAAAATTGTAATGGAAGATTGGCTTGGAAACGAAGTGCACAAGCGACTTCAAGAAGGTGGCGATGCTTGCGCTCAACGACGCCATTTTGTTGGGGAGTGGCAACACAACTGTGTTGATGAACGACCCCATGAGTGGTGAAAAAAAGACTGCATTGCATTGGAAAGGAATTCGGTTCCATTATCGGTACAACTTGTTGGATGAGAGGAAAAAGTTCACCACCAGTGCCTGAATAAAGAGAGTGAATGTGAAATTGAAATTGAGTCTTAACCATGGCAAAGAATGATGCTAAAATGGATTGTGTTTCAGATTTTACACGCATAAGATAAATCCATGTACAACGAGTGAAATCATCCACAATAGTTAAAAAATAACGGCATCCATTCAAAGAAGGTTGGGAAAAAGGACCCCATAAATCACAATGTATTAAAGCAAACGGCCTAACAGTAGTAATGGAACTAGAAAATAATGGCAGACGGTGGTGTTTAGCGAGGGCAAACAACACAATTTTTATTTTTCGAACATGTAATAAAGAAACATCCTTTGTTAAATTATGGAGACTATGATAATTCAAATGCCCGAGCCGGAAATGCCAAAGATCAATAGGAGGGGGATAAAGGACGGCCAATGTAGTAGCGGCATGGAAATAATAGAGCCCCTTATGAGCGTCACCCTGTCCAATCGTCTTCCTCGTTGACGGGTCCTGAAAAATGCAACGAGTAGAAGAAAAAATCACCGAGCAAGAAGTTGAAGTGGCAAGATGATGAACAGATAGAAGATTGAATTTGAAAGAGGGAATAAATAAAACATGCTCAAGTGTAATGGAAGGTGAGAGATGAACGGTGCCAATGTGTGTGACGATAGCGTTGGAGCCATCAGGTAATTGGACAGAAGAGGGGTGAGAATAAGCTGTGTATGATAAAAAAAGAGATAATGTAGAACATATGTGATTGGTGGCACCGGTGTCGACAATCCAAACGGAGTGTGAAGGAACAGTGAGAGCAATACCTGCAAGGTGAGCACTAGAACTGTTGCTACCTGAAGAGAGCATATGTAACGACCCGACCAGATTTTTCGGGGTCTTTGAGAGTTTTGTGGATCTTCTAGTTGTTGTTGGTGTTTTCGTGACAGTGGAGACTGTAGGCTCAGTGGTGGGCCCACTTGCCCGGTTTTGAGCTCGGAGGCTCAAGGGGCATTTTGGTAATTTTGGTTTATTATTTATTTATTCATGCAAAAATATTGGAAAATCACACTTTGAGTATTATCTTAAAAATTATTTTATAAATATTGTGTCTTTTAAAAAAAAAAAAAGCTCAAAACCTAAACCCTAGCTCTCTCATATATAAACTCTCTTTCTCTCTTTCTTCCCCTCTTCTCTTCTCTTCTTCCCTCTCCTTCCTTAACCCTAAAACCCAACCCTTGCCTCCGCCACCGCCCTTCCCCAATGCGCCTCTCTCTCGGCCTTCTTCCACCCTCTCTTCTTCCTCTTCTCCTTTTCCTCTCTTTTCTCTCCCCCTTCCTTTGCTTTCGGCCGCCGCCCTCTCTCCCTCTCTCTCTCTCTCTCTTCCCTTTTACA
The DNA here is from genome assembly GCA_022113865.1 of Chimonanthus praecox. Classification (NCBI taxonomy): domain Eukaryota; kingdom Viridiplantae; phylum Streptophyta; class Magnoliopsida; order Laurales; family Calycanthaceae; genus Chimonanthus; species Chimonanthus praecox. The sequence continues at coordinate 30,224,157 of CM039086.1, forward strand.
AAACCCTAATCCATCGCCGCCGCCACTCCACCTCTTCCTCGGTTTTCCTCCTCCCTTCTTCTTTTCCCCCTTTCAAAACTAAAACCCTAATCTCCTAACCCTAAACCCGCCGCCGCCACCTTTCCATCCTCTCCTCCTTGGTCGCCGCCTTCTCCCCCTTTGTTGGACCCGAGCGTTTTCTCTCCCTTATTCTTCTTTCCTTTTTTTTTTTTTTTGTTTTGTTGAGCTGCTGAGTCGACTAGTAGTGAGTTGACACAATGAGTTCGGTATTGTGCCCTTGCAACCCAGTCCTGGCCCAACGGGTCCAACTCGAACCCAGCGGCCTGCTCGGCCCAGTTTGTGTAAGCCCAGCTCAATAGATCCAGTCCAACCCGACTAGAGTCTCGGCCCAGCAACCCAGTCCGGCCTAGTAGCTCGGCTCGGCCCATTTTAGGCCCGGCCCAGGTCCATTTTATGGGTCGTTTTGGGATCACTTTTGGAGTGTTTCTAGTTCGCTCTGCATCCTCTCCAAATCGTATTTCAACTCTTCCAGCCCGTTTGTTGGCTCGTTCGCAAGAGCGTTTCTAGCCCGCTTCCAACCAGATTTGTGGGATCGCCCCAGTTTTGTGGACATCCTAGTTTTGTGCACCTGTCCCAGTTCCTCAAGCCCGGTAACCCGTGCATCGCATCCTTCAACCTACTTTCATCGCTTGGGCTTCGACAATGCACATGGTGAGGGAACTTATCACTGCTTTAAGATGCATTCGCATTCTTAACCTATAAACTCAGACATTGAGTGATCTGAATGAGATCTTTCGTTTATTAAGCCACTCGGTAAGGGAACCATTGAAATGAACATGTGGCAAGGGATCCGTTCGGGTTCACCCAAGTCAAATTAATGTAAAATTCTGATTGAATGATGGTTATTAATGCTTGAAAGTTATTGAAGATATGTTTGTGTTTAATCATAATACATATATGATATTACGATGAATGAGACGAGTGTAGATGGATGTTGAACACAATAGTTGGAAGATTTTGTGATGCCTTACGTGTTTACGCATAATATGTATATGTAATTTCATGTTAGATATAGAAGTATGAGTCTAAGCACTACTATGTGTCGTTAGTCGCATGATGGGGCATGTTGTTGATATTGACGTCATGTCAGAACATTTTTTGTGTTGTCATACATGATCATGATACCATGTGCATGCATGAGAGGTTTGATTTATGTGTATACATTCATGATGATGAGATGAGTTTGGTGGTTGGTAGGGCTTTCCCGTTACACTCCGGCGGTCGAGACCCCATAGGGGATGTGGGTCTCCCCGTTGTGTTCCTGTGGTCGAGGTGCCTACCCTAGAGTTTGGTTCCCTCGGGCGTGGTCGAGGTGGTTTCCGACACGACTCGTGTGGGTGAGGCAGTTGTGTATTCTTTAGTCTCCCGTTGATACTGGTAGAGAGACCGGGGTTCATTGGAGGACCTGATGTGGACTTTGGAAATGATTTCTTAGATTTGGTTAATGGAATATCGGTTAATAGAGTGGTTGAGTATCGTAGGTATGGATGTTTTATTCACTTGTGATATTTACTACCCCTTTTATATATGATTTATAACTACCTTGTTAATATGTGATATGTTCTCTTGCTGGGCTGTTTTGCTCACCCCTTACCTTTTAGGTACTCCAACCGCGGAGGGGCCAGGCGGGCCCCTTGAGCAAATATTAGGAGAGGAGTGGTAGATAATAGAAATTTTGCTCATGCTATGTTTGATGTTTGAGAACCTCAGTTACATAGATTCAACCACATGTATGTTTGGATGACTATATAACATGTTGATTAGTTTACATTTGTGGTTCGTTGTGTTTATTCTAGTTCTGAACTTGTGGGCTGTTGGACGGGAAGTAGTTACCCCGTTTCAAAAATTTGTTATTTTGTACCCGATATCTGTCTTTTGTAACTTCTGAGGTTTTTTTTTTGAGATAACGCGCCCGTAACGGGACGGGGCGTTACAGCATGGCCAATAACTGATTGTACTGGTTTGGAGTGAAAGGCGGCGGGTTCACTGTAGATTGAGTCATCAAGGCATTGTCGCCCGAACGTGATGGAGAGGCAGGTTGCCGAGGAGGATAGCCAACAAGTTTGTAGCAGCGGTCACGAGAGTGGCCATCACAACCACAATGATTACAATGTGGACGAATCCGGTGGTTGGATGAAGCACCACGTTGAGAAGAATTACCACGGTTGGATGAAGCACCACGCTGAAAAGAGTTGCCATGGGACATGGGTTTGGCAATGAGGGCCGCAGCATCGGGAAGAGTTGGTGTGGAGGAATTAATTTCTTGCTTCTCCTCTTGGCGGATTAAGGAATATATCTTAGTGACACTGGGAAGTGGTTCCATAAGAAAGATTTGACTCCTTAGCATCGCAAAACAATCATGGAGGCCCTGTAAGAATTTTATAGCCCTATCTTTCTAAATTTGAGTAGTAACCATTGGCACATGATTACAAGTGCATGGTGGGAGAACAATAAGGGAATCAAGTTCATTCCACAGACTCTTGAGTTTAGAATAATATGCAGAAACGGACAAGCCCTCTTGTCGAAGGGTGTACATAGCTCGTGCAATTGATAGATCTGCGGATCGTTGGATTGAGAGAAGCGTTCTTTGAGATCCAACCAAATGTCTCTGGCAGTTGTGGAATATAGGATACTGATGCGAATGTCAGGAGCAACGGAATTAAGCAGTCATGAACTAACAAGATCATTGCAACGGTTCCATTTAATAAGATCAGCAGGCGTAGTTGGTGCAGGCAAGGTGCCATCAACAAAAGTAAGTTTGTTCTTGGCATGTAAAACCATGGTGATTGCGCGCAACCAGGACCCGTAATTATAGCTCGATAAGAGAAGGGACACCAGCACCATTGTGGGACTGTCCGAATGATGATACAAAGGTAATCACATGAAATCAAATCCCTCAATGTAGGGATAAGATAAACTCCAATGCCCAGGTTCAGACTATTTGATTGATTCTGCCGATAATAATATTGTTGTTGCTGTCATATAATACTGAAAATTTAAGACATAATTGATATTTTGGAAATTGAAGCAAGCGAGTGAAGAAAATTGCAAAATAAGATAGAAACAGATAACTTGAATCTTATTCATTTATTCCACTGATACGATACGATAACGATACAATCAATAATAGATTTGCATAGAGAAAGAAAGAGAATCTAATGTCGATTGTAAGGAGTAGGAGTAGCAGTAGAAGGTGGATTTGGGCAGATGTTTATACAATCTTTCTTATTGATATGGCAAATGTTCTTTAGGATACAACACCAGCAGCGAAAGACGTCAGGGTCGTGTGGATTGGTGACTGCTTCAATGGAATTATTATTATTAAGTTTACACCATCCCTTAATACACGGTACAATATGAATCTTCTTCCCTCTCATTGTCTCCTCCCTCACATCTGATACTTCATTTTCTTTGTCCGTCACATCTCTGCTGCCTGCACCATTCAACCCAAATTTTTTCAAGGAAAAATTACTAAATATATGAAAAAGTTAAAAATTATATTGCAATCTAAAAGGATTGACTTGACGGTCAAGACGCGAGGTCTTGAGTTCGATTCACGTTCAATTTCTCCAGACCACTCTCCAAAATTTTAAAAACTCTCATATTTTAAAAAGGGCCCTTGAAGAAATTCAAAGAATTTTCATTTAGTTCCATCCTTATTCACAGGTCTGGTATGATTTACCTTAGCTTGGGTTTTTAACAAAACTTACATTCTCGAAGAGAGACGAAACTTGCAACGAGAAAGAAGAGGAGGACTAATCTTGTGAAGCTGAACTTAGCCATGAATCAAAGTGCTGTGGTGGGAAAGAGAAGTGTTTGTCTTCCCAAATTAGTATCTATAAATTTCTTTTTATATAATTCCAATATCTCAGAGAGGATTCTTTTAAGGCAAATTTTAGATCTCTCTGTGTAAAAATGTATTGAAATTGGCAAATGTTGTTGAAGCAAACAGATAAGGAAATCTATTTCTACTTACAATTAGATATGGGATGAAATCTAAATTGATTTTCATCCGAAGTAATCATGCATGCATATACAGCTCAAGCTGAGTAAGGGGACAATAATGTCTGCATGTATATACAGCTCATCTGAGTAAGGGGACAATAATCCATGCATGTTAGGCTTATCTTTTATTTTGAATTACCTTTTTTTTTTTTGAATTTACGTGTGAGAAATCGCAAGATACCCAGCGTCAAACTCCCACAGGTGAGTCCACTACTCCTAGGACACACCAAGATTAGGCCATGAAGACTCGAACCCACAACCTCCCGCTTCCTGAGACGGGAGGCAACCAGTTGATCTACACCTGAAACACTCTTGATGAGATTTCCAATGAAATAGTGATCATGGATTTTAAATAAATGGTGCATTTGATAGATGCTTTTATAAATATTTTAAAGTATATAAATATAAGTTATTCGTTTTTAAATTTTAAGATCAATGGATAAAATGATTATATAGGAGTAAAAAATCATTTACCTTGTATTGATATAGTTAGCTTTTCATATACATCGCTTCTTAAATCTTTGATTTGATATAATGCATCTAGAATTTAGAACTATTTAAAAACTCAAAAAAAAAAAAAAAATTTGAATAAGTCGTATGTTGACTCTATTACATATAATTTTAAGTCAAATAAGTTAAAGTAAAGTCTTAAAACCTGTCTAGATTCCTAATAAATAATTTTTTTAGCATAGATTTGAGATAATGAGGTAGCCTCACAGATAGCTGGGATTTAGCCGCGTCACTACATTCGACGATCTCTTGGACACATGAAAAGTTACCGACCTTAAGAACTTCAAGAGAAGTAAAGATGTTTTTGTTTATGAACTTTCTTTTTGAGCCATCTATCACATGCAACATGAGTTCTTTTCTACAGTCGCGAGTTTTAGAATTTACAAATTCTCTCTCTCTCTCTCGTTTAGATGTGCTCTACAGTAGTGGACTCATTCATAAAGATTTTATGTTCGGTGTCCCATAATTTTTCATACGTGAAGTAAAAAAAAAAAAATTTAATTTTCTAATATACTCATCTTTAATATCAAGTGGAACTTAAATCGAAAATTTTAAGATTGGGCTTTACCCTCTGCTTTCACGTCATCTTATCTACGAAATTATATGTGCACAAGCCCAATTCAGCAGATGAAAATATCTGTACTCCTGTACATGATAATATGCCACTAAAACGAAGACAAATGTGTGTACATAATCTGATCATTTAGAGGAAAATAATTTGAACACTTTTATATATATAAGTATTGAATTTTTATATCAAGTGGACTTAAAACTGAAAATTTTAGATGTTTGACATGGGCTTCACTGTGGGCTTTCATTTGATCTTATCCAAGAAATTATAGAGCTCATGAAAATGGCTGTAAACGACGAACGTGTCAACTTTTGAAAACTCACTTCCCACAAATAACGAATCATGTCTACCTTTTCTGGTGTCTTTGAGCAGATGAGTATGCCACCCATTAGATTCAGACTCGAATCAATTGTCTTTTTTCAATCATGGGCTCATGGCATGTTGGATGTTGAGCCAATTTCCATAAAGTATGAAATATCTATTTTTTTTTCTTTTTATACATGTAGATTTAATCAATTTAAGTTTATAGTTATAATTTTTTTTAATTTACATATGAGAAATTGCAGGATACTTAGTATAAAATCTTCACATGTGAGTTCATTATCCCTAAGGAACCCATGTAGATAACTATAAATATTTTGGATTTATGTTAGTAGTTTTTAATTGTATACCAGTGAAGTTGTGACGTGTCTGCCTATTCTAAATTTTAGCCAATATTTCACTTATATAGCTATTTCAGTTAAAATTATATTTTCAAAATTGATCTATGATTTTAAAAATATAAGTAAATTCTTTATTGAAACTTAACTGAATTTTTTATTGAAATCTGAAAAAATATCAGTTGATAGTCTGATACAGTTTTTTTAAAAACAAAATCATCAATACTTTTTATATTTATGTTTTGGCCTATATCAAAATAAAAAATTCAATCAAAATTTTAAATTTCGACTTTCGAGTATCAAATGGATTTCATGGAATGCTTCTTAGCAACTGGATGTGCTTCAGGAGAATGATAATTTTAATATCTTAAATATTATATTTTAATTTCTTATGGCCATAACTGATCATCTGTGATATTAGAGTTGTTGTTTTTACTTTTATTTATTGGGCTTCACTCTCTATATCTATACAAGGAGAAGTGATAGAAAAATGTTATTTCAATCTGAATTTCTTCTCCTAAAAAAATAAACATCACACACAAAAAAAGTGTAGGACATTCTACTTTTAATTTTTTCAGTCTCTTATTTTCAAAAATAATATATAAATGAATGAAAATGTGATTTTTCAAGGTAAATGACAAATAACTTTTAAATAATTGGTCATAAAAAATGGGCCAATCCATGTCATTGGCACCTCAATGGGTCAATTGAGTTTTTTAAGTTGGGACCGTGGTGGGGTTCATTCTTGTTATTTAATGGAAATGAGAGGTTTTGTCACGCCCCGACCCGATAGGTGGGCCCAGAACGCGACTGATTTTTTTTTTTTTTTTTTTGAAAGATAAGTAAACTAAACCACAAGCATTCTTATTAGGCCGGATCAACAGTTAAGCCCAGCGGTTACACATTAGTCTGTCAAGTGAACTCAAACATGTACTATATGCCTGCCTTAGAGACAAAGCAATATCAACACAGTGCATAATCAAAATCAACCATCATTGATTATTACAAATCAAACATTGTCTCAACCATTACAAAGGCAACATAGCCTAGTACATCAAATAAACGTAAATTAAGTACCACATCCGGCACTTAATAAAAGATAACGGTTCCAAGAACCAACAGGAAAAGATCAGGGCATTCCCCTCCGGGGGAATCCCAAAGCACTGCTTCAGCTTATCCAACCTAAGCCTGATAAAGAGGGTCCTCCTCCTCGGGTTCATTGCCTGAAAGGTGAGTGGTGTGAGCTAACTAGCCCAGTGAAGGATAATTAACAATGCACATTAAGTAAATAGTAAAACAGGTTAGCAACAGTTCAATATCACATGCTTGATAACAGTAAGCATAATCTCAAATAAGATAATAACATCATCAAACTATCAATCACTGTCATTATCTACCGTAACGCCTGCCGACTACACTGAGACCAGTATTAAGTCCCGACACGGTCAAAATACATCCTTTTCAAGTACATCTCCGGCTCTTAAACTTAGCCGATACTGACACCCTCAAGTCAGCAACTGACGACAACATGGTCCGCCCATGGTCCAGTAGACATAAACCATCTCTCATATGGCCGATATTGGTTCAATAGCCCAGGTACGTGGAAGCAGTCTTACATACACATACGATCAACATCGTAATACCATAATCATCACAGCACTCTTACCATAGTGCACCATGTATAGGCACATGAGTGGGTTCATCAAAATCGAAACCACTCATTGCTCAATATAACACCTGTTTACAAAATCTGCAGAGTTAAGTTCCCTCACCGTGATCGTGTGGTTTCGCGGTCTCTGTTCAAACAACATACAAGTGCTCAATCAATATACATAACAATTACATACACATACATAGTATTTGGAAATCACACGTTTTCCCACAAAATATCCAGGGTTAATGGAAATGAGTCTCCTACTTGGTTTCTATCATTTTTAGATCATCCACAAGATAATAATATAATAAACATAAGGGGCTCAGTCCAAACTCATATTGTCTTCTGGGCATTGACCAGATTGACTTATTGAGTGAGGTTTACATCCTCGGGTCACTTCTCGGTTGTCTTCTGGACATGGACCAGAGCTGACATTTTGAGTAGGCCTCGAGGTCACTCAGTACCCGATTATAGTGTCGGCCTGAAAGTGAATCACCCAGTTCCCGACTAGTGTCGGACTGAAAGCGTATACAATAGTATTTACACTATAAATAATACGAGGAAAAATGGGTTAGTACAATTTTAATTAATAGGTAGGGTATAAATCATGACAAATAATCAAACACATTAAATAATCATCAACATTAGACAAAAAATAATATTCCAACAATATTTTATCATTTTCAAAATGGGTCCCTCGGAACATCACCTCGGAACAAGGGTACAGTGGCTTCGGATTGTCCGAACCACTCTAAACTGAGTTACTGGCCTCGGATCTTGACGTCTGACTTCGGATCGTCCGAAGACTGGGTCTCGGACCGTTCGAAGTCCATCCGAAACGAAACAATCAGAAAACAGAAGTCTCGGTGGGTCTATAAGGCTCGGAACGTCCGAAGACAGGGTCTCGGACCTTCCGAAAAGGTTCGGACCTTCCAGGCTGGCTTGGTCCTTCCGAGCTGGCTCGATCCTTCCGAAAGGGGTCTGGCTCGCCTCGGGCGGACTGGGCTTCGGGTTGAAGCTCGGAACGTCCGAGGGTCACTGCTCGGACCGTCCGAAGAACCACTCTCGGACCTTCCGAGAGTCGTCGTCTCCAACTGTCTGCAACAGCAGACAGTCACGGCAAAAAAAAATGGTGAAATGCGATTCTAGAAAGGGAGGGCTTCCCGGATTCGGTTTTCACATCCGTCTGGTCTGATGGAGTCCTCTTTCCACAGGGATTGGTTTGGAGCTCAGAAGCTCAAAGGGCCAACCGATTTTAAGGTCAAATCTTCACGGGTACATGAAACCCATGGTTTTCCTTAAAACTTAAAACTGGTTTTTCTCACTCCATACTAATCCAAAATCAGTTTTGTTTGATTCAAAACTGGTTAGAATTTCAAAAGGAATACATTGGATACCTCGGTTTCGATTTTTGGTTTGTAAATCTGATTTTTGAAAAATCTTCCACTTAAGCTTCGGTTTGCAAAAACAGGCAACGGCAGGGGGGTTTTCGGCCGGATTTTACAGCGAGGGATAAGAGAAGAACTGCTGGGAGTTGAAACAGACGAAGGGGGCCTGAATTTATAGGCTTCTTGGCCTGGAAATCGGCCGGAACGATGGGACGGGACGGTGGAAGGAAATCATCACCGCCGGAAAATGGGCCGAGCGGCCAGTGCACGCTGCGTGGGGTGTGCAGGCTGCTCTACCTTTGCAGATCAGTCCCTCAGGTATTTTCAAATTGCAGAAAGGTCCTGCTTTTCATAAAAACCGATTTTTAAACTAAAAGGGATAAATTGAAAACTTAAAAATCAGATCCAACCTTACAGATGGATTAGATTTTGAAAACCTTGGTCACCATAAAAATTTCAGATTTTATCTCTTACTAAAAACCTTTGATTTAAACAAAAATCACATTTTACCCGTAATTACTTAATTAAACAAATGTAAAAATAACTAATTTGTAAATCTCATTTTCAAGTGAAATGAAATATCTAGATTATTCTTAAAATGGTATAACACCAGATACCGTTTTCAAAATTTATTTCCCTTCCGAAATTATTTAAAATAATTAAAACTTCCTTTCGAAGTTCCGACGGGCAATATTTAAATATCATTTTCTGAAAATCAAATCATTTTAAAATAATAAATGCAAATCCTTCATTAAAGAGGATATTTTCAATAATAATCACCAAATCACACAATCTACAGAAATATGCACAACAAGTAGTAAATTACCAAAATACCCCTCCAGCTGAACGGGCTAGATCTCTGAGCTCACGAGTTCGGATTGGGTCTCGCTTGGGCTTTCTTCAAAACCCTGACTGAAAACCTTGAGATCAAAAGGTTAAACACGATTAACGAGGTAAAACACGTCTAATCTGGGGTAGGGTATTATAGGTTTGCATCTAACCGTCTTGAATTACTATATTTTCTTCTTTTGATGTATTTATGGTTAAAATTATAAAATTATATCATTTGAATGAGACTCTACATCAAGCTCATTTAATCATAAAGTTAATCGTGCAAATACATTCTTAAGGAAGGGACAATATAAATGCAATAGTTTTATTGGCCCAAATTTAAATAGCTTGATGGGCAAGTCAACTGAAACAATATGTGCTACATGGTAGGCCCCAAATGGATTATATTATCATAAAGGTTATCTAACGGTAAGAAATGAGATGCGTTTGAATGGGAGGTAAATTTTGGAGTGGTTATGAAAACCCATTCCTTGAAAGGAGTCCTTAATTACCTGGGTACGGCGGATAACGCCCCATTATCCCCGTTACCCCCCTTCAAATGCAGTCAAGTGTCATTAAATGATTATAGTTTTAATTAATAATTGAAAATTTATTTTATCTGTTAACTTAGAATTAAAAATAAATTGGTAAAAACCCATTTTGAATACATCGGTCATGTCTGGCCTAACTCGAGAAGTTTCAAATAGATTTCCATCTTTTGTACTTAAAAAAAAAAAAAAAACATATCGGTTGTCATATTTGTATAAGACCGGACACGACTCTTAACACATTTAGTTAGAGAGTACATAGTGAAAGCATTAGAAAAAGAAACAAATCACTGAAAATTTAGAGAGAATAGAAAAAAATGACTTTTTAAATTATAAAGTGATTGTTAGTAATATAACTAATTTAAAAAAACTTCAAATAGATAGAATACTATTTTTTTTAAATAACAATTATGAAATGGGAGCACTTACACACATCCAGAAATTCTGCTTCTATACACTCGAAATCAAATTTTCAGGTGAAATTACAATTTTACCCCGAATTTTCAATCATTCGAATGAATGCCCAGTTCATTTTGACATTCATTCAAATGAATGCCCAGTTCATTTTGGCATTCATTCCCTAGAGTGTGCGAAAAATATATTTACGAGTGTCAAAAGACCTTAAAATGCTAAAATGAACTGAGCATTCATTCGAATAATTAAAAATTCGGAGGTAAAATTGTAATTTCATCTGAAAATTTAATTTTAAATGTGTAGAGACAAAATTTCTAAATGTGTGTAAGTGCTCCCTCATTAAATACTTATATTTGTTACAGTCAATTCAAATGTGAGAATACATCAAATTAGCATTGTAAAAAGCGTGAGTAGGGCCACATTCAAGTGTAAAAAATGCCCACGTGTTCTATTGTTTTCCCCTATTTTAATAGCCTCAATGAGGCCATGATCAGCCACCCGACCATCCATTATCAAGTGGGTCCCATTTATGGTTCATATCAAATTTTTTATAATTTTCAACTATCGATCAAGTTTTAATTATAATTAAGTTCCTTTAATTTGGTCTTATGATTGTATTGTTGAACAGTCACATACTCACAGTTCGACTACCTTCCAAAATATTGAACAAATTGACGTCTGCAAATTTGATTAGTCTAATTTGGATTGTTTGTTATTCTAAAAAGTACAACCAGTTGGTCTTGTCTAATGATTTTTTTTTTTGGCTGTAGGTTCATTCATGCATAGATTCACATGGTTTGAGTGAGGGAGATCATGTAAAAGAATTTCTTTAATTGTTAAATTTTAAAAAATTAGTCTATGATTAAGAAATCACAACCCATTTTAATGGACAAAATTTGTTAGAAGACCCAGGACAAAATGAAATTTCGATTTTACTCCTTTCAGTATATCATTCATTAAGTATTGGTGTACCGTTTTCAAAACGGCATGTTATAGATACACTGATATTTAATGACTGGTATACCAGTAAAATTAAAATGGGAATTTCATTTCATCCTATATCTCCTGAAAAATTTTACATGTATTAAAATGATTGAACTTAAGAAATAGGAGTATACATTAAAACATTAGGTACTTCTGACAATAAAAAACATCAAGTTCATGTGCAATATATCATTGTCACACAAGTTAATATTTTATAATCGAATTTATAAATAGGGATGGCATAAGGCCTACATGTCACCTAATTTATGATAAAATTAAGTTATTAAAATTATAATTTTTTTCTCATCTGAATTTAGGTTTACACTCTTGGATCGACCATAATAGATAAAAATCAAACGATTTATTAATTATAGACTAGGATGACTCAATGGGTCCAAATTCTGTTTTATTCAATAGTTTATTTTTAATTTAATGGATTTTGTTTTTGATAGTTAGATAGTCTCTAAATTATCTATTAATTTCTCATTATTTTTAACCCATGATATGAGCCATTTGACTATAAGAATGCAACGGCCTCATTTTATTTAGTTATCAAAGTTTTTAAAATTATTTTTATACAATTGTAGTTGTCACCAATCACTAATTTAAATTCCTTTCTCAAAAAGCAATCAAGGCTAATATCAGAATTTAGGAACTGGGTTAAGTAGGTGTGAAACTTGGGTTGGGTTTTGGCCCGACCCGACTGACCCGATCCGAAAATAGTGTGGGCTGGGTTATAAAAATTGTAAACTTTGGTCAGGTTGGGTTAGGAAAAAAAAAAACCGACTGAAATTTGGGTCGGATTGGGCTGAAGAATTTAAATTTCAACCCGACCCGACCAGAAAAAACCCTATCCGGAAAAACCCGACCCGAATTCATAACTTAAATAAAATCCTACGCCCCTTCCACTTCCGTTTCCCCTCTTCCGCTTCCTCTTCCTCTTCCCCTCTTCCTATCTTTTGAAAATTGGGCTAACTCGAGCTAAGTCGAGTCGGGTCAGGTCAATTCTCGGGTTGAGAGTATTAGCAATTTGGGTCGGGTTGGCTTGACATATTCGGGTTTGCAATTCGGGTTGGGTCGGGTTCAAAATTTTTGACATGGGTTAGAGCTGGGTTTGTCAAAACCCGACCCGTCCGACCCGAGTTTCAGCCCTAAGGTTAAGAAATGTAACTTGAGATTCAATAATCGTTTTTCTTACTGGTTGAATATGTAACAACCTAACATTGATTAGGCAAGTTTTAGCTTAATAATTATTGTTTAACCGGTTAATCTCGGAGATTACGGTTTTCAAGTTTGGCCTAATCTGAGCTCGTGAGCTCAGTAATCCAGCTCGTCCAGCTGGAGGGGCATTTTGGTAATTTACCACTTATTGTGTTTATTTTATAAATTAAGTTGTTATGTGAATATTATTGATTAATAATCTCCTTAATAAAGGATTTGCATTTCTGATTTTAAAATGAATTTATTTCCAGAAAATAGTATTTAAAATCCGCCCGTCAAAACCCCGAAGGGAGTATTATTTATTTTAAAAAGGTTTTTGAATGAAATAAATCTTGAAACAAATGTTTTGTGTTAGTCCATTTTAAGAATTTATTCCATTCCACCCCAAAATGAGATTTCTAAAATGTTTTATTTAGCATTTGTTTAATTAGGTAAATAGTGTTAAAATATGGTTTTTATTCAAATCAATGATTTCTAATGAGAGATAAATTCCAAAAAAATTTATGACAATCAAGAATTTCAAAATCCAACCTATCGGTAAGGTTGAATTAATATTTTGAGTTTTTAAATTATTGCTTTCAGTTTAAAATCGGCTTTTATTAAAACTAGGGGCTAAAATACAAAATCAGTTTTAACAGAGGACTTATTTGCAACCACCAGCGTAACAGTATTTTCACTGTATCAACGTCCCCTTACCGCTGCATGCAGCAGTATGCACTGGCCAACCGGCCCCAATTCCCGGCCAAAAATCTATAAAGCCAACCTCTTTCAGCTGTTTTCAAATCCCAGCAAAATCTATTCTCTTCTCCCTCTCTGCTCTCGGTGAAACCCAGACCGCCGGACCCTCTCTGTTCTTCCCAATTCAGTTATTGTTGCCTTAGAAGGAAAATTTCCAGAGATCAGATTATTAGCCCAGGAACCTCAGTGAAGGTATCCATTGCATTCCCCTTTCCATTTCAGTCAGCTTTGAATCCAGAAAATCTAAATTTGGCCCTGTTTTCAGTGAGAAAAACCAGTTTGAAGTCTAAGGAAAAATCATGGGTTTCATGTACCCGTGAGGATTTGACTTTAAAATCGGATAGCGTAGTGAGCTTCTGAGCTCTAAACCTCTCCCTATGGAAAGAGGACTCCCCTAAGAGTCCATCGGACTAGCTATCTGTGGAAAACGAATCAGGGAAACCCTCTATTTCCCGATCCGTAATTCACTGTGCGTCTGCTGCCACTGTCTGCCGGTGCAGACAGTGGAGGAAGACGACTCTCGGACGGTTCGAGAGTCGGTCTTCGGAAGGTCCAAACCTTCGGACGATCCGAGAGCCTAACCCTCGGACGTTTCGAGATTAACCCGAAGCCCAGTTACGCCCGAGGCAAGGCAGACCCCTTCGGACGTACCGAGCCGAGCTCGGAAGGACCGAACCCACTCGGACGTTCCGAACCCAGACTTCGGATGTTCTAAGGTACCCAGACCCACCGAGACTTGTTTTCAGATTTTAAACGGTTCGGATGGACTTCTGATGATCCGAGACTCAATCTTCGGACGATCCGAAGTCAGACCCATGTTCCGAGGTCAGTAACTAGATTAGGTGTGGTTCGGATGATCCGAAGCCACTGTACCCGGTTCCGAGGGACCCAGTTTTTTAGTGTTAAAATTTTGTTTGATGGTTGTTATTACCTAATCTTATTTGATTAATGATGCTTATGAGGATTAATATCCCTTGTTAATTAAAATTGTACTAACCCCTTTTCTCTTATTACTTATAGTGTAAATACTATTGTATTCACTTGCAGGCCGACCCTATTGGTCGGGTACTGAGTGATTCACTTCCAAGCCGACGCTATATAGTCGGGCACTGAGTGACCTCGATGTCTAACTCAAAATGTCAGATCTGGTCCTATCCAGAAGACAACCGAGAAGTGACCCGAGGATCTAGACCTAACTCAATAAGTCAATCTGATCAATGCCAAGAAGACAATATGAGTTTTGGATTGAGCCCCTTTTTATTTATTATTATTATGATAATTTAAAAATGATAGAAACCTAGTAGGAGACTCAGTTCCATATACCTTTGATATTTTTGGGAAAATGTGAGATTTCAAAATACTACTTATGTGTACGTATTTGTTATGTATATTGATTGTGCACTTGTCTATTTGTTTGAACAGAGACCGTGTAACCACACAATCACGGTGAAGGAACTTAACTCTGCAGGATATGTAAACAGGTTTTATTATGAGATAAGTCTTGGGCAATGAGTGGTTTTAGATTTGATGAACCCACTCATGTGCCTAGACATGATGCACTATGGTAAGAGTGTTTATGATGACTGTGAATATTATGATGTTGATCATATGAGTATGTAAGACTGCTTCCACGTATCTGGGCTATTGAACCAATATCGACCATATGGGAGATGGTTTATGTCTACTGGACCATGGGTGGACTATGATGTCGTCAGTTGCTGACTTGAGGATGTCAGTATCGGCTAAGTCAGAGTCGGAGATGTACTTGAAATGATGTATTTTGACCGTGTCGGGACTTAATACTGGTCTCAGTGTAGTCGGCATGCGTTACGTTGGATGATAGCAGTAATTGATGGAAAGATGATGATGATGAGACTTTAGTGAATATTATGCTTATTTGTTATCAAAGCATGTGATATCATTGTATTGTTGCTAACCTCTTAATTTACTTAAACCGCACTGTTATTTTTCCTTCACTGGGCTAGTTAGCTCACCCCACTCACCTTTCAAACGATGAACCCGAGGAGGAGGACCCTCTTTTTCAAGCTTAGGGTGGATAAGCTGAAGCGGTGTTTCGGGATTCCCCCTGAGGGAAATACCCTTATCTTTTCTTGTTGGTTCTTGAAACCATTTGCTTTTATTAAGTACCAGGTGTGGTACTTAATTTGTTTAAATGTGATGTACTAAACTATTATGCCTCTCTAGTGACTTGAGATGATATTTTGAATGAAATCAATGGTTGGATTTCTTATGTTCATGCTATGTGTTGATGTTGTTATTATATCTATTTTGTCGGGTAGACTTATAGTATGTGTTTGAGTCCACATGTTGCGATCATATGTGACATTTTGGCCTAACTGTTGATCCGGCCCAGTTAGAATGCTCGTAAGTTGGTTTAGTTTAACTTTAAAAAAAAAAAAAATCAATCGCGTTCCGAGCCCACCCTTCGGGTCGGGGCGTGACAGAATAAATTCTTATTATTTATTAAAAAAAACTTAAATATTAGATTATTCTTATTGAAAAAAAAAAGTTAGTCATGAAATTGATTATTATGGAGTGGGTGTCACAGTCATGAGAGAGTGCGTCCCTCAGTGCCCTTGAAATCCTGGTTCCAACCCCCAACAGCAAAGCAGTATTCACAAATATCTAGTTTCTTTCATAAAGGAGGAGTCCATCGTTACGTAGATTCATAATTGCCTCTAAACTCTAAAGTAAAGATCTTATCCTATGATAATCAATCAAATATAGCGATCTTTCTAAGATATTTTGTGTAAATTGACACAAATTTTAATATAATGTCAACTTTATCTTTCGTATAAATTGTAAAATTGAACTCTTTACATGAACAGCAAAATTTCGGTGAGTTGATTTACTGTTCATGTGAACTTTGATAAATCGATTTACTGTTCATGTGAACTTTGATGAGTCGATTTCCTGTTCATATGAAATTTGACGAGTCGATTTTACTATTCATACAAAGGATTGGTGAGCCGATTTTATTATTTATGTGAAAGATAAAATTGACAATACACTATGTCTAATTACACAAATTTCTCATGGAAGGATCGCTACTCATTGTATTATTTACAACTTTTGATAATATAGTCATAGGTTAAAATATCAGCTGAGATTTTTAAATATCTTGCGAGATCAAAATAAATTAAATTTTGATTATGACCAAACTTTGCAACAAAAATTTCAATTTTTTTATTTTATTTTGAATGGTAAAAATGAATAAAATTTGTAAAAAGTAAAGGTACACGAGAGCTGCACTTGTCAAAACTCAAAAGCATGGCCAATTCACGGAAAACCATTGTCATTGGCCACATGTGAGAAATGTTCATGTGTTGCTTTAATAAAATAATCATTAAATATTATTTTGTACCCAATTAAGAACCTAAGCCGCCCAAGCAAAACATCCAAAACATGAGTTCATTAAGTAAAATAATCACATATTAAAAAAATCCCTAATACTGTATTCAGTGAAAAACGTGCATAGTGCACTGGACAGCTAAGTATCGTTGCTACGGACACATCAGTGCGAAAAGTGAGGAAACAGACAAAAGCTTTAAAAATTGATCCATTCTTAGACAACTCGTTGGGTCTGGGTCCTACATGAATTGAATTGGCCGAGTCAAATTATTTGATTATGTGACCGTGCGACTTGCAGTCCATGCACTCCTGCAAATTACAGAATTTCATTGAGACAATCAGTTGTTTCTTGTAAATTATAATTTTTTACTAAGACATGTAATTGTCATTTGTAACTGACATTAATGTCTTTTAAAAAAACATAATAGCCCTTGAAAATTGACACTTTAATTATTTTTTCCAGACATATAATTTATGATTTATGATAGAGAATAGTGTCTTATGAGAAAATATAATCAGTTGAATACTAAAAAGTAACACATTAATGGTAGGATAGAGATCTCTACGCGGTCGTTATTTTGTGTAATTCGACATAAGTTTTACTTTATTTTGCATTCTGACTTTTGAACCTGTTCATAAAAACCTTCGAATAAGTGATAATTTAAAGTGGTTAAAATTCATTAATACTGCCTTTAATAAGATGAGGAAATGTGACACTTGACCATAAATACATATTGAAACATCATTTAGTACACCAAGAAAGTATCAGTTCTTTTATGGGACAATTGAAAATTTTAATGTATTTGTGCCCATCCAACTTCCATCATTCTCAACTGTTTTTCTAATTTAATAAAAAAAAACTGAAAGAGGAAGAGAGAGTAACAAGAAATTGAAACAACTTTTTTTAATTTTTTTTTTTTTTTTTTGAAAATCACACCAACCATAAGATTTGTTGTACTTAATTTTATATATGAAATTCATTATACAAGATTATTTTGATTTATATTTATTCTTTCTTCCATTTTACTGAATTTCGTTGAATATTCAACTAAATTATTTATAATATAGTCATTTTCTAATAATCAACCACAATAACTTGACAGAAAATTAGTAGAATTGTTTTGCCATTTTTCTAATAATTAATATAGACACTTAAAAACAATTGTAGATTTTTAAAACTATATTGAAAGAAAGTAAAGACACTTTCAGATAAATGAGAGGTTTTAAAAACGGATCTCATTCAAAGGATTAATGACTTTGATGATGATATATTTAAATTTTTTGTTTTTTTCAACTCTACAATGCTAATATAAAAAATTACAAATACAACCTATGAAATTTCTATCATTGGATCAAACCAATCGACAGTACAGACACTTTTCAACCCGTTACATACTATTTCAAAAGCTGGCCCTTTTCAACGACGTCAATGTAACGGACACACCTAACGAACCACTCCCGATCTCGATATCAAATGAATCGTAACGGCGAAACAGTTCCACAACAAGAAGCCGCGACATGAGAACGACAAAATCTTTCCCGACGCACTGCTTGTTATCGACAGTCGGTTGCTCCGTCTCGGGTCCATTCGACCATATCACGTGCCTTAACAGCTTTGCTCCATCATCCGACACAAACCGGTCCGGTACAAATTCCTCGGCCCGATCAAAGATTTTTGGGTCTCGGGTCGCGAATGGCTGGTACCCAAAAAGCATCTCCCCTTTCTTGACCCGGAAAGCCGCATCGTGGCTTTCGATGATGAGATCCCGTTTCGCCTTCCCGTATTGGAACGGAACGGGCGGGTCAATACGTAACGCTTCGTAGACAATTGATTTCATCAATGGCATTTGTTCCATGGCCTTCATGGAGACTTCTCCACCGTTGGATTTGATTGCAGATCGGATCTCCTCCGCCAGTTGACGATGAACCCGCGACCCAGCCCGCCCAACCCATTTCATGATATTTGGGAAAAATATCTTCATTCCTCCAAACGAATTGAAGCAAGTCGCGAATATAAGATTGTGGGTCGCTTCTTCTCTTCCGATTCCGATCCTCACCGCCTCCTCCAGAATGCCGTCGGCGGCGGCAGCGGCGTGGAAGAAGTTGTATAGCCGCTGGTAGTTGGATTTTATGAGAAAAGGCGGGAGAGGGAAACTGTGGAGGACAACTTCCTCCACCAGCTTCGGCAGTCCCAGGGAAAGAATCGGACCGAGCTGGAACAAGACCCATTTCCCGATTAGTGTCGGTGCGTCTGAACCCAGCTCGGTGTCGGCCGGATTCACCCCAAAAAGCGATCTTGCCAGAAAATCGAACGACGCCGTGTCATTTGGAGCGTTAAAATCCGCCTTCCCTTTTGCAGCAAGCTCGGATTCGAGGCTCGAAAAGAGGTTTCCGAAGCAGGACTGAAACTCGGGTATGACCCGATTACGGCTCGATTTGAGGAGGAAGAAGAGAAGCTGCTTAAGAAGCGCGTGTTTCGGCTCGGACGAATCGAGGTAGGAGAGGACTCGGTAGCCGCCGGTCAACTCGGTTGATGGCATGTAAGTTCCGGTGAAGAGATCGCGTTTTTCGACCTTGGAGGTGTCGAAGAGCGTCGGAAAGCTGGCGCCGTCAAGAAGGGCGACAACGTTGGGGTTGGCGGCGGTGAACGGGCCGGGCGGCATGTTGGTGCGGAAGACCGTTGACTGGTATTTTTGAATCCGGGTTTTGAAGAAATCTTCTCGGCCTTGATTATAGTGGAAATCCAAACGGTCCTGGATTGGGCCGAAGAACGGGAGGCCGTAGCTGCCGGGGATGTTTTTGATAGGGAGATGGGTAGAAGGATCGTCCTTGGTGGTGGTGTTGGTGGGTTTGGACGGTGTGGATGAGACAGAGGAGACGATCCAACGGTGGGGAATGGATCGGTTGGTGGGCCATGATTTTCTTCCGCTGCTGGAAGCGAGTTGGTATTGCAGAACAAGTGAGGAAGAAGAAGAAAAAGTCGACATGGGAGCTGATTTTCGGTGGAAGACTAGCAGCGGAAGAGGAGGGTATTTTGGGATAGGCGGTTCTTGGAGAGAGGAGGTATTTTAAGATTCATATTTATAGGGAGTTGAAAAGAGGCACGTGTGAAAATAGTGAGAGCGGAAGTGAGACTCATGTGTGCTGACGGTGAATCGGACGGTTGTCTTCGCACATGGGGAATGTTTTAAACCATGTTTTAAAAGTCGACTCGTGAGGGATCTTGAGTTAAACAAGGTTCAATGGGATTGATTTACAGTCAACTTGAGTCAAATTTATGCCATTAATTTATTATAAATAATATTAAATTAATAACTAAGGTTATATTTCATAAAAATATATTCTTCTTCTCATTAACACAATTGTAAATATAAAAAATTAATAATCCAAAATTCATGTTATAATATCATTCGAACAAAATATTATCTAACAAGTCATTGTTAATTAATATCTAAAATACATTAAGAACTAAAAGTAAGTTAATATCTAAAAAAATAATATTTAAATTCTAAACTCATCATCATTCTCAAAATTCATTAAAATTGAAGAATATACATGTATGAGAATATTATATATACAACTTCATATTATATAATTTAAAATTCAAGTATTACTATCGACAATGATTATAATTTAAATAGTCATATCTAAATTAATTGCTTCAAATTGAGTAATAACACTTGTAGATTTATTCTCTCTTAAGTTTGTATTTCCTCCTCATTTAATAGGAGTAACTAACTCAACCCAATTGTAAATCAATTTCAAAAGTCATAAATTTAAACTTTGATTAAATAAATTGTTTTTCTCAGTGATTTTATGTTTGTCTTGTGATATTTGAAATTGAATTAATTGGAAAATAAATTTGGGTTTTGTTTTCAATCCTGACTTTTATAACCAGTTAATTAATAAAATTAATTAGTCAAAGTGAAAAAAAAAAATTGATACTAATGAAATAATTTAAGAAATAAAGTAAAACTAAAATCCACTTAATCCAAATCCTTTCCACTCTTGTATTTCTTTCTTTCCTAATCCCACTAAAAACCCAGTTGATCCCTCTCTTTCTATTCCTCCGCATCTGCTGAGCAGGGTCGACCCTGGACATAGGCGGCGTAGGCCACCGCTTAGGACCCTCACACACTTAAACTCTTTTAATATACCAGTTACAAAGGGCCTCTAAAATCTCATTCTGCCCATGACCCTTGAGATTTTAGAGGATCTCAGGGCCGGCCCTGCTGCTGAGTGTAATGCCCCTAGACATCCACTGTCTCTAACCTACATCATACTGCACAGTGAGAAACTGAGAATGGAGGATTTCAAAAATGCAAAGACGGTAGAGGTGAGGTTGAGAGAGAAGAAGAAATCCCAAAATCCTTCTTCCAACTTCCAAGCCCTTCTGCCAATTGCCGATTTGGACTCCCAACTCAAAACACGGCAAATCTCCCATCTCCTATCATTGCCGATTTGGACTCCCTCCCATTGTTTATTTTTTTTTTCTAAAAAAACGGGTCTTTCAATCCAACGGGTCATGGGTTTATTCTATAAATAGGGTTGACCCGTGGGTGACAAAAGGTTTTAACCGGGCCGAGTCGGGTTTGAAAACATTGGTTTTAAAAATAACATAAATTATATTATATTTTAAGACAATACATGATCAATGGGTTAGGATAAAGTTAAAAATCAACAATTAAATAATTATCAATTCTAATATAATTTAGATGTAAAGTATCCATCGATTTTAAAGGAAAAGGATGACCACCTCTATATTAGTTTGTAGGTCTTATCCCATAAATTTAAATATGAAATGTATAAAATAGATTAATGTTAAATTTTAAAAAAAGTTATTTGAATACGAGACTAGTAAAGAATTATAATATTATACAAATTAAGCTACTTTTTTATAATTATAAAATTTAATATTAAAAAGTAATTTAAATTAATTAAGATTTTAAAAGTTTAAAAGCATAACTTAATTGTTAATAGATCATTTAATCAAAATAATTGTTAATAGATCATTTATTAAAAAGAAAGACCAATAGACACCACAATCATCTTAAAATTTATAATTTAAATATGTGCACATGCAATCATTCACTTTTAAAGTTTATATAAATGTGATATCGTCATTTCATTTTTATGATTTACAATGAAATTAACTGATTATATTAAAAAATAGGATGCTCATTTATAAATATTATTTTAGAGAAATATACATTGAGACACTTAGATATTTTTTTCCTCAAATTTTAAAACCTATCATATCATTTTAAACATTAATCATATAATATATAATTTTAAATCTAATGATGGAAGTCACTTAAATTATTATTTTATACGGTGGAGTCGTTAGGTTGGCTGGTGGAGTTGGATTTCAAAAGTCAAAGAGGTCATTTCTCCTCATGGGACGGTACATGTGAAAAATCAACAGTCAAACGTTCAAAGACGGAGGAGAAGTCATTACCATGAAACGGGTCCAATTCGGGTCCTCTGCCGGCCAAGTGCGGAAGCCATGTTTCAGTTTCATTTTCTTTTGAAAATATAACAATCTAATTTCTCTTTTTTCTATATATTATATATTTTTTAAAGTTACAGAAAATATTATTCATCAGAAATTTAATTTGACAAAATTTGTCTCATATTTACTCATTTTAAAAGAGTATTTTTAACCTCATTAATAAATAAACTTATCAATTTCAGTTATTGTCGTATCTATATATTTATACGAGATCTAAAATTATTTAAATATAAAATCAATAATAGTTTTTGAAATATGTAACGAAGATTCTTAAATGAGTTTTTCTTTGTTTTGATTGTTGTATTGTGATAGAGATTTGTATTTTTGCTTTGTTTAGATGTTCATCAAGGTTATTCATGTTATTTATTAGTTGACTCTTATAATTAAGTTTAATAATTATTTTTATAAAAAAATTATCAACTTTTTTTAATAGATGCAATAATGATCACTTATCAACAGTTATGAAGTTGGATCATGAACTTGATAAATTCGTTTAAGGTGGTTTAGAAATTTGGGTTATGCAAATTTTATGATGAAAGCACATTAAGGTGTTTTCTAACCACACAGCAGATGTGTGTTCTGTATGATAAGTAATTACAAATTTTGATTTTTGTCATCTTAAATTCAAAGGATTTAGAGTGATAGTAAAAAATCTACTTTAAAAAATGAGTCCTGAGTCTAATTAGCACTCCACTCCAAAAGATCATTTAGTGTGTATGTGTGTATAAAGACTTGCATGTGCTTCAAAAATTAGTCGAGTGCTCTAAGTGACTACTTAGTAAGACAAGTTATTTTTGTGATGAAATGACCTGGATCCAGCCCGCCTTCTGAGTCTGGGTCTGGATCTGCTAAGAAAATAGTCCAGATCCACCCAGTCCAATACAACGGGATCCATTTCCAATTGGATCCGGTCTGCCCAACTAGCAAAATGAACTGTCCAAAAGCCCATTATGATCCAATTATCCATTCGATCCATATAATAGTCCCTAGATGATATTACCAGGCCCAATATTCAAAATTTTAACCTAAACTTTATGCTACCAGGTCCAGTATCCATTTTTAACCTATTTTTTTTTATGCTTCCAGATCCAATATCCATTTTTTAACCTCATTTTTTTTTTAAAGTTATCAGGCTCAACATCCATTTTTAAAACAATTTTTCTTTATCCAAAACCTAATACACCCATCGAAATGCCCAGAATTTACCATTTTAACCTAAAAATGCCACATTCCATCTACACCACACTTGGTGAGTTTTCAAGCTTATACAGGTGGTCACAGAGGTAGTTTTGGGCCTTATGTCAATCTGAGAATGCAAGAGACCTAAGAGAAAGCATTGATGATGAAATATACAGAAAAAAAACCCATAATATGTGAGAAAAAACAAATATGAAAGCCCTAAAATAAAATAACCATTCATCATTTTGACTAGAATAAATCAATAAATTGTACAAGTACTTGTAGATTCTGCTTATAGCATCAATATAAGAATGAAATTCGAGATGAGCTGCAAGCAACAAGCAACCATTTCCAACTTCCAGAATAACACCTAGTGTGTGACTTCATTTTGGTAGGATGAAATTTTTGCACATATAACCCCAAGTGGTTGGTTTGTTTGCTAGGAACCCGTCTCCGGATGTGGGAGTCTTGAATTCGAATACCATCCCACATCCCAAAGGGTTGCTCCACTCCATGTAGTTTTATCCGGTGTGTGTGGGTAGAGAGACTTACATACGCCCCGAGGACTAATCGGGTGCCGTGGACACCTCGGTAAAAAAGAGAGAAATGCACATAGAATGCTTCATTAATGATAGGATTGTCTTCCCGCTGCAGAAA
This sequence comes from Chimonanthus praecox, assembly GCA_022113865.1. Classification (NCBI taxonomy): domain Eukaryota; kingdom Viridiplantae; phylum Streptophyta; class Magnoliopsida; order Laurales; family Calycanthaceae; genus Chimonanthus; species Chimonanthus praecox. Next base: position 30,248,460 of record CM039086.1, read on the forward strand.
GGACTCCCAATTCAAATTGAACAGTATGCACTCACTTGGAGACCTGAAACCCATGACAGTTTTCAAGCATTTCTTACTGATTCTTAACATGAAGTCCTTGGGCTAGATGCTAGACTTCTCTAGCAAGTTCCGAACACATTTCAGCAATGAAAGTGCAACAGCAGGAGTGACGAAAGTTCAACACGAATTCAATTACAAATTCAAAGGGTTTAGCAGAATTCAGCATAGCACTAAGTTGATTCTTTTTTAAGTTTCCAATCCAACTAGAACAATCAACAAAATCAGAGCTATTAGTTCCAAGTATTTACTCTGCGATATGTATTCTATTACCAGTAGTTGATGTTGACTAAACCAAGATAAACTGCCTTGGTTGAAGTTAAGAAACATGCTTATGCATAGAGGGACTTGAAGACATATTGAGAAAGCACCTTGATTTAGAAGATACTGTAATGAGCCTATTTAACAAATCCTTTTAGAGATCCAAAATGCTTTTACATTTTTATTACATGGATATCATTATAACAACACTCTTTATTTTTTCACTTACATTGTGTTGCTTGCAGTCAAGAGGATGGAAGAACTATAATTTATCTCTCATTTCAAAGTGAATGTTCTTCTACCATCCTAAGGAACTAATTTAAAGAAACAAAGACGATATTAATAGGCTATTTAACATGATATTGAAGATAAATATCATAATGAGCATTCCCCAGCAGACACAAAGGAATCCCATGTTTTGTAGATAATATAGAACTGCAGCAACATAAAGAAAGACTTGTGCAAGTTTGAAGAATAGATTATTCGAAATCAAAATGCAAGGCCAGGATGAGGTTGATCCAAGCTAACCCAAAAATTAAAATACAATACCAAAAAGTCCACATATGAGCAAAATAACAAAAATAAAAGTAGAAAAATAAAAAATTAAGAAAGAAGACGAGAATGAGAGTTGTATTTACATGCAACAAACATAGACTAACCTCCAAATTAACCAACAATGGAGGGATTTTCTTGAATTGTACTACACAATCCATACGGGAATCCCACAAATGAGCTCTAAAATCATTTAAAAAAAGAAAAGAAAAGAAAAGACCAATAAATTTGATAACTAAACAATGGCTCAAAAAGTGGCCCTAGTTTTGAACTATTGTCTTTTGGGCATGGGAGAAAGAAAATTCGTTTGGACCCTCGCAAGCATGTAACAGCTGCAGCTTTGGAAAGATTCTTTTGTAAAGATTCATTCACAAAAACTCTAAATATAGAAAATGGTCAATATCAAAGTTTCAAAACTCGAAATTTGGACTTGAATCAAAATCTAATTGAGTTGAGTAACTCAGATGAGTTTTTGAACATGAATTTGAAAAAGTCAACAAGAATTGGTTGACATGCTCAACTCAAGATCCTATTGAGTTCAGTCAACTCAGACTGACTCGCTCAAGTTTTTTAAAAGTTTTTAAACTATAATCAATAGTTCATGGTCCACTGAAGTGAATTTATACTTTTATAGTCCAAAAGGTGAGCCATTTGCTTTGATTTCACAAGCTGCCATACCATAGGGTCTGTATGGGCTACATAGTAGAAATTTGGAAAATATGCTTTTCCATTTAATGCAGAAAGGTGGAAATCTTCAGTTCATATCTAAACATACATAAAGTATATAAGCAATAATAAATAAAAACCAAGATAACTCACCTGTCCAATATGAACTTCCAAAATAAATAATTCTGTACCGAAAAGAAGAAGATGATGATGATGAAGAAAAATAGTTGTCTCGATCACATATAATCAGTTGCAAGTTTTATTCATGTCATGTTGTCACATTTCTCTTTTAACATCCCATGAAACCAAAGTAAGAAAATACCTGCACTGGATTGCTCCAATCTAGAACAATGGAAGGAAAACTGATTCGTACATAAAAACAAAATAAATATTTAGAATAATCACACAGGTATAAGCTAACCGTCATTCAAGCACAAGGTGCCCACAGTTCTCTATAAAGTCAGATTAAGCCAATTACAATGGATGAAAGGTATCTTTACCAATAGTCCCTGCAAGAACACAGCCCATCTCTGAAGTGGTGAAAGCGTTTTGCATCTCGTACAACGAATTCTCTACCAACAATCTTAGATGTGATCTTCAATGCACTATGGCAATCACTGCATATACGGAGATTCTTCATATCCCGGATCTGTGAGCAAGCAGCAGTACTAATAAGGCCATAGGCAATAGCCAGTTTCTCACTGTGATATAGCAGAGCTTCCTCTTTCAATTCCTGGTCTATGTCATGCAATACAAATCTTGTATCGGGCACATAGCCAGCCTCCTTCATTTGCCCACGCAAACTACTCAACTGCGCATAAATCCTGTCCTTCTCAGGGTGGGATGTATCCCCTGCCCTGTACTCATGCACCCTACTTCTAACTGTGAGAAGATTTTGTGCAGACAACTTCTTCTCCTCCTCTTTTGTGAGATCTGAAGCCTTCATAGGCACAAGATCTTTCTTTGACTGCTCTGTTAGCCTCAAGGGGTCTAATTGTTCAACAAGCTGAGCACAACGATCCCCGAGTTCTATGTTTCCATGTACTCTGCAAAGATTCATTAAAGTTTCCCAAACATCCATACTCGGTTCAATCGGCATCTTATCAATGAACTCTAACGCTTCATCCAAATACCCCGCTTTTCCAAGCATATCCACAATACCCATGTAATGCTCTATTATAGGGACTATACCATAATCCTTGCTCATTGATTCAAAATGCAACATTCCTTTATCGATTGCATCAAGAACACCACATGCAGAAAAAAATGGCAAGAAAAAGGCGATCATCAGGCCTCAGACCTCTTTTCTTTAACTCGGTGAACAAATCAATAGCTTTTTCACCAAGTCCATTTCTTGCAAAACCTGCTATCATGGTGTCCCAAGAGGTCAAATTCCTCTCAGGCATTGTCATAAAAAGTTGGTAAGCATCGTCCATTGAACCACATTTAGAGTACATCTCCAAGATCGCCTTGTTAACCCTAACTTCAACTTTAGTCATAGACCTTAAGATGCAGCTATGAATGAACTTTGCTTCTTCTAGAGATTGTGTGTCACCACATAGCTTCACCAATTGCATATACCGTGGCAAATCAAGGACAATTCCTTGTTTCACAATCAAAGCTAAAACTTCTATGGCTTCCTTCACCTTGCCTTCTTTGCAAAAATCATCAAGCTCATTAATTGTTCCCTTATACCCGTTGTGCCGAAGATGTGCAGGGTCATCTCTGTTTGATTGGGAATATGCATTTTCAGCAGCAGCAGCAGTGCTAATGTGTCTGATGGAAGTTAGAGATTTTACAGAAGCTAGCAAATTGTGGGAAGAGGGTCTTATCCTAGAAAAGGCTCCAATAGAAGATTTCATTGCGACAATGATGGTCCTTTTCTTGGACATTTAGCTGATCGATTGATCTGATCACCAGATTTGTAGATCTGGTAACAAGTTTTGTAGAAAACCCAAGAAGTTGTGACACAAACCTGCACAAAAGAGCAAACAGACAATGGATTCAGTGTGAGGGGTTTTAAAAAAGTGCATGTTAAGTCTTACTCTCAGTTGATTGGAGTGTACGAACTACGAAACTCCAATGGTTGTCCTTGGGTATATGGTTAACAAGGGAAGAAGAGTAAGTTCAACTTGGATGCATGGATTTCTTCTTCTTCTTCTTTTTCTTTTTGAATGATGCATGGGTTTTGAATCTTGGAATTCGAAATCTTCAAGAAATTGTAATTTAAGGTGATTGGATAGACCTGAAACCTAAATTATGGACATTTCCAAGAATATGCAATCCAGCACGGCCCCACCCCATCCCAAATTTTAGAGATGCTGGAATTTTTAAATAACGAAAGAACTACTTCCCTAGGAATTGCATCTAGATAACTAAACAACACATGATGTATTCAGAGGGAAAAATACTTTCTTGTTTTTGTTAATTTTATGGAATTTAAATCCATATCACCCTTAAGGAAAATTCATACATGGTTACAGCTCCATTTGGATGCTAGCTTGAAAAAAATAACCATCTAAACCAAAAATATAAATGGGTTTAACCATATTTGGTTAAAAAAGGGTCACCTTGGATAATACCTTCCTTACATGCATTGGCTTCATTTGGTAGCAGCACTGAAAGGAAGGCACTTTCCTTAAAAACAGAAAGAGAGAAATACCAGGATGTTTGAAGGGAGTCAAAACTCAGTGGAGGACGTGTGAGATAAAGTGAGGTGAAGGTGGTTTAGTTGGTTAGTAATTAGTAAAGAGCTTGAGGAGATTTCTATTTCGGATATGTATAGAAGATGGGTTAATTGTTTTAGTGGGGTTCATGGGAAAGAAAGGCAGGTGGAAAAATCAAAACCCCTTCCAGTAGATTGCTTTAAGTTTAATGTGGATGGGGCTACTAGAGGTAACCTAGCCTTGCAAGGGTGGGAAGCATGGTACATGATGGAGAAGGGGCAATGTAAAACAAAATAGATAACAGAGAATTAAAGAAGTTGATGCTGGAGAGTAATCAAATGTATTATTGAAGCATTGAAAAGGTTACATCAGATTGCTCGATTTTATAGACTTGATAGCATAACAAACTCTCCTAAAATAAATATCAACTACTTGCAGAAAATCCTACCAGCTGAGAGTAAAATACTCTCTTATTTGACACCTTGCTGCTGACTTAGTCTAACCCAGAATAATAAGAACTGAAAAACAATTTATCTAAATAACAAGAAAAATAGCAGTGAATGAAAATACAAGCAAACAATAAGATGCACTAATTTGTAAGACTCCCCTTTAGTGCATGCTTACGATCGATCACTCCTAGAGCAGTTCTGAAACTTTCAAATTTCGATTTAGCTAGAGCCTTTGTAAATATATCAGCAATTTGATCAGTAGTATGAACACCTTTCAACTCAATTTCTTGGTTTAGAACTTTCTCTCGAATAAAGTGGTAGTGAACATCAATATGCTTTGTTCTCCTGTGAAAGACTGGGTTTGAGGCAAGTTTGATGGCACTCTCATTATCACAATAAATCGGCACAGCATAATCAACTTTAGAGAGAATGTCTCTCATCAGGCACTTCAGCCAAATGCATTCTTGTGCTGCCATTGTTGCAGCCATGTATTCAGCTTCAGTTCTAGACAAAGCAATAGTGGATTGCTTCTTGCTGCACCAAGAAACAGCCGTTGAACTCATGCTAAAGCAGTATCCAGAAGTTGAACGACGTTCTGTTGAGTCACCCGCCCAATCTGCATCAGTAAATCCTTCCAACAGAAAATTATCAACCTTCTTGTACATAAGACCAAATGTGAGAGATCCTTTTACGTAGCGGAAGATTCTTTTGGCAACATCTAAATGAGAAGTTCTTGGACTTTGCATAAACTGAGAAATCACACTAACAGAGTAGGTGATTTCTGGTCTTGTGATAGTTAATAAATCAGACTACCAACAAGTTGTCGGAACCGTCTAGCATCTTGTAACAACTTCCCTTCCTCTTTTGTTAGCTTGAGATGGGTCTCCATAGGAGTAGCCATTTCTTTTGACTCCCCCATGCCGAAACGCTCCAGCAAGTTCCTTGCATATCTTCTTTGAGAGGAAAATATCGTTGATCTGATTTTTCCACTTCCAAGCCGAGAAAACATCCAATTTCACCCAAGTTTTTCATTTCAAAACGAACTGCCAAGTCATTTCTTAGACGAGAAATTTCAGCTTCATCATCTCTGGTAATTATCATATCGTCCACATATAGTAAAACCAGCAAATGCATATTTGATTCTAATTTTATGAACAAACTAGAATCTGAATCTGAAACTTTAAACCCACAAAAGATGAAGTATTGAGCAACTTTACCGTACCAAGCGCGTGGTGCTTGTTTGAGGCCATACAACGCCTTTTTCAACCTATAAACATAATTGGGAAAGTGCTCGGAATGAATCCTTGGGGTTGTTCCATCAGTACTTCACGATCCAATTCGCCGTAAAGAAATGCATTCTTTACATCAAGCTGCCACAACTTCCAATTTCTATAAGCAGCAAGTGAAAAAATTGTTCTCACCGTAACCATTTTTGCCACTGGGCTGAAAGTCTCCTCGTAGTCTAGTCCGTAGGCTTTGAGAGAAACCACAAGCAACGAGACGTGCTTTGCATCTATCAATAGTGCCATCTGATTTTTTCTTCAAACGATAGACCCATTTGCAAGTGATCGGCTTGCAATTTTCTGGTTTTGGCACAAGTTCCCAAGTCTCATTTTTCTTTAAGGCTTCAACTTCTTCTTGCATTGCTACTTCCCCATTCTGGATAGTTCTTGGCTTCTTCATAACATGTTGGTTCTTCTTCATTTTGTGCTCCAACAAAGAAGGCATGAGTTACAGTGCAATGATTAAGCTGTACCTCATAATCCTTGAGATAATCTGACTGGTTTTTCTTCCTTGTTGATCTTCTAATCATCTGCTCACTATCTTCTGAACTTGGCACTGGAGTTTCTTCTCTTCTTTGATAGCTAGGATCATCACACGGCTCTTGTGCATTTGTTGGAGGAAACAACCTCAAATTATCTTGATCATCATCAAGATCAACATTCTTAATGATGGTATTTGGAGCAGAATACCAAGACGACACCTCATCAAAGACAACATCTCTGGATGTGACAAATTTCTTTGTTGTTGGATCCATGCACTTCCATCCTTTCCTGCATGAGTCATAGCCAACAAAGACATATTTCTTTACTTTCGGGTCTAGTTTGGTTCGATTAGTTTTGGGTATATGAACATAACAAGTGGAACCAAATACCCGAAAATAATCCACATTTGGCTTCAGATTATACAAGATTTCAAATGGAGCTTTTTCTTTACCTGGCCATGGAGGTCGCCGATTTATCACATGACATGCGCATTGAATTGCTTCTGCCCAGAGCTCTCGAGGAAGGTTCTTATCATGCATCCATGAAAGACTTGTCGAAGTTAGATGAGCCAACTTCCTTTCTGCAACTCCGTTCTGCTGAGGAGTGTTAGGACATGTCATTTGTCGTTGAATACCATTGTTATCACAATATTGAAAGAAATCATCTGACATGAATTCACCACCGTTGTCGCTCCTTAAGCATTTAATTTTCTGCCCAAACTCCTTATTTATGGTACTATTGAATTCAACAAACTTGAGTAGTGCTTCACTCTTTTCTTTCAAAAAATGCACCCAAGTGAATCTGGAAGGATCGCCTACCAGCACCATGACATAATGATAACCACTATAACTTGGTGTTTTTGTTGGTCCCATCAGATCTGTATGAACCAATTCGAACAGCCCCGACCTCCGATTAGATGAGCTTTTGAAAGGAAGACGGTGTGATTTGCCGTATTGGCAGCCTTGACAAATCACATCTTCATGTATATTTTTATGGGTTGGTAGGCCATCTAGCAACTTATTTGAAGATATTTGCTATAACATTTGATAGCCCAAATGGCCTAGTCGGGCATGCCAAGTGGTCGCACTATCGGTTTGACTTGTCTTCTTCACATATGCCTCCCCTACTGATATAGCAAATAGAGAATCTTTCTTCTCACCAACAAGAACAACATCAGCTACAACGTCTCTCACATTATCAAGCACTTTCACATCTTTTGGACCAAAAAGAACAAATTTTCCAGAATTAGTAATTTGAGAAACTGAAACTAAATTTTTCTTCAAACCTGGAACGTGATAGACATCATTCAACTTGATATTTGCATCATCAGCACCAATCTTCACCACTCCTTCTTTCATTACAGGATAAGTTGAGTTATCAGCTGTGATAATAACTCGTTCTCCATCATGTTGACGCAGCTCCGAAAATAATAAATCATTTCCGGTTGCATGATGTGAACAACCAGAATCAATAATCCACTCTTCTTTGTAGTTGATGTAGTTTACTGGTTCTTGGTTTGTTGCTGGTTTAAGAGCCATCATGTCTCTTCCTTTAAGTACTTCAGTAGTAAAGCATTGCTCCCAGTTGAGTTGACCATCTTCTTCATCTTCACAAGCAACATTCACTTTAGAGAGCTTCACACAACAGTTTCTCTTGATGTGCCCAATCTTCCCGCATCTGAAACATTTAATGGGCTTGTTGCCTTGTGGACTATCCCATGACTTCTTCCCATTTGTGCATTCTTCTGGATCTTTCTCAACAGATTTTCCTCTTGAAAAGAGAATAGCATCAGGTTCTGAATTGAAATTCTTGGCCATTTGTTTGGCCAAAGCCTCCTGATTAGAGAGCAAGTTCTCTAATTCTTCAACTGATGGCTGACTTGCCCATCCTTGAATGGAGGTCACAAAGGGCGAGTATTCCTTCTTCAAACCACGAATGAGAAATCGTCGTAGACGAGCCTCACTAATTTTCTCATCCGTGTCTAACTCTGAAATTTCAGCACAGATATTCTTAACCTGTAAGAAATATTCGGAAATTGACATACTTTTTTGTGTAGTCATTGGCAATTTATTTTCCAAGAACTGCAACCTTGCTGTGTTCTTCTTGGAAAATAACCTTTCAAGAGTCTCCCATACTTCCTTTGGCGAACTAACATCACGAACATGATCAATGAACTCCTTGCTAATAGATGTTCTCAAAGCAAACAAGGCCTTTCCATATTTGATCTTCCATTTCCTTCATGGTTCAGCATTGTCAGGAGTATCATCTGGAATCTATCCATCAGTACCAGAAACTAGTTCCCATAGGTCTTGACCTTGAAGATAAGCCTCCATACACATCCTCCAATACTTGTAGTTTGTGCCTACAAGCTTGTCGACACCATATTGTGTGTTGGAGCTGCTTCCCCCATTGATTAATTCCATTCAGCAGAATAATAATTCTCTTTTCGAGTTTCAGACTTCTCCAATAAGACAAACTTGATAGACAAGAAGAGTAAAATGACAATGAATCTTAACCTGGTTGTGGGACCATAAAACAAAATAGATAACAGAGAATTAAAGAAGTTGATGCTGGAGAGTAATCAAATGTATTATTGAAGCATTGAAAAGGTTACATCAGATTGCTCTATTTTATAGACTTGATAGCATAACAAACTCTCCTAAAATAAACATCAACTACTTGCAGAAAATCCTACCAGCTGAGAGTAAAATACTCTCTTATTTGACACCTTGCTGCTGACTTAGTCTAACCCAGAATAATAGGAACTGAAAAACAACTTATCTAAATAACAAGAAAAATAGCAGTGAATGAAAATACCAGCAAACAATAAGATGCACTAATTTGTAAGACAATGAAGGTAGTTTCTTCTGTTCCTCTTAAAATTAAGGCTCAAATGAGGCATAGTTATTGGGAATTAGGTTGGCACTAGAGTTATGGAATGATATTGGGAGAGGGAGGCGGGTAATTGAGAGAGACTCTAGAAATGCAATTGATTAATGATCCCCTATAACTATTGGGGATGTAATACAGCTTTGTACTGTTTTCCTTGATTAATGATATTTTATTTGGTTACCCTTCAAAAAATAAAACAACATTTTTTAACCAACAATATTAATGGAATCAACTATTTTGATTTAAAATGATTATTTTTCAGAAAAGAACTTTCTTTTGCATGCATCCAAAAGGCGTATTAAAGAACCTGTAGATAATCTCAACACAGTAAACAGAATATAATCAAATCAAGACCACCATTCCCCGCTGCCTCTGCACCACCCATTGATGAATATCGAAAATTTAAAATGCGGGATTTTCAAAACGAGTGATACAGATACAGGAATAACGCCTTCTGCATAAGATAATTCCTCCAAGGTTAGTAACTCCATCAAGTGTAAAGCTGCATAACGCAGTTAAGGGTCATCATTTCTCATGTCGGCATTTTATCAAACAGTAGGAAAGAACCACGTTCTCATGTGGGCATTTTATCAAACAAAAGGAAAGAACCACGTTCTCATGTGGGCATTTTATCAAACAAAAGGAAAGAAACACCTATAACATGGTTTAGGTCTCGTGAATAAGATCAGTTAATTAGTAATTTGATCAAGTTTAAGAGAGCAAAGAGCAGGCGATGTCACGATTCCTCCAGATTAACAACGCAATCAAGTTTGAAGGTGCAGAGAGCAGTTAAAGAGTTGTGATTTCTCATATACGCATTTGTCAAACAGTTGGAGAGCACCGCTCATACGCAAGATCCTTCTTTCAAGATTAGTAATTATTCTAATTTTAACATTAATACGTATTCTAATCTATCAAGTTCAAAATTGCAGAGAGCAGGTGATGATCATGATTCCTCATGTTGGCATCTTATCGAACAGCTGTTCGAGAGCACTACAACATGAATATTGAATGTATGAAGAATAAGGGTTTCAAATGAAGATTAAAACATGAGAGAGAGAGAGAGAGAGAGAGAGAACGTCGTTGGTTTGTGTGTTTTGGAGACGATGGATACGCCCTCCAAAGTCTAAACCTTACGTTTGGAAGAAGACGAGAGGCTGCCCTTTCGCTATGTTTTTTTAAGCTCAAGTTTGAACCCTAAATATTCTTAGAAAGAGAATCGCAGGACTAACCGCACCGAACCGAACTCGATCCGAAAATTCGAGTTTTCGTTGACCCGCCCAATGGAATTTAGTAATTTACCTTTAATTTGGCATCTACTTCAATTGATCTTCCGTCTTGTAGCTGAAGGTATCATGTTCGAACTTCATGAGTATGATAAATCTTTATATTTAAAGAGAATAATAAAAGATTGTCCATTATAATTCCAAATAATCTAAAGTTTACCTAAGCTTACATGTACATTCTCACTTGAAGTTGAGCTTATACTCTACAATGACAATTCGATTTAAGCTTGAATTTGACTAATTCAAATTAATCTTAGTCTAGACTCGAACTCAAACCCTTTAATTAAAATTTAGGCTCAAGTTCAAGTAAATCTAAAACTTCATCTCTCTAGCTCAATTGCAGGCCTATTGGGGTCATATTTGAAAATATTTTAAACTTAGTAGATCCAACTCAATTAGAAGTAAATATGGGTCGGATTGGGTTGAGGTGTATTGGTGCGAACCTGACTTTTAATCCAAATAAAAAAATTATTTAAATTCTTTTTTTTTCTTTTACCTATTGATTTTAATCGATGTACTCTATTCTAAGTTTAAAAATCTTAGTTCATTGCATTAATTTTTTTCATAGTACAATGGCCTGAACATTAGAGAGAAATCTTGTTCTATTAAAATAAAATTTCATGTCATTTCTTAAATTTTATAGAAAAATCATTTTGAGTTTGGTTAGATCAATAAAATGAAATTTGAGTTGAATAGAGTTGGTAGGTAATAGAAAATTTTGAATCAAATTAGATAGAGAAGTCTATTATTATGATAGCCCATTTCAAGTTGAATGATACGAAGTTCTGTTTTCAACTCACCAATGCATTATGTTACCTTGCCCATTGGACTTCTTTTTCTTTTTCCAGATTATATACTCAACAAACATGAATTGGATAGCAATGCATATGATCACAAAGTTTGTTCCATAATTGAAATTTTCTATATCGATTGTCACTGCAAAAAAACAGGGCCATTATTCTAAATAGGTGAAAAATACTTGTGAAAATATACAAAGGGCAATGCTAACATACAATGGTTAGAAATGTACCAGCATTATACAAAGATGCAACGACAGATCTACGTCCGTGGGGTTTATAATTCCAGTCTTGCAACTTAGGTATTACAACATAAAATAAGGGCAATGATTCTCTGTGGATCACAATCCACAAGCCACATTCTTCCTTTGTACATATTTGGGAGATAGCAAGGGAGCTTTGAGTTTTTGCAACAGGAGACATTCATATGAACATGAATGACAAAGATCAGTGCATTTTTTTACTGATTTTTCAAGGCTTTACCCATGACTAAAATCAGTCTCGATGGCACAGATTCAACATGGGCCAATGAGGAGGTTCAGACAAATGGTGTTCAATTAGAAACTGGTGCAGTTAAAACCTCAATAGCGTGCTATATCCCAAAGCACAATGAAGACAAACAGACCCACTTCAAATGGGCTAGAAAAAGCAAAATTCTAGCAATGGAAATCAATTCAGCTAAGATTCAGACTACCAGTAATCTCCACAGGAGCACTTGCCATCCCTGAAATGATGGAATCTTTTATTGTCCCGAACAATGATCTCTCGCTCAACAATCTTTGACATTATCTTAATGGCATTGTGGCAATCACCGCAAATACGGAGGTTTTTGATAATTCTCAGGGTTGTCCCAGAAGGAGTGCTGATCAGCCCATAAGCAATTGCCAACCTCTCACTGTGATACATTAATGCCTTCTCTTTTGCTTCTTGATCAATGTCATGAAGCACATACCTAGTGTCTGGCACATAACCAGCTTCCTTCATCTCCTCAGTCAATGACCTAAGCTTTTCATAGGCCTCACTCTTCTTCGGATTTGCATTTGCCTGGTTCTGATTTTGATTGTTCCTTCTCCTTCTGTTGATCACTTCTGAATTTGAAGCTGATTTAGGTGGATCAAAATCAGCCAATCGTTCTTCCACTTGGTTTTTTGAGCATTTGAAGAATGTATTCCATATCTGTGAATTTGGTTCAATAGGCATTTTTCTTATGAACTCCTTTGCTTCATCAAGCTTCCCCGAACTCCCAAGAAGATCGACAATGCTCACATAATGCTCCATCAATGGAACAACCCCATAATCCTTGCTCATTGATTCAAAATAAATGAGTCCTTCCTCAACAGTACCTAAGCTCCTGCATGCCATCAGAACTCCCATGAAAGTGGAACCGTCTGGTTGAAACCCATCTCCTTTCATCCTGCCAAACATTTTCAACGCTTCTTCATTTCGGCCATTGTTGGCAAACCCCATCAGCATTGTATTCCAAATTTGCACATCTCGTTCAGGCATTTCTTCAAACACCTCTTTGGCATCAGCAATACTGCCCAACGTACAATACATCTCTACCAATTTCTTGAAAATAGATTTACTGGGTTTGAATGAATACTTGGCAATGTAAGCATGGACCCTTTTCCCGCCTTCCAACGACTTCAAATTCTCACATGCTTGCAGCAGCGACATGAGATTGTGCTGTTTGACGGAAACTCCCTCTCTCTCCAAATCTTCTAAGAGTTGGAGAGCTTCATTGACCTTCCCTTCTCTGCACAGACGTTCCAAATCAAGCCCACCTGATTTTTTCCCGGCAAAGTAACTCGACAAACCGTTCTGGAAACTCTTTTCTTAAGTTCAAATCCCTTTTCAAGAACATCAAAAGCTGTAGGAAGTCTAAATTCCACATGCCCAAGAGCAGCTGATGCTGGTTTCTGAGGATCGTTGTTCAAGGAACGACGGAAATAGGAGGGTTTGGAAGGTGAATGAAGATTTGAAAAGGTAACCGTTGGAGGCCCTTGAAGCATTGTACTGGTGTTTGGAGATTTTTTTCTTGGAAAATGGTGGAATTTCTGAGGTTTCAAACCTACTTACAGAAACGTCATGGCTCATGCGGAAAGTATCTTATCCCAATTCCAAAGCAGAAAAATATCCACAGGATGTTAGGGCTTACCGCTTGATAGACATAAACGTGGTTCGGCCCTAGCCGGCCTACATCCACGGAGGGTGAAAAAGATTTTATTAAAAGAGGAAAAAAAGAAGAAAAATACAATCTAGATAAACAATTTGTATTTTACCCTTCCAAGGAATTCCAAACTCCTTTGGACTCTGCAGTTCTCCTACCTGTAAACTGCAGATCAGACCTGAAGTCCCTCCTCTCTCTGCTGCCATCACTAGTCAGATCAGTCCCGACGATAAAAACCCTTGTTACTGTATCACTGATTTTCCCTACTGAAAAATAGCAGTAACAAAACGTTGGTAGCCCTTTGTTTTGTCTCTCTCTGCCAAGACTGAACGACACCCGATCTGGTTGCTTCCTCTGCTTCTGGTGTCTGGCAGCACTGACTGAACTCGGTCTTTGTGAACCTAGCACTTGGCTGGTTCTGTACACCCGTCTAAGAACTTTTTTTGCTCTGCTGTGTGAACAACCAGTCCACCCTTTAGATCTGCAACTCAGTTTGTGTGTCTCTTCTCTTTGTATTGCACGATCCTCTCCCCTTTGGCCAGCCCACCTTTACATAAGCTTGCCCATACTGTCGGTCTTCTTTCTTAGGCAAGTTGCTGAAAAACTCCTTCTATGCAACTGGCAGATTCCCAAAGTAAATAGGAGTCCTTATTATAGCAATTTCCTTGTACAACTAGGAAACCCAGCTAGAGAAGGAAACTTCCATTAATGAAAATGTTGTCTATACCTTTTAGAAATTGCCATGTATAAAGATTGAATTTGAGACATCCACGTCAACAATCTCCACATTGGCGAAAATTCCGACAACCTTTGAGATAACTGCAACAATGTCCTCACACCTTTACTACATCTGCAACTTTGCACCTCTGTGCACGCTGGCCGCTCCCGGCATCGCTCCACCTGTAACTGTAGCCCATCTGCATCTCTGTGTGAGATGCGCGCATCCCCATGCTCAGGGATGCTCCACCTGCCTTCTTTAGTTAGAAGAATTGTCCAAGCCCAAACCTCGCTTGAACTTGACACCTGTCACCGACTTTGTTGGACCCACCACCTATTGTGTCGGACCCACAGCCTTTTTCTCTATGTGATTTTTCGTCAATTTCGCCTTTCCATCTCCGCTAGCACCATGGAACTTAAACGGACCATCACAACCTGCCAAAGAAACTTTATTTTTAAAGTCATACTTGTCACCTGACTTTTTGTTTCTTCTCCTCATTCCTACGGCCCGACTAGTAGGATCCCTCTGCCGGTCGATTATTATACTTCCCACCAGTATGTACAGATTATTTTCCTTCTTCCCCTTCATGATGATCATGGCTCATTTAGAAACTCTCAGAGCCCCATCATTCGCCTTGAAGGTAAACCCATCGCTGTCCAGTGTCCCCAAAGAAATCAAATTTTTCTTTAACTCAGGAACATGCCGCACATTCTCCAACTTTCTCACCATGCCATCGAACATCATGATTTTGACTGTCCTAACGCTAATGGTTTTGTCACGCCCCGACCCGAAGGGTAGGCTTGGAACGCGACTGAATTTTTTTTTTTTTTTTGGAAACTAAACCAACTCAAGCATTCTAACTGGGCCGAATCAACAGTTAGGCCAAAAGGTCATACATGATCCCAACATGTGGACTCAAACATGTACCATAAGTCTACCCAACAAATAAACATAAAAATAACACATTGCATGATCACATAATTCCAACTATTGAAATTTTCATTCAAACACCATCAGAGTAATTATAGAAACGTAGTAGTTTTCAATACATCACATTTAAACAAAACAAGTACCACACCTGGTACTTTACAAAAGAAAATGGTTCCAAGAACCAGAAAACAAAGATGAGGGTATTCCCCTCAGTGGGAATCCCAAAACACCGCTGCAGCTTATCCACCCTAAGCTTGAAATAAAGGGTTCTCTTCTTCGGGTTCATCTCCTGAAAGGTGAGTGGGGTGAGCTAATTAGCCCAGTGAAGGAAATATAACGGTGCAGTTAAGTAAACAACAGGTTAGCAAAATAATCAACAGTTGCAATAACATCTCATGCTTGATAACAAATAAGCATAAAACCATCATCAGTCCCATAATTCATCATTTCTTTTCCAATACTATTGTCATCCACCGCAACCCCTAGATACTATCCTGACACCAATAGTATTAAGTCCCGACATGGTCAAAATATATCCTTGCAAGTACATCTCCGGTATGCACCTCAAACCGGTACTGACACACCTTGCCAGTCACTGTCGACCCACCTAGTCCAGTAGACATAACTGACACCTCAGCTCGGCGATGGTTCAATAGTAAAAAGTACGTGGAAGCAGTATCACATTCATATGATCAATATCATAATATTCACCATCACCATAAGCACTCTTATCATAGTGCATCATGTCTAGGTACATGAGTGGGTTCATCAACTTGAAACCACTCATTGCTCTAAAATCCATCTCAAGTAACAAAACTTGTTTACATCTACTGCAAAGTCAAGTTCCCTCACTATATATGTGTGGTTTCGCGGTCTCTGTTCAAACAAATAGACAAGTGCACAATCAATATACATAGCATCAAAACATACACACAAGTATATTTCGAAATCATACTTGTTTTCCCAAAAATCAAGGTACATGGAGTTGAGTCTCGTACTTGGTTTCTAACCATTTTAAGTTACAATAATCCACAGTATAGTAAATAAAAATGTGCTCAGTCCAAAACTCATATTGTCTTCTGGGCATTGACCAGATTGACTTATTGAGTTAGGTCTAGATTCTCAGGTCACTTCTCGGTTGTCTTTTGGATAGGACCAGATCTGACATTTTGAGTAAGGGCTCGAGGTCATTCAGTGCCCGACAAATATAGTGTAGGCCTGAAAGTGAGATCACTCAGTGCCCGACTAATAAAGTCGGCCTGGAAATGAATACAATAGTATATACACTATAGTAATAAGAGAAGAGGGTTAGTACATTTTTAGATTAACAATGGGGTACAACATCACATGCAATCACTACAATCAAACAAGATTTAACACTTAAAAACTGGGTCCCTCGGAAACATACTTCGGAACCAGGTACTGTAGCTTCAAATCATCCGAACCACACCTAAACTAGTCACTGACCTTGGATCATGGGTCTGACTTCGGATTGTCCGAAGATCGGGTCTCAGATCATCTGAAGTCCATCCGAACCGAAAAATAGAGAAAAACAAGTCTCGGTGGGTCCATGCACTTCGGAACATCCGAAGTGAGGCTCGGATCGTCCGAGTGGGGTTCGGTCCTTCCGAGCTCTGCTCGGAACATCCGGGCGGGTCAAACTAGCATCGGGCGTTTTTGGGCTTCAGGTGAAGCTCGGAATGTCCGAGGGGTCCTCTCAGACCGTCCGAAGGTCTCGGACAGTCTGAAGCTCAGCTCTCGGACCGTCCGAGAGCCGTCTTCCTTCACTGTCTGCAACAACAGACAGTGATGGCAGACACACTATGAAATACAAATTCGAAAACAGTGGGTTTCTCGGATTCAATTTCCACACCTAGCCGGTCCGATGGACTCCCTAGGAGTCCTCTTTCTATAGGGAGTGGTTTGGAACTTTGAGGCTTAGTAGGCCATTCGATTTTAACACTGAAAGTTCACTGATACACTAAAAATCGGGTTTTTCCTTAAACTTTGAAATGGTTTTTCTCACTCAAAATAGGGTCAAGACCGATTTTTCTTGATTCTAAATAGACTGAAATTGAAAGAGGAACACAGTGGTTACCTTCACTGGAGTTCCTGGGCTAAGAAATCCGGTCTTTGAAAAACTTCCTCTAAGTCTTACGGTAACCGAAACTGGGAAGAAAACAGAGGGTGATCGACTGGTTTTAGTTTCACAGAGAGCTTGAGAGACTGAGAGGGAGAAGAGAAGATTTGAGGGAGTTTGAAAGCTAAACAGAGGGCTAAATTTATAGAAAATTTCCCGTAGAAGCTGCCCGGATGTCCACTACATGCCGCTACAGCGGACGTCCAGTACAGTGAAAACACTGATCAGAAGTCCCAGTTGCAAATAAGTCCTCTAGGATTTTTAGTTTTTGCAAAAAGACCCCTGATTTGATAAAAACTTGATTTTTAACTAAAAGCATGATTTTAAGAACTCAAAATCTTACATCCTTATAGATAGGTTGGGTTTTGAAAACTTTGATCGCCATAAAAATTTTGGGATTTAACTCTCATTAAAAACCATTGATTTAAATAAAAATCACAATTTAACATTATTTACTTAATTAAACAAATGTTAAATAATACAACTTAGAGACCTTATTTTGGGGTGTTAAAGAATAACTAAACCATGCTTAAAATGGTCTACTATAAAATACTAGTTTCGAAATTTATCTCATTCCCAAAACCATTTAAAATAATTATTACTCCCTTTCGGGGTTTTGACGGGCAGTTTTTAGATACTATTTTCTGAAAATAAAATTATTTTAAAATAAAAAATACAAATCCTTTATTAAGGAAAATAATATCATCCAGTAATATTCACATAACAACACAATTTATAAAATAATAATAATAAGCGGTAAATTACCAAAATGCCCCTTCAGCTGGACGAGCTGGATCACTGAGCTTTCGAGCTCAGATTGGGCCACACCTGGGCTTCCCTCAAAGCCCTAACCTTAATCTTTGAGATTAACCGGTCAACCAAGATTATTAAGCTAATTTATACCTAATCTGGGTTAGGGTATTACAGATTTTGCAACTCGCACCATTGCCCATATAGACAAGTCCCTCATCGTAGGGTCTATATGTGTCAAATGAATCTCTGCATAGACACATGTGGTAAGAACAACCAGAATCTAGAATTCACTAGTCAGTTGGATTATCCATACCTGTGGTGACTGTGCACACGACAACACCTACAACATTGTCTATGTCACTTCGTACGGCATTTGATTGATCTGAACTTTGCAATCTAATTTCCAGATCACCTTTTTTCTTTTGTTGCAATCCATTATCTTATGCCCCTCTTTCTCACAGTAGAAACATCTAAGCTTTCCTCCACCTCTCCCTCTGGATTTTGACCTTGACCATCTGAGCTTGTCATGATCTTGATGTTTTCTGCTGTTGTTTCTCTCTCTGTTCTCTGTAAAGAGAGCCTGTGTATGAGATTGTGTCTGAGAAGAACCCACCGAAGACTTTCTTCTTTTCTCCTCGTTCAGCAAATTGCTTGTCACAGACGTCATAGTGACAATACCCTCTGGCGCTGAATTGTTGAGTGACACCACCAAGGTCTCCCAACTGTCAGGTAGAGAACTGAGAAGTAGTATGGCCTGCAACTCACCATCAAGAACCATCTTCATGGATGAAAGTTGATTGACTATACTCTACATCTCATTCAGATGCTCCGCAATCAAAGTACTTTCATTATACTTCAGATTCACCAACTTTCTGATTAGGAACGTCTTGTTGCCCGTAGTCTTTCTCGCATATAATCCCTCCAATTTATTCCAGAGAAATTGCGCCGTCATTTCAGTGGACACCAGATGAAACACACTGTCATCCATCCACTGTCGAATAAAATCGAGGCACTTCCGATCAAGATTGTTCCATTCATCATCAGACATCTCGACCTTTAGTTTTGTCTTCCCCTTGTCATCGGAAGACTCCGCCGCTAGCACCTTCGGTCTCCTTGCGATCGGTTTGTAGAGATCTCTACAATACAGAAGATCTTCCATCTTTTCCTTCGACAATAAGTAATCATTCGAGCGGTGTTGATTTCCATCACCTCCGACAATCCGAAGCCTCCCTCTGTGCTGTGATTCGTTCACCCACGAATCTCTGGTCTCCGACCAAAGCTGCTAATACCACTTGTTAGCACTTACAGCATGATAAACAAGAATAATGGAACGGAAAAACAAGCACAATCCAGCAAAAGCAAATTAACGTTGATCAGCCCCAGCCGGCCTACGTCCACGGAGCATGAAATATATTTTATTAAAAAATGAAAGAAAGAAGAAAAATACAATCCAGATAAACAATCTGTATTTTAGCTTTCTAAGGAGTTCCAAGAACAGTCACTGTTTCTCTGTGTAGAGAACCCCTTTGGACTCTGCCGTACTCCTTGAAAGAATCACTTTCAATGACTAATTTGACTTCCCCTAAGCTTTCACCTAAGGTCAAGGCTCTCCTGATACTAATAAGTTCCGCCTCATTAGAGTCCTTGATTCCCACCGCTTCCGAGAAAACCACACTAATACCTCCCACATGGTCCCGAAGAACTCCTCCAATACCCGCCGGACTCGGTTTACCATACGATGCTCCATCCACATTGAACTTGAGGACACCCGGAGGGGAAGGGTCCACTCAACATGCTTGTGCTTTTTAACCGAAGAATTGGAACGCAAATAGATCTCCCACGACTGGCACATAACCTCAGCCCTAAGGTCGTTTAATTCCCTGTTGGAGCACAACCACGTACAACCTCCATTTTGCTTTTTGAATAAGATCATTAAGTTCTGACGAATGCCCCTCGAAAATCCTCGAGTTTCTCTCCTTCCAGATAGACCACGAGACCACAGCCGGGATGGTAGCCCACGCAAGCTTTCTTTTTTTTCGAGCACAAGGAATAAACCAAGACTCCATCAAACTACCCCAAGTGCCGGGGCAAACCCAAGCCACTCCCATAAGATTCAGAAAAAACTTCAAATGCTCCAAGAGAAAGGACACAAGACTAGGAGATGGTCAATAGATTCTTCATCGTAGTTATACAGGGGGTGCAAAGTAACACCGTCCAAGCCCAAGAGACCCCTTCTCCTAAGTTCCAACCTTGTCAAGATTTTCCTTTTGGCACAACACCAGTTGAACAAATAAACTCTAGGTGGAGCAATACTACGCCAGACAAGAGGCGCTGAGACGCAAGCTCAATCAGTGATTTAACCGAGAATAAACCAGAGGAATTACCCATCCAAACCAACTCATCGTCACCATCTGGAACCATCGGGAAATCACTCAATTGGGCTTTGAGATCTTTAACACTCACCACTTCAAAATCCCTCAACTCCCTCCTGAACTCCAGTTGCCATGAGATAGCGCGATCATTAGAACAGTACAAGTCTTTAATCAATGCATCTTGATATCTAGCTGCCCTAAAGAGCCTGGGGTATCTATCACTTAGAGGCATGTCACCTAGCCACAAGTCTTTCCAGAAGAAGGTCCTATTACCCTTCCCGACAAATATACGAAGATTACTTTGGAACAATTCACCCACCTCTGATCGACCGTGACGGATCTTGTAATACCCCGGATTTTCAAATTATAAATATTTACGAAAATTACCCATTTAAATTATGAATTTTAGATATGGATCTAAGATGGGTAAAAATGTTGGGTCTTTGCCCAATTAAGACCCAATGGTTTGGGTAAATGTTTTCAATAAAAATTAAAAGAGGGATCATGGAAAGATTTTTGGAATAAGATAGATTATCATGGCCATGTAGGAGATATGAAATCTATGAGATATGCGCATGAGACTTTCTAATCTAAAAGAAGAAAGGATGCATGGCCGAATGTGGATTTAGATATCCAAGTAAATGCGCATAAGATCATTTTACAAAAGGTCTTTCCTTGGTTAAAATGGAATTAAAGGAATTACTAAGATAGAGGATCGATACCTTCTAATTAGAATTAAGAGGAAAGTTTTTATAAAACAAAAGGGAAGGCGGCACATAGCACCTTCTAAGTATGAACCAATGGGAGATTAATTAAGGTAATGGCTAAATTTGGAAAGTGCCTAAATATGGAAATATAGATGCTAAATTTGGAAAGTATCTAACTATGAAAACAATGAAGCTAAATTTGGAAAGTGTCTAAATATGGAGAATTGTTATTAAGTTAGTAAATTTCTAAGTTTAGAAGTTGGAAATTAAAATGGGAAATGTAATTAAAGAGAAAGTTTAATAAAATGGAAGAGGCAACAAGAATGGGGCACATGGTACTTTCTATTCTTGATTTAGGGAAAGTTTTTTAAGATGCAAACAAGTGCACACGGCATGAGGTAATTAAAGAAAGGAGCAAGGGCGCATCGCACATTCTAAATAGAGATTAAGGAAAAAGAAAGAAAATAAGAAAGGGAGAAAAATAAGGAAAGTTTGATATATGTTCAGTATTTTGGTTATAAAGTTCCACTCCAATGTCCGATTGCTTTGATTCTTTTTGCGTTGGAAGAAGACTTGAAGGGCTACAACTTTGTAGTTTACCACCTTTCCTGATTCAGAAGTTAACAAGGTCAAAACTGATCTAAAATATGGTATATGTGTAAAAAAATGGGGAACACAAGTGCTCACGGCAAGGGGCAATTACTATCTCAAGAACCTTCTAAGATTGGCCAATTGGAGATCAATAAAAGGAGAGGAGGAGGGGGCACACGGCACACCTACACCTTAGGCCGATTTCTCTCTCTCTCTCTCTCTCTCTCTCTCTCTCTCTCTCTCTCTCTCAAGTTCTTATTCTCGGCTACAACAAAGAAGAAGGCCGACCAA
Source organism: Chimonanthus praecox (assembly GCA_022113865.1). Lineage (NCBI taxonomy): Eukaryota > Viridiplantae > Streptophyta > Magnoliopsida > Laurales > Calycanthaceae > Chimonanthus > Chimonanthus praecox. The sequence continues at coordinate 30,270,524 of CM039086.1, forward strand.
CAAGAGGTGTCTTGGTTGTAGGAAAATTAAGAAGAAAGGAGAAAGATTGGAAGAGCAAAGAGGTTAGTATCTTAATGGTTTAATTTTATGTTCGAAACAAAAAGAACCATAGGGTTTGGCAATGGTGTTTGGCCGAACCCCATGGAGGAAGATTGGTGATGATTTGATGATCTTAAATGGAGAAATAGAACCGGCATGGCCGAACCCTATGGAAAGATTTGGTTTATTATTGGTTTTTAAGAATAAAAACCATAGAGATTCTTAAATAAGTAATTGGTAATAATGATATGTAATTTTGAAGGGATTAAATGGAAGATCCATGATTGATTAATGGAGACATGGATAGGGATGTGGGTCGGCCATGGCATGGCCGAACCATAATTGTATCATGGCCAAGTTGTTAGATCTAAAGAATGGAAAGGAAGGGGGTGAGGTTCGGCCATGGTGTATGGCCGAACCCCACCAATTATATTTTGGGAGTATATAAGAATTATTATTGAATGTTTTAATGAATTTAAACCATTGATGAAGATCATGAACCATAGGGTTCGGCCATGGTGCTTGGCCGAACCCCATGGGGTTGTTTTTTGAATGGAGATGAATTTGGTTGCTTAATATGGAAAGCTTCCAAATATGGAAGGAGTTGCTAAACTTGAAAGGCATCCAATAATGGAAAGATAGTTTCTAATTTAGGAAACTATCTATTTATAGAAGTTTGTTTAAGATAGGAAAGTGTCTATTCTTGAAAAGTAGATATTGAAATTAGAAAATATCTAATTATGAAATTTATATTTGGAAAGCATTCAATTAAGGAAATTTTCTAATCTAGGAAACTATCTAAGTATGAAAAATGGTTACTAATTTGGGAAGTTTCTATTTTGGAAGGAGTTGGCTAAATTAGAAAGCTTCTAATTGTGGATGGTAAAATATGGAAATCTTTTAATAATAGAAGGTGGAGTTTAATTGTAGAAACCTTTCAATTATGGAAAGGAGGAGATTAAGTTTGGAAACTATTTATTTATGGAAGTGTGAATGATGAAAGCCATTGAATACTAGTATGGATTTTAAAAGAGAACTTTATGAACCATAGGGTTCGGCCACGGTGTATGGCCGAACCCCATGGAGTTGTAATTGCATTTTTAAAGTATGTTAATTGTTTTTGGAAGGTATGATTAAAATGGAAAGTCTTTAATTTAAAAAGGACCTATTTATGGAAAGAACTTGGAATTATGGATCCAAGATTGGGAAATGATAAATTTAGAAAGTTTCCATTTTAGGGACTTTCTAAGTATGGAAGTTGGTTAATGAAATTGGAAAGTTTCTAAATGTGGACTTTCTAAGTATAAACTTAAGTTGTTGAGAAATTATTATGGATCATGTAACGGGTGAAAGATTTTAAAAGAAACTATGGGTTATGTAAGTCATGAGTGGCAAAAATTGTAAATACTTGTTAAAGATGGAAGTTTAGCCTTGTATGGCAATAAGGTAATTATCTGAGAAATTATTTGGAGAACTTAGGTTTAGGATCTATGTATTTGGATCTAAACATGGGAATTGATTGGCGGACCTAGGGTTATGTACTTTGGATTAAAATAAATAGAATATTAACTAAGGTTTGGACCAATGGTATTTTGGTAATTAATGGAATAAATGAACAAAAAAGGTGAGGCTCGGCCATAGGTATGGCCGAACCCCACAAGTATGGTTTATGGATTTAAATATTGCAAATCAAGTAGGACTTAGTGTTGACTTAATATTATATTATAAGGTAACGGGATCTCGCAAGTGGTGCGCGATCGGCGATCGATTATTGGAAGAAAGACACAAACACGCGTTAACGATCTTGGTAAGATTCCACCTCTTTAAAACCATGGGTTTATGTACATTGTCTTTATCTTATTTTTGATGAAATTTATATTGCAAAGGTTATGTTTCAAAGTATAATTTTATATGCTATGCTTATTTGAATAAAATAGCATGTGTTTTATATGTTCAAATATGAGCTTTTAAATGCTATGATTTGTATAATTGCATAGCATATGGACATTTGCATCTCATGCATGGCATGGGAGGGATGATAAGTAACCAGGGACCCACACTCCGTCGGGGCGTCCGTAAAGCACTAGTGGGGGATACCTTGATGATGAGAATCCCATCAAGAAGATACTATGTATAATACCTTGATGATGAGAATCCCATCAAGAGGATACTATGTATAAAGACCCTAGTGATGAGCATTCCATCAGGGGATCCCTTGATGACGAGAATCCCATCAAGAGGATACTATATATCCGGAGATCCACACTCCATCGGGGCGTCCGTAAAACACTCGTGGAAGGAAATACCTTGATGACGAGAATTCCATCAAGAAAGAAGACCTTGGTGATGAGAATTTCACCAGAAAGATACCTTGATGAGGAGAATTCCATCAAGAGTATACCCTATATTTTGTGATGGGGGAGACTCATTGCATATGATAGCATGGCATGGCATTGAATCAACATGATTGATTTTTATTATCATGCAAGGTTTCTGGTTTTATCGGTATGATTGGATCTTTATTATCATACACTGTTTTGGATACAATGTTTTGAAAGTATGGAATGATTTATTATAATTGGTTTTGATACATATTATATCTGGATTATTGGTACTAATCCATGTGTTAACCTTAATTGGAATACCTACTAGGTGCGTTATACTAACGTCCTACTTCTACCCTTTAGTATATGATGCAGGAAACGAGGAAAACGCTAAACGCAAGAAGGGACAAGCATAGGAGCTCAGAACGCTTTTAGTTTATATTTTGTTTAAGATATTCATAGGCTTGTATTTGAGTATTTAGAATTCGGATTGTAATAACTTAGATGGATTTGCTATGGTTGAATGTCTTATTGAATAATTGCATTATGATAATGATGATTAATGACTTGACGTACTTTGCTATATGAATGGAATAGAACTTGGTTCTATTATGATTCCGCAAATTGATGTTATGGTTCCGCAGGTTATGATTTTATTCCACATGTTGATATTGCTATGTGTGAACTATTTTCATGGACTTGATCCATACACACATAGGGTTGGCCAGTTAAGGGTCGGACTTTGGAAGTTCGGACTTAGCTTACGTCGTGACGTCGCGCGCGCTATCACTCTACTCTGTTATAAAAAAAAAAAAAAAACTCTGAATTTACGGGAAGAAACGAGTGAAAAAGGGCGGGGCGTTATAGATCTTCCCCCAATCCTTGAAAACCTTAGACCATAATCTAACCGCTTCATCTCCCAGATTCCATTTGTTAATATTCGATACTCCGTATTTTGCTGAAACAATGCGAACCCAAAAAGCATTTGATTCCCTACCAAACTGCCATCCCCACTTACATAAGAGAGATTCGTTTCACAACTGTATTGGGACCACACCCAAACCTCCTTTGTTTTGAGCTTTAGAAACTTCTTCCCAAGCCACAAGATGAACTTTTCTCTTTGCCTCTTGATCACCCCAAAGAAACCTCCTAAACAACTTCTCCATCGTATTAGCTACGCCTTTGGGGACTTTAAAAATGGACAGGAAATATGTAGGAAGATTAATCAGAACTGATTTCAAAAGAATAACCCTGCCCCCCAAGGAGAGATACTTTTTGCCCCATCCTGCCAACGTTCTTTCAATCTTCTCTATGACTGGGGACCAGAATTTCTTAAAGCTTGGATTCCAGCCCACTGGGAGGCTAAATATGAAAAGGGTAATTTACCTATACCGTATCCCACTTTGTTTGCCCACTCCTTAACCACCGAAGTTTCCATCCCTACCCCAATTAGGGTACTCTTACCCAAGTTTATCCTTAGTCCAGATACCAACTCAAAGCATCTAAGGATAGGTCGAAAACCAAACACCTCTGAATTGTTGTTATCAAAGAAGAAAAGGGTATCGTCTGCAAATTGAAGGTGAGTTATCATCAGACCCCATTACCCACCTCAAAACCCCTCACAATACCCAACTCTTTTGCTTTCAAAACTAACCTGTTCAAACTTTCTCCCACCATTGTGAAAAAAAATGGAGATAGGGGATCCCCCTGCCTCAGACCCCTATTGGCAGATATTGGAACAGTTGGAGAACCATTCACTAAGACCGAGTACTTTGTGTTTTCAACTCATGCCTTCATCTAATGAAACCAATGTCTATACTTTTTAGAAATTACCATGTATAAAGATTGGATTTGAGCCATCCCCGTCAACGAAGGGAATGGAAAATGCCAAACGTTGTAGAGGAGTTTTTAAGCTTGTCCAAGTGGGGCTCACTGGAGTACATATCAAACCATTGATTTGATGGGACCCACTGTAGATGGACCGTGTGTATAAAATCATGGTATCTTTGTCGAGAAAACTTGAAAAGATCTGTATCGGCGACTTGTCGGGACTCACGTTCAGATTATTGAATGCTAAATTAAAATTTTAAATTATTACTATCTTTTTTAAAATTTACTCATTCACAATTGATGTCTGTTAACATGTTCTCACCGGTAAATTATTATAATTTATATTTAGTTAAATTTGATTCATAAATTTGATATTTATTCTATGCATAAAAAAATTTTAGTCGAATGCTTTAAAAGATCTAATCATATAAAAACTTTTAATATAATTATCAAAATAATTACATAACATTAAAAACACAATCTCCTATATAATATGAAGGCCTTTTTAAAAATAATGATTATCTGTATATTTTAATACACTATTTTATGTATTTAGATATGACTCTATCAAATAAAATAATAATTTTTAATATTTCTTTAAATATATAGTTCATTAAAAAAAAGTGTATTATACATTTATAGTTATTTTAATTAAAGATTTATCATTTGATTCATCTAAAATTTATTCAATAGTTTTATAAAATTTTAAACATTAAATTTAAAATTTTGAAAATAATTTAATTTTCTAATTAACTTTTATATTTTTAAAGTCAATGTTAGATGACGTTGCACCCTAAATTAATTTCTATAAATGGAACACGCAAGTGTCGATTAGAACATAGAAACAACGAAGAGTATAGAAGAGGTCTGCCTCGTCATGTGACCACCGACAACCCCATCCAAACGCATCCTGCATATCCAATGACAGCTAATACATCGGCAACCAGACAAAGTTGGAGGAAAAGATAGGCTCAGCTCTTGACATTCATTATTTTGAACATTTTTTTTTTAATTACATGGGCTTAAGTATTAATCTCTTGTTATTATGAGTGGCTTTACAAAGGCTTAAATGATTTTCTTAAAAATTTAATAAAATCTAAATAACAAGTTTTTAATCATAAAATTAATGCATCACGTTAAGTCAAATTTTACAACTCAAAGTCACAAAACAAAAAAAAAATATTACCTATAAATCAAATACAAAAAACGAAAAGAAAATTATAACTGAGTTTCTTTTGCAAACCTTAATGACTTCTTATAAAAAAATGTATATTAATATGATATTCTTAATGTACATAAAGCATTTTTATAATTATAATATATTTAAATGTATTCACGTTTAATGAGCTTTATAAATTTTATCAAAATTGTTTTTTAAAAAGGGCCGAACTTCGTGGGGGAGGTGTACTACCGACACTAAATAAATGATAGACTGCTGTAGAGTTGATGAGCGATCCGCGGCGGCGCTTCCTTCTCCATATCCACGTGTCCTCCATGTGTCCCTCCAGATTAACGGTAAAGATTTGTTATAAAATTCGAAACGGAAAAGCAGTCAAACCAGTAGAGAAAAGGAAATCATTTCCTGATTTAATCCTTTTCCAATTTTATTTTCAAGGCCACTCTCGAATCCAATAAGCCGAATCAAAATACAGTAACAGAGAGACAGAGAGACGGAGATAGTGATGAAGAAGGAGTATTTGGCGATGAAGACAGACGAATGGAGCGCTCAACAACTGATACAAACTGATCTGAAAGAAATGGGGAAGGCAGCCAAGAAGCTCGTATATGATGCCACCAAGCTCGGCAGCCTTGGCGTTGGAACTTCTATCCTCAAATGGGTCGCTTCCTTTGCTGCCATGTCAGAACCCCTTTCTTACTTTCTCTTCTTTCACATCCATTACTAAGATCTTATGCTTTCAAAAGGCACCGGATTTTTTTTGATAAAAAGCTATTCATATTTTTGAAAAGAAAAACACAAGTTTAGTGCCTTTTATTATCAAAATTATCCAGTGTTCTCACCCCCTAACCCCAATTAATTTCTTTATTTTATCACCTTTTCATATGATTTACTTAAACCTTTGTTAAGATGTATATGAATTATTCTATTTTGGATTTGATTTTTCATTTAAACTTTTAGTATCTTTTATCACTACCAGAAATTAGTATCAGAGATATGCGGGTTGTTTAATATGATTTGGAAGTTTTGCTTTGTTATACGTAATTAAGATCATGAACATCTGATTTTGTTCTCTTGGATCCACTGTAATTTGTGTGTGATTTCATCTGATTTTGTTATTAACTTGACTATTCGAGCATCAATGAAGTTGTTCTCAATCTTTGGTCGAACAAGTTTTAATAATTTCTATTTTCATGACTGGGAAAGCTCATTTAAATTTGAAGCAGGTCAAGTAATTTATTGTAAATTTCAAAAAGAAAAAGAAAAGAAAACTTCTGGACCCATTGTTAGTCGAGAATGATTTGTTCATCAATGGTTTCAGACAGAATTAAAAGCCAAAACCAGTACAAGGACTAGTTGATCATCTGAATCTGATCCGAGTCTTGCCAAGTTGATCAGGCAGGTCAAGTTTGGTCTCTCACTAATTATAGAATATGTGGCAAAAGTTTCTTTTATGATCATTAGCAACAGCAAAAAATTGATTTGAATATATAGACATCGTTCATTGGAACCCGATAGAGGACTCGGCAAGTTGACTGGGCAGGCCAAAATTGATTTGCCATTATATTTTAATTGTAGAATTTGTGTAAAAGTTGATTTCAATAAACTTGGGCATGTTCATGTTCATGTTCGAGTAGCCAGGTTTTGGTCTCGAAGTTGAGGGACAATGTCTAGCAAGAGCAATCGATCAAAAGATCATGTTGATTCAAAGTTCACAATCATCAGGACCATCAGAAGAAGAAAGAAATTATTTTGCTTTTTAGTTGCTTTTAGATTTGGTTTCAATTCGATGTCCTATATCAACAAATGATCAATCCTGGATCTTGAATAGGTTTTTGATGAATAAGAACATAATTGGGATGAAGTTTAACAGAGCAAAATCCAATTTCAGACAATAAATTGGGATAATTAACCATGATCCATTTTACTGCAGATACTTATTGATCTTGGATCGAACGAACTGGAAGACAAACATGCTCACTGATAATTTCTTTTAGTTGCTTTTATGATTTGGTTTCAATTCGATGTCCTATATCAACAAATGATCAATCCTGGATCTTGAATAGGTTTTTGATGAATAAGAACATAATTGGGATGAAGTTTAACAGAGCAAAATCCAATTTCAGACAATAAATTGGATAATTAACCATGATCCATTTTACTGCAGATACTTATTGATCTTGGATCGAACGAACTGGAAGACAAACATGCTCACTGCACTCTTGGTCCCCTACATTTTCTTGAGCCTTCCTTCTTTGTTGTTCAACATCTTACGGTAACTAAGCACACATCGACTTGGGTTTTCTCTAATCCTGCTGTTGTCTTCTATTAATACTTTTTACTAAGAAATCTTTGAGTGTGGTGCAGAGGAGAGATTGGGAAATGGATTGCCTTCATTGCCATTGTGTTGCGGCTTTTCTTTCCTCGTCACTTCCCAGGTATCAATTCTAGACATTTTGATAGTTAGTTGGCCATGTATATATTTTCGTTTGGTGATATATTCTGGATATAGGTCTTACATTGTAGTCTCTAGAATACATTCTCAAAGAGGGGGAAAAAAACGATGGATAGGACATGCCATATGATCTTTGGGCTCATTATCATCGTCAAAGTCATTTATCTTCTATATCAAAGTTGGCATCATCTTGAAGTGAGGATTATATTTCTATGTTATTTTGATTTCTTTTATTGTTTAAACACATGTTTGTGTTGTTATTGTCGTCGTTATCATCATGGTCATTATCAAGACATAATGCAATCTATTTAGTCTGGGCCGCCTTGCACTCGGCCTTGTTTGGGGCCAAGTTCTTTATCCATCCATGATTAAAATACTTACTTATAACTACAGTCTACAACTTTCTTGGCCTTCTCTGTTAATCTTGTATTTGCAACCTTGATTATTTCGAGGGCTATGAGGCAAAAAGGAAAAAAAAAAAAAAGGAAATTTTGGGTCTTTGAGTACCATAATCGAATTGTATTTGGTAAACAAAACAGAGGGATTTATAACCTTGTAGAGTATCTTGTTTATCAAGTGCCTTGCAAATTGAAAGGACATTTTTATACGGTGGCATTTAGATTTGAATTGTCAGATAAAGCTGAATGTTGCAGAACAAAGAAATGTGAAAAATATCTGTGGCAGAGATTTGCATTACATGAGAGAACCTTTAAGTTGCTCAAAACGCAGAGAAGTTGCGGAATGCCATTTATGATTGTTAGAACTTGTTCCTATAATATTGTAAATGCCCCAGTATGAAGAATTTAAAGGTTTTGAGTACGAAACTAGGAGGAATCTGGAAAAGAGGGATAATAATAAAGATTTACAAGTGCTATAGTGTCATGACACAATAAACTTGTTTCATATAAAGGTTGGCCTTGACGAGGATCCTCTCTCTCTCTCTCTCTCTGTCTCCCCCACTCTCATTTCATGTTTGTAGTATTACAAATGCATTGTGGTCTGCTGTGTGATCTATCATTGATGGTTTAAATCAATCGGAACACATCTAATATTGTTTCACTGAGAGCTTGCTTTATCAGCTTTTTTAGTTTGTGAATTATGTCTAATCATTGCCGCTTGCCTTCTAAATTGAAGAAAAAGTATTCAGTTTATGATGAGCAGAAGCATTGCTGTTCTGTTCTGCACTATTTATGCTTTCCTGTTATGGTACTGAATCATTGACTTCTGAGTAAATGAGATTATTGTCCATGGTAGATTGATTTTTACATTTATGTTTTTAGGCCACTTCTCTTGTGGTCATTACTCTGTCATGTGTACTCTAGCATCTTGACCATGGTTTAAAACATCAGAAAAACTTAGACAAGTCAGTCTGTGTTGACTCAATTACGTAGGATTTTGAGTCGAGCGAGTCAGTGAGTAATGTTGAGTTTTTCCAAATCATGTTGAGAAACTCATCGAGTGACTTGAATCAATGAAATTGAGTAGAGTCGAAGTTTTTGAGTTTTTAAGCTATGTTCTTGACATGCCAATTCCAAATTGATGGGATAAATAACTTAGATGATAGATGATGAAACATGTTCTTCTTGACAATTTCATACACATGCATTTCTATATATACATGAATTATTTTGATTGAAATTCCATTGAACGTGGGTGTAGACTGGCTGGAGATGCCCGGATCTCTGATCCTTCTCCTGGTGGCTGCCCCGAGTTTCTTCGCTGATACCGTCAGGGGCAGTTGGATCAATGTTCTGATATTGCTGGCCATTGGTTGTTACCTGCTGCAAGAGCACATTCGAGCATCCGGCGGCTTCCGAAACGCATTCACAAAGACTAATGGTATCTGCAATACCCTTGGCATCACCGTTTTGTTCGTCTATCCCATTTGGCGAGTGGTAGTCCATTTCCTCTGAGTTGTTGTCACTGCTGCAAATATCTGCTTTTGTTGTTTCTAGCTTTCCCTTCAAACTCCTTGAGTTTACTGCTTCAATTGTATCGTTTATTTGTCAACATCCTATCCTTGTTTGTGAGAGGAGATTTGGGTTTCTGTAACATGCGAGTCATTGTTGATATGATGCCCAATCTAGTAAGCTATTGTTGAACAATGTCTATGCTGTTTCAAAAATTGAAATCCGTCTTTGATTTGGTAGTGCTAAACCTCAATCTATTTTTGGTTTGGACCAACCAATATGGATTGGATTAAATTGAATTGTGGATTAACTCATAATTAAGTACATTATTTCATTCATGTACATTATATTGGTATGTTTCAAGTAAGGAGACATCTACAAAGTAAATCTTCACGAATAAAATATAATCACTATAAAGAGTTAAGTTTAAAAAATAATTTAATGAATATAAAAAAATAAAGATTATAGGTTTGTGTAGAGGATTTGGGTAATCCTGATGGGATGAGTTTGAAAGCATTGCTTCTTTTCTTTTCTTTTTTAATAACCGAGGAGAACCATGAGGCAATGGCCTCCCTAAACTGTTTGGGATAGTGTCTCACACTCATATAGGACGCCTCCAATTTATGCGTTTAGGACTTGAAGTAGTGACTTTTCGCTTTTTGAGACGATAAGTAACCAGTTGAGCTATCCAACGTTGGGTTTGAAAGCATTGCTTAACTTGGCCAAACTGATGATGATATCAAATTTTTTATCTGGGTTCAGGATTAGATTTGTTGCATTTGAATAAATCTAATTAAAAAACTTGCCTTTTGGTAATTGGCAGCGCTTTTTTTTTTTTTATAATTAAAGAAAAAAAAACGCCACATATTCACAATAGAAGCATTTCGAAAGGAGAATGTGTCTTCTCTTTGCTTTCTATCTCTCAATCTTCTCTCTTTAAGTTGAAGATTAAATTCAAATGGCAAGAAACTCATTTTCTATCTATCCAAACATCCAAAATTGGTAAATTTTCATCAAAGCCAATCAAATCTTTGAAAGAACTGGCATTGGACAAATCTCTCACTTATAATTAAATTCTATTTAAGAAATGTAGAAGCAATGTCCATTCTAAATTTCAGAGAAATATTGCCAGTTGTATTTCTATAAATTACTAATATGTAAAAATTCATTTTTAGTCTTTCATGACTCGATATATATTTTTTACTATATATGATCAGCTAATGGTCAGCTCTATTCAACTCTCTTATTTCATTGAAGAACTATCATGGGCTTTTAGAATAATTTTAAACTCTATTAGAAATTATTTGTTTATTTATTAGGAAAATATGAGAAATCATTAGAAAAGAATTCACTTTATGAAATCGAATCATGCCTGCTTGCTGATTATTTTCCTTATAAAAAAAACTCATAAAAGGGAATATTTTCTCTCACCCAAAACCTAAGTTTCAAACATGGGCCCAAATTGAATTTCAACGTAGACATATTGAATTTTGTCATACAACTGATAAACATTAGTAGGCAGACAAAATCTAAGTTTCAAACATGGGCCCAAATTATATCCACTGCCATTTGTGGGTGGTGAAGTTCTCATGTTTAAATACACAGGAATTCATTTTGTGGGTTCGTTGTCCACAAGAGAGATGCTCAAGTTTCAATCTTATAAAGATGTATATTTCTGCCCTCGATTTTTCGTCTACAAGGATAGCCATTTTCTCTACTAGGCAAGTGTTGATGCTAGATGTTAAGATATATTTAAGAATTTCTATTATTATTGATTACTAGTGTTTTATCTACTAAATTAGGGCTTGTGATGCGGGCTTATGTGGACGTAATCAAAATTTTAATTTTGACCCGGACAGGTACATTATCAAATTAGTAAGTTCGGGTCGCAAGTCGAAAGATCAAAATTTTATTTTCGATCCCGGTGGGTGCAAGCCCAATTCAGATGTCAAGTCCAAGACCCGGCTCAATCAATGGCCTAACAAGTGACAGTTCAGTCCTAGCTTGTCAGCCAAATACTTGTGAAAGCCAAGCATGAGGCGTGAGTCAGCATAGCCAACGAAATCTGGATCCTAATCATATTAGGATTGGGTTTTTGATTCGGTAGTTGTTTCCTTAGTTTTATTTTAGCAGTTGCTTTATTATTATTAGGTGCCTTATTATTAGTAGGTATTTAATTTAGGATTTGTTTTATTCACGTTTCCAAATCCAAGTAAAATAGGGACGGTCGGCTCCTAAATCTTAGGTTCAGTTGGTGGATCTTTTCGATATAAACATGTAATCAATGAGTAAAAGGGGAGTTTTTATGAATTAATAAAATTTATTTTTGTTTCTTAGCAAACAGTGGTTTGTTTGTGTGTTTGTGAATTTGAGTTTCACAACCATCGTTGAGGAAGAATCTCTGCAAAAGTACAGATTCTCGTTGGAAAAACCCATCTAAGTTGCTAGTTGGTTTTAGTCTAAAGCAGGGACAGTTTTGCTTCAAGCCCTAGAAGAAGGTGATTTCAGTTTGTTCGCCCCTAAGGTATTCGTGATTGGAAGTTGTTGGGCTGGTTTGACACCACTGCTATCATTAAGCGACGAGTCGAATAAATCTTTTATGATTATTGTTTTGCAACTAGATATTCAAGTTATTATTCAAGCTTCCGCTATAATCCAAAGGTTGGGTATTCTTAATCCTACCTAGCCTACATCAGAACTTTGGAGTCAATTGAGACTCATCCTTTGATCAAGGGTTAGTTATGGCAAGGCGTGACCGCCCTCGTAGCCGACAAGTAGTGACTGGTTTCATTCTAGTCAGCGTCGTCATGTGAGACACGCTCCAAAAGATGATCGAGTTGAATTCTCTAAAGACCGCGACATGCAGTTTGATCGGTTATTTGAGTCATGTGTTAATCTACAGAGAGAGATTGCGGCTCTAAAGAATCAAACTAGCCAACACCCTTCTAGTTCGCCATCAGTGAGATCAAGGTACTCCAGATACTCATCTTTTGAAGAAAGTTCAGATGACAATTCAAATCAAAGTTCAGACGAAAGTTTCTACTATCACAGACATAAGGGCAAGACATGTCGTCCGACAGCCTGAAAGAAGGCAGCGATTCGTCCGATTTGCTGATGAAGTAGACACGACTACACAAGTCGAAATTGTTGACTCAGATTCCTTTAGTGAGGAAGATGTCGATGATTTCGTGGAGACAGACTCCATGAGTGTGCAAATCTTGGAGACAGTGCAGGAACATCCTATTCATATTGGTGAACCCCGAGTGGACGACATACACCACAATAGCACAGAGGTCGAGGCCATCAATGACTTTGTGTTTTGTGATGCTCATTCCACGAGAACAGTGGGCGAGTATAGACCTTATGTTGATCCAATGTGGGACGAACACATGAACCAGTTGACTACACCCAGTCTCTCATCCGTTTTAGCAATTCATGAAGCTACAGTAGATACAGGTGCAACAGAGGGATGTATCCGACAGTTTGAGGCAAGTTCCATCTTGAAGCAGGAACTTGAGACGCACCATCTTGAGCCACAGTCCAGTGATCAGCAACTAGAAGATGCTTGTGATAGAGGCGACAAAGAATGGTCAGTACAAGTTCGTACATTAGGAGTTGGAGATGACCGGCATCTTGTGGACTCAGACCACACCATTCGGCCATATGTCGACCATATTTGGAAGGTTATGAGCGACAGTCCTCAACACCTATCATCCAGTCACTTTTGGTAGGCCCCGAGGCGACATCTCCTAAAGTGATACTCCACAACGATTGAGTATTCAGCATAATGACATTTCATTGAAGCACAGGAGAAAGACTATGAGAAGATCGCACCCATCGTCGATGAACCTTATAGACTCGAGGACGAGTTTTCTCCGAGAGTGGGAGAATGGTGCGGGCATATGTGGACGTAATCAAAATTTTAATTTTGACCCGGACGGGTACATTATCAAATTAGCAAGTTCGGGTCACCAGTCGAAAGATCAAAATTTTATTTTCGATCCCTGTGGGTGCAAGCCCAATTCAGATGTCAAGTCCAAGACCCGGCCCAATCAATGGCCTAACAAGTGACCGTTCAGTCCTAGATTGTTAGCCCAATACTTGTGAAAGCCAAGCATGAGGCGTGAGTCAGCATAGCCAACGAAATCTGGATCCTAATCATATTAGGATTGGGTTTTTGATTCGGTAGTGGTTTCCTTAGTTTTATTTTAGTAGTTTCTTTATTATTATTAGGTACCTTATTATTAGTAGGTATTTTGTCACACCCCGACCCGAAGAGTGGGCCCAGAACGCGACTGATTTTTTTTATTTTTTTTTAAATTAAACTAAACTCAAGCACTCTAACTGGGCCAAATCAACAGTTTGGCCCAGAGGTCACACATGATCCCAACATGTGGATTCAAACATATACCATAAGTCTGATACCAACAAAAGCACAACGGCAGTACATAACATGTTCACATAAATCCAACACTGAATTATTATTCAAAACATCATCAGAGTAACTACAAAAGCGTAGTAGTTTTCAATACATCACATTGATACAAACTAAGTACCACACTCGATACTTTACAAAAACAAATGGTTCTAAGAACCAGAAAGCAAAGATAAGGGTAATCCCCTCAGTGGGAATCCCAAAACACTGCGTAGTTTATCCACCCTAAGCTTGAAATAGAGGGTTCTCCTCCTCGGATTCATCTCCTGAAAGGGGAGTGGGGTGAGCTAATTAACCCAGTGAAGGAAATATAACAGTGCAGTTAAGTAAACAACATGTTAGCAATAGTCAACATTTGCAATATACTATCTCATGCTTGATAACAATATTCACAATATCAAGTAAAGTCTCATCATCATTTCCATCATTTCATCATTTCTCCATTACTTCCATCATCCAACGTAACGCCTACCGACTATGCTGAGACCATTGTATTAAGTTCCGACACGGTCAAAATATATCCTTACAAGTACATCTCTGGTTCTCCCATAGCCGATACTGACACCCTCAAGTCAGCAACTGTCGACACCCATGGTCCAGTAGACGTAAATCATCTCTCATATGGCCGATATTGGTTTAATAGTCAAGGCACGTGAAGCAGTCTTACACATTTCATATGATCAACATCATAGCATTTACCAGCATCATAAGCACTCTTACCATAGTGCGTCAAGTCTAGGCACATGAGTGGGTTCATCAAATCTGAAACCACTCATTGATCAATATCCATATCAAGTAAACCTGTTTACATCAAGCTGCAAAGTTAAGTTCCCTCACCGTATATGTGTGGTTTCGCGGTCTCTGTTCAAACAAACAGACAAGTGCACAATCAATATCATGTCAATATACATAGCACCATATAAGTAGTATTTTTAAAATCATATTTGTTTTCCCAAAATATCCAAGGTTCATAGAATTGAGTCTCCTACTTAGTTTCTATCCTTTTTAAATTATAATAATCCACAAGTTAATAAAATAAAAAGGTGCTCAGTCCAAAACTCATATTGTCTTCTGGGCATTGACCAGATTGACTTATTGAGTTAGGTCTAGATTCTCAGGTCACTTCTCGGTTGTCTTCTAGATAGGACAAGATCTGACATGTTGAGTAAGGCCTTGAGGTCACTCAGTGCCCGACAAATATAGCATCGGCCTGAAAGTGAGATCACTCAGTGCCCGACAAATATAGCGTCGGCCTGAAAGTGAGATCACTCAGTGCCCGACCAATAGGTCGGCCTTGAAGTGAATACAATAGTATATACACTATAGTAATAAGAAAAGAGGGTTAGTACACAATTTTAATTAGCAAAGGGGTACTAACATCACATCACATGCATCAATAATAATCGAATAACATTTTTCACTTCAAAAACTGGGTCCCTCGGAACATGCCTAGGAACCAGGTACTGTAGCTTCGGATCATCCGAACCACACCTAAACTAGTCACTGACCTCGGATCATGGGTCTGACCTCGGATCGTCGAAGATCGGGTCTCGGATCATCCGAAGTCCATTCGAACCGAAAGGACAGAGAAAACGGGTCTCGGTGGGTCTGTACACTTCGGAACATCCAAAGTGAGGCTCGGATCGTCAGAGTGGGGTTCGGTCCTTCCGAGCTCTGCTCGGAACATCCGGGAGAGTCAAACTAGCCTCGGGCGCTTCTGGGCTTTGGGTGAAGCTCGGAACGTCCGAGGGGTCCTCTCGGACCGTCCGAAGGGCTCGGACCTTCCGAAGCTCTGCTCTCGGACCGTCCAAGAGCCATCTTCCTCCACTGTCTGCAACAGCAGACAGTGATGGCAGACACACTGTGAAATACGAATCCGGAAACAGTGGGTTTTCCGGATTCGGTTTCCACATCTAGCCGGTCCGATGGACTCCTCTGGGAGTCCTCTTTCCATATGGAGAGGTTTGGAGCTTTGAAGTTCAGTAGGCTATCCGATTTTAGCACTGAAAGCTCACTGATACAAAGAAAACTAGGTTTTTCCTTAAACTTTGAAATGGTTTTTCTTACTCAAAATTAAACGAAAATCATTTTTCTTGATTCTAAACCACCTAGAATTTGGAAAGGAATACAGTGGCTATCTTCACTGAAGGTCCTGGGTTAAAAATCCAGATTTTGGAAAAACTTCCTTCTTAAGCTACGGGTGATGAAACTGGGAAGAAACAGAGGCAAGGCAGGGGGTCTCGGCTGGGGAAAACTTAGAGCAGCTGAGAGGGAGGGAGATAGAGATTTCAGTGGGAGTTTGAGAGCTGGGCTAAGGGGCTCAATTTATAGAGTTTTGGCCGGAGGAAGGGGGCCTTTGGCCACTGCATGCTTTTGCATGCAGCCGAAGCTGACGTCCGCTACAGTATAACCACTGTTCGGGCGTTGTTTGCAAATCAGCCCTTCCAAGTTTCCAAATTTGCAGATTAGTCCCTCATTTGATAAAAAGCTGATTTTTAACTAAACATAAGATTTTGAAAACTCAAAAACTTAATCCAACCTTACAGATAGGTTGGGTTTTGAAAACTTTGATCACCATAAAAATTTTGAGATTTAACTTTCACCAAAATCATTGATTTAAATAAAAACCATAATTTAACACTATTTACTTAATTAAACAAATGTTAAATAAAACAATTTAGAAACCTTATTTTGGAGTTTTAAAGAATAACTAGACCGTACTTAAAATGGTCTAAAATAAAATACTTGTTTCAAAATTTATTTCATTTCCAAAACCATTTAAAATAATTATTACTCCCTTCCGAGGTTTTGACGGGCGGTTTTAAATATCATTTTCTGAAAATAAAATTATTTTAAAATCAGAAATACAAATCCTTGACCAAGGAGAATAATATCATCCAATAATATTCACATAACAACACAATTTATAAAATATTAACAAGAAGCGGTAAATTACTATTTTGCCCCTCCAGCTGGACGAGCTGGATCACTGATCTTTCGAGCTCGAATTGGGCCACACCTGGGTTTTCCTCAAAGCCCTAACCATAATATTCGAGATTAACCGGTCAAACAATATTATTACGCTAAACTACGTCAAAACTGGGTCAGGGTATTACATATTTAATTTAGGATTTGTTTTATTCACGTTTCCAAATCCAAGTAAAAGAGGGAGGTCGGCTCCTAAATATTAGGTTCAGTCGGTGGATCTTTTCGATATAAACATGTAATCAATGAGTAAAAGGGGAGTTTTTATGAATTAATAAAATTTATTTTTGTTTCTTAGCAAACCGTGGTTTGTTTGTGTGTTTGTGAATTTGAGTTTCACAACCATCATTGAGGAAGAATCTCTGCAAAAGTGCAGATTCTCGTTGGAAAATCCATCTAAGTTGCTGGCTGGTTTTAGTCTAAAGCAGGGACAGTTTTGCTTCAGGCCCTAGAAGAAGGTGATTTCAGTTTGTTCGTCCCTGAGGTATTCGTGATTGGAAGTTGTTGGGCTGGTTTGACACCACTGCTATCATTAAGCGATGAGTCGAATAAATCTTTTATGATTTGCAACTAGATATTCAAGTTATTATTCAAGCTTCGCTATAATCCAAAGGTTGGATATTCTTAATCTACCCATCCTACATCAGCTTACCTCTTTTATCTATTTTCTTTATTTGTATTCTATCTTCTCTATAAATAAAATTACAAGAGGACACATCATTTTACACTAGATGAATATGTTCCTATGAATAATCCATGGATGATGAAACTGATTATCAAAGTTACTGATTATCTATCTATGTCATGTCCACTTTTTGAATTATAATTCTAACTGCATAAGAACGGGTTTTCCCCTTTTTTTATACTGTCATCATCCTTGTCTTTAATAATGTTATTGGTCAGTATATTTATTAATCAGTATACCTATTTTTCATAGAGTTTTCTTGTACCCGGAAGACAGTATCTTTGGTCTCACTTTTTTTTTCAATCTTGATCCTTCGTAGATATTACCTATCTTTGAATTACAAAGAGAACATTATGAAATAAATATTCGTTAGCCACTTTAAAAAAAATATTCGTTAGCAATTGGTTAAACTTTTGAATCTTACAATAAAAGTTAAAATATTTAAATCATTGTTGTTAAAATCTTATAATAAACGATTCATATAATATGATAAGAGGAAGATGAGTGAGACTTATCTAAAGCACGAAATACTTTGTTTTTAAGACTTGAATTAAATGGTATTTAAGACCTTTCGATTTTTTGGAATTTTTTTAGTTTATGATTGACTTTTCAGAGTATAATTGAATTACATACTGTCTTATACTTTTAGAAGTTGGAGCATTGAGATTTGAACTTTAATAAACTAATTATATAATGGGTGTAGCTCAACTAGTTACCTCCCGCTTAAGAAGTGGGAGATTGTGGGTTCGAGCCCCCATGACCTAACCTTGGTGTGTCCTATGGGTAGTGGGCTCATCCGTGGGATTTTACGCTGGGTACCCTGCGGTTTCCCACATGTAAATTCAAAAAAATTTATTATATAATATTCATTTAATGTTGAGAGAAAATTAGAGAAAAGAAGAACTACACAAATCAACGAGTCCAAACCATAACCGATTTCAAGGTCGAATGCTCCAACTACAAGAGCTTTTCCAGCGGTGTGGAGCTGAACTATGCTACATTTTCAGTGAAATTGGGAGGGACAAAGACGTTCACTAGAGCACTAACGAATGTTGGAGATGCAAATTCCTCTTATGTTGCAGAATTTTGGAGCCGAAAGGAGTCAACGTGAGAGTCAAACCAGATGCTTTCCATTTCACAGGTCAACCATAAGTTGACTTTTTCAACGACTTTCAGTGGCTATGGCACTAGTGATATCGACGGTGAAGGGTACTTGAGATGGGTCTCATCTAAATATACTGTTACAAGTCCAATACTCACATGGGTGACTCACTAATGTTATTTTTATATTTTTCTCGCTTATGTCTTCTTTAAAAAATATAGTATTAATTAATAAATCTGATATTAAGCTTTAATCGATGGGTGATATTGTTGAAATTTGTTTATAGACAATCTATGGTTTTAATTGAAAAAAAAAACATATAGAGAATGAGGAAACAGAGAACACTAAATTTTTCGAAATAATCAAAACGTTTGGAATATGATTGAAATTTGAGCCATATATCTAAAATATTGTCAAAATTTCTAAAATTCAACAAATTTCTATGGAAATCAATCAAATACCGGTCAATACAATTTTTCAAAAATTCACCAATAAAATTAATTTGAAAAACCAATGACTCCATATAATACTCGATGTATCCTTCTCTCAACGGCTAGCTTTTTAGAGTGAATTTTACCTCAAGAATATTATCAAGTCATGGTTTTCTAATTTGGTATTAGAACAAGTTTTACATGCAGCCATAGGGTCCAATCCCACATAAGGATGGGTGTAAAAGTGATAAAAGTCTCATATCGGTTAATTTGGAAAACCAATGGCTTTATATAACACTCGATATAAAGTCACGGCTTTCTAACAAAGTGAGTAAGATGGTCATCATGGTTGATACAACCATTTCTTATATATATATATTATATATTTTTTTTTCTTTTTTTTAAAATATAGCCATTATAACCGTATCCACTAGGAATATTGCATTTGGATTTGGTTTTAAGAAGGTTTAGAAGTAAACTTAGTTTTATTATTTAGAAATAAGTTCTTCACATTTGAAAGGGATCTTCTTTTAGATGTTTACCTTTTTTTTAAATTTATGCTCTAAGTTAACTCCCCTTTAGGATTTTGTAAAAATAATGAATGAAATGATTTGAGTGTTTATAGAATGGAATGAAGACGCCTTGATATTATTGATATAATTTGTACAGTGTTTGTGTGGTTTTTCTAATATCATGAAATTAAGTTTCTATAAAAAAATTATAAACGGGTAAAAAAAAACATATTATTATGAGACAATAAACAAGATAAATTTCACATGACATGTTTGCTAATACTGATTTTCCATTTCCTTCAGAAGTTTTGGACATTTTTTGTATCACAATTTTTACTTTCAAGAGTATGATACTCTATTATTAGAAGGACCAGGTATTTTTCTTATTTTTCTATTATTTTATATTTTTTCTAAACAATTCAAAAAATCCCTGACTTGATATGTTGAAGTTGTAATGGCTGATACTAGAGCTGGCATTTTTTAAATCCCTGGATGCATACTCAAGTCTTTTTTTTAAAGAAATAAAAATAAATATCAGAATATGGCTTTATTTCTCAACTCCAAAGAAGGAAATTCTTTAAAAAGAAAAAATCTTTTACAGAAGGGTCCACATCCACACTGCAAAAAACCAGCCGTTTCTTAAGCTTGCAATGGCATTGAATCCACAACATTTATTGTGCTTTGCTTGAAATACATGGTATTTTCTATTAGAAATAGAGTAATAATAAAAAAAAAATGAATTTACGTGTGAGAAATTGTGGGATACCCAACAGTAATAATAAATTCATGTATTAAATATGATGATCTCTCACATTTATAAGATGGATGAGGATGATTTTAAAAAATGTAGATATTAACTCAACATTTATTTTTATAGCTGTGAAAATTATAAAGTTGCTTGCCATTTTAGCTTATATGGTTGTTATATAAGATGATCTCTCAAATGACCCAAATCAAATCAGGGTTACCTAAAACTAGTTTCAACCGGTACCTCTCTCATTTTTATTTTTTTATTTTTTCTTTTTCTCTCTCATATCTTGTCTTGTAGCTTTGTTCTTGTGTGGATTGACTTTTTAATTGGTTGTGTATTATGAATTTCAGGAAAGATTAGTTTGAAGTTGAAGGCGTTAACTATCATTGTTATTGAAATCATTTCTTTGAAATTGAGTTCAATCATGTCTAGCTTCAAAAGAACCATTTTAGTTTGGTTGACCCTTTTTTTGGTTTTTGAGAATGCCAAAGGTGTATCAAAGGAAGAATATGAGGAAATGAAGAGATACCTCAACACTGTGAATAAACCTGCAATCAAGAGTTTTAAGGTTTGTCTTTAATCTTCTATAACTACACATCATTTTGTGGTGCCACCATGGATGGTGAATTTGGCTGATACGCGTCATCGTTGCAGAATTGTGAGGGTCGAATTGTATGTGTTACAGTCAATACGTATCATCAAAATATAAAGGAGATAAATCATATCGGCCGATATAGTCCCGTTGCTACGTATCATCAAAATGTTTTTTAACACCCGGGTGCCACTTCCAACATAGATTATATGGTCTACTTAATCAAGAATGTTGAGCATTATTCGGTTTGAAATACTGCGCACCATTTCAAATGGAGCAAAATTGGTTTTAGACAAGCCGAGCTTGGCCCAGTCAGTAATTTAAGGGCCTCAGCGAGACCAAGCCCAAGTTGAATCAATTTGTTAAAACCAAAGCCTGGACTGACTTGCATTTGTAAGGTCCAAGTTCGATTTCAAACAAACAATACATATCCAGATTATCTGGGCTTGGGCTTTTTTGGATCCAAAACATTCTTGTTTGTATTAGTATAAAGAATATAAAACATATATAATACATACATTTATTGATTTTCTTTGGCAACATTTATTGATTGTGAGACATTTTTAATCCTATATAATTGATTATTATATAATGGTAGATATTTGGTTGATTCAAAGTTTTACAGAAGATGCTAACATGAATTTGTGAATTTTGTAGAAAAACGGAGATATCTTTGATTGCGTTGATATTTACAAACAACATGCTTTTGATCATCCATTGTTGAAGAATCATACACTCCAGGTTTGCTTTGTTCTTCATTATTCTAATTGTGGCAAAAATTATTTAGCTCATCTAAAAGAAATCCTTTGCAAAGATTTAAAATTTAATGGAGTTTCCAGTTCTCTAATATGCATCTACTAAGATGGAGTATCTAAGGGACAAATTAACTTGTATGGTGTTAGGCAAATTTTTATTAAAAAAAGCATAACTCTAAATTATTATATTATGAATTTAATTGCTATGGATATTAGACTTGTGACTATCAAAGCTATGGATATTAGAGCCCAAAAAATGAGTTTTGGGTAGGTGTCAAATTTGTTTGGGTAAGATTTATTTTGGTAAACGCAGTCCAACCCATGTCATACATACATGAGCCCTATCGACCTGACCCAACTTCACAATCAAAGTCTTAAATATCAGACTCGGTCTTGAGATTGGGAGGGACCGAGCCCGAGTCGTTCAATGAAGTCCATATTAGAATTGAGACAAAATAACAGGAGTTTGTCGAGTCATAATAAGACTCGGTTGTATCAAGTAGGATTGAGTTCAAGTCGACTCAATCTGAACCTAATCTAATCTTATTGCTGAATGTGAAACAAACCCTAACCCATTAATAAGAATGGCTCGACCGGTCTGACCTTCCCACACATATAAAACCCAAATTTGGTGGATATGAGAGGCTATAGTATATTCCCATAGATGCATGTAAATCACTGAAATGTATTCTTATATTTGAGATTATCTTTGTTTTAAATCAACACTAAATAAATAAATAGATTCATAATTGAGGCACATCCCATTTTAATAGATGAATAGATTTCCTTCTATGTATGACTTTATTAAAGCATTAATAAATGTGTAAAGGATATTATTATTTGTACATAGACGAGATTCAATTCAAATCCAATTGGAAGAGAAAGCAAGGACGAAGCCGGCTTTGACGATTTGGAGATAAAAATAGGACTGCCAGATGGAGGTTGTCCCGAAGGAAGTGTACCTATTCGAAGGATAAAGATGGAAGATTTGATAAGAGCAAAAGAAGTTCGGTTGTACGGAAAAAAATACCCGGTCACGGTCACGGTCACGGGCAATGCTAGTGCCAATGCATCATCTCTCCTTGCTCCTTCTACCCACAGAGTAAGTCTTCTTGATGTTTGTTCAATTCCTATTTCCTAGTTTGTTTCATAGTATTGGAGTGAATTTCATTTGAAATTTTAATTTTTCCAATAACCACACTTTAGAGTTGGGCTCAACCCACCGACCTAGCCTAGACTAAAATTTTGGAACTTGGGCCTACTCGGACTAAGGCCTAGGCCCAAATTTTGGCAGAAAGAGAGATTCTAATTTGAATGCTTCCCATGTATATAGAGCAATAATAAATAAGATGAAAAGTGTTGAAATGAAAAAATAAGTGCATATACTCTCTTTCCTTGAACATCTATAGAATTCACATTCGCGTAGGTTTGAGTTGGGCCTGGCCGAAATTGCCCTTTTGGTGAGCAATTCGAATCTTCCCAGTAATATATTTAGGTTGCGTTTGAATGAGGGGTAAATTTTGTAGAGGTTATTTGGGATTACCTCTGATCAAAGTTTACCCTAGGTAATATGAAAATCTCTTGAAAGAAAAGAGTTTTTAAAAGTAAAAGAGCAGAGATAAAAATTTGAATTTTTATCCTTACTCTTTAATTATCAAACAAAGGTAACGAGGGTAACCCTCCATTATTCAGACACGCACTCATCCAAACACAGCCATAATCTCTTTCTATGAATATCCTCAACTCAATTCTTGTACTTGTCATGGATAAATCACTGAAAATATTTTAATGCTTTCATATAAGCTAAGGTTTTTTTTTTTATCAGTATGCAGTGAATAAGGTAACGCCTGTAGTCAGCTATGGAACTGAGGTGACTATGAATGTGTGGAACCCAGACGTTATAAATGGTCAACAATTCAGCCTTGCACAGTTATGGCTATCAAATGGTCCATATAAAGAAGTCAACACCATAGAAGTTGGATGGATGGTCAGTGTTCCATAACCCAAGACAATTTGTTAATCTTTTATGGGCTTTTTGAGATTTAGATTGAAAACATAGTTATTAAGTTTATTTTATTTTTAGTTGAAACAAATTAAACAGGTATATTTTGATTAAAAAAAGTGATACGTTTTGGTTATATAAATATATTATTTTTTATTCTCTAATTTAATCACGTTTTTCTTAGTTCATTAATAATATTAATGCACTTTTCCAATTTCCTGATTTAATATAATTTACTATTTATTTTTCTATTTCTAAATATTATTCACTACTCCATTATTTCATTTTTCTTTTTTTGCAATTATAATTTTTTTCTACGATTGAAAATCAAAGTAATTGAAAATGGAGAAGACTTGTCTAGTTCATGGTTGGTTAGAAAGTTATCTTTTCAATTACTCATGTTTTTCTATTTTTTTGTATTTGAAAATCATCACATCTATAATTTTTCCTTGTAAAAATAGTTTCATAATTTTCATTTATTTCATTTTCAAATTTACCTTACAAAATTGGTAATAACAAGATTTTGTTATCAGGTGAATCCAGGACACTATGGCGATCGACATACTAGATTATTTACATTTTGGACAGTAAGTTCTCAAAATTGAAAGAGAGTTTTTTTTTTTTTATTAACATGTGGGAAACTCAGAAACAATCTTACTAAAACCTCAACGGATGAAGGAGGAGGCAATCAGTTGAGCTACATCCATGTGAATAGATGGGAGGAATATTTTAATGCCATATGTAGTATTAAGGGCACAATTTTTTTAGTTTTACGTATAAAAATTAAGTGTTGATATTAATTATATTGTACTTACCAATTGCTGACTTATTTCAAATGTTAGGCAGATGGTTACAGACATGGTTGCTACGATACTACATGCTCGGGTTTCGTACATGTGAACAAAGAAATACCTCTTGGAGATCAGTTGGAGCCAGTTTCTATCTTCAAAGGAATACAAAAAACAATAACAATAAAAGTTTACAAGGTAATCCATCAACAAGTACTACATGTTCAGGAATAAAATATATTTCAGTTAAAACAATAAAATAAAAATATATCGTGTTGGCGATATATCGAAGACATGCATCGTCTGGGTGATATCTCAGCTAGTATTGGCAATATGCGATTGAATTAACCATATACAATACGAATCAAAATGCTTAAGAATGATATATTTCAACTGATATTTGGACCCGTCTTTTGATATAAGCCCAAATCAATCATTTTTCAAATACATATGTTCAAATCTATTCCTTTGCATTGAATTTGAATTTTCTTTTTGATTGTAAACAGGATCCCAGTACTTCAAATTGGGTGTTGACATGGGGAAAGAATGATACACTGGTGGGGTATTGGCCCAGTACCCTCTTCACACATTTAAGGGAGAATGCTGGTAGGATTGATTGGGGAGGGGAGACTTGGAGCAGTCCAGGCACTACATTTGCTGGAATGGGTAGTGGGCATTTCCCAAGTGAAGGAGAATTTGGGATTTCATGTTACATGAGGAATATCATGCTTGTGGATGCCACACACAATCTTGTAGATATCCCAATCAACAGCTATTGTCATTCTTCCACTCCTCAATGCTATGTTGTGGATTTCTGTAACAATCCAGTGAATTCTACTTGGGGCAGGTCTTTCTACTTTGGGGGACCTGGTGGCTACAATTGCTAGGGTTTCTAATTTCTTATCAATCTCATGATTGCAACTGTTACCATGCTACACTCAAATTTCAAAATGGTATTTATGAATAATCTTTCTTCCTTTCTTTCTTTCTTTTTTTTTTTTTCCTTTTTTAGAGTGTTGTTCAACGTTTAATCACTTGAAGATGACTGCAAAAATCATTAAGTGTTTTTTTTAATTGGTCAAATTCAATATTGAGTGTCAGCTCTATCTATATGAATTATGAAATAAATAGTTTCGATAATCGCGATGGCAAGAACAATGGTACCATGTTGCAAATAATGGTAGACTCAATTTGAACTCATAATCACTCAAAATAATACTCAGGTTGTTTACAAGAATGATCAGCATCGTGTAGTGATGAAATAAATGATTTTCTCGATAATAATCACAATAACAATAAATAAAATAATGAGAAGTGAGGATACACATGTTATTAAAAAAATAAAAATAAAATATTGAAAATAATTGGTGAGTGAAAGTGTCAAGCATGTGGACATGCAGTGCACTTGGTGGATGGTTGAATTAAATTTACATGTGCTCGTATTACATAAAATATAAATTAAAACTTTTTAACCATCAACCAGACTTGTTTATAGTGTTGCGGTCCATGTAAGATGAGACACATCATATCAGTGACTTAGACTTTAGTGTCAATCAGCTCTTGCTAATCAAACAGCAAATGAATGACTTGCGAAACCATTGGTTTTCTCCATAGTAGGGTTTTTTTTAAAAATTGAACTTTTAAGATTACTTAATAAAATATTATTGAAATGACAACTATCTAATATAATCCTTAAAATAAAATACATATGCCATGCTGGTTAATAACCCCGGCCCTCCCACTTAAATAAAAAAATGAAAAAAATTAGTAGCCTAGAGTAGCTTTTTTTATGTTGAAATTCTACACAATTTCAAATTAATATTTTCTACATTTGCATGTTATAGGACTGATTTATCCATCATCAAATATGTTAATATAACGGAAAGTTAATCAGTTGAACTACACCTATATAGATTAACCTGGTGTATTCTGAGGATAGTAGATATCACCTATAAGAATTTTACGTTGAGTTTTTCATAATTTTTCACACATAAATTATATATATATATATATATGATAATATTTTTTTTTTAAATTACTTCCACTTTATAGACTACTCATTGTCCAACATGGATCAAAGAAGCTGTACTTTTTAAATGGAGTCCATCCAGACATGGATCCTGGACCAGATCATATTAATTGGATTAGACATGGGCCTAGTTTCCAATCATTAAAAAATTCATACCTGCTTCTCGTAGATGGTGTCATATCAATTCTATTGCATTTAAAGACTTGGCGCGTCTTTCATGTTTAAAAGAAAAGTTGAATTTCAAGATTTTCTTTGAGAAAGAGGTTACCTAAGGAAAGAGATTACCCTTTTTTCCAACTGAAGAGTTCGACTGGTCTTGTTTAGCATTCTCCACCGTCACATGGTAATGCCTTTCATCTCATTTTACTAATGATATAAGTTTGATTTTATATATTTTGTAGAATTTGGATTGCCCATTTCCTCATTACTATCACTTTCAAAACTCCTCAACTGAAATGAAAAGAAAATAGGGTAGGATTCTTGATTTTGATGATCATACCGTCTTTTGATATATCTTATTGTGAAAAGTTAATTTATTATGAGGTTTTTAATCATTCATACAACACTCTTAAAACAAGAAAATTAGTAAGGAAATCGATCTTTTGATAATAAATAATACCAAGTTAATTAAATAAATGAATTTCCTCATTACTGTCAAAACTCTGCAGTGCAAATGAAAAGAAAATAAGGTAGTATTCTTGATTTTGATAATGATACCGTCTTTTGATATATCTTATTGTGAAGAGTTAATTTATTATAAAGTTTTTAATCATTCACACAACACTCTTAAGTCAAGAAAATTAATAAGGAGATCGATCTTTTGATGGTAAAGAATACAAGTTAATTAAATAAATGAATTTCTTCATTACTGTCACTTTAAAACTCTGCAGTTGAAATGAAAAGAAAATAGAGTAGGATTCTTGATTTTGATGATCATACCGTATTTTGATATATCTTATTGTGAAGAGTTAATGTATTATGCGGTTTTTAATAATTCACACAACACTCTTAAATCAAGAAAATTAATAAGGAACCCATTCTTTCCGTAAACATCAATCTCTCCAAAAGCTTTGATGAGTTCATGTATGTTGGTGTCTCTGCTTCGAATGGATAGGGAATGACGCTTCACCTCATTCAGCAATGAAACTTCAGAACCTTTGATTTCGTAGACTTTTTTGATAATAGTGTTGCCAATAGCAACAACAGCAATAATGGGACAAGTGATATTGGCCTCCAGGAAGGAATACAAGAGGAATAGGGCTAATGCATGGTATTGGAGTAGCAGCATTCAGCTTCTCTATAGCAGTAATGGTAGCTCCATGGAATCGGATAAGGAAGAAGATAATTGACATGAGAAAGGGGAAATTTCAACATATTGTTGAGAACCTTATGAAGAAAATCTCACAAAGTTATCTCTCTCTGAGATAAGATCTGCAATAGGGAGATTCCATTCTAGTAAACGAATGAGTGCGAGGTCGAACTATTAAATAGTATAGTGATTGAGTGCGAGGTCAAACCCATCGGAACTTAGGAAAATATATCCGTGAAAAATATACATTAAATTATATATTTTAAGAAATTTAGAAAATATGAAAATAAATCTTAAATATGAAATTAATTATCTAATCTAGGAAATTTAATTTTAATTTAAAAATATTCTAAAAATAGTAATCAAGTCCAAAATTATGAATCACATCTAAAATTAGAAGTTAACCATTAAGTGTCAAATCTTACACAATGTGTATTTACTTTCTTCATAATCATCTTTACATTGAGAAAGTACAAATAAATAAATAAGACTATCATCCCTATTTTGGTATATGCTACAATCATGGCATAGATCATTTCCTACCTTGCAGGAAATGATTCTTTAAATCTGTCTATAGCTATACTTCCTATTTCATTTGGATTCTAACAGCTCACGCCAACACTCCTCCTCAAGTTGATGCATATAAGTCTTTGATGCACAACTTGTTAAGTGACTTGTGAAACTCTTTGCTTGATACCGCCTTTGTGAGTACATCTGCTAGTTGGTCTTCAGACTTCACGAATGGAAATCGAATTACTTTCTCTTCCAAGTTCTCCTTGATAAAATCGATCCACTTCCACATGTTTTGTGCGGTCATGTTGGACAGGGTCGTGGGATATTGCGATAGCAGCTTTGTTGTCATAAAAGAGATCCATTTCTGAAGTCGGGGCAAAACCAAGTTCAGTAAGTAGTCTCTTGATCCAGAGTAGTTCACAAAGCCCTTTTGCCATTCCATGGAATTCTGTTTCGGCACTGGAAAGTGCGACCACTTTTTGCTTCTTACTTCTCCATGTAATAAGATTCCCACCGACAAAGATAAAGTAACCTGAAGTAGATTTTCTGTCTGAGATGTTTCCAGCTCAGTCTGCATCTGTGTAGCCATTAATTTTTAAATGGCTATTCTTTGAAAACATAAGACCCTTTCCAGGTGACGACTTCAAGTATCTTAGTATCCGGATTACAGCATCCATGTGATCTTCACTCGGATTATGCATGAATTGGCTAACCACGCTTACAGCGTATGCAATGTCTGGACGAGTGTGCGAGAGGTATATAAGTTTGCCAACTAACCTTTGGTACCTCCCTTTATTCGTTGGTGCTTGATCTGAATATTCTCCAAGTCTGTGATTTTGAACAATTGGGGTATCTACTGGCTTGCACTCCAGCATTCCTGACTCAGTTAATAAGTCTAACACATACTTCCTTTGGGAAAGACAAATTCCTTGTCTGGACCTGACAACTTCAATTCCCAGAAAGTACTTGAGTCCTCCCAAGTTCTTCATCTCAAATTCTGTGGCCAATTCCTTCTGTAGTCTTGATATTTCTTCTTCATCATCTCCTGTGATAATCATGTCATCCACATAAACTATCAACACAATTACCTTGCCCAATTTATGTTTTATGAATAATGTATGATCAAAGTTGCTTTGCTTGAATCCGTATTTCCTCATTGCCATACTGAACCAACCAAACCATGCTCGAGGTGATT
Organism: Chimonanthus praecox; assembly: GCA_022113865.1. NCBI lineage: Eukaryota > Viridiplantae > Streptophyta > Magnoliopsida > Laurales > Calycanthaceae > Chimonanthus > Chimonanthus praecox. The sequence continues at coordinate 30,300,343 of CM039086.1, forward strand.
GTTTCAGTCCATATAGTGCTCGTTGTAGTTTGTACACAACCTTGGTCCCAGTGGATGCTGTGTATCCTGGAGGCAGGTCCATGTACACTTCTTCTTCAAGATGGCTGTGTAGAAAAATATTCTTTACATCAAATTGATGTAGTGGCCAGTCAAGGTTGGCTGCAAGAAATAATAGTATCCTAACCATGCTCAGTTTCGTAACTGGTGAAAACGTTTATTGGTAGTCGACCCCATATGTTTGTGTATAGCCTTTTGCCACCAGTCTTGCTTTGTACCTTTCGATCGATCCATCTGCCCTGTGTTTGATGGAGAATACCCATTTGCATCCTACTGCTTTCTTCCCTTCCTGTAATGGAACTAAGGTCCATGTGTCATTCTTTAGAAGTGCCTCCATTTCTTCCTTTATTGCCTGAGTCCATTTCGGATCAGACAAGGCTTCCTGAATCCCAGCTGGAACTTGACTTGAGGAAAGTACGTGGACAAATGCTCTGAGAGGTTCGGTTAATCTCCTGGTAGACACGTAGTTGGCAATTGGATAATTTGATCTTCGCTCTTCAGCATCAGGAGAGTATCGTTTTGGTGGCTTGCCACGATTTTGCCTGAAAGGTAATGTGTATCCAGCAGGAGTATTCAAGTTACTGATATCTGAATGTGTATTAAGAGTGCTTGCCTCAGGGATATTCTCAGGAGTCGCTACTCGGTTTCTTGTCAGTCTTCGGTGATGGGAAACAATACAGAGAAGGCGACGGCTCGGGTGTAATAGAGAGAGGGAAAGAGAAGTCGGGGTAGGTCAGCCACAACCAGCGGCCTTGCCAACAACTGAAGATCGGGAGCAGCGGAAATGGGCGGCGAGACACCGACGCCGGAAGGAACAGGGCGGCAGTAAAAACGAACAGAATGAGGGAGAACGAGGCTTGGTTTTTTTTTTCTGTTTTTTTTTTTCCTTCGTTGGGCGTGCAGGAAGAGAAGGAAAAAATAATAATAATAATAATAAGAATCAGATAGATAAAAAATCAAGGATGATCCAAGCCAAGGATCGAAGGCCTAATGCTCTGATACCATGTCAAATCTTACACAATGTGTATTTACTTTCTTCATAATCATCTTTACATTGAGAAAGTACAAATAAATAAATAAGAATATCATCCCTATTTTGGTATATGCTACAATCATGGCATAGATCATTTCCTACCTTACAGGAAATGATTCTATAAATCTGTCTACAACTATACTTCCTATTTCATTTGGATTCTAACAGCTCACGCCAACATTAAGGATATCAAATTTTCATTGAAAATACAAAATTAATTTAAATTCATTTAAGATGGTGGAATTAATAAAAAAAAATATAAATAATTTCAATTTAACTTAGAACACAAAATTAAGATGCAATAAATTAATTTACCAACCTATTTCCACAATTTTCAAGAATTTTGAATTTATAAACAAAAATAAAGTTAAAAAAACTAAAATTACCTCTATACATATTTATAATGGAATTGGATCAGAGACTCAAGGAGGCATTGTTATCAATATTTTAACAATAAAATAACAGTCTAAAACATGGAGCTCACGTAAATTATTTAACACGCATTCAAATATCAAATTCATTAAAATTCTAAATATGAAATCTATTTAACTAAGAAAATTCAATTCCGACTTAGGCGTAGGTAAAATTTCTAATTGTAATTCCGAGTCTAAAATAATCCCACTCTTAATGTAATGCCCCGCCCTCTCCGAAAAATTTTAGAGTCTAATTTTTTTTTTAAATAATAAAACATGGAAGAGAGCGGGCGGCGTCACGACGCGAGTTAAGTTCAGACTACTCAAGTCTGAACCTTAACTGGCCACCTATGTGTACATGACTAGACCATAATAATGAACACACATGGAACTAACATCAACTTGCAGAAAAACCTAGATTAACTGCGGAATAGAAAGACTAGATAGCAAGTAACAGTCTCAACATTAATTAACATAATACAACCATCCAAAGTATTTATCCTAATCAAACCATAGCAAGTAACTACTTTATTACAAGTCCATAATAAAGTATCAAATAACAGTAATCATAAATTCATTCCAGCATTCAAGAACTCAGGCTTGGCTTAGCTCCCCTCCCGGTCAACGACCTTTTCTTTTCCTTTACTTGTACCTGCATTCTCCTCTGAGGATGGAATTAGGGCGTTAGATCAACGCTCCCAGTAGGTTCCCGAATCAGGGCTAACACATGTTAGCATATAAAACATGCATATACATATCATAATACATGATCATCAAAAACAGGTAAAACAATGCTATGATGTATGCACATGCAATGAGCATCCCCCATCATGTACATTCATAGCCATCACTTGACGTGCCTTGCACCGACAAGGTAAATTACAACACACCTTTATCTCTTCATCATTGACTGATTCATATCACGTATTAGTCCTCCTAGCGGGACTCTCATCGCCTAAGGAGATCAATGTGACTATGATCATCATGTTACTCCTCCTGGCGTGACTTGCACTACCGAGGCAGGACGTAACTCATAAATTGCAACACTGTAAAACCTCATTCATAATCCCATGTCTATGCATGAGATGTCAATGCCTGTATGCCATTTGTTAATGCATAATATATCATTTTAAACACATATAATAAAACAAGAGTATCATAAGAAAACTGGGTAAAAACTGTGGTTACAAGTAGGTAGGAAACCTACTGAAGATTCACTTCAGTAACTGATCTTTCTTTCCCGTCACCCGGTCACGACTGCACGTCGTTCAACTTCCAGTACCTTGTCCATGTAACAATCAATAAATCATACTATCACTTACTTGTTCATTCATATCTAAGACCCAAAACATCTTGTAAGTCCTTTGATCAATCCCTTCATTTGACTTGTATTCATAGATTTGCCATTGGTCTACCCAATGTCTAATCTTGCTCATAAACAAAAATCATAAAAGTAATCTACCTTAGTGGCTGGTTATTTACTTATCACTACGTCCAAAGATAGCTCCATTCATTTACTTAATCCAACTCATATAACCAATTCATAATCTCCAATAAACAATCTATGGGTTCGGCCATTTATATGGCCGAACCCTATGATTCTCCTACTCAATGATCCCATCATTTGTTTACAATTTAGGCTCTACCATTTAGCCATGTTAACTACAAGGTTCAGCTGTCCCATGGCCAACCCAAACAGCAAGCTTATTTCATTTAACATACATAAGAAAACCCATAAATCTTAGTCCATTCATCCCAAAACTAGCCCTATGGGGTTCGGCCATGCACATGGCCGAACCAAATGGTTCTCTTGATCTGATTAATCCCTCACTTCCCATGATTATTCATGATTTAACCATGTTAACCCAACCATGAATTACACATGGTTCAGCCACATAACCATCCACCAAAACAGTAAATTCAATTTCACCAAACCACATCAATTACACACATGGGGTTCGGCCACCTTGTTTTGGTCTTTCAAGCATGCTTTAGATGTTATTTAAACATACAAAATCAGTATCATCTTGCTGCATTTATATCACTTAGAAACCATCCGAATAAATTCATCTACTTGTCCCAAAAAACCATAATATTTCATGGGATTCGGCCATCCAAAATGGCCGATCCAAATGGTCAATAATATCAATTTAAATTTATTATTGTTTAAACCCATATTAACTTCAGTCCTTGTGTCATTCAAATCCGTGTTTTCAACCCTTTCTAAAACATGCACTTGAATCTTTAAGTAAAACCCAAAACAGTCCACCAAAGCTCTATGCTTTCCATGTTTCAAACATCTTAAAACCAACCATCATTTGCATGGGGTTCGGCCCTCCATGGTGGCCGAACCCTATGACCTTTGGTTTTGCATTTCTTTATCATTCAACTAGGTCTAAATCAAACTCCTTATGTGTGTTTTAACATCTTTAAAACATACACCTTTAATCATCTAAACAGTCCATAAAATTCCATGGTTTCCATGTTTCAAAACATGAACACCACCAATCTTTTACATGGGGTTCGGCCCTCTATGGTGGCCGAACCCAATGGTTATTTTTTTACCATTTTAAATCCTCCATAATCAAAGTTAAACATTGATGTATTTGGTCATGACCATGTCCCAATACATACCCTACTTGTTTCATGTTATTAAACCAAAATAACATATAAATACTTACCAAATTTTCCAAACTTCCTCCTTGTCTTTGATCCTTGTTTTCTCCCTTTTATTTCTTCTTTCTTTCCTTAATTCCTTGCTGGTTTATACTTGGCTAATTGGTGCCCAAAAACTTCTGCTGTTCAGCCAAGAAACGAATTGGAGAGAGGAGAGAGAGAGAGGGGGAAATTCTTGGTTTTCTTTGTGTGAAAAACGGCAAAGTATGGTAAGGTTTTTCTTTTATAGTTTCAGCCCCCAACTCCCATTCATACTCTCTCAATTAATTTTGTTAAAAACGATGGGGCAAAGGGTATTAACCAAGACACCCCTTGGTGCCAAACATTGCATCACTTGGGAATGAACCATTGCATCCCTTCATGAAAAGGTGCCGCCCCAACCTTGGTGTCTTTTGGCTTTGCCAAAGCACCCCTTCATACCAACGGCTGAGATTAATTCTGATCAAGTGTTGTGTGAGATTACAACTCGTTTCCATCTCCTCTTGACTCACTTAACTCGGAATATTTTTCTTCTAAACCAACTCATCCAACTCATCACATTTAATTCTCCATATTTGAGTCAACTCTATTCTTAAATCAAAGTCATTTCAAATCAGTTTAACTCAAGCTGAATTAACTCATACTTGAGTTCAATTGAGGGCCCACACGGTCATCTGTGGTCAAACTAGTCAACCCGACCCGTTGGGTCCCCCTTTAGCTCCTTGACCCGTTTTTTACTCCATGACCCAATTATGGGTATTTTGGTCACTTGTAATTGGTTTTCACTTATGTTTCAAGCCTACCCATTTTTGTTAAAACTGATTTCCTATCAGTTCATCTTGACCTCATTTAATTTGAGCTTACACAATGGTCAGATCATCCATTTTGACCCATTGGGTCCAATTGAGCCATTTGACCCATTTAGCCATTTTTGACCCAATTGATGTTCATTACCCATCCAATCAAATTTGATATTTATAATGAGCTCATATGACCTTAATTTGAGCAATGGGCCCCACCATTTCCTATTTTGACATCACAAAATAATTAATTTAATAACTCAGGGGCATTTTCGTAATTTTCCACTTCATTGAGAAATTGGGGTGTTACACTTAAAAAGAGCCTTAGATTGGAAAAATCAAGTTCGACCAGTCCTAAAATAATCTCACTTTCCTTGAATTTCTTAGAAAAATAAACAACATAAAATCATGAAAAGAATGGAAATAAAATTGAAATTTTCGTTACACATGAAAGAGCAATTAGAAAACCATAATTCTAATTCTCACATTCTCTTATTGATTAAATCATTGGAATAAAAATTAAAATACAATTGGAATTTTGGAATTTAAAAAGACAAGAAAATACAATGGAAATTAAAATCACCAATCTCAAGAACCCAATGTGAAAATTAAAATTGCCAAAGTCTTCTATTCTCCTTTTCAATCCCTCTCCAAAGCCTAGCCAACTATAAAATTCTCTGCCCAAGTTCAATTTATTCAATGGGAAGAGTATTTATAGATGAAAGGAAGTTGAATGGATGGTTTGGATTTAAATATTTAAATAAAGCAAGGGATACTTGGAGGACTGATATAGTTTGTCTTAAACATGGAATGACTTAAAGGAAGAAAGGAGGTGGAAAAAAATAGTAAAATTCGTGTAAGGAAAATGGGTACAAAATCCCATTTTATACACATGTACCACATGGCATCTCAGTTTTGACCTATTTAACATCTGAATCAGGACAAGTTGTAAACTACAAAGTTCTAGCTCTTGAAGTATTCTTTCCAATCCAAAAAGAATAAAAGCAATCAGACATTTGATTGAAACTTTATGGCAAAAATACTGAAGATATGTCAAACCTTCCTTCTTTTTCTCCCCTTCTTATTTTGTTTCTTTTTCCTTAATTCACTTGTCAAATTAAAAAATCTTCTTATACTGGCTTGTAAATTTCGAATTTCCTGATCATATATCTTGAGATGAGGAAAATAGTCTTCACACATGTGGATTTCTTCATGTGTTTTTCAAAATGGGCTTAATAATTGGGCTTTTCAAAGTATGAAAAATCTAATAAATAATTTTACCACTTACAATCAATTCTAAAAATAACTAAATTAATTCAAACTCTCATAAATGGATTTAAATTAATTATTTTACGAATAAAACCCCTAAAATTGTGGTAAAATAATTATTAAAATTTCCAACTTTCCAAAAATATCAACTTATGCCCATAAATTGCAAAATTTACCTTTTGAATTCTCATATCTTATACTTCCTTTTAAATCATGCAAAACGTCCAAAATCCCATTAATTTTATCCAAAAACACACAAAACAAGGGGCTAACTAGTCCAAATAGAAAGGTAAAATAGTCATTTTCCTGTGCTCATCAGTTTCTCTTCGAATGGATAGGGAATGCGCTTCACCTCATCAGCAATGGAGCTTTAGGACCTTTGACTTCGTGGACTTTTCTGATAATAGTGTTGCCAATAGCAACAACAACAATAATGGGACAGGTGATATTGGCCTCAAGGAAGGAATACAAAAGGAATAGGGCTAATACATGGCATTGGGGTAGCAACATTCAGCTTCTCCATAGCAGTGATGGTAGCTCCATGGAATCGGATAAGGAAAAGATAATTGAAAGGAGGAAGGGGGAATTTCAACATATTGTTAAGAACCATGTGAAGAAAATCCTTCAAAGTTATCTCTCTCTGAGATAAGATCTGCAGCACAGAGATTTCATTCTAGTAAACGTCTAGGAGGAGGGTCTCCTGAGACTGTGTACAGAGGTGTACTCACATCTATTAAGACTATAGCTATTAAAAAAATTAACAAAGAGAAATATTTTAGAGACACCTTTCTAAGGGAGATGACAACTATGATAAATTCATCAATACACAAGAATCTCCTTCAACTTCAACGCTGGTGCTGTGAAGAATTCTAAAAACTCCTAACATATTTTACAAATTTCTACACACTAAGAATCATCTAGATAAGCTTTTTAGACCCTACTTCTTCCTTCTTCCATAAGCTTCTAGAACATTCTAGAGTGTTCTAAAAGACTCCACAGACTTCTACACAATTTTAGAATCTTCTAAAGAACTCCAAAATTCTCTAGAATCTTCTTGAACCATCCGAAATCTTCTAGAACCTTCCGGATTGTTCCAGACTCTTCTTGAGCATTGTGGATCATTCTAGAACATTTTGAAAAGCTCTACAATGTACATATAGTCTCTTATTTACATAAATTATAAGATGGGTAGGTTGGGTGAATCTCTGGGTGTGTATATAGTATAGCTTGTTTTTAGGATATTAATTTTAGTATTGTTTTGTATTTTTTGAATTATTGATTTTTATTTTGGATTTTATTTAAAGTAGTTCCAAATTATGTCTTTGAGGAATGAGATTACTTTTTTAACATGTTTTTCTGTTTGGTTTATAAAATTATTTACGATGAGGCATAATCTCTGGAAATACTTATTTCTACATCTTTGGGGTTGTCTGTCTGGTGGTCACAACAGGAATGAGGCGGTGCAGTGATGTGATCCGAACTTCATACTCATAAATTGGGTTTGGGATAAGAAGGCCAACAACAAATTGCTTAAATCTGTTGATCCAAGATTGCAAGATTTTGAAGTACAAGAAATGGAGAGAATGCGCATTGTTAGGCTCTCGTGTGTGCTTCCAAGTGCCTCCAAAAGGCCAATAATGAGGAATGTTATACAGGTATTAAAAGGAAAAACCTATGGGTGGGCCCGGAACGCGACTGATTTTTTTTTTTTTTTGAAAGTTAAACTATCACAACTTATCAGTATTTTAACTGGGCCAGATCAACAGTTGAGCCCAAAGGTCACACATGATCCCAACATGTTGACTCAAACATATACCATAAGTCTACCCAACGATTAGACATGAAAATAACGTATCATTCATACACATAATATGATCACAAAATTCCAACCATTGGATTAACATCTCAGAACATCAACACCATCAGAGTAACTAAAGAAACGTAGTACCTTAATACATGACATTTATACAAATCAAGTACCACACCCGGTACTTTACAAAAGTAAATGGTTCCAAGAACCAACAAACAAAGATAAGGATATTCCCCTTAGTGAGAATCCTAAAACACCGCCGCAACTTATCCACCCTAAGCTTGAAATAGAGGGTTCTCCTCCTCGGGTTCATCTCCTGAAAGGTAAGTGGGGAGAGCTAACTAACCCAGTGAAGAAAATATAACAGTGCAGTTAAGTAAACAACATGTTAGCACAATAATCAACAGTTGCAATAAATATCTCATGCTTGATCACAAATAAGCATAATATTATCATCATTCTCATAATTCATCATTTATTTTCCAGTACTGCTATCATCCAACGTAACGCCTGCCAACTACGCTGAGACCATTGTATTAAGTCCCGACACGGTCAAAATACATCCTTTCAAGTACATCTCCGGCTCTCCCATAGCCGATACTAACACCCTTAAGGCAGCAACTGTCGACACCCATGGTCCACTAGACGTAAACCATCTCTCATATGGCGATATTGGTTCAATAGCCAAGGGCACGTGGAAACAGTCTTACACATTTCATATGATCAACATCATAGCATTTACCAGCATCATAAGTACTCTTACCATAGTGCATAAAGTCTAGGCACATGAGTGGGTTCATCAAATCTGAAACCACTCATTGATCAATATCCATATCAAGTAAACCTGTTTACATCAAGCTGCAAAGTTAAGTTCCCTCACCGTATATGTGTGGTTTCGCGGTATCTGTTCAAAAAACAAACAAGTTCACAATCATTATCACGTCAATAGACATAGCATCACACAAGTAGTATTTCGAAATCATACTTGTTTTTCTCAAAAATATCCAAGGTACATGGAATTGAGTCTCCTATTTGGTTTCTATCTTTTTAAATTATAATAATCCACAATATAATAATAAAAAGGGTGTAGTCCAAAACTCATATTGTCTTCTGGGCATTGACCAGATTGACTTATAGAGTTAGGTCTAAATCATCGGGTCACTTCTCGGTTGTCTTCTGGATAGGACCAGATCTGACATTTTGATTTAGGCCTCGAGGTCACTCAGTGCCCGACAATATAGCGTCGGCCTGGAAGTGAGATCACTCAGTGCCCGACCAATAGGGTCGGCCTGCAAGTGAATACAATAGTATATACACTATAGTAATAAGAGAAGATGGTTAGTACATTTTTAATTAACAAGTGGGCACTAATCACATCACATGCAATCAAACAAGAGCATTTTACACTTAAAAATTGGGTCCCTCGGAACATGTCTCGGAACCAGGTACTGTGGCTTCGGATCATCCGAACCACACCTAAACTAGTCACTGACCTCGGATCTTGGGTCTGACTTTAGATCGTCCGAAGATCGGGTGTCGGATCTTCCGAAGTCCATCCGAACCGAAAAGAAATCCGAAAACAAGTCTCGGTGGGTCTGGGTGCCTCGGAACATCCAAAGGAGGGTTCGGAACGTTCGAGTGGGTTTGGTCCTTCCGACTCTGCTCGGATCGTCCGAAAGGGTCTGGCTAGCCTCGGGCGTAATTGGGCTTTGGGTGAAGCTCGGAACGTCCGAGGGATACTGCTCTCGGACCGTCCGAAGATCGACTCTCGGACTGTCCGAGAGTCGTCTTCCTCCACTGTCTGCACCAGCAGACAGTGACGGTAGAAAAACAGTGAAATACGAATCTAGAAACAGAGGGTTTTCCGGATTCGATTTCCACACCTAGCTGGTCCGATGGACTTCTCTGGGAGTCCTCTTTACATAGGGAATGGTTTGGAGCCTTGAAGCTCACTGGGCCACCAGATTTTAACACTGAAAGTTCACGGGTACAAGAAACCCATGGTTTTTCCTTAAACTTTAAACTAGTTTTACACATTCCACACTAAACCAAAATCGGTTTTATTTGATTCAAAACTGACTGGAATTTGAAAAGTAATGCATTAGATACCTTCACTTGGGTTCCTGGGCTGAGAAAATCGGTCTTTAAAAAAATTTTCCTTCTTAGGCTGACTGTTGGCATAGACACTGAGAAAACATAGAGGGAAGGGATCGGTTTCAACTGAGACTGAGGCAGAGGGGGAAGCAGAGATTTGTTGGGAGTTTAAAACAGCAGACTGAGGCTAGTTTTATAGATTTTTGGTCGAAGGAAGGGGGCCTTCGGCCACTACATGCCGCTGCATGCAGCGGGGTGTGGACGTTGATACAGTGAAAACACTATATCGCTGGGTGGTTGCAAATAAGTCCTCTATCATTTTCAGTTTTGCATTTTAGTCCTTGTTTTAATAAAAACCTAATTTTCAACGAAAAACATGATTTTAAAAACTAAAAATCTTAATCCAACCTTACAGATAGGTCAGGTTTTGAAAACCTTAATCACCATAAAAATTTTGGAATTTAACTCTCACTAAAAACCATTGATTTAAATAAAAACCATAATTTAACCTTATTTACTTAATTAAACAAATTTTAAAATAAATAATTTAGAAACCTCATTTTGTGGTGTTAAAGGATAACTAGACCATTCTTAAAATGGTCTAACACAAAATACTAGTTTTGAAATTTATTTCATTATCAAAATCATTAAAAATAATTATTTCTCCCTTTCGGGGTTTTGACGGGCGGATTTAAAATGTCATTTTCTAAAAATAAAATTCATTTAAAATCAGAAATACAAATTCGGAGAACATTATCAATCAATAATAATCACATAACAGCATAATTTGTAAAAAAAAAAAAATAATAACTGAAAGCGGTAAATTACCAAAATGCCCTTCCAACTGGACTACCTGGATCACTGAGCTCTCGAGCTAGGATTGGGCCACACCTGAGCTTTTCTCAAAGTTCTAACCGTAATCTTCGAGATTAACCGGTCAAACAGGATTATTAAGCTAATCTACGCCTAATCTGGGTCATGGTATTACAGCCTATCTCCCTGAGCTACCCGATACAAGACCTTCATTCAGACTACGATTTGCCAAGGAATACTACAGATGGATCGGCATCAACTGAATCATCACCTATTGAATATGATTTGGCATCACCTTACATATGGGAGATCATGAGGACGCTAATACCAGAAGGCCCTATCCCTACTCCATTAACAAACTACAATCTGTCAAGGAATTCTGATGATGGATCGATATCACCTTACATGGAGCCATTAGAATCAGTAAGTTCTATTGGATATGAATCAACATCTGAATCACTTACAGAAGGAAGAGCAACAAACACACCGTGTCAGATTCAATGGTAGCTACTTCGATATGTAATGGTATGATACAATACAAATTGATTTCTTGTACTATGTTATAGAACTATTGATCAATCAGAGAAACTCATCAAGCTCACAACTTTTCCTTTATACCTGCTACTGCCAATTGAATTAGATGCTTCAACATTTGGAATCGCACTACCCCATTACTAGCATAATACATTTCTTTCTGATATCCAGTTTGGTTTTATTGAAATTCTCTTGGAGTTTCTATGGAGTGTTCATTTGAAGTATGCTAGGAATCTTTTCTGACATTCTCACTGTAATATCTATTGGGGTATTGATAAAAATATTCTTTGTGGGGGTTTTCTCTATGATTACCATTAGGATTATGCTAAAACTCTATAGGAAATTCTCTTGAATATCCAACAGGATTTTGCTGATGTTGAATTAGGTTCTCTCTATAAAACCTAAACCCATTCAAATTCTGCTGAGATCTGCTGGGTGTTGTCCTTAAGATGGACCACTCCTCCTGTACCCAGTCACTCAGTTGTCACGTGTGGACACACGTGCTTCATCAGAAATCTATATTTGTTTATTTAATTATGTCAGTGTGTCTCAGTACTGTAAGAGTAAGACACCTACATGTCACGGGCGTAGATATTTCACTCAAGAATTGCCCGTGTGGCACTTGAAAAACTCCCGGATTGTTGAACAAGTCAGCCTTCTTCACTTAAACACTCAAGACCAACTTCAATCAAACTCTTACTTAGGCAATTACAAGAGCACACTTGAACACCTGGAAGGAATGAACTTGTATTGCACTTGAAAATTTACAACTCTTGAGGAGTAGGTTACAAATGAGAACCTCACCCCTATTTATACTAAAAACCTTGGGAATTAATGGCTAAAATGATACCACATGCCAATCATCTAATGGATGTGGAGAATTCTAGAAACTCCTAACATATTCTACAAATTTCTACACACCAAGAATCATCTAAAAGCTTTTTAGACCCTACTTCTTCTTCTTCCTTCTTCCATAAGCTTTTAAAACATTTCAAAGTGTTCTACAAGACTCCACACACTTCTACACAATTTTATAATTTTCTAGAGAACTCTAAAATTCTCCAGTGTTTTCTTGAACCATCCAGAATCTTCTGGAACATTTCGGATTGTCCCAGACTCTTCTTGAGCATTCCGGATCATTCTAAAACATTCCGAAAAGCTCTACAATGTACAAAAACTTGTACATTGAAGAAAGAATTATTAACTATAAAATTTTGACCATTTTCACTTGCACGAAGCACTTCCTGCTAGTCTATCTAAAAAGATATTGTGTAAGAAATTGAATTTAGATGTCAGCATCTGAATTGGTTATAATTTACAGTCAGTTGGTTGTACAATTTGCTCTTTTTTGCAACCTTAATTGTGTCATGTTACCATGTCAATCCTAACACCCCCGACCCACCCCTCTTTACATGTTTGATATAATTTGGATATTTCAATTGAATTTTTATTTTGCTTATGTTTTTTGGTTGTTTCCAAATCCATCCTTTATGTTATTTTCTACGATTATTTGCAGCAGTATGTAGATCTATGGGTATGGAGAAGTGCTGGAGAGAACAGTCTAGGTACATTTAGTCATGTCCTTAAACATGATCCATTTAGACAATGTATGTGGTACTTTTCATAATCCTGATGAACTTATAGGATTTCCTACGGTTACTGTTTAAAATGCTGATTTCAGGAATTAATTGATTGACTTATTAGCCAAAGTGATATTTAAATTTAATGTGAAGTATTTTCTATTAATTGATGGGATTGTTGATTATTTATCTAACTTGTTTCCTAATTCGGATCTTCTACTATAACAAACAATGGAAATACATATCCAATCACCCAAAAAATAGTAAAATTCGTATAAGGAAAGTGTGTGCAAAATCCCGTTTTATACACATGTACCACATTACATCTCAGTTTTGACCTAGTTAACATCCGAATCAGGATAAGTCGAAAACTACAACGTTGTAGCCCTTGAAGTATTCTTTTTAATACAAAAAAAATCAAAGCAATCGGACATTGGAGTGAAACGCTATGGCAAAACTACTGAAAATATGTCAAACCTTCCTTATTTTTCTCCTGTTCTTATTTTGTTCCTTTTTCCTTAATTCACTGGCCAAACTCAAAAATCTTCTTATACTGGCTTATAAATTTTTAATTTCCTCATCATGTATCTTGAGATGATGAAAATAGTCTTCACACATGTGGATTTCTTCATGTGTTTTTCTTAATGGGCTTAATAATTGGGCTTTTCAAAGTATGAAAAATCTAATAAATAATTTTACCACTTACAATCAATTCTAAAAATAACTAAATTAATCCAAACTCTCATAAATGGATTTAAATTAATTATTTTATGAATAAAACCCCTAAAATTGTAGTAAAATAATTATTAAAATTTCTAACTTTCCAAAAATATCAACTTATGCCCATAAATTGCAAAATTTACCTTTTGAATTCTCATATCTTATACTTCCTTTTAAATCATGCAAAACGTCCAAAATCCCATTAATTATATCCAAAAACACACAAAATAAGGGGCTAGCTAGTCCAAATAGAAGGGTAAAATAATAATTTTCTTGTGCTCATCAGTTTCTCTTCGAATGGATAGGGAATGACGCTTCACCTCATTCAGTAATAGAGCTTCAGGACCTTTGATTTCGTGGACTTTTCTGATAATAATGTTGCCAATAGGAACAACAGCAATAATGGGACATGTGATATTTCCCTCAAGGAAGGAATACAAGAGGATTAGGGCTAATACATGGCATTGGGGTAGCAACATTCAACTTCTCCATAGCAGTGATGGTAGCTCCATGGAATCGGATAAGGAAGAAGATAATTGAATGGAGAAAGGGGGAATTTCAACATATTATTGAGAACCATGTGAAGAAAATCCTTCAAAGTTATCTTTCTCTGAGATAAGATCTACAACAGAGAGATTCCATTCTAGTAAACGTCTAGGAGGAGGGTCTGATGGGACTGTGTACAGAGGTGTACTCACCTCTAGTAAGACTACAACAGTTAAAAAATTTAAGAAAGAGAAGTATTTTAGAGACACCTTTCCAAGGGAGATACAACTATGATAAATTCATCAAGACACAAGAATCTCCTTCAACTTCAAGGCTGATGCTATGAAAAATTCTAGAAACTCCTAACATATTTTACAAATTTCTACACACCAAGAATCATCTAGAAGCTTTTTAGACCCTACTTCTTCCTTCTTCCATAAGCTTCTAGAACATTCTAGAGTGTTCTATAGGACTCCACACACTTCTACAAAATTTTAATCTTTTAGAGAACTCCAAAATTCTCTAGAATCTTCTTGAACCATCCAGAATCTTTCGGAACCTTCCGGATTGTTCCAGACTCTTCTTGAGCATTCTGCATTATTCTAAAACATTTTGAAAAACTCTACAATGTACATGTAATCTCTTATTTACATAAATTATAAGATGGGTAGGTTGGGTGAATCTCTAGGTGTGATATATAGTATAGCTTGCTTTTAGGTTATTAATTTTAGTATTGTTTTGTATTTTTGGAATTATTGATTTTTATTTTGGATTGCATTTAAAGTAGTTCCAAATTATGTCTTTGAGGAATGAGATTACTTTTTTAACATGTTTTTCTGTTTGGTTTATAAAATCATTTACGATGAGGTTATGATGGGACCGTGAGATATATGAGTGTAACACCCCGGATTTTCAAGTTATAAATATATATGAAAATTGCCCATTTAATTTGTGAATTAATGGATATGGACCTTAGATGGGTAAGGTGTTGGGTTAATTGCCCAATTAAGACCAAACGGATTGTGGATATGGTTCAATTGAAATAAATGGGTGAAATTTATTTAATTGGGTCAAGATTGTCAATTGGGTCAAATGCCCAATTGGGACCCAATGGGTCATGGTTGACTTGGTTGACCACCAAGTGAATTCAAACTTAATTAATTAGGGCTGAATTAAGTTGGAAATGGAATTAAGTAATTGAGTTGATTTTACGTGAGTTAAATGAGTTGAATTAAAGTTATGAGTTGAGTTAAAAATATGAGTTGAATGGGAAGTTAATGGGACCTTCATTTTAAGTGAGTGGAGTGGGAAGATGAAGAGTTTTTGGTTGTTACACAAGGCATACCATGGGTACACACGTTGGAGGTGGGAGTTTCATCTCATGGGATGAAACTCCAAAGGAAATATTAATGAGCGTTAATGAGGAGGTGAAGGTTTTTTGGTTGTTACCCAATGCATACCATAGCACACGTTGGGGAGATGGAGGGTTTCCATCTCATGATGGAAACCCAGGGGCACACGGTGAGAGTGTTTCATCTCATAGGATGAAACCTCTAAATGGAACATTAAGGAGGGAGGTGAAGGGTCATGGAGTTACAAAAGGGTACCACCAAAGGACACCACCCTTGGCCGACCCTCATTGATCAAGAAATGACTTGGAGTTTCATTTCACTCTCTCCCTCTCTCTCTTGGCCGATCCCTCTCTCAAAACAAGGAACACTTAAGAGTATTTTCATCTCACTCTCTCCCTCTCACTCAAGGCCGACCACTCTCATTGACAAAGGGAGAACACTTAGAGTTTTTATCTTAAATCTTCTCTCTTTCTCTCTCTCTCAAACCTACACCTCTTGGTTTAACCACTCCTAGAGATTTTATCTTAATCAAGATCAATCTTGGCCAAGGATCAAGAAGAAAGGAAGAAGATGCTAAGGAAGGAAAAGTGCGGAGGAGCAAGAAGGAGTGAAAGAAACCGGAGGAGTCGCGGAATCGATAAGTACTTGATAAGATTGCATAAGTAAGAAAACATGGTCAAGGACATGGCCGAACCCTAATTTTTATTATGGCTAAGGACTCTATTCATGAACCATGCATGAAATGGTGGATGATCAAGGATCATGGGTTGGCTCTTGCATGACCAAACCCTAAGTTTTATGTATGAGAACCCTCAAGGACAAAAAAGGGGTGGATGAGGTTCGGCCATGATGTATGGCCGAACCCCATCAAAGAATATGATCATGATTATTTGATTTATGAGAGAAAGTGATGAACCATAGGGTTCGGCCATGTTGTATGGCCGAACCCCATGGAAAAGTATTAAGGAGTTTTAAAAGGGTTTTATGTTGGTGAAGAACCTTAGACCATGGGTTCGGCCATGGAGTATGGCCGAACCCCATGAAGAATTATTGAATTATGTACATGTATTTAGATCATGGAAATAAAGGGGAATGTTATTAATTTTTAAATGGTCTCAAATATTATAATGATGAAGAACCTTAGACCAACATGGCCAAACCCCATGGAGAGATATTGAGGACATAGATGTTTTGGACCATGAAGATGATGGGGGAATGTTGGTAATTGTAATTGATTTTAAATATGGTTAATGATGATCCAAAATGATGAACCTAAATGTATGGTTAAACCCCCATGGAGGGACTTTGATTATGGACCTAAGAGTGTAAATCATTTAAAGGAGAAGATGGGAAATGAGACATCATGGGTTCGGCCATGGTGTATGGCCGAGCCGCATGGACTATTTTTTTTAAAGGGTCATTTAGAGATCTATTTATGATTAAATAAATGAATGATTATACTAGGAGATGGAAGGATTTGATTATGGGTTTTTATGTTGATGGATCATTTGTGGATCCATGCATGAAATGGTTAGTCATGGACCTAAACATAAGGTGATGGAAATAATGGCAAAGAGGTAAATATGGGTAAAATGAAAGATCATGCATGGCCGAATCCCATGGAGAAAGTTTTTGTCGACTTAGGTTTTATAAAGGCTAAATGACTAACTCATGTAAGGGACCCAAACCAAGTGTGTGAGGTTCGGCCATGTTGTATGGCCGAACCCCACTAAGTCATGTTTATGGGATTAAACATGGTGGGAAATCAAATGGAACATGGGTTTTGATTTATTGATATGTTATAAGGTAACGAGACCTCACAAGCGGGTACGATCGGTGAGCGATTTTCGGACAAAAATGCAAGGACATATTAGTTGATCATTGGTAGGATTCTTACCTCATTGATACCATGGGATATGTATGATGGTTTTAATTCCTATTTTGATGAGTTATTTTGTATAAATGATATGTTTCAAATGTGAGATTTCAATGCTATGATTTGTATTATTACATAGCATGTATCACTTACATCACATGAATGACATGGGAGGAATGATTTCTAACTAGAGACCAAGCTCCGTCGGGGCTTCCATAAGGCATTCGTGTGAAGACCTTGATGTGCATTATCCATCAAGAAGTAACTGGAGACCACACTCCGTCGGGGAGTCCGTAAGGCAACTCTGGAGATACATTGATGAGGAGATTCCATCAAGAGGACGTTTGGTGATTGTGTTATGGCTAATGGGTGGGACTCATTGCATATGACACCCATGGCATGGCATTGTCTTACATGGTTTTGATATTATGTTATCTATGTGATATTTATACTAACTCATGTGTTGACCCTACTTGGAATACTTACTGGACGCGTTGTCTAACGCCCTACTTCTACCCTAGTTGATGACACAGGAATTGAACGGAACGATGAACGTGATCGGAGCCAAGCTTAGGAGCTTGGATGTTTTTAGTTTAATTTTGTTTAAGTTACTCATGGACAATGTAATTTGAGTAGCTAGCATTCGAACTGTAATAACTTAGATATTTGCTATGGTTTGGAATATTTATTTTGGATATGTTAACTTAAGATAATCATTGTTAAGTAATGGATTACCTTGTTATCTAAAATGAATAGAATTAAGATTCTATTATAATTCCGCATTTATGTTTATTCCGCATGTTAACTTGAGTACGTGTGAACCGTTTTAGTGAACTTGGTCCATGCACACGTATGATTAGTCAGTTAAGGGTCGGGCTTTGGAAGCTCAAACTTAGTTCGTGTTGTGGCGTCCCGCTCTCTCTCACTCTTTTATTCAAAAAAAAAAAATAGACTCTGATTTTCGGCGAGTAAAAAAGGGCGGGGCGTTACAATGAGTATAGAGTATCTGTGTAAAGGCATAATATCTGGAAATACTGATTTCTACATCTTTGGCGTTGTCTGTCTCGTGGTCA
This sequence comes from Chimonanthus praecox, assembly GCA_022113865.1. NCBI lineage: Eukaryota > Viridiplantae > Streptophyta > Magnoliopsida > Laurales > Calycanthaceae > Chimonanthus > Chimonanthus praecox. The sequence goes on from CM039086.1 coordinate 30,318,908, forward strand.
CTACAGGAATGAGGTGGTGCAGTGATTATGATCCGAACTTCATACTCATAAATTGGGTTTGGGATAAGAAGGCCAACAACAAATTGCTTAAATCTGTTGATCCAAGATTGCAAGATTTTGAAGTTGAGGAAAGGGAGAGAATGCGCATTGTTGGGCTCTCGTGTGTGCTTCCAAGTATCTCCAAAAGGCCAATAGTGTAGGATACTCAGAGACAGCCATACTAAAATCCCTACGGATGAGCCCACTACTCCTAAAGCACACCAATGTTAGGCCATGGAGGCTCGAATACGCAATCTCTGGCTTCCCGAGGCAGGAGGCAACCAGTTGAACTAGACCTACTTCATAATGTTTGATATTTATGTGTAGTTTTAGTTTGCGGTCGATTAAATTATTTCAAATAATGTTCTAATTTTCATTTAAAGTTTAATTAAGTTATTTCATGTCATTTATCATTATGTATGGCTAATTTTATATAATGGCCCAATTGTTAAAAAAAAAAGTGAATAGTGTTGGATGGACCGATGAATAGTGTCGATCGGACCTACGAAGGAACTTAAAGTCTGTATTTAAGGTCGTGATTGTATGAAATTAAGTTATTTTCATCCCCTCTCTCTCCCACCAGCCTATCTCTCTTCCCTACCAGCCAACTTTAGTCTTCTCCTCCCTTCTTCTACCTATTTTCGCCCCATGCTTGCGTGATTCATGGATCAAGCATCCCCTAAAGCGTCGTTTGAGCGGTTCCTTCTCCTCCAGTTAGTGTGCTATCACTGCATCTCATCTTTGCAGTTAGTCAGTGTGCTACCACTTTTTCTTGTAGTTAATGCGTTGTAAGTTCATCTCTTCTATGGTCAGTTAGTGCATCAGTTTTCAAAGTTCATCCCAGTTTCTACAATTTCCAAGCTTTGTGTTATTTCATCCATGATAAGTTTGTGGGAGAGTGTTAAGATATTATTAGATTATATTTAATATAATTAGATTTTCACTACTTAGCCATTACCATTATTGTATTTTTCATTTTAGTGCCCTTCCTATTTTATTTGATTTAAGTTTCATATTTTTAGTCTCCTTTCTCGGTAAATAAAATTACTGCGTTTCTCTTGACTAAGGAAAGCACCACAATATTTTACATTTTATCTCTTCCTTTCAGAATTTGTAAAAGACTATGGGATTATGGAGCAGAGAATGTGTCTTTCGAGTGAAAAATACGATGGAAAACATGGTCTAGTTTGTGAAATGGCAGTCGAGTCGGATGTATCTACTCTTAATGGGCTAATAAATACTGGCAGATGTTTGGGCCTGGCACAATTTGGGCTCTAATGGTTTATAATTTGGGCTCTAATTGCATATTGTCCCCTTTGAAATAAAATACCAAAACTCTCTTTTGCTCATATATTTTGACTATCATGTCAGCATTTAACACCGGTCCCCAAATGGCTGTAAAATGATATGCTAACTGATTAGATTAGAAGTCTTAAGTATATCATTTAAAGTCCTAAGCATAATAGGAAGTTAATTAGAATTTGTTTTTAAGTAGATTTCGATTCACCTTATGAGAGACAAGTGTATCTGCAACCATTCTTGCAATCCATTTTTTATTTTCTAAATAATCTTGATCTTCGTGATATTTCAAATTTGATAATTTGGATCAAGATTTCAGCATTTATTCGGTTCTCGGTCTCCAAATGGATGTAAAAATTCATTTTTATTCTTTAACCACTCCATAGTCCATAGAGAAAGGAGGATATATGTTTTTTTACTATATAGTCCATCAACTCTCTTATTTCACTAAAGAGCTATCAGGGGCTTTTAGAATAATTTTAATTTAAAACTCTATTGAGATTATTTGTTTAATTATTAAAAAATATGAGAAATCATTAGAAAATAATTCAATTTATGAAATTGAATCAGGCCTGCTTTGACGAAGTCCAACTCAAAAAAGAGAACATTTTCTCTCACACCCAAAACCTAAGTTTCAAACATGGGCCCAAATTGAATTTCATTGTTGACATATTCACATGTCGCAAAATCAAGTTTTCTGGAAAGAGGCCTAAAACTAATATACTTTAAATTTCACTTTTCTCCTTTCGGAAATGTGTCCAAAACTGTTATACCTCAAGTTTTTTAGCCAAAAAGTTGGATAGTATCAGTGATAATTAGCCCATTAAGTGGCTGATACATCGGCTCGGGCAGATCATTCTATACAAAAACCATTTAAAGAGGTCGACTACTATAGGGAAAATATGAAGGAAGCAAAATTTAGAAAATCCCTACAATGCTTAATAGAAAGTAGAAATAATGCAGGCATCGAGTCTGCGACAGACCCGACGGATGACGAGTCAAGTCAATTGGATCCAATTGATGAAATGCCCTTCAAATTTACTGTATAAAGAAAAGACCCAAGCTCAGCTTATATCAGTGGGCCATGTTCAAGACAGGCGGGTCCCATGTGGGTCCCACTCAAAAGTCCGTAGAGGTGCACCCGCACTCAACTGACCCCAAGCAGTTTTCAGAATGGAGATTAATTAGATTGTTTTCTTTTTTTTTAGGTTTTTTTTTTTTTATTTCAAAATAATTCCACAAGATGTGTGTGGACCGTTGGTGTGCTTTAGACTTAGAAATTACTTTTTATTTCCTTTTTATGTTTTGCAATATTAGCCAATCAAAGGATTGATGTAAGTTATTTAAGGACAACCATATGCATTGTTTTATCGATCGTAATTTTGAGAAATAAGATTTTGTTTTGACCAAGCTTGGAGTCTCCCTAAATGTGACGTGAGTTCTTGTTTGGTTCTTTGAATTTTAATTTCGCTTTGTGTTAGAATTAAATTTAATTATTTTGAATTAGTATTTTTTCATGGTGAATTATTTCGTGTCTTTTATTTTAATTTTTCATTAATAATATTAAATCTTAATTCCGCACTCAAATTAGTTCTTAAAAGATTCAATGTTTTCAAATTGAAATTAGTGTTGGATTTAAATTCTTGATTACTTTTGATTAAATTTAAGTATTTAGAATAATAATTCCACATTCGATTTGAATTCGATTGAACACCTAACTTCTTTGATGAGGTTGATTCTGCGAACAGTCCCATTGAAATTGATGCCGTCTTTCTTTTTCCTTGAGTGTTCGAGTGAATTGAAAGAAGGCCCCTACAGGTTTCATTCATTAAGACCTTGATTCGACTTAAAATCCCGAGTCTAAATTATAAAGTCCAGCTTGGCCTGCATCAAGAAACTAGAAAGGTATTATTTTTATTAGGAAACCAAATTAGATGATGTAGGATAACCCAAGGTCGATCTGACCTGGCCAACGAAAATTGAAAACTCGACCAATTTCTATTTAATTTCCCTTTTTTTTTTTTTTCTAGTTTGTAAAATTGATATTTTTTATTTTCTAGTTTGTAATTTTTTTATTTATAATTGAGTTAAATTTCCGATAAGTACCTGATGGTCTATTCGAGATTGAATTCTTCTCCTCCTCCTCCGTTACGTGTGGACTCCCCTCTCTGTCCTCTTCTTCCCTTTATGCAGAGCATCAGTTCCCAGACGTCGGCCTTCAACTTGGCCTAAACACCCGAAACACCCTGCCGTTTTCCCCTCCGCCCAAGCCACGCTGAGCAGCGCACCAGATGCGTCCCTGCCTCGGCCTTCATGGGAAGACCCTGCCGTTCTCCCTGTCCCCCAAGCCACGCTGAGCAGTGCACCAGAGGCCTTCTTACCTCAGCCTTCATGGGTATCACTTGTAAGATATATGAAGATGGTATTGCTTGGAAAAACGAAGAATAAGATAAAGAAAGCCATATTGGAGAGTGAAACCCTAGTTGCAGTGTTTGAGAAGGAAGAAATAATGGAAATTGAAACCCTATTTGCAGGCTTACCCGAAGCCATTCAACTCTTTCAGATCCTTCCTTTGTTGCCAATCAAAGCCCTTTGCAGACTCAAATGTGCATGCAAGAGATGGCAAAGCGTGATATTCGACATTATTGGACGCTCATCCTCTTCCCTTGCTTACCTCAGAGCAGATCACCATCTGATATCCGTGACTGAAATAGGTCATTCCAAAACTGACATCTCCGTATCTCTCCCTCCCATCCACTCTATCTTGTCGATGCTATGCCTGCAATGGAATGCTCTTTTTGGGTGCTTTAAACTCCTCCAATTTTTTTGTCTACGACCCTACAACACTAGAGTGGAGTCACTTTCCCTACACAGAAATGATATGCAAGGACAAATTAATTTTCGACCCTTCTCTTTCCTCCAAGCACTACAGGTTGGTGCGCCCCCGCTATTATTCCTATGAAGAAACCTACTGCTACGGTTTTCAAGTCTTCTCATCCGATGTTGGAAAATGGAGGCAATCTGGAGCCAAGATATTCAATGGTAATAATGGGAGAAAATGGAGGCAATCTGGAATCATGATGTCAAATGGTATAAACAGGGCCGGTCTTGATATTTCAGAGGCCCTAAGCGAACTTTCAAACTGAGTCCTTTACACTTAAAAAAAAAAATCATACTTTTTTTAACAAAGTGTAAAACATTAAAAATAAAATATCATAATCAAATTTATAACACAGTATTATGTAAAATTTATTCTTCTCGGGTTTTGAGATGCAAAATTACTAATTAAATTATTATATTTAAGTTTTTTTAACATATCTTTTTCAATAGATAAGATAGCTAATCCATTTAATATTTCTTATGACATTTTAGACCGAAGATAAGATTTTATCAATTTCAACTTTGAAAAACTTCTTTCTGCAAAGGCAACTGTTACTGGTATAATCAACATTATTCTATAAGCAATTCATATATTTGGATAACAACAATTCATTATTTTTATATAATTTAGCACTTCAATTGATTCTTTTACTTCTTTTGGTACTCCATCTTTCAAAATTTTTAATTCTGAAAATAAATCACTTTCATCAATATCAGAAATCATGTCATGTCTTAGAAAATCTTTAAGTTTATTACAAGAACTCTTCAAACTATTATCATCTAAAGAATTTAACTTTTTCAAATCAAACAAAAATCCAAAAGTATCTTCATATATTTGAAATTGTTCAAATCTAATCTTATGTGACATGAGAGCTTGATCAATTATATGTAAGAAGTAATTAACTATAAAAGACTATTCAGGTGATTGTGTTATCTCGTCACTAGCATTCTCATCAAAATGTCTTTTACTACGAATAATACGTTTTTCTTGGAATATAGGTTCAATTTCCATTTCTCTAGCAATTTCTTTAGCATCAATCATGGCAGATTCCTCTTTGAGTTTCAAAAAAAAGAAATGAGGCCTTTTAAAGAATTTAAAGCACCTTCAATATTCATATCTTTTGCTTGTAATTTTTTTACTAGTGGTATTAACTGCAAACAATATATTATACCAAATAACCATGCCAAATAAAAATTCAAAACTTTCAATTTTTAATGTTGCTAAGTCTTTAGCATCACTCTTTGTCTTAGGATCTTCACAAGTGTTCATTAAGTCAATTAAAGCATCTCTAATTTATGGAGCTTGGAATCTAATTGCTTTTATACTTTCAATGTGACTTTCCCAACGTGTTTGTGATAATGGTTTAAGTGTGATACCTTTAACATAATTTTTAAAAACCGTCCACCGCTTTATAGAAGATGAAAATACATTATATATACATTGTACAATTCCAAAAAATGTTTTACCTTGAGAACAAGAATTTACCATATCACAAAGTGCTAAGTTAAGATTATGACAACCACAAGGTGTATAGAATGCTCTACGATTTATTTGTAGTACCTTATTTTGTACTCCTTTATGTTTTCCTTTCATATTAGAACCATTATCATATCCTTGTCCCTTCATATCATCAATATTAAGTTCAAGAGTTTTTAGAACATCTATAAGTTCATTAATCTAAAAGATCATCTTCATTATTGCTGAGTTATGATTAACCAATAACCATTAGTTAGCACCTTGTGAACTTTGGAGGCACCCACAATTCATTGTGTATTAGAACTTAATCCTTTTCAAAGGTATGATATTTGTAAGTGAAACTCAGGTTTTTTTTTCCTTACAGTCTTACTACTATGGATTTTTATCCTGTCACTTTCTCCGAAGGATCACAATCTTCTCTTAATATTTTTCAATGCAAATAAAGTTTTTGGCCACTGGCCAATGAAAATCAAAACTTTAGTCGATTTTAGAGTGATCAAAACTAGAAGCTTTTCTTTGATAAATTCAAAGATAGGGATTAGGAAAAAAATTTAAAGAAATAAAAAAAAATGCTTAAAATTTATAACCCAATAGTTGGTGGAAGGGATGAGCTCCATTAATTTTTTTTTTTAAAAAATAATGTCTAAATCAGACATGACTGAAAACAACAAGGTTGGTTTACAGTAAATGATTGTCTCAAGAAAAACTTACATGATTAAGAGTAGATCGACGGTGAAAGAGAGCAGGTCAGAGCTTCAGATGAGAGCGAGAGAAAGTGAGCAGTGAGCAGTGTGAGAGCAAGTCAGTGAGAGACAGAGAGAGAGCAGTCAGAGAGAGAGCAGTAAGAGAAGAGGAAACAGTAATTTTGAGATTTTATTTCGATAAGGTTTTGCCGTTTGAAGAGGCAACGGTAAAATTGGGGAAAAAAATTAGGGATTTTGTCTGGAATGGGGAAATGCCGAAATGACCGCTGCAGCAGGAGAGGTTTTCGAATTCGGAGTCACGCGTGCGGGAAGAAGGCGCGGGACGCAGGACGCAACGCGGAATGAGAACGCGGGACACAGGACGCGTGCGGAATGAGGACGCGTACGCGAGCGCGGGACGTGTGAGGCGTGCTCGGGCTCGGACGCTGGTCAAGTGCTCGGGCGCTGACGCAGGAAGCTACAACAGGCGTGGGCGTACGCGGGGGCGGGCGTACGCGTGCTCGGGCAGTGGCGCAGGACGCTACCGCCCGCGTAGGACGCTGGCGGGCGTACGCGTGCTCGAGCGGTGGCGCAGGACGCTACCGCCCGCGCAGGACGCTGGCGGGACTGGTACGCGGGCGCGACGCAGGACGCGGGTGGCAGTGCAGGACGCTGGGGCCGAACGGCGGGACGCGGAACGCCTTCCGCATTCGCGGCATGCTCATGAGCGTGCGCGCGTACGGGCGGAAAGAGGTGGATTTGGGCCCTTTTTGGACATGGGCCTTAAAGGATTTTAATGGATTGGGGACCCTGCCTATTTGGGGGCGCTAGGAGACCTCCTATTTCGCCTATAGGCAGGGCCAGGCCTGGGTATAAACTTGGATGATCCCAATAATACGGCATTGATCGATGGGATTCTGTTTTCAAAGGCGAGGAGTGAGTTCATATGGTTTGACGACGAGAAAGATAATGCAGGGGTTGAGACATTGCCAGGCAGCGATAGACCCGGAATGGACATGAGAGGTATGTTTGGAGACATGGGTGGTATGTTGACACTGAATGAAATCACAAATACTGATATAGAGATATGGATCATGAGCAATAACCTCGAGGTTTCAATGGACCAAGATGTTTTCTGTTTGTGTTAACAGTGTTTCTTGGTCAGATTTGAATTGCAAGAACACATTCGGCGATCATTTCAATAAAAGTTAAAAAATTTCCATTACTTTCTTCATAAACTTTTTCTTTGTCTCCACGAAATGCCAAATTGTTTTTAGTAAGAGCTTTTACAACACTAATTATTCTTAATAGTACTTGTCTCCAATGTTCATTATCTTTATTAATTTGTTCTTTCCTAATTTTATCAATTGTTTCATTTTTTTCAAATCTTATTTTCAATTCCATCCATCTTCTTATGTTAGTAATATGGTCATTACTAGTTTCATGGCTCTTAAGTCTACAACTAAGATTTTTCCAGTCATTAATTCCTTCATTTGCCAATTGAGTTTTGATTCCATCTTGATTAAACAACTTACAGCAAAAACAAAATACTTTATCTAAAACAATTGAGTACACTAGCCATTTTCTATCAAGTTTTTCTCCATTTGGTAAATATCGAATATATTGTGTAATAGAAAAATGTTTATTGGTTGAATCTTTAGGAAAGTTAATATCATCATCTCTAATGGGACCTCTTTTTACCAATATATCTCTCAAATTTTGCTCAATATTTTTCCAATTACCCGGATCATAAATGTTTAAAGAAACATGTTCATTGAAATTTTCATCTTCTTCATTCTCATTCTTATTTTCATTATCACTCACATCTATAGGTTCTTCATTCACCAAGTTAATATCATTATGTTCGTTAATAATTTCTTCATTATTATTATGTTCATCATTTATCAAATCTTCAATTGAACTTTCTGTTTGTTTATTTTTGCTAAAATATTTATTAAGAGATCCTGTTTGAGATTGAATCAACTCTTGAACTTGTTTTTGTTTTTCTCTTTTTTCATGTCTAGAGGGATATTTTCCAGTAGACATAGTGATAATGATAACCAATAAAAAATTAACAGCTAAATAATCAAAATGTTCAAATTAACAGCTAAATAATCAAAATTAAAGAACAATAGAACCTGATTTGATTTGCGAATAAACCAGAACCAGTTGGAAATTGTCACATGCCCGCCGCCCCACCCACACAAGATCAATTAAAGTCACAAAATCAATTTCACTGCAAAATGTCAAAATAAAACAATTTTTAAAAGAGAGAGAACAAGTGACATATTCAAGGTGCACAAAAAGCTTAAAATTCCTCAATTAAGGATATAAATGGATGTACCTAATTTAAAATTTTAAAATTTTTAAAATAAATAAATTGCCATCCTGTTTGCTTTCCAAATCTTTAATTTTTCTAATGACATAACTCTGTTTCTTTTCCCCTACCATCCCAATACACGGCAATGCTAAGATTACCCCTCCACCAGAACCAGTCAATTCATCTTACTTCTCATAGCTTTGAAGACCTCCTTGGCAATCACTTCTGCTCTAGTATTGGTTTTTAATACCAATTGGACTTAGACATAGCAGACATAGCAGAGAGATTTGCCTCTTATTTATGCTTTTCCTTCCATGCCCAAACCTTACATGTAAAGATTCAAAAAGAGTTTCCTTAAAAAATAATACCCAGAAATAAAAATTTGAAATTAAAAGGCAAATTTGTGCAGGATTGTCATTATTTTATCTCCATCCATCAACAGAGCAAGAATAGATATAACCCAAGTACAGATTCACATATTTACCAAAATTCCAAGGTAAGTAATCAAACACAATCGTTGACAATAAAAGAAACTCACCTCTAAATAATGGATGACCGACGCATTTTTCTTTCTGAACATAACCTAATTGAATGTAAGGCCTAAAACTACATAACACATTTTGCTGCAAATAGTTTATTTGATATCCTTTTATTTTCCCTCTAAAATATTCAATAAAAATTAGATGTCTATAAACTTAGCTCAATTAATTCAATTATTATAATTATAGTATTCACATATTCAAACTTAAACATTTTCATTCAATCTATTAGAGTTTAGGTAAACAGTTATCATTTAATGACTATGAGGTTTATTTTTTAATCTGGATTCATTAAAAGAGGAGCATTTGTTTTGTAAAGCCCTATTTTCTGACTATTTTTTTCCAAATCTTTTACTTATTTATAATTTTTAAAATTTTATTATCTTTCGACAATAATCTAAAAAATCATCTTCATTATTGCTGAGTTATGATTAACCAATAACCATTAGTTAGCACCTTGTGAACTTTGGAGGCACCCACAATTCATTGTGTATTAGAACTTAATCCTTTTCAAAGGTATGATATTTGTAAGTGAAACTAAGGTTTTTTTTTCTTACAGTCTTACTACTATGAATTTTTATCCTGACACTTTCTCCGAATGATCACAATCTTCTCTTAATATTTTTCAATGCAAATAAAGTTTTTGGCCACTGGCCAATGAAAATCAAAACTTTAGCCGTTTTTAGAGTGATCAAAACTAGAAGCTTTTCTTTGATAAATTCAAAGATAGGGATTGGGAAAAAAATTTAAAGAAATAAAAAAATGCTCAAAATTTATAACCCAATAGTTGGTGGAAGGGATGAGCTCCATTAAATTTTTAAAAAAAAATAATGTCTAAATCAGACATGACTGAAAACAACAAGGTTGGTTTACAGTAAATGATTGTCTCAAGAAAAATTTACATGATTAAGAGTAGATTGACGGTGAAAGAGAGCAGGTCAGAGCTTCAGAGGAGAGCGAGAGAGAGTGAGCAGTGCGAGAGCAAGTCATTGAGAGACAGAGAGAGAGCAGTCAGAGAGAGAGTAGTGAGAGAGAGCAGTGAGAGCAGTAAAAGAAGGTAAGAGAAGAGGAAACGATAATTTTGAGATTTTATTTCGATAGGGTTTTGCCGTTTGAAGAGGCAACGGTAAAAATTGGGGAAAACAATTAGGGATTTTGTTTGGAATGGGGAAATGCCGAAATGACCGCTGCAGCAGGAGAGGTTTTCGAATTCGGAGTCACGCATCTGGGAGGAGGGCGCGGGACGCAGGATGCGACGAGGAATGAGAACGCGGGACACAGGACGCGTGGGGAATGAGGACGTGTACACGGGCGTGGGACGCGTGCGGTGTGCTCGGGCGCAGACGCTGGTCGAGTGCTCGGGCGCTGACGCAGAAAGCTACAGCGGGTGTGGGCGTACGCGGGCGCAGGACGCTGGCAGGCACGACGCAGGACGCGGGCGGCGACGCAGGACTCTGGGGCGGAACGGTGGGATGCGGACGTGGGACGCGGAACGCCTTCCGCATTCGTGGCGTGCGCGTGCGCGCGTCCGGGCAGAAAGAGGTGGATTTGGGCCTTTTTGGACATGGGCCTTAGAGGAGTTTAATGGATTGGGGGCCCTGCCTATTTGGGGGCCCTAGGCGACCGCCTATTTCGCCTATAGGCAGGGCCGGGCCTGGGTATAAACTTGGATGATCCCAATAATACGGCATTGATCGATGGGATTCTGTTTTGAAAGGCGAGGAGTGAGTTCATATGGTTTGACGACGAGAAAGATAATGCAGGGGTTGAGACACTGCCAGGCAGCGATAGACCCGGAATGGACAAGAGAGGTATGTTTGGAGACACGGGTGGTATGTTGACACTGAATGAAATCACAAATACTGATATAGAGATATGGATCATGAGCAATAAATCTCGAGGTTTTCAATGGACCAAGATGTTTTATGTTCGTGTTAACAGTGTTTCTTGGTCAGATTTGAATTCCAATGGGTTCACTAGTTCTAGTAATTTATATCCACTGCCATGTGCGGGTGGTGAACTTCTCATTTTTAAACCCAATGGATATCATTTCAATTTTAGGGGTACGGTGTCCTTCAATATCAAGACAAGAGAGTTGCTCAAGTTTCGGTCTTCTGAAAATGAATATTTCCACCCAGAATATTTCGTCTACAAGGAGAGACATTTTCTATTAGGCAGGTGTTGATGCTAGATGTTAAGATATATTTAAGAATTTTTATTATTATTAGGTCTTGCCTCGTTTATGTGCTTTCTTTAATTGTATTCCATATTCTTTATAAATAAAATTACAAAAAGGACACATTATTTTACACTGGATGAATATGATGCCATGAATGATCTATCGATGACGAAACTGATTATCAAAGTTATTCTAATGTAAGCAACGGAACACAATGGCTCTCAGCCAAATATGATGTTGGCAGCTAACCCCATTATCATAAACAACCCGACTTGATCCATATTGATCCAAAATCTGATCGATATGATTGACACCTCTGTGTCTTTCAGCTTGATATATAATACTATTTATGTCCTATTTTAGTTATCTCACTTGAAATATTTATATTTTTTAAGATTTTTTTTATAAAGCTATCACTTTATATGATCTAATCAATTTTCAACCCATTTTATGCTATTCCAATATAAATAAGAAAATTATTTTGAGACAATTTCAAAATTCATATAAGATAATTAGATTGAGACAGAAGCAGTATTTATTTCTAAGTCCAGACGAAATTGCATGAAAAAGAAAAGGGAGAATAGAAAGAAAATTGATGGTAGAGAAAGAAAGCAATTGAGAATGAAACCGACGTGCCAGTAGACGTAAATAATAGAATGCTAGGATTTATGTGGTACTAATTTAATTCACGAGTAAATTGGTTATTGTTGAAAACCTTTTTGTAGTTTATGAATGTTTTTAGAAGTCCTGTAAGATAATTAAGTCAGTTTTAGGTTTAAAAATCTTGATTCGAAATGGATTAGTATAAAATCTCAAAGTAAAGAATGTGATATTTAGTCTAATAGATTGGATTTATTCGATAGTAGTTCTTTCAACATATTTGCAATATTTATGGTTACATTTTTAAATTGTAGAACAAAATTAAATAACAATTTTTGGATAACGATCTTTCCATGGGAGGTTTGTTTAACCAAACACGGGAATTAGTTGATTCTCAATTTTACCTTTCACATGAATAGTAAAATCGGACATTTCGCATGAACCGTAAAATTTTAGATAGCCGAAGCGAATTTTGACAAGCCGATTTACTGTTCATGTGAATTTTCGGCTAAGCAATTTACTATTCATGTGAATTTTGGCGAGTTACCGATTTACTGTTCATGTGAATTTTGGCGAGCCGATTTACTATTCATATGAACTTTGGCGAGCCAATTTAGGTTGATGCGAAAGGTTGGTAAGCCAATTTTACTTTTCATGTGAAGGATAAAATTGATAATCCACTAATTCTCGTGTCTAATTATACAAAAAATCCGTGAGGGGATGTTAAAAATAATACCTGATGATGCAAAATAAATGGATTTTAAATTTTCTTCTTTTTAAAAAAAGTGGACTTTAAGTGGCGGTTTCAAACTGTTGTAGATAAACGGACTCAGGTTTTTTTTTTGACAAAGGTCAGCCCGATCCCAGCCTATGAATAGGTCTAGAAGCAACTCCAATGCCACATAATCGATCTAAGATTCTTAGAAACAGACGTGTATAGAAATAAGAATTGAATAATTTTTTTAAAAAATCAATGATTAATTGAACAATAATATTAGTATTTTTCAAAATAAGGTGATTCTAACTATATCTTGTTGAACCAAAGTTTAGAATTTGTTTTATCATTTTAACCGTTAATTTTAAAATCTAAGTTTTGAACTACTCCCTCTATCTCAATTTGCTTGTCTTATATGAATTTTGGAATTGTTTGTCCCATTTATATTAAAATAACATAAAATGTGTTGAAAATGGATAAAATCATATGGAGTGCTAGCCTTATATAGAGAGTTCCTTAAAAAATACAAATGTTTCAAATGAGACAACTAAAATGGAACTGAGAGAATATGTAATAATAAATATGTGAAATTTAATAATAAATATCACTTAGATGGAGATTTTAAAGAAGCACTCTCAAATGCACCAAAGCTGTCGAGATTGTTGGCTTTCCTCTCGACTATTTTCTAAAAACTTAATCAATCTGAGTCCGACTCAATTTATAAGTTTTGAGTCAAGTAAATTAACATGTATTATTTTTTTTATTTGGATGAATTTTTTGACTGGATGAGATTTTTATTGATTCCTAAATTTCAAAGCATTTGTAAGATCACTTATTGATAGATGTTATATAATCTTGACCCAATACGACTCCAAATGGGTTTGAGACATATAATCTTCAAAATTTTAATTTGACACAACCTAACATGAAATAAATCTTGAGCAGATTGGGTTCAGGACTCTTGATACCAAACTGACTTTTAAAAATAATAAGAAATTTATGTCCTGTTTTTCTATTAGTTTTACCCTATTTAACCCACTCAAGTTAAAAAATTCTCACTCATAGCCTCCATTTCCTTTAGCCGAATTACCCCCTGCATGAAAGGGAAGTCTTCTCTTTTATTTAACAGCATTCATTTTCTATATATGTTATCTTACTTTTTAAGTTTTTTACATATTATAGAATTTGAATCAGGTCAAAACAATTCGAGTTCGGCCGATCCTAGTACATGAAACTCCTGAGTTGGGCCCAAACGCTTGAATTGGAGCTATAAATTATAAACTCTAATTTTTTTAATCAATGTTGTGTAAATATAACATTGTGCACAATTAAAAAACTTCCATTTTGTGTCCAAATGAGCCCAACCCCCAATTAGCCTGCATATACAATTAGGCTTGAAATTGGGTTTGGTTCCTGAACATATAATTTGGAGTGGGCTGAGGTAGAGACAAATTCGGCCAGCCATCCTGAGTTTCAAGCAGGGGTGTAAATATCGGTTGATACTGTGCATATCGGTTGATATATGTCAGGTTTTCAAGGATCGAAATATATCAGCCGATACGCACAGTATCAGCCAGAGATAAAATAATTCGGCTGATTTTTTCTTTTCTTTTCTTTTTTAAAAAAAGAAGAATATCGATTGTGGGCTCGGCCAATATCTCGGCCAAGGCCAATTTTTCGACCCCTGGTTTCAAGCCAAGCACCGAAGGACGAACCATATTTCACTGATTGAGTCTGAAATTAGGCTCAGATCCATGATCAGAATTAGGCCCATTTAGACATTATGGCCCAATAAGAAGCTGGCCCTTCCTTCATCGTCTTTAAATGGCGAAGGAACCCTAGACAGAGTTTTGTTTTTTTAACCTAAACCCAAAAGACATTTAGTTGCAGAGAGAGGAAGTATCAGCGTAGACCAGAGGAGGAAGAGAAGAGGAAGAAGAAGAGATGTTTCTGGGAGCCATACCCCCTAGACCCGACAAGGTGACTGCGTACAAGCAGCTGAAGACCCATCTCACCATCATGGGTGCTTGCGTTCTCGCCATTCGCGTCACTCCTTATGTTCTCCACTTTCTCACCAAAGAGAAGGAGGAGCTCAAGCTCCAGCTCTGATCAATCGTCCTTTAGTCCGAACCATCCATTCTCTTTTTCAGGTACTTATCTCCGAAACCCATCTCCCTTGTCTGTCCTTTTTGCTTTCCTCTGTTCATTTCATGCACTCTGGTGTTGAATGATGCTATGTTTATAGGGCTTATTTTAGATGATGCAATGTTTTATAAATTGAAGAGTTAATTAAACCTCTCAAAACCCTTTTTTTATAACCTCCGACGATTGATCAATACGTAATCGGTCAAAAAGGCCCTAGAAAGGAGATTTGTTCTACAATCTAATGAAGAGAAATGGATTTACATTGCTTGAATTAGGGCATGTTTAGTATTTCAATGAGGTGGTCTCATATAAGATATCCATTTTTTGTTGAGCATTATATCTCTGCTTCTGCATTCTACATTTTGTAAAGAACAGTTTCCAAGCCAATTGTTAGGACCGTTGCCGCCCACCCCCACCCCCAAACAGCAATATTGTCTGCTTTGCCAACCAGTCAAGGTCCCCTCCACCCCATCAGGGTCTTGAGCACACCACAGTGTGGGCTCACGGCTTTAAACACGTTGTTGTATGTAAAGGAGGCGACCCCTTCGTATAAGCATCTAAGCCTTGCACCTCCTAAGCAACGTGGGACTTTTTCACCCAACCCCCAGGCGGTACAAGTGGTCCTTCATATGAGGTCATGGCAGTTAGCCCACTAGGGCAGTTAAATTCTACGGGGGGGGGGGGGGGGGGGGGGGGGGGGCCCTAAGGGTAACACTAGCATTGGAGGAGACCCCTGCCAGTGCTGGATTGTTGGCCCCATAACCAACGACAACAAAGTTTATAATAGAAGAACATTTCAAAAATAAATAATTATAACAAAAGAAGCATATCCATTTGTTTGCTGCAATTTTCCTGTGAAAATATATTCCATTGTTTGTTCAATTGTTTGCAAATGTGCTAAGAAAACCAATTTTCACCCATGCATTTCTCAAGGAATAACACCACTTCTTCGGTCCCATGGAAAAGCCTATCTGCATCGTTCCTTTTGCTCCTTGTAAAGCCAATGGTTGCTTTGTCAATGCTCCTGAATAGTGAGATTGTGCCTTATTTGATTTCAGCAATTTTAAAGGGATTGAAGGTTATCATTATTGTTTGTCATCCAATAGCTTTTTCATAGCCCACATCTCTCTTTTGAAGTTCTGTCAGCACTTATGTTTCTTTTCTGAAGTAAATCAAACTCTGAAGGATGTTCCTCTCCCAAACATGGTAGGTGAAGGTGCACCTAAGGCTCTAGACTGCTTTTGTGTCTTTTGTAGCTCTAATGCAGACTCACCTAGGTCTAGCTTGTTTAGGAATAGTCTTTTTAATAAGATTTTTTTTTGGGTTTAATAAATAACAATGAGAAAAAAAGGGATTGAATGGTTCAAGGAGGATATGGTCGATTATGGAGTTGCAGAGGATCTGGTTTTTGATAAGGTAGAATGCTATAGTAGAGCTTAGAAAGCCAACCCCAGATACATGAGATTAGTGGCTATGGTGATAATAATGATGAGATACTCCAGTTAATTTCCATTACTAGCTCCTAGATAGTAATTCTCCATTAGAAATTGTAATTGATATAAGCATATATGTGAGATACTTGTATATATAATGTGTACATTCATATAAATTTCATGTTTTGGGTGAATGACATTGTCTTTATTAATATTGATTTGACAAAGACTCAAAGTAGTGAATATAACATACATTACATAGTATCTAAACAAGTGTGCCCGGCAAAAGTAGGCTTGTGTCTAGGTGTGTGCCTTGCATAGGACCCCTTAGCACCTTCACTGCTTGCACCTTGACCATTGTGCTCCATCTACCTTGTGGGCATGACTACATGAGATAACGGTAGTCCCACACTCCACCTCCAATTAGTTGTGGGAACTGTCAGTTGTTTCTGCTTTGTAATTTATATGTCTTGACATCTTTGGGAACTTGATCACTTCTGCATATGAATCTTTGCCTCTTAAGCCCCCTTTTTGTTTTTTGAGTTAGGTCCCTAAATTAGATTCCATGAAATAATTAGACAACCTTCCTTTGGAAGAGGAGAGCCTTTGTGTGGGTAGATTAATCTTTATTCTATACATATATATGAAGAAGCAACTTAAGGTGACCGTCAAATAAATCTTTACCATTTGTTCATTAAAATGGTTGTCATTTGCTTCTATGTTGGCGAACAAAAAAAGCAAAATAAAAAGAAAAGTTCATCCAAAAAATGGTGGAAAATAGAAAAAGAAATTTTAGGATTGGATTTAATGAGTTTGAAGGATTTGATCAAAATTTATCATATTATTATCTAAAAATGGAGGAAATTCATGCAAAAATTGACTAAAAATAGGAAAAGGGATTTAATTTTTGAATTTGGTGAGTTTGAAGGGTATGACTAAGATTTTTTTTCTACTAGTATCTAAAAATAGATTTTTTTTATATAAAAACTTGTACATTGAAGAAAGAATTATTCACGACAAAATTTTGACCATTTTCACTTGCACGAAGCACTTCCTACTTGTCTATCTAAAAAGATAGTGTGCAAGAAATTGAATCTAGATGTCAGCATCTGAATTGGTTACAATTTACAGTCAGTTGGCTGTACAGTTTGCTTGCAAGACTCACTTTTAAGTGGGGCCGAGTCAATCCAAGTTCGTCAACTAAATGCAATGGCTGGTCTAAGTGTTCATTCCCGTCACTTTTATTTCTTGGAGATAGCAGTTTGCAGTATTTTACCCTTTATTTTTTGGAAATGGTAATTGCATGATGCAATGAATCTGGATCTGTTGTGTACGTTCTTGATTTCATAAGGAATATTTCTGTCTTCTTATTGGTCTTTAAAATGCTAAATCCTTTGGCCATTACATCTGGTGACTAATATCAGTTTTTAGGCCTTTAAATTGTTTAAGTTGTAAATTTTGCTTGGAATCAGTTGATAGGTTGGACTTTCACTGATCTGAATCATTTTCATTTCATCTTCTTACTTGAGCTTTAGTCCAAATTTATTTACTTTTTACTCAATATGCTTGGATCCATCATCATTTCAGTTTGAAAAAGAAGAGAACCACCCCATAGAACCTGGATAAAACCATTCTGTGTTTTGACAAGAACTTCAACAAAGTTGGCAAGGGCTCTTCTTTGCAACCTTAATTGTGTCATGTTACCATGTCAATCCCAACACCCCCGGCCCACCCCTCTTTACATGTTTGATATAAGTTGGATATTTCATTTGAATTTTTATTTTGCTTATGTTTTTTGGCTGTTTCCAATTCCATCATTCATGTTATTTTCTGCGGTTATTTGCAGCAGTATGTAGATCTATGAGGATGGAGAAGTGATCGAGAGAACAATCTAGGTACATTTAGTCGTGTCCTTAAACAAGATCCCTTTGGACAATGTATGTGGTACTTTTCATAATCCTGATGAATTTATAGGATTTCCTATGGATACCTGTTTAAAATGCTGATTTCAGGTATTAATTGATTGGCTTATTAGCCAAAGTGTCATTTAAATTTAATGTGAAGTATTTTCTATTAATTAATGGGATTGTTGATTATTTATCTAACTTGTTTCCTAATTCGGATCTTCTACTATAACAAACAATGGAAATACATATCCCATCACCCAAAAAACTTTGTTTGGTAGTGATAGCATGATTCACATGAGGATGGCTTTTTGAGCCATTCCGGTAAGTTGTTTTTCGTTGGAGAAGTTTTTGTTGGCTTCTTTTTCTGACTCAAGACCAGTTTCCCGAAGTTTGTGGATGCTTGCCTCATTAAGGACATAAGTTTGAGAAAACAAGTAATGTTGTATATAGCGTTGACTGGATACAGGTTCCAACAAAAAATCACTGTTTCTTTTCATGAGTAAATATTTTGATTTCATGTCTTTCTGATCATTTAGGAAGACTGATATCTGCCATTTAGTTGGATTATTGATGCCAATGAAGCCTTAAATGGCAAACAGAAGGGGGGCAATGGCTTTTTTAATAGTTTTGAGGGATTTATTAAGAGAAAAAAATCATTGCATGTGACAGATACCACAATGATCTTGATTAGTAGTTTTTTTTACCTTGTTTTTGAATCTTGGCTGTCCAAACATGATCTGTACCCTAACCCAAAGTTCAAATAATCAGCAGTCATATGTATGTTGACTTTGGTTGGATATGTGAAACAATCTTCAACGATATTGAATACCAGACTGATCGGGTGTGATTGAAATGTCGTCTTGGGAAGGGTGCATGAGTTGAAGTACTCGAAAAGTAAAGCTAACTCATAAATGGGCTTCTCTTCCTTGTGACCTGATGAAATTCAATGTGGATGGTGTTGCTAGAGGCAAACTGGGCCAGCAGGCATAGGTGGAGTACTTAGGGACTGTAGGGTGAAAACTGAACTCATTTTTACAGAAGATGTGGGGATTAGAGACTCAATTGGAACAGAAACTTTTTAGTATTAGGAGTGACTACCTAGCAAGTCTATGGGCAAGGTCCACTTGTGATAGAAGGGGATTCGACAAAATGTAATTAAATGGGCAAAGTGACTCAAGCTTCCTCCATGGAAGTTGACTACCTTAGTTACAGAAATTAGGAATTTAACCTCAGGAATAGATGTCTCTTTTGTCTAAGTGGAGTCGTACTGCAAATGGGATCAAGGACTTTTGTTTCTCTTTTTGGGGATCCTATCTTTTATTTTATGATGTTTTCCTTTGGTGGGAGGTCTAATTCTTTTAGCCCCCTCCTACATGATATAAAGCTTATTTTTTTACTTTTTACATTTAATGAAATTCCTTTTTTTTACCGCTAAAAAAATATTGCGGTTACTCGGATGTATCAAAGTTGATGAATATGATGTTGAATGCAAACTGTAATCACTCTTCATTGACCACCTGTTTGTTAATTGAATTGCTAGATCGAATAGGGTCCATTTCAGAGATTTTACCTATTTCAAGCAGATGTTGGAATCACAGCAACAAGTGAAACCTTGGGTTTGGGTTTGCGTTTGCGTTTGGATTCAGATTGGGTGTTTGAAACTTTGAATGAATCAATTTTTACGGGGGACATTCGAGTTCAATCTAATACTGAACTATCCATTTTTGGCTCAAAATCCTGAATTTGTAGAATTGTGACTCATCTGTATGAGTTTGTACTCAATAGTATGTTTATGGGTAATTCCAAGGGGTTGGCCTGTGTGGTTGAGACACAAGATTCAGAATTGAGGTCTTAGGTTCAATTTCTGGTGATTCCAATGAAAGGCTACTCCTTGTAGATTTATCCGGTGTGTCCGGATTGGAGGGTTTTCACACACCCCGGGACACCTCTAGACCTCAAAAAAAAAAAAATGTTTATGGGTCATGAACTAGTTCAGATACTCAACATCTTATAAGGTCAAGTAACTCTGATTAGCTTTAAACCCGACTTGGGAAAACTAGATAACTCACATGATCGACTTGCTAGAGGGGTTTATATCTGTGTGTATATATATTTTTTAAAGTACAGGCATCAGGTTGTATTGTACAGGCACAGGAGTTGAGCTGTCCTTGACCCAAATCAAGTCAGATCATGTTCTTTCATGGGGTATGCCTCAGCATGGTTCTCCAGCCTTTTATAAGCAGCACCTTTGTCGTACCATTCTTATTGTATTGACTAAAGGCTCATTACTAAAAATATAAGAAATGAGACATATGACTCTTCCAAGAGAATTCATATCCATAGAAGGGATATAAAATTTTAATGAGAAAAGAAGATTTTTCTTATTTGTCAAGGCAAAACTTCGATCAGAATTTTATAGCACTTGTTGAATAACAATAATAAAACTCTAATATGATTTTTCTACAAAGTTACCTCATTTTGAAGAAATCGACAAACAACTTTTAAATCCTTCATGTTCCCCAAACTTGGCCTATTGCACTTGTAAGTACTCTTCTAAAACTTCAAGCGGGTTACTTAGGCCCTTCCTATTTTGATGGAGTGACAAGATTATATATTTTTTAGGCACTAAAGACATAATTAGTGGCCATTGTACAAAAAGTATATGAGGTGCTTAATTCTATGAAAATAATTTAGTAGTACTTGTTAGTCACTTTCCTCTAGGCGATGTTGGCCATGAGTGATAGTCGGCATGTACCCTATGAGGCCCATAGAGGTGGGTTCTAATGTACGAGAATGGCTAGGTTTGGAAAGTATTTTTAGGATAATGCTTCTTATAGAAAATCAGATCTATTGAATTAGAAAAAAAAGTTATGATTTTTAAGAGTCAAATCTGGGTGTGCCTTAAGGGTAGAGGTCCACTCGTGGGGGTTTTACGCTGGGTATCTCGCACTTTTCCACATGTAAATTAAAAAAAAAAGATGGACAATCAAAATAGTATCAATTTAGATTGGATTTTTAATCAACAGCAAGATCAATTCAAAATAGTTTCAATCTGGTTAGGGAGGGAGATGGGTGTGAGAAAGGGTGGGTGTCAATTTGGATCCATTGAGTCTCCATAGTCCATATGAGGGCCCTGGCTTATTCCTAGGTGAATTTTTTTTTTTTTCTAGTATTTGAATCACCTTTCTAATTGAGTATAGGTTATTTATTTATTTTTTGTTAACTGAATATGGGTTTCATCCTAACGAGAAACATTATCCATCTTATGGGATTTTTTATGATGGGAATTGTGTTAAGAAAATTATCAGATTTGGGACAAATATACAAATTGATAAAATTAAGGTGGAGATGTAAGTACTCTTCCTGGGTTTCTCGGAGCTTGGATCTTCTACTGCATTCAGAATTCAACGTTAGATATTAATTTATATTTCTAAATGTTAGAATGCGGAATGTGAAAAGCTGATCTGTCGCAATTTTATTGAGGGATCCGAATATCAGTCGATATGATTCGTAATAACAGCTGATTGACTGGCTAGGATGCTAGAGCCCAAGCTATTCAACTGGGACTCACTTGTCAAAAGATAAAAATCTCGAGATAATGAAATCTAAACTCCTTTCTACGTTGGAAATTTTCTGAGAACAACTTTGTCAACATAAGTTTGGTAATTTGTCTAAATAATACTCCATCTGTCTTAATTTAGTTATCTTATATGGACTTTAGAATTGTTCCAAAATAGTTGTCACATTTAGCATAAAATGTGTTGAAAATGGATGAGATCACATGGAGTGCTAGCCTCATATTGAGAGTTCCTTAAAAAATACTCCTATTAATATATATATATACTAAAATGAGGAGTACAAATTTTTAAATGAGACAACTAAAATAGGACGGAAGGAGTATGATACTTGATGTGTGATAAGATTCAATAATTTTAAAAAAAGGAAAAGAAACAGAGCTATTCAACTGAAATAAAACTCCTATTAATATATATATATACTATAAAATTTACATTATGAAGTAGTTAAAAGTTTTTATTTCAACTATTCATTTCGGCTAATATTTTAGATCGGGCTTTTATCGAAAACAGAAAATTAGTAAATATCAAATTTCCTCAGAATTGTAATAAAATCAACATGAGCCAAAAAAATCGAATCATATATCTGAAATTTCAGTCTTTATTTAAAATTTTAAAAATGTAAACTCTAAATAAACTGAAACAACGCCCATATTTGACGATTCTAATATCGAAGATTTTAAATTTGGTTGACTAGGAGAAAAATGTATTCATAATAAAAAATTATTATTTAGTTTTCATTAGAGGATGGAGAGTGATTATTGTTGGAGTGAAAACATCTTGAAGACTAGGGGTAGTGGGCTCATCTATGGGGGTTTTATATTGGGTATTCTTCGGTTTTCCACATGTAAATTAAAAAAGAAGTCTTCAAAGGCCATAGGGTTTTTTAATTCAATATTCAGATGTAGAGATGGAGATATATCCGTTAAATTAGAATCTTGTATTTTTAACGTTTTCTTTCTAATCTACTATCTAACAAACAAATAAAGTTTTAAAATCTTTACTTTTCTAAAGACTTTTGGAAGTTCGCAATTTGTGCATTTCTTGTTATTCATAAAATTATAGAAGAATTTTGATTGTATCATTCAAAATCATAAGATTAAATTATAAAATTTATTTCATATATTTTAATTAATTTTTACATAAATTCTCTCTATTTCAAATAATAATACAATAAGGTCAAATCAAATCATTTCCATTCACCAAGTACCTTTTAGAATCTATTTTTATTATTTTTGATAAATATCTTTTTCTTTGCCAATATAAAAAATAAATTGCAACCATTCAATAAGTGAATAATTAAAATTTATGTAACAAATACATAACTATATCTCTTTATGTATAAATAGATTAAAAAATTAAGATTTTTAACAGATATAAATTAAGAATTATCAAGGACACGATAATCAATCAATGCTTATCTTGTATAATATGCATTTCATTTTCATGACACTATAATCTTACATAAAAGGTTATTTTTATTAAAATCTCAATCTTACATTCATTAAATCTGTTCTCTTTTCTCCAATGTTATCAAAACCGGACCGAATTGCGGGTTCGACTGGAACCGCGGCGGCTGCGGTTCAGTTCTGGTTGAAAATCGGTTGTGGGTCAAAACTGCAGAAAACCGGTCAGAGACGCGGTTTTCTGCGGTTTTTATATACAAACCGTGAGCCGCCGACCGGGGCTCACAAATTTTGAATTTTTTTATTTTTTAATTTATTTTTTCAAAATAATATTAGAAAATATATATATTTAAAATATAAATGATTATTATCGTTTATCTCATATCTTCCACCATTTTCATATATTATTCAGAGTTTAAATGTTATTTTTAATATTTATATTAATATTATTGATAAAAGATAGTTTATTTAATTTTATATCTAATATTTATATTATATTACTATTTGATTGACTTTTACTGCCGTTGAACTCAATTTAACCGAAATGCTGAGCGGTTCAAGTCAATTTAACCAAAATGCTGGGTTAACGTTCGAGTTCTGATAATATTGTTTTTCTCTCCTCACTTCTTCTTCTCTTTTTATTTTTTCCTCTCACGTTCTCTCTCTGTTCTTTCTTCAGACATCTCATTTTTTTTTCTCTCTCACGTCTTCTCTCTCTGTTCCTTCTTCAGAGTGTTAGTGCCCCAGCCATTGCTGAGAGCCACCTGCCGCAAAGAACCACGATTGTTGTATCGCTGACCAGCGTTCGTTCGTCCATAACCATCTACTTCTTGATTCCTCACGTTTTCTTGGACAATGAGGTAAGGGTTTTGACTTTCTTGATATTGGGTAACCAAAATCTTTCTTTAGGGTTGAGATTCAAGTTTCCCTTTCTTTCCATCTCGTCATACTGTTCTTCCTCGATGATCAGAAAAAGAAGAAACAAAGATATCAAGAAAGAAAGAAGAAAGAGGGGTCTATTTTTCCAACTGAAGAGCATCGCATGGTAATTAATCCCTTTCATCTCATTTTCCCTTTCTTTTTGCTGAAATTTTTGAAAATATTCCACAGAAATGACAACCTTTTCTATCTTCTTCTCGGTTCCTCTCTCTTTCATAGGTACATTCTTCGACAATGAGATCAAGGGTTTTGCATTTTCTGATCTTGGGTTGGGCATTGTTCCTCTACCCAGATCTTTCTTTGGGTTTGAGCGGGAAGAATAATGTTAGGTTCAGATTTTCCTCCGGAACCAAACTCATTCTCTTGGGCGATTCTTATATTACAAATGGTTCCATCAGTCTCACAAGGGATTTTGCCGGTGGTTCTTCTCGGGCAGGTAGAGCCCTGTATGCCAATCCAGTTCGCTTCCTTGACAGCTGGGCCAAGTCCTGAGCATCATTTTCGACAAGATTTTCTTTCTCCATCATAACTCAGCCCAACACTTCCTTTGGTGATGGATTTGCCTCATCACCTCGGATGCCAGCAACATTGGGTGCTCCAATGGCTTCATGGGCCTTTTTCATTGCTTCATTCCTCCTCTGTTGCCCTGACAAAAGAGTCCATCATAGCAGTTGAGTTTGATACAAGCCTCAACCTCCTCTTGCATGACATCAATGGCAATCATGTTGCTCTTGACATCGATACCATCATCTCCCCCTACACTGTAAATCTGGGATCATATGGGATGAATCTGAAGTGTGGGAAGCCCATGACAGCATGGATAGAGTACTGGAGCATAGAGAAGACAGAGTGTGGGTCAGTTATTCTCCTGTCAGGCCTGTTGAACCCATTCTTTCTGTAAACATCGATCTCTCCAAAAGCTTTGATGAGTTCATGTATGTTGGTTTCTCTGCTTCGAATGGACAGGGAATGACTCTTCACCTCATTCAGCAATGGAGCTTCAAGACCTTTGGCTTCCAAAGTCCACCATCTGTGGACTTTTCTGATAATGGTGTTGCCAATAGCAACAACAAGAATAATGGGACAGGTGATATTGACCCCCAGATAGAAACAAGGACAAGAAGAGGAGTAGAGCTACGGCTAGCACTAGGAATTGAAGCAGCAGTATTCATGTTCTTTACGGCAGTGATAGCAGCTGCTGCTTGGTATCTAATAAGGAAGAAGAAAATTGACATAAGAAAAAGGGAACTTCAACATAATGTTGAGGATCTCGTGAAGAACATGACATCAAGGTTGTCTCTCTCCGAGATAAGACCGGCAATGGGAGGATTCGACTCTAGTAAATGTGTAAGAGAAGGGAGTGGTGGGACTGTCTACAAGGGTGTACTCACCTCCGGCAACACTGTAGCTGTGAAGAGGTTTCATGAACTTAGAGAGACCTTTTCAAGGGAGAAGAGAGCCTGATAACTTCATCAATGCACAGGAATCTGCTTCCACTGCATGGCTGGTGTTGTGAGGAAGATGAATTGCTTTTGGTTTATGACTATATGTCCAAAGAAAGCCTTCACAAGTTACTCTATTCTTCTGAACCATCGTAGTAGCTCTCATGGGAGCTCAGGTTCAAGATTGTGTTAGTAGTAGCTTCTGTCCTTGCTTTTTTGCATGAGGATTGTCGAACCCAGATCATCCATAGAGATGTGAAACCAGAAAACATACTGGTCGATGAGGATTTTAACCCAAAGCTCATAGATTTTGGTCTTGCTGTGATCAAGGAGAATGACAGGATGCCAAACGAAAATGTAGAAGGAACCCAAGGATATATTGTACCGAAGTATGCGCTTCATGGAAACGTAATGCTCAGCTTCGGGGTTCTCTCTTAGGTGGTCGCAACAGGAAGGAAGTTGTTTGATAAACGAGATCCGAGCTTTGTGCTCATAGAATGGGTTTGGGGTAAGATGTGCGATAATAGATTGCTTGAATGTGCTGATCCAAGATTGCAGGGCAATTTTGACAGTGAGAAAATGCTTAGAATGGTTACTGTTGGGTTCCTTTGTCTGGATTCCACAGCCAAGTCGACGCCAAGTATGAGGCATGCCATTAAGATGCTCAAAGATGAAATCGATATGGAGATGCCACCCACTCATACACCTGGATTTATAGGGTACTCTGTGCCAAGGAATTCTCGAGATAGACATACCTTTAATGAGCTTGTGAATATGGGGCAGCAGCAACTGGTAGAATAAATTTCTTCAGATTCAATGGCTCGGTTAGTATGATATACTAATTCATTTCATGTACCTCACATATATGATGTAAACATTCAGTGGAGAACTATTGATCAATCAGAAATCTGAAAGTAATAAGAAGAAGAGAAGAAAAACTCCATGTCTTTGCTGTTTTTTGCTCTCTGATTCCTTGTTCTTATTTTCTGATGCTTCTTGTTTATTGTTTGGTACTGATTTTTCTTCTTGCTGCTTTTCTTTTTTGCTGCAACATTTTCTTGCTTGTTGTTTTCCTTTTTTTCCTTTTTTGGTGCTGTTTGAAAAAAAAAAAAATTATGTTGTATGTGGGGCTGCAAACAAGTTAAAGAAAATAAATAAATTTGGACTGTTGTTTGGAGTTCAAGCAGCAACCTAAGATTTCTTTTGCAGCTGTAATATGGTTGTAGACAGTCACAAATTTTATTCCACTGCTGTATTATATGTAAACAGTAAGCAACAAAAAAAAAAAACAGCGCTTAAGAAAATGTGTTTGGTTTCCTGTAATTGTCCCAACTGCTGTCCAGTTACCATCCCACTGCTGTCCAGTAATGCAGAATTTCAGTCCCTATTTTACCGTCTCAGCCCGACCAAACTCGTCCAAGGTTCGTCCTGAATCAATCCCAGGTTCTATTATGTTATACAGAACTGTAACAGTCCCTGTTTTACCGTCCAAGACCCGTCCTGAATTGTACTGAACCTGTCCAGACTCGTCCCAAATCTATCCCGGACTGTGTACTGTTCCTGTTGATTCAAAATTGATCCAAAAGATTTTATTAGTGCAACTTAAAAGTGTCTCTCCAAAAATTTTATGCTTTTCTTTCGGTGGATAGTTCAAATTTATTTATTTTCTGTAAATTGTTTGCAGCCCCACATACAGCATAATTTTTTTTTTTCAAACAGCAGCAAAAAAGAAAAAAAGGAAAAAAACAAGCAAGAAAATGTTGCAGCCAAAAAGAAAAGAAACAAGAAGAAAAATCAGTACCAAACAATAAACAAGAAGCATCAGAAAACAAGAACAAGGAATCAGAGAGCAAAAAACAAGCAGAGACATGGGGTTTTTCTTCTCTTCTTTTTATTACTTTCAGATTTCTGATTGATCAATAGTTCTCCACTGAAAGTTTTCATCATATATGTGAGGTACATTAAATGAATTGGTATATCATACTAACCGAGCCATTGAATCTGAAGAAATTTATTCTACCAGTTGTTGCTACCCCATATTCACAAGCTCATTAAAGGTACGTCTATCTTGAGAATTCCTTGGCGCAGAGTACCCTATAAATCCAGGTGTATGAGTGGGTGGCATCTCCATATCGATTTCATCTTTGAGCATCTTAATGTCATGCCTCATACTTGGCCTCGACTTGGCTGTGGAATCTAGACAAAGGAACCCAACAATAACCATTCTAAGCATTTTCTCACTGTCAAAATTGACTTGCAATCTTGGATCAGCACATTCGAGCAATCTATTATCGCACCTCTTATCCCAAATCCATTCTATGAGCACAAAGCTCGGATCTCGTTCATCAAACAGCTTCCTTCCTGTTGCGACCATCCAAGAGAGAACTCCGAAGATGTAGACATCAACCTTTTCAGTGAGCATTACGTTTCCATGAAAGATGATCCAGCTGAAGACACCTGTCCTCCACTCAGAACAGCTAATTGTATCACATTTGTAGACATTTAAATTGTATTATATGTAAACAGTAAGCAACAAAAAAACAGCGCTTAAGAAAATGTGTTTGGTTTCCTTAATTGTCCCAATTGCTGCCAGTAATGCAGAATTTCAGTCCCTATTTTACCGTCCTAGCCCGACCAAACTCGTCCAAGGTTCATACTGAATCAATCCCATGTTCTATTATGTTATACAGAACTGTAACAGTCCCTGTTTTACCGTCCAAGATCCGTCCTGAATTGTACTGAACCTGTCTAGACTCGTCTCAAATTTGTCCAGGACTGTGTACTTTCCCTGTTGATTCAAAATTGATCCAAAAGATTTTATTAGTGCAACTTAAAAGTGTCTCTCCGAAAATTGTATTTTTTTCTTTCTGTGGATAGTTCACTTGGTTTAAGTTTTTAGGATTAAACTGGGTGTCTACGATTCTACTCTTTGCTTATTTATGTTTTTCTTTCGGTGGATAGTTCACTTGGTTTAAGTTTGTAGGATTAAACAGGATGTCTACGGTTCGACTCTTTGCTTGTCTGATATATGAAATTTTCAGGTGGTTTTGCATATCTATGGAATTAATCTAATCTCCATTGTAGGGTAAAAATATAAATATTATAAAAAAGAATATTTTATTGAAAATATTGATGAAAAACATCTTATAGAATCTTATTTCTTGATGTTATAGTAGTCAACCACATTCATTCAACTTTTTTTTAAAGGTATTCACAATCAATCTTATCATCAAACATACAATAGTGGGGACCTTACTAATGCTCACAAAATGTTAATGGAGTTCACCTATATAGTTCTAAATGATCTTCTTATTTACACTGTTGTCACTAGCAAACTGAAAAAAATAAAAAATACGAAAGCCTGCATCATCTAACTTCCTTTATTATCAAATTTAAACAGGAAAGATTCAAGAAACAGAGTATTTGGTGAGAAAATAAAAATGAGAAAAACGAACTTTGTTTTCTCACAGGGAAGCAGACATTCAAGAAAAACAATTTTTATAGAAAACTGAATGTAAGCAAATTTGAACCATGGTTTCTGTAATATGGATCAAATCATTATCTAATCCCCCACTTGGTTTTCACATTTTTACAATTACCGGTTTTTTTAAGGTTTGGATAATAATAACAATAAAGAATATGAGACTTGATGATTTTCATTTATATTTTCTCAATAAAGGAAATTATGTATTGAAATTGTTTTTTATATTTGACATTATCACCATGTTTATTTTGAGTTAATAAAGTGAGTAAAATCATATATGAATCACATTCATTCACGCCAGAAACACTTGAATTCAAAGATTTTTTGTTGGAAAATAATATTTTCATCTAGTTTGCAACGTTTTTAGCCATTCTTTTCTTGGTTGAAAACAGGTCCATTCGATTACTAATCTAGAAATGTTGCAAACAGGATTAAAATATTATTTTCCACCAAAACATTCCATTCAATTACTACTCTTAGAAATTGTCATGGGTGATCTGAAAGTTTCTTGGTTAGTTTTTACCTTTGGACAGAAATTTGGAGAAATAGTGATCCGTTTTCTTCCTACGAAGAAAATGACAAAAATTTAGAGGAGAAGAAGAACGAATTGAGAGAACCGGGAAATTTATCGGGCTCTGAAGATTTTTTCTTGATTCTAATTTCAATCTCCATCTTAGGAGGGCAAGGAGGAATCTCATCAACAATTTTATTTCCTTCACCCACAAAAAATCTAGGGAAGAAACAATGCCCATCAACGTCGATCCAAGCAACCAGAAGAAGCGGTTTGAATTTTCATATAACGACCTAATTGCCCTTCATCAGAACAACCAGAAGAAGCTAACTGCTCATCTATGACTTATTTTACATTACTAGCTTTTTATGGCCTATTTAGATATGTACAGGAACGGTTTACATATAAATATAATTTTTTTTTTTAAATTGTCTTACTTGAATTAATCTGAGTAATAAGAATTTGGTTGTCTAGATTTATAAAATTTAATTATTTTGAATTATTATTGTTATCTCTACTTTTATTTAGAGAGTCACCGACATTTGAAAAATAAAATAAATAATTTAAAACGATCACGAACAACATTATCGTTACCAACAACCAATATTTCCACAAGACTGTAACCAATATGTTCGATGCAGATGATTTATCAGCCTCCTTCAAAGAATCATTCCTGATTCTAACTTCAATTTCCATGTTAGGATGACAAGGTGTCATTTCCCTAACTGTCTCAATTCCATTATCCACAAAAAGCTCAGGGAAGAAGCATTGCCCCTCAACATCAATCCAAGTTCTGTTTGATTTCCTTCGTATGCTGCAGATTGATCTAGCATGAGTGTTCAATCTCCATGTTAGGACAAAGTGGCATTTCCTGAACTGTCTCAATTCCATGATCCACGGAAGCATTGCCCCTCAACATCAATCCAAGTGAAAGATCGCTTGTGTCCGGTTATTAGGTCAATTTGCAGCATCAGAAGGAAATTAAACAGAAATTTGGAGCCCTCTACAGAACCCTCGACGGTAGGCGTACTTGTAACACCCCTCCCTCCCGAGAGTAAGATCAGAGTGAAATGGATAAAGATTTCCACGGAGGGAGGCGAGTGTCATGACGCGAGTCAAGTTCGAGTCCGAAAAACTCGACCCTTGACTAGCCCAACCTAGCACGTGTATGGATCGTAGTCCATGATAACAGTTACAACATGTTAGAACAAATAGCGGAAAATAAAATCATAAATTATGATCATAACACACTCGCATCTTAAGCAAAAATAAAGTGTTCTCCCTTAGAGAGGAAGGATAGTAGATAAGGAGATGCTCAACTTTTTTTGGGCTTAAACATAGGTAGCACCTATGATTATATTCCATCAACTGTGGAGGTGGTTGATAGCATCTGTCTTGTGCCGCCATCTAGTGGAAAGCCACGATACAAAGGCTTGGAGTCTTCAAGTTACTTGTTCTACACTCTTGGCTTGTCTTGACAAGATATATATATATATATATATATATTTTTTTTTTGAACGGTAAAGAAGAAATTCATTAAGATAAGAAAAGTATAAGAAAAAGTACAAGGAAAAGTTACGAAAGGCCTATGAGAATTATACCAAAGAGGAAGAAAAGACAAAACAAAAGAACTAATCCATAGCTCCACAAAAACTATGCTACAAAAGAAGAATGCCCGAACTTGACCCATCAATGCCGTTTTTAACAAAAAAATCTGCAACTCCATTTGATGTTCGACTAATATGATTGAAGGAAACCTCTAAGCCCGCAGATAATCCCTTTATCTCCCTAACAACTATGATTAACCTCCAAGGAGGTCTCCTCGTACCCTTAGCCCATTTTATAGCATTGGCAGACTCGCTTTCAATGACTAATTTAACTCTCCCTAAGCTTTCACCTAAGGACAAGGCTCTCCTGATACTAAGAAGTTTCGCCTCATTAGAATCTTTGATCCCCACTGCTTCCGAGAAAACCATATTAATATCATCCACATGGTCCCTAAGAACTCTCCCATTGCCCGCCGAACCCGGTTTACCATAAGATGCTCCATCCACATTGAACTTGACAGGATATGATCAGCTTGAAGTAGGATTTTATGACTTTGCAACAATAATCTGGCTACCAAACCCTTATATCATTGCTTTGTTTTGGGTCCACATGATAGCATCAACAACTCTTTTGTAATCCCTTCTACCATGCATGATTGGTCTCTTGCAATGTTGAGAAACACTGGATACTTATTGAGCAAAAGATCCTAGCTGAACTGTTGGTCCAGTTAGGCTCATTCCTAATTTTTCTTAGCTGTTATTTTATTTTATTTAGTCGTTTGTAAACCCAGTCCAACTAGGGTGTCTGTTGTTGTCGTTGGAATTCCAGTCGAAACAAGAGCTCGTGTCCTAGTTTTTGTTGTTAGCAGTGTTTGCCTGAACTTGGATAGCCCAGTCGGTTCCAAGTCCAGCCGATACATGTTTTTGAGTTAAGATAGGTTTGTGTTTATTTTTTCTTTCAAAATACGGTTGTCAAAGAGAGGAATACTTCTTTCAAATATTGAGATTTGGAAATAAAAATTGTCTTTAGTTTTTTATCTTCTTTTATGATCTTTCTACCTTTTGCCCAGTAGCAAACTTCCCACCTCTGGCTCTGTTCCAGCTGATCGCCATCTCCCTCGCCGGTTGAGTTACAGTTTCATGACTCAACGATACCTGGGCCTTATCCCATGTGTCATTGTCACTTCCCCTGCTTCTCGATTGCTGCTGCAAGCCTCCAACGCCTTCCGCGTTAGTCTTAATCGCTTCAAAATCGTATCCCTCATCTCTGCAACCAGCGATCCCTATTTAAACCCAGGTATTGTTCATCTGCGACGCCTTCCATCTCCGCTCTTCATCTTCTATTTTCGCTCTTTCCACCATCCGAATCCCATCGCCTAACTCCAGAGCCACCCTAATTTTCGCCAGTGCCCAAGAGTCTCTTCTACGCCTTTCCATCTTCCACTTTAAGCACGCATAATACCCAAGTCCCACTTGTTTCCATCAGTTCTATTTGTCCCAATTGCCACTCCACATATCTTCAATCAATCAAACCCACGTGCTTGAGAAGTCTCCTTTTAGACCCACCGTTAGTCTGGTTTGACCACATACTCTCTAAGTGACGCAGCAGGGATCGGGTTTATAAAGTTTGAGTGTAATCTGGGTTTTAATGAATATGGAACGGGTCAATGGAAATTAAAATGGGTAAATGGTGATATGAAGTTATAATGGTACAACCAAAGTTGGGTGGAGATGTTTATAAATGGAAGATACAGGTAATAGAATAAAGAGATGGCTATTGGTAAATGGAGATGAATCTGGTTGGTGTGAGATGAGAAGACTGGATAATGAAGAATAGGCAGTATAGGGCTGAAGTGGAGTAAGGGGATGGGTGAAAGGAAGAAGTGGATGAACCTGGTTTCAATATCTGAAGCACTACCTGTATAACAGGTCTGGCTGCAATATGACGCAGAACAGCAGAGACACCAACGAGTGGGCGATGGTGCTTGCAGATTCGGCGGAAAAACCCAGCCTGCTGCTTGTACATAGAGGATGGAGAAGACAAACTCGACGGGTTGCAGACGAACGCCGGCGTGAGCAAAACCTAAAGAGAAATCAAGAACAAACACACAAACAACAGAGAAGAATCTCAATCTATTTTATTAATCAAATCTTCATTACAATCTACAAAAGGGGAATATTTATATACAACCCTAAGCACTAAAAATAGAAAAGAAAATACAATAGAAAGAAAAGAAAAAGGAAAGGAGGTGCCTGAATCGTCGGGATCGGGTCCTGAATCGTCGGGATCGGAGACCGTAGGCGTTTTCATCTTCAACTCTTGTGTCAGTGCAGGTGTAGTGAAGAAAGAAGGAAACGAAGAGAAATAAAAGGGAAAGTGTAGAAAGAGGGAAAGGAAAGAAAGATGGGAAACTGGCTTAAGTTATCCTTAGCCGTGTGTGGCAAGTGCCACATGAGCACATGTGCTTGCCGCACGTGCTACTGCATCACTAAGCCTCCACGACTGCAACAGTTCACAAATCTACATTCTGTGAACCTGTGGAACCTCCTCTTTACCAGATTTGGATTGTCTGACCCGATCTTGTTGGGTTTGACGAGTCCCCCCTCTAAACCCACACCTTTTCGCTACGTCAAGTGCTATCCAAAGTAGGTCAGTGTCCTGAACCCGATGGCACCCAACAACGTTGATCAGTATGTCACCAAATCTGATTTCGACGAGTTTCAAGCTAAGATAGAAGGTATGTTTGCCAAGTTGCTCGAAATCGCGCTAGGTGAGAGAGACAGACGGAAGAAAATAGAAGAGCCACCAATTCAGAACGATTCTACATACCAAAATCAGGGTGACTCATCCTTTCAAGGTGATCAATAATTCCAATACTACACAGCGCAATTAGTCTGGATTCATGAATTGTGCACCACCATACCATGAATATTCCTTGTATTAGCACCGCAATTCATATAATGGATGGGATGATGATGATGATGATGTAGAACAATATTTTCGCCACCCAACCCGCCTAATTGACCTCCCCCATCTCACCAAGACCCTGTCCCTTCACAATCTTCCTATCATCAGCAAACTCAACCACCTCGACCACCACTACCTCACTTCTGACCTCCCCAAACCAACAATCCCCTACCTCCTACTCAACCTGATCCATCTTCCTCTTCCTCCTCTAATCCTTATACCATCCAAACCTCAACAAGTGCTTTAAGTGTGGCAAGACTGGCCATCGCTCTCATGAATGTCGAAGCCATGTGGCGCTTGTCACACAAGATCCTCTACTTGATGATAATGGTGTGCTGATGTGTTTGGTATTGGTGATGCGGATGCTCCGCCTCTTTCTGGCAACGTGAATGGCCAACGTGTCATGGTTGTTCATACTCTATCTACTCTTTCTATTGAGACATGCCTGTTGCACTACTTGCACCATTAACGGCATGTCTTGTCTCTTGGTCATTGACAACGGTTGTGAAGAGAATTTGGTTTCTCAATCCTTGGTTGACAAGTTGCAGCTTCCTGTTCAGCCGCATCCTGGCCATATCCTGCTTATTGGCTTGATGATGTTTGTTTTGAGCAGGTTACTCTACCGTGTCACATCCCTTTATGCATTGGGAACTATCAGGATTCAGTTTTGTGTGATGTGCTCGACATGGATACGTGCCATTTGTTACTGGGTGGCAGTTCGATGTTGATGTTGTTTATTAGGGCAAAACAAACACCCATACTCTTATGAAAGATGGTTCGAAGTTTATTCTTGCACCTTCATTGCCTGCTGCCCATGCTACTCCTGACGCGTTGTGTGATTCGTCTCTTGAAGAACCTCATGCAAAGTACAAGGCAGATATCAAAGCATAACCACGAGAAACTCGAGGACGAGTTCTTTCAAGACTGAGGGACTGATGTAGGACCCTTGTCTAGTCACAATTGGGCCCACTCCTAATTTTTCTTAGTTGTTATTTTATTTAGTCCGTTGTAAATGTAACACCCTGCCCTTTTCACTCTAATAATCAGAGTTTATTATTATTATTATTATTTTTTTAATATAATAATCAACCAAGTGATCGGAGCGGAGTGTCACGACGCGAGTTAAGTTCGGATCTCTAAATCTGACCCTTAACTGGCCAAGCCCATGTGCGTATGAACTAAGTCCATAAAATTGATCCACACATGGTACAAATACAACTTGCGGAATTAATTTAGTCTTAATCTAACTGAGGTTATAATAGATCCTAAGACTAATTCATTTTTTTTAACTTAAGATAGCAAAGTACTTAATCATAATCTCCAAAAATTACTAACAATCTTAACTGATCATTCAATCAAACCATAGCATCTACTTAACTACTTATTACATGCCAACACATCTAATTACCAAATTATATTGTCCAAATAAATCAAATAACAAGGCCATAAATAGTCCATTCAAAGTCCATTTAAATCATTCAAACCGCCCAAGCTTCTTTGCTTGGTCTCCTTCTCGATCCTCATTCTTTGTCTTTCCTGCATCATCCACTAAGGGTAGAGATAGGGCATTAGATCAACGTGCCCAGTAGTGTTTCCGAATAGGGCTACCACAAGGTTAGTGTAAAAACATGCAAATAATATAATAATACATGTGTGTCAAAATTCCATAAAACATGCTATGTATGAAATGAACATGTAATGAGTCCCACCCATCACCATTCTTCATAGCCTCCTCTTGACGGGATTCTCATCGCCAAGGTACCCCACAGTGGTCTTTCGGACGCCCCGACGGAGTGTGGCCTCTGGATTCCTCTTGATGAGATTCTCATCATCAAGGTACCCCACAGTGGTCTTTCGGACGCCCCGACGGAGTGTGGCCTCCGAATTCCTCTTGATGGGATTCTCATCATCAAGGTACCCCACAGTGGTCTTTCGGATGCCCCGACGGAGTGTGGCATCCGGTTACAACACCATCGTCCCATGCCATGCATGAGATGTCTATGCAAACATGTCATTTGTAAATATAACATTTCATTCAAATAACTTATTCAAATAAACATAAAACAACAAATAACATATGTGGTTACAACAAGGTAGGAAACCTACACTAGATTACTTTGTTTGACCCTTCCTTTGAACCATTTTCCGATCACGGCTTGTACCCCGTTCTAGAAATCCAAATACCTTATGTACATAGCAGCAAGTTTATCATTTGTTTACTTAATTTCCAGCAAAGCTTAATGTTCCATGAACCACTTAGTGGGGTTCGGCCAAAGCCATGGCCGAACCTCACCCATTAAAACTTTGGTCATTCTTTTATTTAATTAAAACCATCTAATTAATCCAAACTTCCAAATGAACCTTGGTAGGGTTTGGCCATACATTATGGCTGAACCTTACCACTTTGGTTTTAGCCCATTTATCCAATCATATGATCATTTTATTTTTGATCATTTCACCCATAATTACGATTGTGCCATTGAGACCAACCTTTGCTTTAAATTAGCTAACTTCCATCGCCTAACATAAAACCATCTTAGTGGGGTTCGGCCATACACATGGCCGAACCTCACCACTTAATTTGATCCTTTTTAAACCCTTCATATCTCCATATAAACTAACCACTATGTCCAACAATTACCATTAGTGGGGTTCGGCCATACACATGGCCGAACCTCACCAAACTGGTTCTTTTTGTTCATCTTTCCATCATCTTTGATGGCTGATTATAACCATACTAATTCCATAAACAAACATATATTATTCTTAAATCAAAGCATATAAATATTACCTAATGTCCATCATAAACTTAACCCAATTATTCAACAAAACAGTCCATGGGGTTCGGCCATATATATGGCCGAACCCTATGGTTCTCTTCCATCAATTATGTACATATTAGGCTCCACATCTTAACCATGGAAACTACCTGATTCGGCCATCTCATAATTGATCCAAAACAGTAACCTTAATTCCATATAAAAATCCTTTAAAACCCCCACTTCATAATATGGATTTCATCCCTCAAACACCATTAAAATCACCAAGTTTTCGCATTGGGTTCGGCCATCCAATGGGGCCGAACCCTATGGTTCATATTTTTCCATGTTTAAACATCATAATCCTATATCTAAACCATTGATGGATCTGGCCATACGATGGGCAGATCTCATTCATTTAACCAACTTTATTCAACAAAGGTTATGATGCACTTACCAATACCGCGTCTCCTTCGGTTCTTTGACTCCTTCCTTGACCCTTTATTTCCTTGACCTCTCCTTCTCTCTTACTGTTCTTTGGGCTGAAACTGATCTTGTTGCAAGCTCCTTGAGATAATTCAGCCAGGTGACAAGGATTTGAGAGAGAGAGAGAGAGAGAGAAAGAGAACTTTGATCTTGAATGAAATTGATAACCTTGTTGCCAAAACCCTTTTGCTGATTTTTGTCTTGATGAAAGGATTACCCAAGAACTAATTGAAATGAGCAACCAGCTGCTGCTCTTGGTTTAGAAAGATAGAAGACGTCCAAGAGAGGAGGAGATAGTGATAAAATGTAATCCTTTTTGGCTAATCACATTCAGCCCAATATTGGCTCCAAATGTAACTCTCCTCCCATTTACTTCCTCAACTTAATTCATGTGGGGGTTTCATCCTTGAGATGAAACCCTCCAACGGTTTCTTGGCTTTTGATTTTCCATCTAAGATGGTAATCCTCATATCTCCAACGTGTGTAATAATTTGAATATGAGACCTTTGTGTAACCGTCATTTCTTAACACCTCCCTTGGGGGTTTCATCTTTGAGATGAAACTCCAAGGGTACCCAACGGCTCTTTGGGTTGTATTTGTGTAACCCCCCGTCCTTAGCTCCTTCTCTCATTAACAACCAAATGGGGGTTTCATTTTAAGATAAAACCTTTCCATGTTCCAACGTCCCTATGTATATCCTTGTGGTTGTTTGCATTCTCTCCATTATTCACCTCTCATTATCCTTGCATGTGGGAGTTTCCTTTTTGAAATAAAACTCCCATAAGCTCCAACGGTTTTTGTTTGAAATGGGTAATCTATAACAGCCACCTTTCATCAAACACTTATGTGGGAGTTTCATCTTGGAGATGAAACTCCTACATGCCAACGTTTTTTGTAACTTAACAAACCAAATTTTAAAACATCACCCCTTGTATTTGTAACTCTCAAACTGCCACCCCATTCATCTCTTTTGTAAGAGTTACATGCATGGGATAATAATCCCATGCAACTCCAACGTGTTTCCCACTTGAATTTTAAATATATTTCTCATCTATGTAACTCCCATATGATGCCATTATCATTCATCTCTAACTTGAGTGTTACATGCATGCAATAATCATGCAGCCAACATTTTTATTGTTTTTAACACTTGGAATTACAAATACTCCACTCACATTTAACTCATCACTTTACTCAACTCAACCTTTTAATGCAACTCTACATTTAATCCCACTCCAACATTTAATCTAACTCAACTAATAAATTCAACTCCATTAAACTCCACAATTTATTCCAACTCAATCTAAACCCAAACATTTAATTCATCTTAACCCAATTAAGTTTTGAACTCACAAATTGATTAATTATATCCACCTCGACCCATTGGATCCAATTTGACCATTTTGACCCATTTAACAAAATTTGACCCAATTACAAATCTAGACCCGTTTGAGTACATCTCATCCATTTATTTGTCTTGTAAACAAAACTACCATCCATTGGGTCTTGATTGAACCATTGGTCCAACACCTTACCCATTTAAATTCATATCAAATAAATTAAAATGGCAATTCCGTAAATATGAATAAATACATGTAAATTGATATGTTTGAAATTCGAGGGTGTTACAGTAAATCCAGTCCAAGTGGGTCGTCTAGTGTTATCTCTGGAATTCTAGCCGAAGCAAGAGTCCGTGTCCTACTTTTTGTTGTTAGCAGTCTGGCTGAACTTGGATACCTCAGTCGGTCCAAGTCCAGCCAATACATGTGTTTGAGTTAAGATAGGTTTGTGTTTATTTTTTCTTTAAATATGTGGTTGTAAATGAGAGGAATACTTCTTTCCAATATTGAGATTTGGAAATAAAATTTGTCTTCAGTTTTTATCTTCTTTTATTATCTTTCTACCATCTCCTCAGTTGCAGACTTCCCACCGCTGGCTCTATTCCAGCTGATCGCCTTCACCCTTGCTGGTTGAGTTATAGTTTCACAACTCAACGATACCTGGGCATTATCCCATGTGAGTCATCGTCACTTCCCCTGCTTCTCGCTTGCTGCTGCAAGCCTCCAACGTCTCCCCCGTACACCGTAATCACATCAGAATCGCATCCCTGCTCACCTCTCCAACCAGTGATCCCTGTTTAAACCCAGGTACTGTTCATCCGCCGAGGCCTGCCATCTCCGCCCTTCATCTTCTGTTTCCCCTCTTTCCACCGTCTGAATCCCACTCATAATACCCAAGTCCCATCAGTTCTATATTTGTCCCAATTGTCGCTCCACCTGTTTTCGATCAATCAGACCCACAAGCCAGGTTTGACCACATACTCTCTATGCCTCCTCGACTGCAACAATTCACAAATCTACATTCTGTGAACCTGTGGAACCTCCTGTTGACCAGATTTGGACTGTCTGACCTGAGTTTGTTGGGTTTGACGAATCCCTTCTAAAACCCACACCGCTTCCGCTGTGTCACTTCTCCCATGTCCATAGCATGTTGCACAGAACCTGGTAGATCTGTATTGTTGGTCATTATGAAATTGAATTTTAGTGAAATAACTGAAGCTGGTCTATTTGGCATTCATAAATTACTAGAATTCCATTGAACCTGTGATAATAGGTAATGTCTTTCACGCGTAAAACCTTTAAAAATTAGTGTACACATTGCAAGCTGGTCTATCAGCTGCTTTTTGTTGTCATTTTTGTTTACTTTTGACTTGCATGCTTAGACTGAGTGCTTTTTCAATCGTTGCACATTTTCTTGTGCAAGCCATCCATTTTCCCATCTCTTTGATGGAAGCCATTTGTTTTTATTCATCATTATCATTATTATCATCAATTTGAGATTAGCTTTTCGAGTTCTACTACTCCATTTACCCTATCATTAACCATCTAGTTTGTCACACCACTATCTATCGTGTCTTTCTTTATCCATTCTCTCCATGTTTGTATTAGTGTACCCCTCCTCCTAGTGCCTAAAACTTGTAACTTCTCAACTCTACATATTGGGGCTTGTCTCCTTTGTTTTACTCACATGCCCAAACCATCTTAAACGCGTTTATCTCAAATTGTCTATCTTTGGGGCTATTTTTAATCAGCCCTTGATATGTCATTTCTAACTCTATCTTTTAGAGTTATTCCATCTAACGTAACATGCATGTCTGAGTTACCCTAATTTTGTCCAATTGTTTTTTCTTCACATGGCCTAATTTTGTTTCATTTTGCTTGCTTTTTTCCTGATTAAAGCCATGACT
Source organism: Chimonanthus praecox (assembly GCA_022113865.1). Classification (NCBI taxonomy): domain Eukaryota; kingdom Viridiplantae; phylum Streptophyta; class Magnoliopsida; order Laurales; family Calycanthaceae; genus Chimonanthus; species Chimonanthus praecox. Next base: position 30,359,488 of record CM039086.1, read on the forward strand.
GTTTTTATTTAAGAAAAATTCTTGTCTTTCACCTGGGAGAGTGTAGCAGAAGGAGTTTGCATGGAAAGCATCAATCACCCTGGTTGTGTTTGGAATGTCAAATTCCTAGAAAATGGGGACATAGTAACAGCTTGTTCTGATCGAGTTGTAGTGATATGGACAACACACGGTGACTGGACCTGCGATCCACTTCAACTTGAATCATATGCTTCTCAACTTTCTGAATACCAGTGCATCCGGTATGTTTGTCTTGTGCCAATTTCTACCAGTGTAAATATTTTATATCTTTCATTCTCCCTCCCCCTCATTTTTTTTTTTTTTAAATTGCCTTGGTCATCGAGAATCTATATTCCTAGCATGGTAATGAATGAGAACCAATTTATGCTCAAACATAAGGGTCATTGTTACCTTTCATAAAAAAAAGGGTCATTGTTTGTATTGGGGGGCAAGGGCATGGTTTTCTAATTTATCTGATTTGTCTTAGGCAACAACTATTGAACTAAACGGATGGAATTCAATATAGTTTTACTATTCTGAGTATTGATTTCTCGTCTTACTCATTTCATTTTTTTTCATGTCAGGCGTGTAAAATATCTAGTAAAGCTCAAGCTTCATTTCTTTATCCTTGATTGTCAAAGCAGTTTCTCTTACATTATGGTTAAAATAAATGAAATTTATATTGGTTAGCGAAAGATCATAATAATATTTCAAAAAAAAGGAGAAAAAATGGAAATTTAAAATGTCGTACTTTGGAAATAAAGGGTTAATATGTTACAGAATCTCAAAGATGATATTGGAATTACTGCATTGTATGTTGCTTGTCCCTTCTGCTTATTATCATGCAAGTGCCAGGTTTGATGCTATTTTTTTTTATTATTCTAGTATATTTATATTTTTATCATGTTCCCAATCCTTTCTGAGAGCTTGTAACCAAAGTCACCTTCACGATTGATACAGTCTTTGCTTTTAACCCTCCAAGTTTCGTTTGTTCATCCCTTCATTTTTTCACAACCTGGTTTATTTTTTTATTTCAGATTTTTTGGTCAAATTTTTTAATTAATCAGTCCATTCATTTGACTTGGCTGCTAAGATAAGAGAAGAAAACTAGAGACCTTGGTTATGTAAGATTTAAGGTATATTTATAACCCCAGCTGTACGAATGCATGACTGAGCAAGCTATAGATTTGCACTGGCCTTGCATTGTATAACCTCTCTTCTCTTCTTAAAGTGCGTCTGAAACTTATTTTTTAAATTTTAGACTGCTTTGGAGACTGTTTGTACACCCACCCACCCCACCCCAGCCTTAGTTTGGTGTTTGAATGTTGTAAACTGAATGGTTGACTGCTTTTGCAAATAATTCATCCATATTTTATTTTATGGAGTATATTCTTTTCTTGTTCTTAACTTTAGTTTTTTCCTCATAATGAGGGACTCATGATGGGCAAACAAAAATTGTACAAGGAGGAGACAATGGTGTGGCTTACTCATGGAATTCAAGAGATAATAAGTGGGATAAAGTACAGTATTACTAGTCCCGTACATGTGCTAAAAACTGCAGTGTACTTTCACTACTATAGATGCTACGAAGCTATGATTATCATAATTCTTAGAACATCCAATACTGCTTTGATATTTATTTAAAATGGTTTCTACCTGTTTTTCTTCTTCTCTCTCTGGGGACTCTATATGCACGGTTGAGTTCCATTTTGTGGGGTTTTATGGTGTTATGTTCCTAATGGTATGGAGATCTCAGTGAAGACTTGCTTATAAAAAATGTCATTGAGACCTCTTTCTAATGAAAATTTCCTCTTGGAGATGCCATCAGCAAAGAGAATTGAACCGTGAAACTGCCTTTAATCTGTTGATAAAAACATATTGTTATGTCAGAATGAGGAGACCCCTTTCGTGTTGGAGTGAGGCAAATGGTGTGCAGATGTTCTTGCAAAGTAGTAATTAATCAGAACTTAAAAAAAAAATAGTAATTAATCAGTGGTAAATTGTGGGCTTAGATTAGTTCTATGAGCTGGTTGACTGAAGCAGGTTGTTATGAATGAGGACGACCATTTCCATGTTGGAGGCAATGGGATTGCGGATGTTCTTGCAAAACTAGCAGTTAATTGGGTGGTAATATTGTGGGAGCAGGATAGTTTTTTAATGGGTTGCAGGGAGAGTCACCTTGCTGGTTTTTCTTTCTAATGGTTTGGCTATTCCAGGAGGACCTTTTTTTTTTCACTTCTTTGTTGATCCTCTTTTCTTCTCTCCAGAAATCCTTTTTTTTCTTATGTTTATTTTTTTCTCTAATAAATGGTAGGTAAAGGAATGATGACTTCCTCCTCGAGTGGGATTTCCTGTGTGATTGCCTGGTCACACTTCTGAAAGTTAATTCATTTATGCAGTTCCTCTGTTGTCTAATAATTATAACCCAAAACTATTACAGAACTACTTTTATCGGTCCCATAAATGTTTATAGGTTTTCATATTTCTATTTTTCTATGAGTAGTGATTTTTAACTACAACTAATGTGTCTCATGAAATAGATTTGGCTACATCATTCCATCCTTGAATTGGCAAGATTTATAATTGGCTTTGTCTATTATTTGTACACGTAGAATGACCTAATTCTCAGTTTTTGCCATCTCCAACCTGTATTTTGGAAGCCCCTTTACTTGGAAAAGATTTGAAATTATTATAAATTTGACAATATGTATTGTATTGTGGTTCAGTCACTTGAGCTATACAGTTACAAGCTTCAAGTTTAGTTTTCAAGTTACAATCATGTTATGGATTTTTCTTCTTTTTTTCCCCAGATTGGTGAAGTTGTTGATGGGCATGCGGACAATATGAATGGTGCTGTTCTAGATGGTGTTTGATATGATTATGGCGTAAGTACTTCTATCATACTCACTTTAACTAAATCACTTCTGTTTTGTGCTGATGATACATTTTTTCTTCTAATATTTCAAATATATTTCTCTGTTAGTATTTGATGTTGAGATTGGAGATGGGGAACCAATTCGCAAGTTTCCTTACAATCGAGTAGGTTTGTCTTTGATCTCTACGATTGTATGCTTTTATGTGATTATGTAAAACCACCAATTATTTTCAGTCTTTATGCTCTCTAATTTTCTTTTGATTTTTGTCTGAACTTATTCTGCATTAGATCAATTTTGTCCATGCTGCTTTTATTAGGGAAGTGATGCGGAGCACGGCAGGGTCCAATCTAGGCCCCAATTTTCTTATTTAGCATTACCTTTTTTAGTTATCATGATTTTATTTTTTTATTTTTTTATTTAAATCAGTAATTTTGGTTTTATTTGAGGGTATTTTGATCAATCTATGTAGTTAGGGGTAGTTTGGTCTCTTATTATGTTTAGTTATTATAAATACCTGTTGTAAGCCTCATTAGGGCATACAATGAACCTGGAAAAAAAAAATCGCTGATTCAGAGATATCGGCCGATATCTTTTTCTCTTAATTTTTTTTCTCGAAGATCTCAATTTTTAAAATGTTTCTTAGCCGGTGAAATCTCAGCCCGTATTAGTCAGTTCAACCGATACAATGCGTATCGGCCGAGATATCTCGACATTAAAAAATCCAAGATATCGAGATTTCTTTCCCTAATGAGAATAGACAAGAAAAAAACCTACTCCATGCATACGGCCTTGTGGTGAGAAGCCCCCGAAGGTGGTTTTCTTCTCTCTCTTTCTTTTCTTCTTTTTTTCTTCCCCAAAGCCTTCCTTGTTGCCAAGCCTCTCCCAAAATCACTCCCTTGCTGCCGAGACACCTTCCTACACACCCTCTTGATTTTCGCCCCTTGTTTTGAACCCCAAAAATTGTTTTATCCCATCTAAACCCTCTTCCCCTGTTTTCGCCCCTCCCAAAACCCCCCTCCTCTGCTTTTGTCCCTCCCTAATCACCACTCCCTTGCTGTCCTAGTCCTACGTAAGCCCTCCCTCTCCTGTCCGATCCTCTTCTCTCTTCCTCCTAGACTTCCGCCACCGTCTAAAGACCCCAAACTGCTGTCGCCGACACCTATTTCCCCACTTGCTGCATTCGCCACCCTCAAAACTCCTTTCCCTTGGCTGTCACAGACTACCTTAGCCGATCCCTTTGTTTTCGTCATTCACCATAGCCCCCATCCTTGCTCTAGCTATACCCCAAACCCCTTTCCCTTTTAGCTGCCAATACCTCTTTACCCCCTTCACATCACTGCAACCCTTTCTACCGTTACCTTACTGCCCAACAGCCACCCATAATTCCGTTTCTGATGATAGGTTCACACCTCGGAGGATTCTGACAAGCCCTTTGGTATTGAGAGATTCCCGCTGCGAATTGTGACTAGGTTTGGATTGTGACATAATTGCCTATATTGAACTCCAAGAATTTCATGTTTGCTTGTCATAGATTGGATTGCAAATATTAATTTAGATCTTAAATTTCAGCCATCTTAGAATTAATTCATATTGCTTTTATCACATCACAATTGCATTAAGTCATTTAGGGTTCCCTTAGTTGTGTCCTGCATCAGGAAGTGATTCTACATGATCCTAATTCACTAAAAAGTGGATTTTACATCATCCCTTAGTGACTAAATGTTTGCTTATAAGATTGAGAAGGTTTTGTAGAGAAGTGTTTTGGCATTGGAAGAGTTAAGAGCAGTTGGAAGTATCTTAGAAGGTTATTCTAAGATCGTTGTCATTTGGGTTGTGGTGTCTCTTTGTCCTTGGTGCTATCTAGATAAAATTGACAAGATTCGTCATTGCATGATTTCATATGGATATTCGGTGTCTTTGGCCCTCGCTCGACAAATTTAGAGACTGATGATCTGGCTCATCAGAGTATTTCTTTATCTTCGGAGATTGTAAATAATTTGATGTAATTTTAGGGGTGTATTCTCTTGTTTGCTTGCATTTTGTGCTTGCTCTATTTTCTCTCTTTTCTTTATTAATGAAAGTACTACTAAAAAAAAAAAAAAGATTGAGAAGGCTTGAAATTTACTTCAGATATATAGAAGGACGACCTTTTCTTTTTTATAGCTCAAATGCTACTGCTTTTTTTATCCCTGAAATTATTGATTTTGTCAATTTGATATGCATATACTCTTGTTATACTTGTGACACTACTTGCTTGGTGTTGGGTGCTTAGGGAATCTAAGTTGATTTACGTGAGATGTATGTTTTATGTAACATGATCAACTTTTTCAGATAACCCTTATAGCACTGCTGATAACTGGCTTCTTAAAGAGAATCTTCCACTTTCTTATCGTCAACAACTTGTGGAGTCTATACTGCAAAACTCTGGGCAAAAGGATTTTTCCCTTGATACGTCATTCCATGATCCTCACACTGGCTGTAAGTCTTGGGTTATGCAAGATATCACAGTGAAAATTGAATTGGTAGGTTATCCTAATTGGTACCCAGATGTGATATTAAGTTCCAACTTTTCGTTTCATGTTTCAGCTAGTGCTTATATAGCAGGAGAAGCTTCAAACCCGATCAGGTATGTACTTCATAGTTTGAAATACTGAATGACTTGGTCCTTAAGTGACTATAAGCATTCTTCTGATGAATGGTAGGTAACTTAGCTTGCTTCAATTTTAGTCCAGTTTTCTTTTGTATGTTCTTCATGTCTCCAGTCTCCACATTTGGATCCTCATCTAGTGTCTTATGTTCTTCATGTTCATGGCAGTTGTTTCAAAAAAACCCACTTTCAAGCATATTCCTAAGGTACTTTCTTTGCCCCTCTTTCAAAAAAGTGGTTACATTGATACACAATATATTACGAAAACAAATGGTTGGTTGTACGAAGGACATGCATATTTTCTAAGTGACAGAAATTACAAAAAGTAATCCATTTAAATGAATATCAATTGTCGACTTCTTTGCAACATCATCTGCTGCTCAAGAATGAGCTGGATGTCCTAACCAATGCTTGTTTTGTATTCAATTTCTCATTGCACCATTGAGCATAAAGTTGTGGATGTGATCTTTGTATTTTTTGTCGATCGTTTTTGCTAGGTCAGGTATGAATAACTTAACCACCTGAAATTCAAGATAAGAAGGGACATGTCCTGTACTTCTTTTTAGAAATTGGTGTAATTCCATTTTGGATAAAATTAGTTCAATCATTTTCACTCCCTTTGTCCTTTAATTAGTCCTTTCCTTTTTCATTTGCTATTTCTTATTGTGTGGGTCCCTTATTCACAACATGAGAAATCACCTTTCTATGGAGTGTGATGTAAGGTTAGTGGATGGTGCAGCGGCGGTAGGATCTGAAGAGCTTCTTCGATGTCGGGCGATCGGGAACTAGACTTGATGGTCAACCCGCCTTGGAACCACCTGAAGCAATTCTAATCTATATGAATTTAAAATATAATTCATTGACTACGCATGGACTAAATTTTGACTCTAAATTCAAATTTTAACCACTTAATTTAGTAGTCAAAGTCATCCGAGCATTCTTCAATTAAGGATGTTTGATGATTTTGACATTTAAAATCAAGTGATTATAAAATGAATTTTAGACTCGAATTGCGTCTAATTATAGTTTATAAAGTCTAATTTTCATTTGAGTGGTGGTGTTTTTTATTCATATCTAAATTTTTTTTTAAAAAAAATGAGTTTCATACAGTAGAATGGATGGGTGCAAATTAGGCCATTCTGGCTGAAATAGTCCAGAACGGAGCCCAATACAAGAACTAGACTTGTTTTGTTCTACTTTTAGGTGAGATCCGATTCCATCCATTCTCATTCAGATCTAGTTGCATTTATGTGAATTTAATCAAATAGATTGGATTTATGTTGTTGGCAATAGGATCCAAATACAAATAAGCCTCTATAACGTAGTATTCTATAAAGTTATAACTAGATCGTATTACTTTATAAAGAAAATAGCTTCTCTAATATTTTCACCCAATGGGTTGCTTAATAAAGGCTCTTAATGTATGCAATACTATTGTGTTTGGTAATGAAGCAACTAGAGGTATTCATTTGTTCGAATTCAGCCTGAGTCCAACTTAAATGAATGGCTTGAAAAAAGTTTTTTTTTTTTTGACAAAACTTGGCTGTAAACCGGCCTATGAATAGGCCCAGAAGCAATTCCAATGCCACGTAATCGATATAAGCCTCTTAGAAAAAGACAGAGAAATAAGAATTGAATACATTTTAAAAGAAATAAATAATTCAATGATGTAATTAAACAATAATATTGGTATTATTCGAAAGAAAGTGATTCTGAGTGTAACTTGTTGAACCTTATAATAGAAGATGTGATATCAATAGTTGGTAATCCCATACTCACACTCAACGTACTCTAGACCATAACTTCAAGGGACCTAAGTAGTCGAGAACCATACGATTTGCCAAAGATGAGGATGTTGATTTGCTTCACATTTGCTTGACTGATTTGATTAACCTTCCCCAGTAAAAAAATATGATTGAAAGAATTTTGTTTCTCTTTTAAATTGATTCTGTGGAGAATAGTTAGGGAATGATGAGTATTTCTAAACCTTAGAAGTAACAAAAAGTAAACTCATCTAAAAAAATTACCATCTAAAATAAGTCTTAAGATTGACTCTTGTGCAAATCTTAAATAGCTAAAAAAAATTTATAAATAGATAATTGCAAATGAATAATTTGAGGAGTCTTTCTTTCATTTAGTGGAGATGGTGTACCTACACACATAAACTATCTTATTTTTATATTATAATTTGGGATAATTATCCTCCTACAGATATTTTGTGTAATCCGACACGAGTTTTACTGTATTGTTCATTTTACCTTTTGAATCAACAGTTGATGTCCAAGTAGAAAGTTTAAAATCTATTTAATCATTGTAACTCTTGATTTTAAGATTTAAGTTTTGAATTATGTAATAATAAATATATGAAATCTAAATAATATAGATCGGAGATTTTAAAGATTTTTTTTTAAAAGAAAATGATAAATAACGTGCTCGAAAGGTTGATTTTTTTTTTTTAAATGAGACCCACTTTTCAAATATGCAAAAGTATATGATCCCATGAGTACAGAGGAAAATCCCCTTTACAATATAGGTCAGTAGCCGCCTCAACCCAATACACCTAACATGCAAGCCTACATTCTGAAGCCACCGGTCATGCTAAAAAAATTTCCCATTAAAAAAAATTGGCTGATTTTTTTACTGATGAGATTTCTAATTGATTCCTAAATTTTGAAGCATTTCTAAAATCACATGTAGTCTATGGTCAATATGCACAAGCAAATCACTTATCGAGAGATGTTATAAATACCTAAAATAATACTCCTTCAGTTCCAAATTCTTTGTCTTATATGGATTTTGGAATTGTCTCAAAATAATTGTCTCATTTATATTGGAGTAGTATAAAGTGTGTTGAAAATGAATGAAATCACATAAAATGATAGTCTTATACAGAGAGTTCCTTAAAAAAAACAAATATTTTAAATGAGACAACTATAATAAGACGGAGAGAGTATCATTTTTATATTTTAATATTTACATGAAATTATAACTTTTTTATTAAAATCCTTTGATAAAATCTAATTTTTTATGGGCCAAAAAGATTGAATTGAAGCTATAAATTATAGAATCTAATTTTTTAATAAATATTGTGTAAATATAACATTGTGTAATATATTTATATTTTAATAAAATTATATAATTAAAAAACTTCCACTTTTATGTCCAAATAAGCCGAAGCCCCCAATTAGCCTGCAATATATACAATTAGGCTTGAAATTTGGGTTGGTTCCTAAAAGTACAATTTGGACTGGGCTCAGGTGACCCAACATGGGCTCAGGTAACCCATTTCACCATCATTGGTGCTTGCGTTCTCGCCATTCGCGTCACTCCTTATGTTCTCCATTTTCTCACCAAAGAGAAGGAGGAGCTCAAGCTCCAGCTCTGATCAATCTTCCTATAATCTGAACCGTCCATTCTCTTTTGCAAGTACTAATCTCCGAAACCCATCTCCCATTTTTATCCTTTTGCTTTCCTCTATTCATTTCATGGCACTCTGGTATTGGATGATGCTTCTATGAACTTTTCAGTTATTTCTGGTCTTTAAAATGCTAAATCCTTGGGCCATTACATCTGGTGACTTGATATCAGTTTTTAGGCCTTTAAATTGTTTAATTTGTAAATTTTTCTCAGAAATAGTTGATTGATAGATTGGACTTTCACTGATCTGAATCATTTTCATTTCATCTTCTTATGCTTGGATCCATCGTCGTTTCAGTTTAAATAAGAAGAGAACAACCCCATAGAAGCTGGATAAAACCATTATGTGTTTTGACAAGATCTTAGATACATCTAGTCATGTCCTCAACAGGATCCCTTTGGACAATGTATGTGGTACTTTTCATAATCCTGATGAATTTATAGGATTTCCTATAGTTACATATTTAAAATGCTGATTTCAAGTATTAATTAATTGATTTATTAGTCAGAGTGTCACTTAAATTTAATGTGAAGTGTTTTCTCTTAATTGATGGAATTGTTGATTATTTATCTAACTTATTTCTTAATTCGGATCTTATTCTGATAACAAACAATGGAAATACATATCTCATCACCCAAAAAGCTTTGTTTGGCAGTGGTAGCATGATTCATACGAGGATGAGCTTTTTGAGCCATTCAAGGAACTTGCTTTTCGATGGAGAAGTTTTTGTTGCCTTCTTTTCTGACTCAAGACCAGTTTTTGTTTGAAAGGATTACAGAGAGATGGTTTATGCCACTTTCCTCCATGGAATCACTGCCAAAAAAGGCCAAGTCTGTTGATGCTTGCCTCATTAGGGACATAAGTTGGAGAAAACAAGCAATATTGTATTATTTAGCAGTGACTGGTTTCATGTTCCAGGAAAAAAAAAAATTGATTGTTTCCTCTGATCATTTAGGGGGACTGATATCCGTCCGCCATTTAGTTGGATTATTGATGCCAATGACCCTTAAATGACAAACAGAAGGGGCGCAATGGCTTTTATAACAGTTTCGAGGGATTTATTAGGAGAAAAAAATCGCTAATATATGATTAAATGGTCTCTTTTTTACCTTGTTTTTGAGTCATGGCCGTCCAAACATGATCTGTACCTGAACCCGAAGTTCAAATAATCAGCAGTGACTTTCGTTAATCACCTGTTTGCTAATTGAATTGCTGGATCGGTCCCCAATTGAGAGAGATTTTGCCTATTACAGGCAGATTTTGGAATCACAGCAGCATGTGAAACCGTTGGTTTGTATTTAGATTTGGATTTTGAAACTTTGAATGAGTCATTTTTAGAGGGGCATCCCATTCAATCTAATCCTTAACTATCCATTTCACCCATTTGAGTTTTTACTCAGCAGTATGTTTATGGGTCATGAGTTTGTTCAGAAATTTGAAACTTGGACTCCACTCAAAATTTTATTGAGTCAAGTAACTCTGACAAGTTTTAACTCAGAATTGATAACTCACTTGATATACTTGTTTTACCCAAATCAAGTCTGATCATGTTCTGGCATTGGATGGGGTATGTCTCTTCTAAATTTGTCATTTTCAGCTTTTAAAGATGAAGAGCATGGGAAATCAGACCATTCCTCTATAGAATAAAGATTTTTTTTAAATCAAGAATATAAGAAATTAGATATTTCTTTAAATCTATTTTTAACTAATTTTTTTAATAAATTTTCTTTTTATTTGATAACATAAAAATAAATCACAATCATTCTATAAACGAATAATAAAATTTATTTAATAAATACATAACTGTCTGATCTCTATATATATAAATAGATTAGAAAACTTAAAATTTTAATATATGCAAATTGAGAATTATCAACTACAAGATAATCAATCAATGCTTCTCTTGTATAGTATGTATTTCATTTTCATGACATTATAATCATATTGAGACCATTCTATTAAATTAGGACATCTCATCTCCTGTTTGGTCAGGAGTCCACATTGAACAGGACAAGTGCACAAAACCTATATGTGGATTGTCTGTTGGAAGGGAGTCCTGCCACGTGGTCTTTTTTCTATGGACCCACTCAATGTACAGTGTCCTAACGAAGCCACGTGGACGAGTGCAACTACATGTCCCTGTCCAAAGGTCTTCTCTTTTACATAACTTGAAGAACATGTTCGGAATTTTTCGGCTTAGGTTGGCAATGAGTTGGGTTAGTTGGGCACTTTCGATTTCGATTGATTTTAGGTATAAATAAATTTATATTTAATTATTTGAAATTTTAATTACTGATCCAATTCAATATGACTCTGATTTCATTTTATTCTATCAAATTTAATTGAATTTGAATTTCTTTAAAATTTTGATTTTTTTTTTTACAAAAATGAGATGAAACATTATTTCAATAGAAAATAAAAGATAAAGAAGACTTGTGGGACATTATTAGACTATTAAAATTGAGACAATAAACTAAACTTAAGTAGGATACATGGGCTAAAGTCAATTATTAAAAATAAATTACTTAAATAATACTTTTTAATTTGAGTAAAAATGAAGCAATTTCATTTAAAATTTTCAAAATACGCATGACCTAAATCCAATATATGGGCTAAACCCTTTTAAACGGATCACACCTAGAACTCTAATAGTATAGAGTTTAGAGATCATTGTGGGAACTGCACTTCGATGAAATGACTGGCAGTGAAATCCCGTAGATTCCCCACGTGTAAAAAATACTGGCCATCCGATTCGATAATGATGGTAATGGAACCCACTTGCTTGACTTTCAAATCCCTTTCTCAATTGGGCCATCCGGTCATAATAAAAAGCGGGTCCCACTTGCATCTGCATTGGAAAAATGCTTTGGTAGATGGAAAAAAATATTATTATATGATATTAAGCTACATGATCTGTTTCTTTACTTTTTAAACCACATAAATTCTATTATATTTACAGTGAAATTCAAGTTCTCCTACTTTTTTTTTTTTTAATATGATGCAGTTCAATTGGTTAATCTCCTAGCTCGTGAAGTGTAGAAGTGTTAAGTTGGAGCTCTCATAGTCTAACTTGGTATACTCCAAAAGCAGTGAGTATCACTTGTAGAGTTATACATTGGGTTTTCCATAATTTCCAATACGTAAATTAAAAAAAAAAAAAGAGAATGATCTCATTTAAGAGCATCTACCGGTATACTTCAATAAACTGAGGTCTGGATTAACTTGGTATAAGTTTATTTTTTAATTTAAAATATTAAACCCTAATTTCAATTAGGATTAAACTAAGTCCTTTTTAAAAAAAAAAAAAAAACTACTTTGGTTTGAAAACCAGAATTTTAGTAAAATATAATAAACATTAATTTTTTTTATTCAACATTTGTTTACAATATATAATTTATATTTTATAAAAATAACATAAAACAAATTTATCTCAAAACAAATAATGATTTTAGAATATAATGAAGTCCAACAAAGTCTAAAAGATGACACGTGAAATGTAGCCATTCCTTCTTTCCAACCCCTACTTTCTCCCACTCCTCTCCTTTCCTCCTCCGCCATTGAAGGTGGCCCTGCCCTGCCCACTGGGAGAATCATATCTAACCATATTCAGGACATCTTCAATTCTTAGCCCCATCCATTTAATTTTGACATGGACCTTTCCTTTTCCTAATTAGTAATTAACGGTACTTGTCCCATGACCAGTAGTTACATGCTAATTTTTAAATGTGAAATAAATAAAATAATATATACATGTACATCTATTTAATTATATATAAATTGATTCCTGACGCAATTTAATTTGATCTGAATTAGTTAACTTAAAGTTAAAAATGTGTTAAAACTTCCTAAATGAATTAAAGTCCAATTTATGAGATAGTCCCATCCCATCACATCACAAGATGTGCAAATAGAAATAAAATTACGTCTATAACTCTTAAAAGTAATCTAATTTCAGCCTCTAGTTTAATTATGGATACATAATTTAGTGGCAATTCGTATGGTCCAAGACACCAAGTCTTAGATAAATGATTGGCTATTAGTATTACATCTGTTTGTTGGTGGATAGACAATCTCAACAATTCATTTAATAATAATATTAAAATAAAGAAATATTTTCCAATAAGAAACTACAACAGCGGCAACAAGAATCAATGTTGGTTAGGTTTCTTTGAACAAGGACCATCCATGTCAACTCCTTTACAATGAACGGTTGGATCCTCTTTAGGTTATTGGTGAATGGAAAAAGAGCATTTGAATTTTGAATTGCTATGTTGTGACCTAATCACAGCTTCTAACAACGGATTGGTTGATATCAAAGGCTTATAAATAAAAGAATAAAATTGGAAGAAAAAAAAAGGTTAGGAGAACTCATTAAATATTTCAACTCAGTTATATTTTAGTTCTTTTATGCATTTTTATCAATATCACCTGCTGAAAATACGTATTAATTATAGGAATTTTCCATTCTTATATACGGAAAGAACGATACTCTCTCTTGTTGCAGAAAAACATGGCAATTAGCATTCTAAAACATTTTTGTCCTTTTTAATAATGTCATTAAGATGTTGGTTTCATAATTAACAAAATGAAAAAAATTAATAAAAAGTTGATTGTAATGAATCCACCAAAGGTCGGGTCAGAAATCATTAATAATCATCAAATCCATGTATCCAACGCATCAAATTCTACGGTTAACCATTTTTATTAATTTTCATCTTAATATTCCTCTCTTTTATCATCTGTGCTACAGTACTCTCAATTGCAATTATTCTAGATTTTTAATTATGATTTTTAATCTTTAAAAACATGACTTGATTAAGTTAATTAATATTGATTTTAATCTATAGAAAGTTAATCTATAAACCCGACACATCAAATTCTAATTTAAAAAAAAAATATGAACAACAACTTGATTTTGAACCAAATAAAGTAGACGGCTGAAGTGGAGTTTCCTAATAATTAATTGCCCACTGTAAATACTTCAAACAAATAGATAAAAAATTCTAAATGGATTTTTTAAGGAGCATATCAATAATCTTTAATTTACCAATAAGACTATTGTGTCTAATCGATTAATATATTTATTGAAGTTAATTTTTTTTTAATGAAGGTTCGAATTAAATCAGTCAAAGAAGAAAACAAAAACGCCCAAAAAATATATCGATGCAGCATAAGGCCGGGCCAGGCAGAAAAGTAAAAACAAAGAAAGGCCCTAGAAAGAGCCACCGATTGAAATTAAAATTGAGTCGCAGCAGCTGGCAAGTCAGTTACTTTTCTTGAGAGTTTTCGGAATTAGCATGGCCGAGAAATGTAGAAAGTGAAGAACCAAATCTTATTTAGCTTTTGAGTGAATTTTTTATACCAATTTCTTGGAATTATGTCTTACTATTCTCTGAAACTTTGGCAAGATAGGAGAAGAGAAACCCAATTTATGAACAACTTCTGATTCAGTTTTTTTCATGGAAACACGCAGAATTCCTCCAAATTCCATTGAAAAATCAAAGGGAAGAAAAACCCAAAATTTCTAAATGGGTCTAGATCAAGTTCTTCTACACTTTCTTGGAAATTAGATCAATCCGAATACCTTTGACTGAGTTCTTCCGCAGCTGTGAAGAATTCCCTGTTTTTTTTACTAGAAAGAGGCAATGAAGCTTGGATTGATGAGAAGCTTAGGATGGCAAGAGATGAGACTTGAACGGATAGGATGAGGCCTGGTGGGCCTGCGGCAAATACAAGCCGTCAATCTCATGCTCCCAGTCGTTTTCCATGGATGAAATTCCAGGTTCTTTGGGCACCAGCGCCAGCTTGACGCTGCGGTTGGGTCAGGCGCTCTTCGCATCGGCTTCGCTGTTCTTCATGTCCATTGGCATCGAGTTCTATAGCTATACCGCCTTGTGGTAATCGTAATTTCATATCCTCTTTATTTGTTGTCAACCTTGTTTTATATTCTGTCTTCTCTTCTTGAATTTTGATCTACTTTAAAACTTCTTCTGCTAGAATTCACTCCCTCGTTCACCTCCAATTCAATTTTCTAGATAAAGAAAGAATTATGAATTAATTGGAAATCACACTAGGGGAATAAGCTGACAAGTTCAGGGGATTAGTCGCAACTATTGGTAAAGCAGTCCTACTTCTTTCAGCTATAAGAAAACTTTTGATTTAGTACTGTTTCAAGAACGGGTGAATGCAAATAAAATAAAAAATAAAATCTTGAATAAGCTTTGGTGGCCGACGGTCGTCTTCATGGAAGAACATTTAACGACGAGCTTAGTGCTTATTTGGAGAGATCATAAAAAATGATTGAAGTATGAGATTGGTCCGAAAGGTTGAAAAGGTGGGGTTGGAATCGAAACTTTTACCGATAAATACCTGATTTGCAGTTTGTTTTGATCCTGCTTCGATTGTCTCAGAGAAATAATTTAAATTCTAGAACGAGTTTTGCTCAGATTATGGTGGAGATTGCAGAACATAATTGAGATATTGTGAAATAGAATGTAGCAGTTCTTCACTAGAAGTTCAGCATAAACTGTGATTTCAATCAAAGTGCGGTGTTCTTCCTCCTCTATTTTGATCTTCTTTTTAAAACTCTCATATTTTTTTAAAGAATGTTGTTCTTCTGAATTTGAGGTGCTGTAGATGAGATCTCCATTAATGATCCTTCTAAAAATTATAGTGTTGGCAGAGAAATTGTTTACCATGATTTGAAAGAACCCATTGTGTTTTGTTACTTATAATCAAAATTCTTGAATGACAAGCAAAAGAAACATTTATACTTGTAAAACAAGCAATAACTAAGAATTATAATGATAATGATTGCAAAATTGAGTGCACATTTTGCTTAAATTTGAATCTTTTGATTATTGAAACAGAGTAAGATTTACTTCTTAATAGGATCATCAGACATTCGGACCAATAATTCTTGCCTTTGTCGCAATTTCTACTGGATTTGTTAGTTCCAGTGTAGATTTCTAGAAGCTAACCATTAAGGATTATGGTCTCTCAGCATGTTGAAGTCCATTTCTAGCTGGTTTACGTGTCTAGAAAGTAAATAAAACTCATTAGAGTTAGTTCTAGTTGACTCAATCTAGTAGGATTTTGAATTAAACGAGTCAATAACTTATGCTGACTTTTTCAAATCAAATTGAAAAACTTATTGAGTTTCTCATCTAAATTGATTTTCAAGTTGAGTCTCACTTTTAGGTTGTTGAACTTTGATTTAGAGCATAGTTTAGTATGCATTTATTCACAAATTATGTACCATATTTCACAAAATATATAGATGTATTATGATCTAAGTGCTATTAGATAATTAGAAATTTAGAATTGTCATCGGTTTCTAATTGATTGTGATTCGACAGCTTTTTGGTTACGATTATGGGTTTGGTGATTCCATGGAGTTTCACAATGGCAATCCTCGATGTGTACTCGATATTAAATGGATGCTGCCTTCGCCAACCTGGAATGATGTTTATCATTGTTGTTGGAGATTGGGTAAGTTTTCATGCTTCGTAAATATGATTTAGGAACCGTAGTTTAAAAGCTCAGTAAAACTCCGGTAAATCAGTCTAAGTTAGACTTGATCAGATAGGATTTCGAGTTTCGCGAATCAACAAGTACAAAAACTTATCCAAGTTACTGTATTTCAGTAGGATTTCAAATTATCTGGTTCGAATACTCTAATTCTTCTACAGTAACATCTGATTTTGGTTCACAGATTCTATCAATGCTCTCACTGGCAGCTGCTTGTGCGACGGCCGGAGTTATAGATCTCCTCCTCAACGTCGAGGAATCCTACTGTGCCCCAAAATTCTGCAGCCGTTATCAGCTCTCTGCAGCTATGGCTTTCCTTTCTTGGTTTCTAACTTCTGCTTCTTCTCTTTTCAATCTATGGTTACTTGCCTCTTTGTTATAAATCTTTCTTGTGAATAAAATTGATTTTTTTTCCCTCAATGCAAAGAGGCGAATGATTCATTTTGGGTCGAAAATTGAAGCATGCAAACCATTTTTTTTTTTTCAGCATATGGATTCATTTATGCTACTCTCTTTATCAGATGTGATAGAAAAACAAATGTATAATGTTAACATTTTAGTGAATAATTTTCATTTGGTCACCAGCTACATGAAATTGTCAAACTAATGAGATTTTTCTCCGGTGGCCGGTCAACAGAAGAATCCGTTACCCATCACAGATGAACTGATTATCTGCCAAGGCCAAGGTCCGACTTTTATCTAAAAAAATTGGATTTGTAGTGCAAAGGAGAGTCACACATCGATTGTGAGGGAGAGAAATTAAAGACTTATATCGGACTGAGTCACTGCACTTATAAGACCGATCTAACCAAAAAAAATTACTATTAAGGCCCAAATCTTTTTGAATGGAGAATCTATGTTGTAAGCTTAAAAAATTATGAAAGAATACATTATGTAACCAATAATCAATATAAAATGATGAAAATACCTGTAGAATTGTCAATTAGGGGCTTGTGTCCAATGTAGTCTAATCATATAGTATGGCAGTACGTCTATATCATGAATGAGATGAGAGAAATCTTATCTTCTTGAGGAGTTTATAATGGTCTAGTTCTCGTGCCTCTCTCAATAATAGAATGAATCTCGCAACCTTAGAAATTAATTTCTTCAAAATACATTACACCAGCTAAGTATAAACTCACAAAAATACTCTCAGAAACTGTCATTTAGGTCTAATTTTTGCCGGAGTTGAAACTCTCTTTCATAATTTTTAGCCTCGAACTTTCAATAAAAATCTAATTCTTTTTTTTTACTGTTTTTGACTAATCATTATCTTTGAAAATATTTTATGCTTATTACAAGTAGTTCATAGAACATATATGCTCTATACAATTGATTTAATCTTTTAACTTTTAAGATTAGAGAAGAGGTCTTGGATTCGACTCCTCTTGAGTTTACTTAATACACAAGACTTATGTATGATTTCATGTGTCTGTAAACTTAATTTCATCTTCAATATAAAATGAGAATATTCATATAAAAATAAACCCACATTCCTTCTCATCTATTGTTGTCATCTTTCTAATGGAACCAATTCAATCATAATGAAAGTAGCACTTAGAGTTTCATTACCCTATATAAAGATTTTAATAGAGTCTACATAGCACTTAGACTTCAAGCTCAAATTATATATGCATGTTTATTTGGGCTTAAAATAGAGTTTTTGTATTATTCTATTAAAACACATAAATCAGCCGAATCTATTTTAATTTATACTTTGATATTTTAGACTAAAAAATAAACTTAATCAGAGCTCGGATTAACTTAAACCTGAATTTGATCATTTTTTCAAATGAACTTGAGTTAGACCCGGCCCAACTTATACCCTTTTAGCATATTCTTTCCAAAATTCACATAAATCACATCACATGGGCTGCTTGGTATCCAAAAATGCTATAAAATATATATATTAAAAAAAAAGGCACATGCCAAAATCTGTTGACGTGAATCCTTTGATTAAAATGGCAAGCCAATTTAAACACCGACTACTCAAATTTTCAAAACACCTAATTTTTGCCAAACAATCCACTTGGGTCCCATACATTTTGCATGTGATAAAGTTTGCCACAGATGCCATCTTCACGTTCACACTTCTTCAAATTACAACAATCTCTCTTTCTCTCTCTCTCTCTCTCTCTCTCTCTCTAATTGAGCATTAGGTGTGGCATTTTCTCACATATACTTTTAAATCTTCATTGGTCTAATTCAAAAACTTTAAATTTGAATCATACTTTTTTAATAAAAAAATTAAAATTTGATCTAATCTAACTTAACAAAAAAAAAAAATTTAAGACAAGTTGAGTAGAGTAGTCTAACTTGATTGGAATTAAAATGACTAGATAAATATCATATTTCCTTAACCTTCCACCCCTATTGGTTATAATGTTGAGCATGCGATGAGCGTAAAGATACATGTAATGAGCCATAAACCATAGTCGACGATGCCTCGGATATCTATAAATAAGAGGCCTCTTTTGCATGCTTGGACAAACATATGTTGTGAAAGTATGTTAGCCAAAGCTTTGATTTTGGCTACTCTAGCCATGTTCACCAGCTCGGTTCTAACAAGAACCATGGCTTCCGACGTGATGATCAGTCCCGCCGACGAGTTCCTGTCCGCTCACAACAGAGCAAGAGCCGCCGTCCGTGTAGGACCTCTAAAATGGAGCAAGAAGTTGGCAACACTGGCAAGCTGGAAAGGGAGGTACCAGAGAGACAAGAAGAGGTGCAATTTTGCTGATGATCTATATGGGTTCGGCGGTAACCAGGCACTGGGTTCTTTCCCAGATAGCCCAAATCACGTCGTCGACGGGTGGGTCTCGGAGAAGAAGTACTATAATCATGCTAACAACTCGTGTGTACCACATCACATGTGTGCTCTATACACTCAAGTTGTATGGAACAAATCCATGGAAATTGGATGTGGTGAGACTAGGTGTCCTAATGCTAAATGGGATGCTGTTCTCACCATATGCTTGTATTCTCCCCCGGGAAATTTCAATGGAGAGAGCCCTTATTAGAGCCACACACCACAGATGTGATATCTATCTATGCAATTTCAGAGAAAGAATGGGGTGAGAGTTGGGAAGCTGAGGCTTCAACCTAAATAAGTTTCAATAAATCATGTTTATTCAATGGTGTTCTGTTTATTTTATTCATACGGTTCAGAGCAGAGCAACAAATATTGGTCCATATATAAAATTTTGCCCGATATTTATCTAATTTAAGGGAAGTTGATATGCAAATATTGTGAAATGTAAGCTAATGTATTGAAAATAATTGTGACATCACATATTTTAAGAATTTTTTTTCTGTCCTCTTGGGAACCCAAATAGCATGTATTCTGATACTTGGAACTCAACAGATAACTGTTCATAGTGAACAGACAACCCTTTTTTTTTTTTTTTCCATTTATTCTATTTACAATGGAATCAACCTAAGATTTACTCTATCCTCACCTGAATTTCATTAAATTAACTCAAAATCCTATGACACTATTTAATAAATGACTTATAAAATTATAGATAGAGTGATCAATTTAAACTAAATTTTGATAAACTATTCGTCTATGTCTTTAAACATAAATATTGTCAAATAATGTATTTCATGGGCTAAGCCTCGCAGGTATAAAAACAGAAAAAATATCAATTAATATTAAAATATCAACAAAGAAATTTGCACGACTCTTATCCAAATTCCAAAATTGACATAAAATCACATCACATGGGCTCCACTCGTAAGATCCAAAACTTGCTATAAAATATCAAAAGAAACGATATGAGTAAATCTGGGGTAGGAAATCCTTCATTAAAATGGCAATCAACATAAGCAAGTTTTTAGCAATTTTTTTTTTTTTTTGGATTTACGTGTAGAAAATCTCTGACACAATTCTATTAAAACCCCACATATGATACCTCTACTCTTTAAGGCATACCCAAGATTAATCCGTCTCTCCCCTTTTTGATAGAGCATCTAAATAATACAAATCCTGATCTTAATTTGCGTGCATCCTAACCTAAAGAGCTCATGTGCTTCCCACATACACATTAATTCAATTCTTAGCAATCGAAAATCCATGAACAAATATCCCAATTAAAATCATAGACAAATACAATAATGGCAACACATGTATATCAGTGAGATGCCCATAAATTGAAGCTTTATGAAACCACCATATCAACCCAAAAAGAGAGATTGAATTAATTAGTAGAGATGAGATTTCATCACAAAATAATTATCAAAGTGCAGATTGTATCAAAGAGAAAAGAGGACGCAGATGAACATAGTAAAGAGCCTGATACATAGGCTTGGGCAGATTTCAGATAGGAATGGAAATCATTTTGTATCCGTCGACTTATATCACGTGTGGAAAAAAGAAGAAGGAAAATTTAGAAAATTCTTAAAATAACTAATAGAAACTAGAAAGAAAGGTATTTCCCTTTTAAGAAACCAAATCAGATCCTTGAACGGTGGAGAGTATAGGTCGGTGGAAGGTATGTAGCATGTGCCGACCCGAACCCGAAAGTGGGCTTAGATTAGAATGCTACTTCTCGCATGCGTCGCCTCTCACACGTGAAATTCCTTGCGTGACTCAACAGGAGTTGTCCCTTCTTTCCTTACTATAAGGACTCCTCCAAGTCATGTATTTTTTTTTTTTTTTTGAACAATGGGTAAGGTTCATTCAAAAGCAGGAAAAAATCCCCAAAAAAAATACAAAAATGAGCTCGAAAATTGAGCCAAAAGAAACCCACAGCCCGAGTCAAGCGAAAAATCCCGAAGGATAAAAAAACAAAACTATAATTCAGTAAAAACTCCCGAACCAAAATAAGACAAAACGGGAGTAGTTAAAGTGTCAGTCCAAGATTTGAGACTTAAAAATGGTAAATCTTTTTTGTTAGCAATGTATAATGCTTGATGCTGAGACGAGTAAGTAGCTCAATCACGGCACGAGCATGGGTCTTGACTCTCCAATGGCAGGAGGGATAAGTAAGGGCAGAAAGAGACTCAGGTTCAGGAAAGAGGATCCTGTCAACAGTCAAGTTCTGCTTTGAGCAAGAAAGAAGGATCAGCTGGTAGTAATGCACAATGGAAACCGTGCAGGTCTGAGATCTGAGAGAGAAAGCACAAGAACCCAAAACAGAGCAATCTTTGTTGAGAAGTTGGGATCCAAGGATGAGGCGCTGGTGGTTCGAGAAGAAACCAAAGGATAGAGATGAAGAGAAAGAAGAGGTGGGTCGTGAGGAAGGGGGCGAGTGGGGGTTGGAATGGGAGGAGGGAGGTCCCAGAGAGCAGAGAAAATACTGGTAACCGAAGAAAGATCACGATCAGAGAGGAGGAAGAAGATCCTACGTCTCATATCAGAAATTATACCCGAGAAGATTTTGGAAGCACAGCTGAAAGAAGATTGGAAGATGCGCATGTTTCTTTCATTCCAGCAGTGCCATACAAGAGTAGGGAGCAAAAGGTTGGCAACAAGCGTCTGAAGGGGGGGAAGACCAGAATTGATGAGGGTTAAGGCATGGGAAACAATGTCAGGGTTGCTGCAATGGAACCAGAATTTAACACAAAGAATTGTCCAAACAGAAAGAACAAAATCGCAGCTAAGAAAACTCTGATTGGATTCAATGACAGAGGAGCAAAGAGAGCAAAGAGAATGGAAGCGGATACCAAGCTTCAAGAGGAGATCGCAGGTCTTGAGCCCATTGTTAAACAACAACCAAGCAAAGAAGGAGTGCATACGGATACAACCGGGAAACCAAACCAACTCAATCCAAGGGGGGTCAACAAGGCTACTATAAAAAGAGCTATAAGCAGAGGAGATGCTAAAAGATCCGCAGTCATTAGCAGTCCACACAATGACATCAGAAGAAGGGAGAATGGGAAGCTGGATTTGAGTAATCGAATCCCAAACAGAAGCCAGGTTTTCAGAGGGAGGAGGCGAAAGATGCCACTTCCCATTGATAATAAAAGTGGAGACAGGGATGTCCAAGCCAAGGTCCAGACGGTAGCTTGGTCTCCCACCAAAGTGATCCAGAAGAGTGTAGCCAGACTTGATCCAAGGATCACGTCAAAAATGGGTAGTCTCACCATTGCCGATGGAGTGGAGGAGGCTGGACTTAGCCATGTCATGAACAAAGAGAATTGATCGCCAAGCCCAAGAGACATTACTCCTAACCCGAGAAGACCAAAAATTACAGTTCTTCAAATATTTTCCAGGAACCCACTTAATCCAAAGGTCATCTGCTTTGGTGACAATATTCCAAACTTGCTTGAAGAGGCAGACCTTATTAGTGAGGACTAGATCATGTAAACCGAGACCCCCTTTTGAAATGGGCTTACAGATAGTGTCCCAAGAAACTGTGTGAATTTTCCTGCGATTAAGGGAACCCCACAAAAACTTCCTCATGGACTGAGAGATATACGCCAAGCATGACTTAGGAAGAAGGAAAGTAGTTGCCCAGTAGAGATGAAGGTTGCTATTCGTGGAACGAATGAGTTCCACCCTTCCAGCGAAAAGTAGAAGCATTCCACGAACTAAGCCTGTTATTAATTTTGGAGATGAGCCCAGAACAGTAGGAAACGCGCAGCCTTGTTGAGAATAAAGGAAGACCAAGATAGATAATAGGGAGCTTAGCGTCAACCATACCCAGAATAGAGAGAATTTCAGCCTTACAGGTGGTAGAGCTAGAGAAAATAACTTGACATTTGGAGGCATTGATGGAGAGACCCGAGAACTGCTGAAATTCGTCAAGGAGATGCCTAATGGCCTTTGTAGAGTTCAAATCAGCAGAGCTGAATAACATTAAGTCATCAGTAAATAGTAGGTGGGAGATGGTGTTACCGCCAGCAGAGAAGGGATAGTAGATGTCGCCATTGCTAATGCATCTGTCAAGGGCACAAGAGAGGTTCTCCATGATGATGGCAAATAGGAAGGGGTTCAACCTGACGGAGGCCCTTAGTGCTACTGAAGAAGCCACGAGGGATCCCATTTAGGAGCACTGAAAAGGAAGGAGAAGACACACATTCCTTGATCCAGCTTATCAACTTAGGATTGAAATTAATCTGATTGAGAATGTGGAAGAGGCAAGCTAACACAGTCAAAAGTCTTGCCAAGATCAATTTTTATACACATCCGAGGAGAGGCCTTAGGCAAATGAATCCCATGGATCAAATCATGACAGAGCAAAATGCTAGAAGTGATATCACGACCAGGTACAAAGGCCGATTGATTTTTGCTTATGAGCATAGGCGTAACACACTTCATACGGTTGACAAGGACCCGGGAGATAATCTTATAAAGCTCATTGGAGAGAACAATATGCCTAAAAAGATCGGGACGATCAACGATGGCAATCTTTAGGA
The DNA here is from genome assembly GCA_022113865.1 of Chimonanthus praecox. NCBI lineage: Eukaryota > Viridiplantae > Streptophyta > Magnoliopsida > Laurales > Calycanthaceae > Chimonanthus > Chimonanthus praecox. The sequence goes on from CM039086.1 coordinate 30,383,318, forward strand.
TGAGAGCAATAAAGGAGGCCTTAGTTTGCTTGAGAAGTTTAGAAGAGGCAAAGAAATCCAGGATGGCAGAGGAGACATCGTCACCAATAATGTTCCAACATGCTTTAAAAAATAGGCCGTTGAAACCATCAGGGGCCAGAGATTTCCTAGTGTTGGCAAGCTTGATGATGGATTCAATTTCCTTTTTCTCAACAAGCAGTGAGAGTCTATCCGAATCAACAGTGTTGAGGGAAGAGACAATGCTAAAGCGGCTGAAGCTGCTGTAGTCAGTGGGCTGGTTAATATGATCGAGAACGGCATTGCTCCGGGAGGTGTCAACAGGGTACCCACTGAAGAGATTAGTGAAGTGGTTCATAAAGATGCTGCTAATCTCAGAAAGGTTGTCAGTGAGAGAACCATCATCCCTATGAATAGAATGAATATTGTTCTGATGTTAGCGGATCTTGATAGAATTGTAGAAATAATTGCTTCCAATGTCTTTCAGGTTGAGATTAAATAAGAGAGACTTTTGATGAAGAAGACTTAATTCACAGTTAAGAGCATATTCAAGTCTCAGCTTAGAGGTTTGCACACTCCTGAAGTTGCTGGAAGAAGGATCCGAATCATAGGTTCTTTGGGCAGATTCCAAATCAATTCTTGCTGAAGTAATTTGAGTAGATAGTTTAGGTTTGGAACAATGCCACTGAATAAGAGCACGCTTGAGTCTAGATAACTTAGAAACCGGGCTAAACATAGGTTTGCCGCTGATAGGAGCAACCCAGATGTTTTCAACAAGTTTGATGAAATCCGGGTCCCCCAGCTGTTAATAAATTTGAAGGGAGATGATCCTTTGAATGCTCCACCAGAAATATATAAAGAGATACCTCTGTGGTCTGATAAGCCAAGACCAAAGAAATTACAATAAGTGTTGTTGAAGGTGTTGCTGAAGGGCTGGTTATACAGAGCTCTATCAAACCGAGATTCGATCCTATTGTGACCATCGGAACTATTGGACCAAGAGAAAGAGGAACCAGCAACATGGAACTCAATGATGCCAGTATTATCAATGCAGTTGTTGAAGTCCTTCAAGATGTAGGTAGGAGGACGAGAACCTCTAGATTTCTCATCAGCAGATCTGATGCAGTTAAAGTCACCAATGAAACAGGTAGGCAGGGGGTTAGAGACAGAGTGATCTTCAATACACTTCCAAAGGTCCCTTCTTTCCAAAGGGCAGTTTCTACCATAGACGCTGCAAAAGAAGAAATAACCATGCTCCGTGAAGATTTTACAAAAAATAGCCTGGCTGAAGACAGAATGAATAGTGAGATTAATTGAACCGCGCCAAGCGATCCAAATTCTAGCCGAGCTGCAAGAAGAAACATTAGAGAAATTGTTCCAGTTTGGGGGGGGGGGGGGGGGGTGAAGATTGTGTTGCCAATAGTATAAAGATTACCAGCCTTAACTCTATTTTCCAAAATACATATAATGTCAGGGGCCGAGGAAAGGATTAAATCCCTAACCTCAAGTTACATACGGGGCCTGTTAAGACCCTAGCATTCCAAGAGAGAATTAACATTGACAATTTGGAGTGCCAATTGGCACCGAGGTAGTTGCATCAACTTTTTTCCTAGTCCCAGAAAAATCTTCTACCATGAGATCTCCCATGCCCAGGCAATCTTCACCAAAGTTAACATCACCATTAGAAGGAGTATCACCATCGTCAGAAATATCTTCCACCTCAATAGGATCTTCACTGATTGAAGCAAGTATGTTGAATTTATTGAAAACAATGGGGTCTCTTCAGCAGAGGGAGCACCATTCTTCAAAGCTTTGAAGAATGGTCATGTATTTAAATAAAGAGAAAGATCCTTCACTAGAAAGAAAAGAGAGAATACTACAAGGACTCCTCCACAATTCAAAATTCCTAATTGGCTAATACTCTTTTACTCTCTCTTCTCTCTTTTCTTTCTCTCTCATCTCTTTCCTTGCGTGACTCAACAGGAGTTGTCCCTTCTTTCCTTACTCTATTCTCTCCCTCACGTCTTTTTTCTCTCCTTTCAGTATTCTCTCTCTGCACGCTCCACAAGCCAGCAGGCCTGCCTGATCCAGATCAAGGCGAGAGTGGCCGAGCCCACGCCGACGCTCCCGTTCCCTTCCCAATTCGTTCCACAGTTCTGCAGGGCAGAACCCTAGCCATGCCCGCTGCATCGACCCAACAGTCAGCGTAACCACTTGCTGCTAGGCTTGCCAGAACACATTCATCTCTGCTCGGGGGCCAGTCAGCCAACTCCTCAGCCTGCCGGGGCTGCCTCACCATAGCCTCTGCTCCTAGTGAAACCCTAGGAGAAAGGAGAAAGAAAGCAATAATGGAGGCTGAAACCCTAGTTGAAGGCTTACTCGAAGACATTCAACTCTATCAGATCCTTCCGTTGTTGCCAATCAAAGCCCTTTGCAGATTCAAATGCGTATGCAAGAGATGGCAAAGCGCCATATCCGACATTGTTCCACACCGATCCTCTTCCCTTGGTTATATTAGAAGAGCAGATCACCATCTGATATCCGTCACTGAAATAGGCCATTCCGAAACTGGTATCTCTTTCTCTCTCCCTCCCAATCCACTCAAACTCATCACTGCCTGCAATGGAATGCTCTTTTTAGGTGCTTTGGACTCCAAATTGCTTTTTGTCTTCAATACTACCACACTAAAGTGGAGTCTCATTCCCAACTCCACAGATAGAAGCTGCAATGTCACATTAATTTTCAACCCTTCTCTTTTCGAGCACTACAAGCTGGTGTGGCCCCGCTGTTATTCCATACCCTGCTGCTTAGTTTTTGAAGTCTTGTCATCGAATGATGGAAAAAGGAGGCTATCTGGAGCCAAGATACCCATGAGTAAGTTACCCATGAGTGAAAGCTTGGGTTTTTTCAATAGTACAACATTCATCGATGGGATTCTGTTTTGGAAGATGGAGAATCATTTCATATGGTTTGACATCGAGAAAGATAATGCAGGGATTGAGGCATTGCCCGGCAAAGACAGAGTAATAATGATCAAGAAAGCTACGTTTGGAGAGTGGGATGGTATGTTGACACTGCATAAAATCACTGTAACACCCCTCCCTCCCGAGAGTAGGATCAGAGTGAAACAGATAAAGATTTTCACAGGGGGAGGCGAGTGTTACCAAGCGAGTCAAGTCCGAGTCCGAAAAACTGGACCCTCGACTGGCCCAACCTAGCACGTGCATGGATCGTAGTAGTCCATGATAACAGTTACAACATGCTAGAACAAATAGCGGAAAATAAAATCATAAATAATGATAATAACATACTCGCATCTTAAGCGAAGATAAAGTGTTCTCCATAAACCAAACCCAAAATATCTGAACACAAAGTGACTAAGTTATTACATCCTCAAATTAAAATCTCCTATAAACTATACTGATTCTAAATTGAATTAAAATAAATCAAACTAAACTATTCACCCTATCTCCTAGCGTCTATCTCGTTCACGCTTGACTGCCACTTCGTCCGGCCTCGCTTTCCTTTCCTTGATTTGTATTGATATCTAAAATAGGGAAAATTGTATGGGCTTAGTCAACGCGCCCAGTAGGAATTCCGATCAAAGGAAAGTGCACTAAGAAGTGTTATAGCAAAATACATATAATCCGAAATCAATGTTAGGAAAGTCACATTTTAATACATAATATGTTGCATAATAGAAAGCTCATATTTCAAATCATACTTATCATGCAATGTCATGTCATGGGTGCAATGAATAATGAATGCCCTTTTCATGCCCCACATATCAACTATAAGTCATATTCTCAATGGTTAGTATCATTGGCCAATTATGTCCAAGCATTCCAGGCGGCAACCACGAGGGTGTTGTTCCCTATCCACAAGTTTAACAACCAAGACTATCGGTGGAGTGTGGTCTCCTCCCTTTGAGCAGGGTTTTGGGACTGGTTATCCAGGAGCCTTGTTGGCCCAATTCAGTACCGTATCTTCATAACAATGGACGCGGCCAAGTATAAATATTTATCAATTTATTTTCGAGACCAAAGAATGTATGGACAGCTCAGCTTTGTCTCGGGTAATGCAATTCCCATCCCATGCTATATGCATGAGGTATATGAATGTATCATGATGCTAAATTCCATGCAATATACGTGACAATATCTTAAATATTTCAAAAGTAAATAAACATCATCTCTTTGACATAAATCTGAAGAAAATCAATCATCACATTTATAATAACAAGATATCATATTTAAATAATAACTTTTAGTGCTTCAATAATGTAGGAAAACCTACCTGATAGAGGGTGATCAGCGGAAAGAGAGATCCACGTATCTTTTGAACGTCAATTAGTTCAAAGTCCAAGGTTCACTGTGAACAATGTTTTAAAGGTTCCAAATACCACTAATATCATGTCTAATCATTACTTATAATATCTAAATTTAATGAAATTGGGTGACATGTTGCTGCCCCTTCCATGGCTATGGACTTGGGTTGTAGGATACAACTTGGGTCCATGCCTTACATTATTAAAGAAAATGAAATAATTCTATAACCCCATTAATTGAAGTAAAGTAGCAAGGGTTTCCAGATTTGCTACCATACACATATAGGTGTAGAAGTAGATTAATAATAAAACATAAATAAATGAATTCAATTTGGAAAAGGGTTGGTTATCTGAGAGAAGAACTGGCCATCGGTGATTGATAAGTAAATTGGCCACAACTGAAGCCCATGGAAAGATTGAAAGACAGTGGTATGATTTCAAATCAAGACGTTTGGATTGAGCTCTCTGGAGTACATGTGCTTAGCAGTCTAAGACTGAAAACCAGTCTAAAAATCAACCCATTAGAAACTGAAAATAAGTCCTATTGTCAATGGCGAAAATCAGCCAGTAATCCTACTGGGCGCGTTGACTAAGCCCCTACAATTTTCCCCTTTTTAGATATCAATACAAATCAAGGAAAGGAAAGCGAGGCCAGACCAAGTGGCAGTCAAGCTTGAGCGAGATAGACACTAGGAGATAGCGTGAATAGTTTAGTTCGATTTATTTTAATTTAATTTGGAGTCAGTATAGTTTATAGGAGATTTTAATTTGAGGATGTAATAACTTAGTCATTTTGTATTCGGATATTTGTGTTTGGTTTATGGAAACCACTTTATTTTTGCTTAAGATGCGAGTATGTTATGATCATGATTTATGATTTTTTTTTCCGTTATTTGTTCTAGCATGTTTTAACTGTTATCATGGACTACGATCCATGCACGTGCTAGGTTGGGCCAGTCGAGGGTCTAGTTTTTAGGGCTCGGACTTGACTTGCGTCGTGACACTCGCCTCCCTCCGTGGAAATCTTTATCTATTTCACTCTGATCTTACTCTCGGGAGAGAGGGGTGTTACAATCACAAATCGTGACATAGAGATATGGATCATGACTAATAAATCTGGAGGTTTTCAATGGGCTAAGATGTATTCTGTGAGACTTTGCAAGGTTTCTTGGTCAAATTTGGGTCTCAATAGGTTTGGTTGTGGTTATTTATGTCTACTACCATATGTGGGTGGTGAGGTTCTCATGTTTGAACACAAAAGATTTCCTTTTTGGGATTCGTTTTCCTTCAATATCAAGACGAGAGAGGTCCTCCAGTATCAGTCTTCTAAAGACATCGGTAGATATGTAGACACTGAATATTTCGTCTACAAGGAGAGCCATTTTTCCTATTAGGCAGGTGTTGATGGTAGATGAATATGATCCTAAGTATATCCATGGACGATGAAACTGATTATTAAAGTTACTGCTGAATAAGAATGGGTTTTTCTCTCCTCCATTTTTTTTTTCTGTAATATTGTCATCATCTTTCTCTATCGATATATCTATTATTCGTAAATAGTTTTCTTGTATTCGAAAGGCACTATCTTTGATCTCACTTTTCTTTTTCAACCTTAATTGACGCAGCGGGGATCGGATTAAAGGAATTTAGATGTGGCTAAATGGATTAAAAGGAAATAAGGGACCTAATTTAAATGAAAGAACAAAGGTAAGGTTTGATGGGTTACTGTGAACAGTAACTGGGAAAATAATGGGTGGTCGGCTGGTTTGTAGAATGGAATGAGGAAAGGAAAGAGGATGGAGAAGTAAGAAGGTAAGGAAAGAGAGGGATGCTGTATACTTTACTGGGTTGATGGCTGGCTGACAGAAGGGTAGAGAAGACAATGGCAGTGAGCTTAATCTGGCTCAAGGATGGCTGTTTGGGAGGCCCAAACAGCAGTATGGCTTCAAGATCTGAAGCAGAGACGGACGGGAAAGGGAGCAGCCAAGCGTTGGCTGGGTACTTCTCGTCCGGCAGGTCAGTCTTCTTGCTAATAGTAGAGGAAGACAGAGAGACTCCAAGGGGCTGTCAAACTCCGGCGACGGCGAAAACCTGTGAAGAAAAATCAAGAACAAACACACAAACAACAGAGAAGAATCTCAATCTATTTTATTAATCAATCAATTCTATCCATTATAATCTACAAAAAGGGGTATTTATATACATACCCTAAACACAAAAATAGGAAGTAAAATTAAACAAGGAAAGGATAAGAAAATAAGGAGAATCGAAAGAGGTGCCTGATTTGTCGGGATTGTCGGCATCGTCTCCGCTTCCGTCGCTATCGGCTGGTTCATGCATGTTGTCGGTGAAGAAACAAGGGAAAGCAAGAGACGGGACAGATGGGTTAGGAAAGGGAAAGTAAAGAGAGATGGGTTAGGAAAAAGAGTTTTACTCCTTTTACTTTTGTTAAGCCTCACGTGGGTGACTCACACTCACGTGCTGCATCAGTCTCTCCCGGTTGAAAAGGACTCGTCCTCGAGTCTATGACCATTGAAGCAGACACTGGAGGGTGATATTCAAACAAGTCTTGAACATTGAAGGTCTTCGATATGCCATAATTGTCTGGAAGATCGATCACATTGGCATTATCGTTGATCTTGCGAAGAACTTTGAAGGGTCCAATCTTCTTTGGGTTCAACTTGCTATAAGTACCTGTAGGAACCCTTTCTTTGCGTAGATGCACCATGACCATATCACCTTCTTTGTAGACTTTCAATCGTCGACTCTTATCTGCAGCTTTCTTGTATTTCACATTGGCATTCTCTAAATGTTGTTTTACCTCTTCATGAATTTGCGCCATGCGAGTAACCATATTATCTGCTACTTGACTAGCACAGGGCACATTGGACAGCTTTACAAGGTCCACCGGATGAGTTGGGGACCTTCCTATGACAACTTCAAAAGGTGATTTATCAGTAGATCTGTTCTTTACACTGTTGTATGCAAACTCTGCTTGAGCAAGAGCCAAGTCCCATTGTTTTGGACGATCACTGGAGAGGCTGCGAATAAGATTTCCAAGTGTTCTATTGACAACCTCAGTTTGCCCATCGGTTTGTGGATGGCATGTACTGCTAAACTGGAGAAAAGTATCGTACCGTGACCATAGGATGGTCCAAAAGTGACTGAGAAACTTGGTGTCACGATCCGATGTGATGGTCTTTGGAACTCCGTGCAAACGAACAACCTCTTTGAAGAATAGGTGAGCAACACTAGAGGCATCTGATGTCTTCTTGCACGCTACGAAGTGAGCCATCTTAGAAAATCTATCCACAATCATGAAAACTGAGTCAAATCCACGTTGTGTGAGCAGAAGGCCTATGATGAAATCTATCGATAGATCCTCCCACGGAGCATTAGGAACTGGCAGTGGATTGTATAGACCCGTGTTCTTCGCCTGCCTCTTCGATGCCTGACAAGTGTAGCATCTTTGGACGAATTTTATAACATCATGCTTTAGCTGGGGCCAATAGTAGCGTTCTTCAACCTGAGCAACGCTTTTATCTTTTCCAAAATGACCTCCAAGGCCACCTCCATGCAATTCCCGTATGAGGTGCTCTCGAAGTGAACTGCGTGGGATACATAGCTGAGTACCTTTAAAGAGGAACCCGTCATGGAGTTGAAATTCCCCTTTATAAGGCTTTTCTTCATGGAGACACTTCCACTCATTTGCAAAATCTTCATCATCTGCATATAAGTCTTTAAGAAAATCAAAGTCAATTATCTCACCTCGTGCGATGTTGAGTAGAGCTGTCTTCCGACTTAAAGCATCGGCAACTTTATTTTGTTGTCCGGCTTTATGTTTAAGCGCAAAGGTGAACCCTTGAATGATAGCGATCCATCTGGCATGATTGCGGTTTGGAGTGGTTGAACCATTTAGATATTTGAGAGCCTGATGATCTGTGTAAAGGATGAACTCTCGCTGTATCAAATAGTGTCTCAAATGCTTCAAAGCTTGAACTACCGCATACATCTCTTGCTCATAGGTAGACCATTTCTTTTGTGCATCATTTAATTTTTCACTGAAATAAGCCACAAGTCTACCTTCTTGAGATAAAACTGCTCCAATGCCAACTCCAGAGGCATCACAATCGACTTCGAACAACTTGTCAAAGCTTGGCAAGGCTAAGACAGGAGCAGTGGTGAGTTTCTCCTTAATCAAGTTGAAACTCTTTTCAGCAGCTTCGGTCCATGTGAATTGTTTCTTCTTTAGGCATTCAGTGAGAGGAACGGCAACACTGCTGAAATTCTTCACAAACCGTCGATAGAAGGTTTCAAGGCCATGGAAACTCCTAACATCACTAACCGTTCGTGGAGTGGGCCACTCACGGATAGCACAGACCTTCTCTTCATTGACTTGTATTCTAAAGGATCCAACAACGTACCCCAGGAAGACAAGCTTATCTGCAAGAAAAGTACACTTCTTTTTATGAACATATAAACTATTGTCCTCGAGTACCTGGAATACTTCGAGTAGATGCTGCAAGTGATCCTCCTTTAAACGGCTGTAGATGAGAATATCGTCGAAGTAGACAACGACAAACTTCCCAATGAAAGGCTTCAATACTTGGTTCATCAGCTGCATGAATGTGCTTGGTGCGTTGGAGAGTCCAAACGGCATCACCATCCATTCATAAAGTCCTTCTTTGGTCTTGAAGGCAGTCTTCCATTCATACTCGGGCCGGATGCGGATTTGATGATACCCGCTTCTGAGATCCAGTTTGGTGAAGACTTTGGCTCCTTCAAGCATATCTATCATATCATCCAAGCGAGGAATAGGGAACCAGTACTTGACAGTGATTTTGTTGATGGCACAACTGTCAATGCACATTCGCCAACTTCCGTCCTTTTTGGGCGTCAACAATGCTGGAACAGCACATGGGCTCATGCTGGTGCGAATCACGTCCTTATGCAATAAGTCCTCCACTTGGCCCTATAAGATATCAAACTCCTTAGGGCTCATCCTATAGTGAAGCAGGTGGCAAACTGGCTCCAGGGACAAGATCTATGTGATGCTGGATGTCCCGAGTCGGAGGCAAGCCATCTGGAAGCTCATCTGCCATCAAGTCTTGGAACTCGTCCAGAATTGGGGTTACCTCTGGTGGGGCCGGTACGACTACTGAGTCTGGTTCCCGGACGACCAATGCAACGACTTCACTTGTTTCACGTGACTCACGCTCAATATCGTTGACTAGGAGAAAAGACTTTTTTTTCTCAGGTGGTGGTGGTGGATGGTGGCCTTTTCCTGACTTGGTGCCGAGGGTGACTGTTACTCCATCTTTGCAAAAGGTGAAGATATTTGCACGTCCCCAATGGTGGGAATCAACGTCGTACTGCCACGGGCGACCAAAATCATGTGGCTGACGTCCATATCAACAATGTCGCAGAGGGCTTCATCTTTGTATCTCTTACCAAGGGAGAAGGAGACGAGGCATTGCTTCGTTACTCGAGTATCTTCCACATTCTTGATCCATCCGACCAAGTAGGGAGAGGGATGTGGTTGGGTCGGCAAGCCCAACTTATCTACTATCAACTGGGAGATCATATTCTCGCAGCTACCGCCATCAATGATAACATCACAGACTTTATCGTTGACGGTGCATCGAGTCCTGAAGATCTTGTGACGTTGTGATGGGAGGTCCTTTCTTGGTGTGCATAACAATCTGCGAACCACCAAAGAGGATCCTTCGTCTCCATAGTCGACATAGTCTTCTTCATTGTTAACATCTTCTTCTTGTCCTTCAATGTACTCATCTTCTTCATCCTGGGCTTCATTAGTGGTAATTGCAACTGGATGACGAGTAGGATAATTATTTGAACGGTGTCCTGGCTGACCACAACGAAAGCAATTGCCTGCCATAGGTCGCGCGTACGGGTTGTTTCGTCCTTTGTCTTGGCCAGCGGCAGACCTCAGCGGGGCAACTGGTTGGTTCCGTGGTGGAACTTGTCGAGGAGCCACTGTCTGCTGAGAAGTATGTCCTGAGGCTGGTGGGGGAGTCGAAGAAGTTGATGGAAGGGTGTGCCTAGCCATCTGTGTATTCCTTCCTCCCGAGCGATCATTTTGACTTTCAGCTGTTGTGGCTAACTGAACTGCCTCGCTCAAAGTGTTAACAAGCTGATACCTGAAGCAGTCACGAAGTGAAACGCGAAGGCCACCCAAGAATCATGAGACTTGTTGGGTCTCAGTCTCAGGCAAGTCGGCTCTGCCAGAAAGGCGATAGAACTCTTCTGCGTAGTCACAAACTGCACATTACCTTGACGACAATTCTGATAATGCTCAAAAAGTACTTGTTCATAATTAGCGGGAAGGAAGCGAGTCCGCAGTAGCTCTCTCATTCGTGTCCATGAATTGATAGGACACTTCCCCTATCGCCTTCGGGCGGCTTCTAGCTATTGCCACCATGCGGTTGCTCCGGCCTTGAGTTGGCTGGCTACCAACTTTACTTTCTGTGCCTCATCGATTTCCATGCAATCGAAGAAGAGTTCGACCTCAGAGAGCCAGTCAAGGAAGCCTTCGACATGTAGTTGACCGTTGAAAGATGGTAAGTCCATCTTTGGACGGTATTTTCGATTATTCTTATTGTCCGGAGGCTCACGGTTGTCTTCTGACTCCTCATCACTAGAGTTATACTCGGGTCGAAGTGGGGGTCTCCCACCACGATTGTCACGATCACGTCGATTGTCGCGGTTAAGGAGTTGTTGCATCATCACTCGCAAATCTTCAATGGAATGTTGAACTGCATTCATCTCAGCGCTGGTGACAGCCTGATTGTCTTCAAGATTGGGAGTGGCAGCCATGGTTTTTTTTTTTTGGAATTTAGGCTCTGAATACCACTTGACGCAGCGGGGATCGAATTAAAGGAATTTAGATGTGGCTAAATGGATTAAAAGGAAATAAGGGACCTAATTTAAATGAAAGAACAAAGGTAAGGTTTGATGGGTTACTGTGAACAGTAACTGGGAAAAGAATGGGTGGTCGACTGGTTTGTAGAATGGAATGAGGAAAGGAAAGAGGATGAAGTAAGAAGGTAAGGAAAGAGAGGGATGCTGTATAGTTTACTGGGTTGATGGCTGGCTGACAGAAGGGTAGAGAAGACGATGGCAGTGAGCTTAATCTGGCACAAGGATGGTTGTTTGGGAGGCCCAAACAGCAATATGGCTTCAAGATCTGAAGCAGAGACAGACGGGAAAGGGGAGCAGCCAAGCGTTGGCTGAGTACTTCTCTTCCAGCAGGTCAGTCTTCTTGCTAACAGCAGAGGAAGACAGAGAGACTCCAAGGGGCTGTCGAACTCCGGCGACGGCGAGAACCCGTGAAGAAAAATCAAGAACAAACACATAAACAGCAGAGAAGAATCTCAATCTATTTTATTAATCAATCAATTATATCCATTACAATCTACAAAAAGGGGTATTTATATACATACCCTAAACACAAAAATAGGAAGTAAAATTAAACAAGGAAAGGATAAGAAAATAAGGAGAATCGAAAGAGGTGCCTGATTTGTCGGGGTTGTCGGCATCGTCTCCGCTTCCGTCGCCATTGGCTGGTTCATGCATGTTGTCGGTGAAGAAATAAGGGAAAGCAAGAGACGAGACAAATGGGTTAGGAAAGGGAAAGTAAGGAGAGATGGATTAGGAAAATGAGTTTTACTCCTTTTACTTTTGTTAAGCCTCACGTGGGTGACTCACACTCACGTTCTACATCAATAATCCTTCATAAATACTATCTATCTTTGAATTACAAAAAGAACATTTTGAAATAAATATTCATTAATAATTGGTTGAACTTTTGAATCTTACAATAAAAGTTTAAAATATTTAAATAGATCTTAAATTTTATAGTTAGAACATTCATATAATTGAATGTATTTTTTTTAAGACTGAAGGTGTTCAGGTGTCTCACCTGATTAGTCATCAGGGACATGTGCACGCCTCCCTACACACACACATGCTGAGTTCAAATGGTAGAACTCTACACATATTCTACTAAGAGTGGCCTTTCATTGGAGTCACTGGGGATTGAATCTAAGACTTCAATTTTAAAGTCTTATGTCTCAACCAGTAGGCCAACCCCTTCGGTTATATAATTTAATGTATTCGGTGTTGTACAATGCATTTTGCATGTGATATGGTGCAATTCATTCAGTTGATTGCACTAAATTTGAAACAGCCTTCTCCAGGGACCCATATTGATCCCAAATCTGACTCATGTCCCGGTCAATGGCGTGTAAATCCTTATACTTAGGTTATTGCCGCTTGACTGCAAAGAATTCACTATGATTGACTATTTTTGATAAATTCATCTTAATTAATATTTTGATGATTAAATTTAGTTCAAGTTTCAATTAATAATTAAACAGTTTGACTCTATTAATGATGGACAATCTCGTCTTACTGCCATTCTATCTCAACCCGTGAACTTGGGCTTTACCACAACATTAAAATATTGGTTCATGTGAATTTTTTGAATGTAGATGAATATGATCCTATGAATGATCTATGGATGACGAAGCTGATTATCAAAGTTACCGAAAATTATCTATTTATGTGATGTACACTTTTTGAATTACGAATCTAACTGAATAAGAATGTATTTTTCCCTCTCTTTTTTTTCTTTTTTTTTTAGTATTGTCCATCATTCTTGTCTTTAATAGTGATATTGATTAGTAAATTTATTATTGGTAAAGAGTTTTCTTGTATTAAAAAGACATTATCTTTGGTTTCACTTTTCTTTTTTTCTTTTTCTTTTTCTTTTTCAATCTTGACCCTTCATAAATATTACATATCCTTGAATTACAAAGCACATTTTGAAATAATATTTGTTAACAATTGATTAAACTTTTGAATCTTAAAATAAGAGTTGAAATATTTAAACAGATCTTAAATTTTATAGTCAAAGCATTCAAGTGATTTAATGTATTAGGAGCTGTACATTGCAATGTGCATGTGATGTAGTGCAATTTATTCAGTTGATTGCACTACATTTGGTACAGCCTTCTTGAGTGAGGGAGAATAGAGAAAGATCTACTCCTCTAATGTAAACAACCAAATACAGTGGCTCTCGGCCAAATATAATGGTTGCAGCTAGACCCATATCGTTAACAAACCAAAGTGACCCAATTGATTTTTGCATCCCCATTTTCTCCCACAGTGCACCCTCTGTGGTACCTTCCTGCACCTAATCAGCAATCCACTACCACGGATGTTCCAAGTTTCAAGGATTACATAAATGAAGATGCTCTACATTAACATGATACATTGATTAATCAAGGATTACACAATACATCAAGATCGACGTATTTAGTATAATCCTTCTGTAATCAACCTACATTGACATTGTTTTCTACATGGAGATGGTCATTTTGTGAGTTCCTTCGATAACAAATACCGGAAAGTAAAACTGTGAGGTACCCATTCAATGCTTGTGCGAGATTTGGCTCGCTGAAATCGTTCCATGGCCTTTCGCCGTGTCTCAGGTAGAGAATGTTTGATCATGTCCACCACTTCTGTTGAACTCAAACTCGACTGCTTCGCATAAACTTCCATAATTTTTGGAAGAAGGATTTTATGTTCTCTGTATATGTTAACAATCGAGCTAATGTACTCTTCTTTTGCAGCTTCAAGTTCTTCCAACACTCTCTTCGCCGTGTATACACGAACCTGATAAACAATACCTCAGTCATAAGCTAAGTTGCAAGGACACAGGTACAAGTGTTAGATTTCCAACATGGGTGAGAGGAGTCCAAAATTGTAAGATCATATATCATTTAATTTTTTCAGAAAGAAAAAAAACAAAATTGGAATGAGATAAGATATTCATGAAACACTGCCATGTATATCATTTGTTTCTACTTTCTAATAATGATGATAATAATGAGGAAGAAAATGAAAAAAAAAAAGAATCATGAAAAACAGAGGAGCCAGGTGAAGAATTTTACCGCAGGATCAGAGTGGCTTCCCGAACAAAGTGCAAAATGTAGTAGAGGTTCTGGATGTTTGATAGCATATGGTTGTCGATTATCTCCACCTTTAAACTTCATCTTCTGGGAGAAGAACGTTCGGAGCCACTGCACACATGAGAAACTTCATCAGCTTCATTACAGACGAGGAAAATTAAATGTTGATCAGAAACAAAACATGATAAAGAGAAACCAATGTTTGAAAAATCAAACTTAAGAGCCCGTTTTACAGTGGTTTCATCTAATCGAATCAAACTTAGGATCAGAAATCACATTGCGACCACGATACTATAATAGCAACAACAAAAAATGATGTTTTCAGCAAAAAAAGAAGAAAAAAAGAAGATGAAAAACTGGTAATAGGTCTAGGACAAACCGAAATGTCTTAAGCACTAGATTTATCTTAATGACCGATTTAAGTCCAACCAGATCAAACTTAGCAGTTGGGTTTTTAAAACACTGAATAGAACAGACCTGTCTGGGACGAAGTGTATGACATCCAAGAATGTAGGTCTGTATTGTGTCTGCACCAATGGTTTGACCTCCCACATTGCAAACAGCCTGCAAACAGAAACATGAAATCTTGTAATCTGTCTCACAAATACATTTTCAAGTTATAATTGAGGCAGTAATCCTCACCTTCATGAGTAATAGCCCTCTTTTTAGACTGCTCTGTGGAATCGATTCAGATAAATATGCCTACAAAACAACAATGATGAATATACCACCTCTCTTTTACATGACAATGATAGGAAGAGATGTAAAAGAATATATAATAAATAACAAATTAAACAGAGAAATTATTACATGCATGATCAATGCATTGTGTATGTTAATCCAAAATGCTAGTTTCTCTTCATTCTTCATGTTTTTCGGATCAACCTTTTCCAATCGAAGAACCAATGACCTGCAAAAGAGACACTCTAACGTTCAGTGCTACTGAAATTTTCAGTAACTAATAGTCATCATGCCTTCTAGATTATATGATTTTGGACCCGTCTACTCCATTATGAAAAAGCCAACAAATGTATGCACCCAAGTACAAGAACGGACTGCGTATATTAAAAGAATTGATCATACATTAGAACAAGTGGTGAAAGACAAGAAAATTGAAGTACAGAGCAGAGGTAGTAGGGATTTCCGCAGACGGGCAATGTCTACATGGATGAATCTGATGGAATAAAATCTCAACTTCCAACTCATACTATTTTTTCTGTATCTCAAGGTATATGCTAATGATTGGACATAACCAGTGGAAAAAAATGATGGTTCACCAAAGAGCAATCCCTTTTTTTTTTTCCGGAGTGTACAAAATTGCAACTGGTATGAAAGTTTAGATACATGGTTATTGCGATTTCTATTTCAGTTGATGTCAAACTGATAGACCACCAAAATCAATAGAGAAATTTAGCAAAAGATGGTACCAAACCAAATCCACATGAAATTTGAGATAATGCTCATCAAAATTCTGTAACAAGAACACATACCTAAAATCCTGTAGCATGTGTTCGACATCACTTAGCCTCTTAGTGTCTGTTGTGATCGACAACACTTCTACCATTGTGCTGTATGGTCCACTGAAATCTTTCATTCCTTCAACCTTGAAGAGGTCCTCCAACCGTTCATCGAGATAAGAATCCCTCCTGAAACGTGGGCTCCACACGTCAAACTGATCGCGCGGAGAAAAAATGCTTGTCGATGAGAAGGAAGAAGTAGGTGAAGATGAAACACCATTTTGAACCAGAGTCGGTTTGGCGAGCTTGCAATATATGGCTCCCATGCATCTTATCATGTCTTCGGAAATCCTGTTTGGTGTCTCAGGGACAAGATCTTCAATGCGTGTACCGAGATGTTCAGCTAGACTTATCACACTTGAAGTATCATTCTGTGAAAAATGAAGAAAAAACCCTAAGAAATGACAATTCGGCAGGTCGCCATCAATTTATACATCCGTTAATATTGTGAGTTTAGGACTGATAACATTTATTAAATACTAATTGAATAACAATAAAACTAGGCTACTTGAGAATTACAGTATGGAAACCAAAAAAAGAAAAGAAAAAATCCAAGTTGACTTGAAGCTTGACTCATTAGCCTAGTCGGGCTCTAATCAAAATTCAATTGTGTGATCAAAATGGTCAAGTGCAGCAGCAGTTCAATAGATAAAGAACTGAGGTTCAAAAGAATAAGATTATAATTTAAAATTTCTTTTACCTCTTGATAAGATAAAGGTAAGGATTGGCATGCTCTCAAAGCTTTAGCAGAATTCTTCACCGGAGGAGACGGTTTTGTTGAGCAAATGGTACGTTGAGACAAAGTTGAATGGCTTCGTGGAAAGCTCTGATCTATTGACTGCTTATATTCCTTCATTGCACAGATAACTGCAGTTTGAGGCATCGGTAGCCGATTGCTTTGGACTTTATTAACTTGACCCTTGGCAGTTGAAGGCAAGTTTGAGCTTCCATCAAGAGCAGATGGAGATAGAGAAGAAATCTGTGGGTTGAATCGATCCCTGTACAGTGAAAGAAGATACTGTTCTAGATGCACCACTTCCAACTCCAACACCGCAATCTCTCTAATTAGTTCCTTTGTGGGCTGAATGCAGTGAACATGTTATAAATCGAATGATCAAGAACAGATAATCAATAAAAGAACAGTAGATATTTTGAATGTTAGCTATGTTTAATATAAAACAAAACAAGGGTATCCTGCAAATGTTCTGCATATCCAAGAAATAAGAATCCCTTCTCTATCCAATTCCAGTGCTAAAACAAGAAATTTCTCAAGCGAAGGGGAAGAAAATACCTTGGGTACCATTGAAACTTCATCTGAAGCATCATCAAAGGAACACCCATGTCTCAATGCTTTTTCAAGAGCTCGTCGTTCTGCAAACTGGTCCTGTAAATGCCTTTCAAGCTGTAGAATCTGTATAAAACATCATTTGTTATGTCTATGTATGAATAAATGTACAGACATGTGTAAATATTAACTAATAGAAATTCTCATTTTCAACCATCCATTCACCCAAAATATTCAAAAACAAATGCAATATATGGATTATCCCGTTGCGAAAAAAATCCTATTTTTGAGCATTCAAGTCGCCACTAGTTTGGCTAAATACCTCTTTCTTCAAAGAAACTTGGAGCATTGTTGGAGGGGATCCTTTGTTCTTGACATCCAAATGGCTCATTACTTTTCTTAAATCCTGGCAATCAATTCAAATATATGAATGAAAAGTTTCTTACATCAGCTATAATTACTTCCAAAGAACAGCTCTTAGAACATGTTTCAAAAAGAAATTAGACTATAAACCAGAGTTTCAAAAGCTTGGACTAGACTGAAGATCCGATCAAGTTGAGTAACTTTGGATAATCTTTTAACTCGGCTCAACAAAAACTTGGTTCAACTCATTTACTCACTTGATTGAAAACCTATGGAGTCCCAAGTCCACTAGGAACATATAAACAATCAAATAAGAAAACTGAAACTTACCGATTTTGGATGATGAAATGCTTGAGGATTATTATCCCAATCATCTTTCTTGATTCTCTTCTCTGTATAACTGACAGCACCCAACAAAAATCAGATATCTCAAGAGAACAAAAATTGCATTCTTCCTGTGAAAAAACCAAATTTTCAGATAAAAATATTTTCCCCTTAACTTTGACTGTAACTAAAATCGAACCAAAGACCATTTTTCTTGGTTTGGTTCAACCGCTTTGCCTGTGATGTAGGTGTAACATTGAAAGAAGACAACACATTGTTATCTTTTAAAAAAAAAAATTAAAAGTCATATTGCATTCATAGTACTACAATAGCAACAGTGAAAATGATGTTCTCAAAGACCGGTTTAAGTCCAACCAGATCGAACCGGATAGTTCGGCTCCATTTTTATGAAACACAGGGCTGTAAAACTCTTTAAAAAAAAACAGTAGTGGAATGTGAAGGAAGTAGAAAATGGTGTGAAGTGGAAAAGGCTACCTTCTAGACCTTTTGAGCATCGAAAATACTTCTTCAGAACTCTTTGATTTCAAAGAAAAAACTTGGGACATTTCATTTCTCTCTGCAAATTCCATTGCTTCCGCTACTACTCCTAAGCACCTGAAATTTCATCAAGTTGCCATTACTAAATCAAAGTATCTGAAGCAAAAATGGCAGAAAAAAGGTCCACCCACATCACATTGTTCACAGCTGAAACTTCTCTTACAGTCAAAAGCAGAGACCAAAGCATTAGATAATCATTTATTGGAAAAGAAAGAAGATGATGAGAGGAAGAACTAACCCAAATGGGTTGTTGAGAAAACCCACCAAACCCACCAATCAAAGTGGCCAAATGGGTCTCAAAATTTCATCCTTTTGAGATCAGCAAAGAAAAGTTACCAGAGTCACAAGAATGGAAAAGAGCAGAGTCTGAACAAACAGAACTAGGAAGCAGGCAGTCATGTCTATTTATATAATACTACCAGCAAAAGAAGGTCAATTGACCATGACCATGATATCTTTTCCTAAGTTTCCTCCAAAAGTTGCCAACTTTATTAAAGGGCTTTGAATTAAGAAAAAAATATTGATTTGTCAAATTTTAATTAATTTTTATGGGTCCTTCGAAGTCAATTATCTTGAGTTTCTAGATGAATGAGTGGTCATTCAAAATTGATGTTTAGATGCCAATTTTAGGTGAAATTTGATGAGGAACAAAATAATTCAATTCCAATTCTATACTCAAATGTCTTAGATTGAATGACTGAAAATAATAAATAAAATTGGTTTTTTATCTATAACTTTCCATCATGTTGTGAAATCCATCGATAGATGCAAGTTATAAAAAAGCAAAATGAGTTTTTCTTAACTATAATGTACTTGTAATTAATTGATCAATATGGGTTGGGTGATGTTGTGACCTATTTTGTCATAGTTCATGTATTTCTAAGTTACGTAGACATTGTTAGCATTGTTTTATATAAGGTCAGTCATCTTAAAACAGGCAAAATCGGTTAGGACATATGGAATAAAGTGAAATTCTTATTTTAGCTTTACCGATGTATCGCTCATTAAGCACCGGTATACCGATAACACGACATATACATGTAGAGCGGCGTGTTATCGGTACACCATTACTTAATGAACTGTACACTGGTAGGATAAAATGAGAATTTCACTTCATTCCGTGTCTCCTAATAAATTTTACCCTTGTGAGGATGGACATCCTTTATATAAATGAAGAATAATCGCTTGTTGGCTTATCAATAACATATTATGTGAACCCATCATTGTAATTGAATGAAAAACTGATATGAAAATAATGGATGATATATATTTTTTAGTCTTCAAAGGATCAAAATTATTAATTGATATTTTAGTTAATTGATGAGAAAAATTACTTAAAAAATGATGATTATTATTTCAGTCATATCATCCTTTTTCTTAATTTCAAAACTTTTTTTTCATATTATGAATTGATTTTACCAAAATTTTCCTTAGATGAAGGAGTAGGGTTAAGAGCTTATCAAAGTAGTGCTCTCTGAATCACCACACTAAAGGGAAAGAAAATTGTAAACATCAACATCTATATATGAATATATTGGCACCCCACACGTAATACATCATTAATGAATTAAGTTAGGTAATTTTGCACAACAGCTAGAGATTCTTGCCATGAATGTCAGGCACATAGTAGTTGAAAATGAGGAATAAATGAAAGAAACCTCCATTGAGATTTTTCATTGCAACTTGAAATGAGATTTTCTTTTAAATTAAACTTGAGTTTTACATGATTAGTTGTGATGTAAAGAGAAGTACATGAGTATATATACACTATGAAGTTTCATCTTCATCTGAATAGTTTGATCTTTGATTTTAAACTATTAAAAATAAATAAGTTATATTTATCTAAATTTAAAAAGCCAAGATTATATAGCTCTAATTGATAATTAATTTTAAAACTTTACATACTATATATTTATATTATTTTGTTTAATTCAACATGAATTTTACTTTATTACTCAGTTTACCTTTCGAATCGGCTCGCTAAACCCTTTATAACAAAGGATTTGACGAGCCGATTCGAAGGGTAAAATAGACAATAAAGTAAAATCTGTATCAAATTAAACAAAATACTTATGAAAAGATCATTGTCTAAAAACTATATACCATCATCTATTTGATAAAAAGTCTCATCCGATACCTCCATCTACACAGGTCTTACTAACCATGAACACTCAAAGGAAATGGGTCATTATTAATCTCTTTTTGGGTTTTATTTCTTTTGTCCAATGTGGATGAGGATAGATGTGTAGATACCCAAATTGTCCGCTCTTTGGAAGACACTTCCATTTGTCTTAGAATCCTTGTATAAGTTAATGGAATGGGCTTTCCTTTTCCAAGAAAAATGTGGATGTGGTGGAGCTGTTGTCAGGTGGTCAGCCACTTTTCTTTGTTGTGATGGGACTGGGTTGTAAAGAGGCAATCTTTTTTAGGTTAGAAGCAGGTTTACAGAATAGTTATAGTTTTTTTAATAATTGAGTTTTTTTTTTTAAATAATTAGACAAGTATCATTCAAGAAAAAACAAGGAAGACTCTCGAAAGAACAAAAACTAAGCACAAGGGGACAAAATCTAACACAACATGGACGAAAGCAAAGAGGCCCTCAGCTTAAGCTAAACATCAAAAATAACCAGGCAAAATAAAAGAGACTATACAATCATATTAGGTACAAAAGGAGGTCAAAATGTCATTACCAAATCTGATTGGACCATTACTATAGTTAGATTTTTTTTTTATTATTCATCTTTTGATAAGGTAATTTTTTAGTAATATTTTTGAAATTTAATAATTAAAAATAAATAAATAAATATATATATATATATATATATATATTGAATTTGCATGTGAAAACTGCAAGATATTCAGCGTAAAATTCTCACGGGTGAGTCCAATATTGCTAGCACACACCAAAATTAGATCATGAGGACTCGAACCTACAACCTCCTATTTTGTAAGACATCGAATAGACATCATAAAATATTAAATTGAAAATAATAAAAAAAAAAACAATTTCAATGAAACTAATTTTGAACCCTTATGTATAAGTATTAAAAAAAAAAACCTTAGATGTTTTCTTATTTTGCTCAACACACTTGTATCCGACTTCAGAAGATTCCTGAGTGTATTGGTTGAAGTTGAGGTGAAAAGTGGCCAAGTGTGGGGTAGAGGGAGGGATCAATTTACTTATAGTCAAGAGTGATTATCAAGAGTAATTAATATTATTCGATCTGAATTTAATTAAGCTATTAAATGGGTTAAATTTGAATCTGATTAAATGGACAATTAAGACCTAAATTATCAGTAAAATTTTCATATTAGATTCAGATCGAAATGATAAAGTGCTTCTAATTCAAATACTAAAATACCAATAAACCAATATATATGATTGACATTTCTTATTTAGACTGATAAATTAGCTGTGTAGTTTATTTTTGTAGAAGCTTCAAATTTCGTTAAAATAACTAATAATTAAGAATTAAAAAACTTGCACCTAAAGGTTTTTTTTTTACTGAAATAGGAGATGATGGAGAATTTTTTTAAATACCTAATAATTTTTTCCTAAATTTCGTTTACATTTTTTGTAGAAGCATCTAACTCATTTACTTGACTACAACTTGGACTCGTTTATCCAAGCTCATTTTAAAACTCACTAAAAATATAATAAAAAATACTTACAAATTCCAATATGAACTCCCATTCCCCTTACAAAATCAGGAATCCTCTGTAAGGGTTTCTAGTATTAGTAAAAACAAAAATACTCTTAAAGCATGTAAAATACTCTAAAAACTGAAAAAAAAAAAGTCATTTCTTAAATGATTTTTTTTTTTTAACTTTTAAAATATGAATTGATAAGTATACAATATTTACTCCCAAAGACAGGCAACATGAGATGTTGTTAATATAAAAATAGAACCAAGGTCTTCATTTCCTTATGAATTAAATAATCATTATTTTAAGTAAAAATGACAGACATGCTCATGGTCCATTGTCCAATTTAGTTTGCTAATGACATTTATTATCTAAGTAGCCTAGAAGATGCGTGCTAAGAACTATATTTATTCCCATTTATGGCACCAAACTCCCATACTACTTAGATATTGCCAATATAGATATTACTAATTTAATACCCATTTCTGATTTGTTCAATGCTTATATGATTTTTAAAATGATATTAATGGCTTAAAATAATCTTTGATGTTTCTATTTTGTTACTTCTAATAAGGTCGACAAAGACAGAGTCTTAAGATGGTATTAAGAAATCTATTGGTGGTCTAGTTGACTAACACTAATATAACCTTAACGATAATGTTTATTATATTCTTGTTTAAAAATGGCAGAAACAAATTTCCTCTAATTAATCCTTCTAGTAAACCTTAAAGGAATTCTACAAGCCATTTCATGCATCACAACTTTTAATATGATGTGAAAAATAATAAAAAATGAGCACAAAATCAATACAATTGAAATTTTGACAGAAATTTTAATTTTTTTTTATTAACAGATCTTTTTTGAAGAAAAAATTAAAACTTTGGCCCTAAATGGGCTGAATTTAAAAAGAAAAAGAGAAAGAAGATGACAAAATACTGACAGAAGTTTGAAAAGTCTGTCCGCATTTCACGAAGTCTTAAGTCACTTAAAATATGAATAGGGTGCTTCTTGTTTCCTAGAACCCATTTCTAAATGGCCCAGCAAATTTTAAAATAAAAGTTATCTAGAAATTAAAAATATATCTAAAAATACCAAATAAGAAAAGAGGAAGAGAGAATTAACAAAATGAAATGAAATTTTCCACCAACTTTTAAAATATATAATTAGAAAAATCTCAACGTTTGAATATGCAAAATTTAAAATTCCCGCCAGAAGAGAAGACAATTTTCAGAAGTTGGTCACCTAAAACAGGAACAGCAGCAAGTCACTGAGTCAGGTAGGTACCATTTGGTAAATGAAGCTGACACTACAAACTTACCAAGTATAGACCGCAATGGATTGCAAACCATGCAATTAAATAATTAATCAATAGTCATTTTTGGATGGTCCATTAGCCATTTTAAATATCATAATTCACAGCATTCAATAACATTCATTTACTATTGTTCAATATAAAAGAGAGAATTGACTTGACGGTCAAGCAACTCCTCTCATGAAAGGACGTGTTGAGTTCAATTCATGCTCAAACTCTTCTAGATCACTTGTGGATTGGATGATTCAGATATAGTCATAGGATTATTCTCACCTCCAATATGGGTGGAGATACCTATGGTGATGAAATAAATTTTAATATTTCATTTCACTAATAAAAATAAAAAGAAGAGAGTCCAAAAGTCTCCATATCATATTATTTTTTCTTATAGTTTTAAATATCAAATAAAAAACATAATATACAATATAATATCTATTTATTTATTTTGTCTTTCTTGTTCGTATAAAACTATTCTAACAGCAAAAACATATTAGGGAAGAAGATTGCAGAAGGTGAAGAACTGAAGTTTGGAAGAGAAGTGGAACAAAATCCAATATAGAAATATCTGTTTTTTTCCTTTTCTGATTCAATATCGAAAGAAGCGGGAATCTGGTTCTCGACTTCTTTCTCTCTCGTGTGCTTCTTCTCAACACCTCGAGATGCCAAATTCTAAAATGCGGGTGAAATGTCGTATGTGTTTTCTCTTCTTCTTCTTTTTCTTCATCTTCTCTGCTCTCTGTCTTTCTCTACCCCCACTCCCCCTCGTTAATGGCGATGCCGTCGAAAGAGACAAAGCGAACTTTCCAAAGGCATTTAGACAAAACTACAAAAGAAAGAAAGAAAGACTGCCTCTGCCAACCCCATATGATTGACTCATTACAACACATGAACAAGAATCTAATCTCTCTCTCTTTCTCTCTGTTTCTCTCTGCTTTTGTTTTTCCTTACTTTCTCTCTTCTTTTGATACTTCATGTTACGTCCATGAATCAACACGTAGTTGCATGGATCTTGTGTCCAACCTGATTTCCCCATCATAAAATAGAAATACAAAACAATGTATATTTTACATTTCACACAACCGTAACTTATGCGTTGAGGAGTATTAACAGATCACTGGTAGGGTTTATCTCTATCTATATTTCAAATTCAAATACATGTATATTTTGAGAGTTAAATATGAAGAAAAAGAATAGGAGTGATAGTTGCCTTCTAGTTTGTGCTCAAATGATAGAGAAATATTTTAGAGAATTTTTAAGAGATTTTTAAAAGGAATTCATGGGAGTTGGTTTGACGGTTAAGTACCTATCTAAGATTAAGAGTTCAAATCACTTTCAACGCAAAATGATTAATCATGATTCAAATCACTCTCAATACAAAATAGGCACTCTTTACACTGTTATTCAATGCATGTAGATAGGGAGATTTGCAAGTGCTCTTAAGATTGTTCATGTGCTCTAAGATATCTTGATATTTTGATATTAAAAAAAAAATTAAGGTTAAAAGAGAAATCTTCGACACCCTCTCACCATTCTCTATATCAAAATGAGTGATCAGTGGGGCCTAATCCAAACGACAAAGCCATTCAACGAATCGAGAAGAAAAAAAAATTTGAATAAAAGAAGAAAAAAAAATTTGACTTATAATATGGATGATATAAATGATATAAGAGGTTAAGGGTTGGGTCTAGCAAACCCAAGTATATCAAATATTAGGCAAGCTCAATGGTGGGTGTGAGAACTCAGAACTAGATATGGTGACGTCCATTGATGACACATAAAAGATTTATTATTACGGTAAAACCTTTATAATATAATATGGCTGGGATCATGGTACACATATTATACTAGAGAGGTTATTTAATGAAAAGGTCTTTTCGACTGAAATTGTTTTTTTATCCGTTCACTTGGCCATTAATGCCTGGAAGTCAGACTGCCGCCCATCGTTGCCATTGGATCATCTCCTCTGCAACCCTTAAGACCAGCGAGAAACCCTACTACTTCGGCCAGGTTTGAAAACAAATCATCCTAGATTCATTTTCAGAGTGTTTATGAGGTCCTTAGTCACTTTTGCACTAATTTTATATTCTGAATGTATAGAATATTACTTTATAAGATGATTAGGATAATATATTTTTTATTCTAAATATATTAAGTATCAAGTTAAAGAGATTTATTACATTTTATATGAGTCTGAGGTTGGGACCGGTTACTGATATTATTTTAAACAGATTATAACTTTATAGAATAATACATTATAGAGATTTTACTGTATATCTACCTTTACAATTTCAAATGCATGTATCTCTTCGCACTCAAGTCTCAATGTAATGCAGTGTCAAAATCCAATGTAGTTTATGCTGCACGTACTCATTTCTGCAATCCATTGTCACTTAAGGCAAATCATATTTTTTTTTTTATAATGGCTCGCTTTGATAAGGTTCAGCTATCGGATCAAACTGTTTAAACTTGAAGCATTGATGTTAACAGCATATATTAATAATGTAATAAATTGTTAAAGTCAAAAACAAATTACCAAAGATTATGAGAAAACTAAAGAATCACGTTAAAAGATTAGTAAATAATAAGATTTTTTTTATGAAAAAGACGTTAAAATAAATAAATAAGAATTACACCTATTCCTGAACAAATTGAATTATTCTAGAAAGAAGGACTCAACGATTGTAGAGATCAATTCAGATTCAACTAAGTCGAATTGTATAGTTCAGTTCAATTTTTAAAACAACACAATTTCTTACTAACTTATCTAATTATAACGAAAAAATCACTGAGAGTTCATATCAAGTATTTCATGAAAAAAATAAGTTGATCAAACCTGACCTTAGTCGGGCCTAATCTACGCATGCATGCAAGGCCGGCCCTGAGATTTTAGGGGCCCTAGGCGAGTTTTTAAGATAGGGTCTTTATATACTCACAAAAAATAAAATTATACAATTTTTTTTTACAATATGTGAAACTAAATAAAATATCATAATAAAATTTATAACAAAGTATTATTTAAAATTTATTCTTATTTTGATATGTAAAATTACTAATTAAATTACTATATTCAAGTTTTTCTAACATTTATTTTTCAATAGATAAGATAGCTAATCCATTCAATCTTTCTTCTGACATTTTAGACCGATCTTAAGATTTTATCAGTTTTAACTTTGAAAAACTTATTTCTGCATAGGTAAGTATAACTGGTATAATCAACATTATTCTATAAGCAATTCATGCATTTGGAAAATAACAATTCATTCTTTTTATATAATTTGACAATTCATTCTTTTGGTACTGCATTTTTTATCATATTCGAGTGTGACACTAATGCAAATTCTCATTTGAAAAGAAGATATTATTATTATTTTAATTTTTCAATTTTTTTATATTTTTAAAAAATTAAAAATTAAAAATTATCTTAATTGTAATGATTTATACTTGTATATTACTTCTAATAAAATCTACATTTATCAAATGAATAAAGTTATGTTTTTTCATCTCTTCAAATTTTAAAAGCTTTAAATTATTTTTAATTCAAAATTATCAACTCAATATAGATTTCTCTTTCTCTTTGTTTAGATGATAGATATATTTTAAAAGATTCTTTATTAATTAAAATTATTTTATTATTATTAAACTCAATAAAATGAGGATTATAATAATAATTATTATGATTGTTACTATTATTATTTTAATTTTTTAAGAAACCTACGCTTTAAATTGAGTAGAGGATTTGATCTCAAGTCTTGTATTTGTAAAGAGACAATTCTAACCAACGGGAGAAGAATGATTTTTTGTTTTAATTATACATTATTAACTATTTAACATATAGTAAAGGAGCTTATGGATTTGAGGGCCCTAGGCGACCGCCTACTTTGCCTATAGCTAGGACCGGCCCTGCATGCATGATAAAACCCCAAAAGAATGGGTTCAAATTAACTTAGGCTTGGGTTGGGCTCATCTTTCAATAAAAAGCTCGAATTTGAACCACTAATCACAAAATCTAATTTTCTTTAATTAATTTTGTGTATAAATATAAAATTTGAGTAATATGTAATTTATATTTTATAGAATAATAAAAAATCATTTTAATGCCCAAATAAGTCTAAGCCTAAATAAGGTAGGTCTGGTAGATACTCAAGGTTAAATACCATGTCAAAGGGTGGGTCCCACTCTATAATAAAAAAATAGAAACTAAATGAAAATTAGTTTGAAATGAAGATGGGCTAATTTTCATTTAACCGAACCCTATTTTACTTGAAATAAATTCAGATTAAGTTGGGTTGAGGAGCCCAATCCAAATTAGAAAACACCATGTCCACTCCAAGTCTTAGTCCACTGTCTACATATCTCGTACTTCTATGCCACGCATGAAAGAAAAGCCTTTTAACTTTTCATTTTCTATCAAAAATAATTTTATCTAACATTTCAATCTTTTAATTTTATAAAAATTTGGTTGGATAAATCACTAAAAAATAAATCAAATGAAAAATATATTATTATTTATAACCAACGCATTCCAGCTTTAACATGACCCTCTACTACAACCCTTTAGAAAATAATTAGGACCCCTAACCCTATCATCATGAGCATTATTATTTTATAACACAAGGCCTATGTAATTATATATATAATGCCCTACTTTTACATGTCCCTCTTATCTTATCAGCCAGGGGTGGTAAGAAAGGCGGCTATCTTAGGCCCCAACTTCAGAAGGCCTCAAATTTGGAATTTTTCCATAGCAACTGTCACTCAACCTTGTTCTCTCAGTCGTCCATCTCTCTTTGTTCCTCTCTCAAACAATCTCTACGTTCTCTCTCACTCTTTCTCTCAAGTTTGGCCTTTCAAGATTTTAAATAAATATTTTTTTATTAAATATAATTAAAATTTTAATTAAATATTATTAATAATAATATGTTAAATATTAAGAAGACTCCATTTAAAATTTTTACTTTAAACCTCAACTTCTGTTGAGACGGCCCTGTTATCAATCAATGGAGCTTATGTTATGGACAATATTGCTATAGAAAAACCACTTCACATTTGGTGGATTGAAGTGGTGGATTCTTGTGTGGTCTTAATTAATTGAAGAGGGTTGGAAGAGATGAAGAACCAAAAACTTCATAATTTGCAAGAATACCACGTGACACACGCTTGTTTGGATTTTTTTATTTTTTTGGTCAAGATAAGGTATTTATTTTGTGTGATGATAAAAAATTACAAATTAGGTTCAAAGACATCTTCATAGCTCGCGGCCGTAGATAGGAATGAGATGTCTTAAAAATGGCATTTTATTTAATTTATTTTATTAAATTTGGTATTTATTCTACTTTTCTCTTTAAAGTCATGATTTATGCAACTTCTATGAATTATATTTACTATTAAATTAAACTTAATTCTCATTTTTATCATGAATTTATACTAAAATTCTATCTATTTAAGATTGACTTTTTAAATTCTACTTCTCCATTTAACCATATAAAAAGTAGCAACGCCAATCACTATATCATATCATGTCTTCTCTTCTTAATTTCGTTTACATTTTTAGTAGTTTACTTCGTATCATTATGCCTGTAATTTTTAATCTTTCAACTCCATGCATTAAAGCAATTTATGATTTTTTACTTAGATGTTCAAACTATCTTATAAAAAAAAATTCTCCTTTTTTTTCTCTTTTTGTCATTAAATAGTATTATTTTTAAATTACTCCTAAATTAAACTAAAATCTCATTAACCCATAAATACCTTTTACCTTTTAAACTATAATTTAGACAAATCCATTAGAGTTAAAAAAATATACTTTTGTACTTATGCTTGAGCTCCATATTTGGTCCTACAAAGTGGTGTTGCACTATCATTTGATCAAATCTAGAATAATCAATTCTCTGATGAATCATTGAATCAAACTAAGTGAACCCACATTTGCTGTTGACCCTCCAGCGTCTTATCGTGATATTACATAATGCCTCCACTTTGTGGGTCCCAGGAGCAGGTAATGGATCATTTTTTTCCTTTTGGTAATAATAAATTAACATAGATAAATTTAATGGGTAAAAGTAGCATACACTTTGGGAGCTCTCAAGTGTATTGTAGTAGGATTGCTCCTTGGAATACATGGCATGCATAGTTGATGGGATTCATATAAAATAAAAGCATAAATCAAGAAATAACCGAAACTATTATTATAATCTTGTTATCCTAATTGTTAGGTTAATCTTATATAAAGAGTGCAGGTTGGACGAGTTGGATTAGGCCCCATATTAAAGGCATATCCACATATTAATATACATATAATTTGAAGGGATTAATTGCTGGGGTTGCGAACGAGTTCCACATTAAAAATATAGAAGGAGATCTAGAGATTTATAAAGGACTTGGCTCACTCAACCTAACATACTAGTCTTTTGAGCCGGAAGCCCAGGTCTTAACATTAACATTTAACAGTATAATTTATAACTTTTTCCAAGAGCGAGATTGTATAGTGTCAACAATATACTAATGCAGTAAGCCATATTCACTACACATATAAGTTTTCTATTTTTTATTCTTTTTAAATAAATGATAGAGGAGCGAGAGTGTCACTCATATTGCTGAAAATGAAAGTACATGACAATTTTAGTTTTTTCATTCTTCTAATTCGTGGTCTAGGTCTCAAACTCTCAACAATGAATATGTGGCAGTGAAAATTGTGAAGAAAAGTAAGGATAGGAAAACTAGTTATCACATTTTTCACTAAACGTTGGTGAATGTTTTTTTTTTTACTGGAATATTCTCATCTCACATTAAAGATGATACTAGTTTCACGAGCATTTGTAAATCTCTCAATTCACATATATTGATAAGTCGATGAAAAATAATTCTAATGAGATGATCCAAAAGAATTTAAACGTAAATCGAACTTAAAACTTCCCATTTTGAATTGGATAGCTTTTTATTTTCACTGCTGTATTTAGCTAGCAAACAGGATAAATGATCCTGAAGGGAGCTTCTTGTAATTTTGAAAGAAAAAAAAAAAAAACGTTAGCATGCAGTACCACCTAATAAAGTGTGCACACCAATGTCCATCTCTTAATTGAATCAGAGTTTCATATTCCGGTGAAGGCCAGAATCGATTAGACTTCAAGGGAGAGGATGTGCAAATATCATAAAATATTGTTTTTTTAATTGGCCAAAAAAAATTATATATGAGAAATTTTGGTCAAATTTTTAATTAATCTGTGATAAGTATTTGGAAAACTTTAGAAAATATGTAAGTTCAAAATGGATTAAAATATTGGCCAATATTTTTTAAAATTCAGAGTTAAATATATCTACCTCAATCGAGTCAAACTAGATTAGTTGGGTGTGAGGGGAGAAGACTTGCAAATAAATAAAATATGAAAGTGCTCAATGAATTTTGACCCGAGAGCAAAGTATTAAGAATTGAATAATAATGATTTGATACAGACATAATAAAATAGTGAATTATACTAAAATCATGAAATAATAACTTTGGGTGGCCATTTTAGCATGAGCAAAATCTTTTAGAAGACACGGGGATATAGTGAAATGTCTATTTTATCTCTATCGGTGCACAGATAACACGCCGCTTTACATGTATATGTTCTGTATACCGGTGCATCGATAGGGATAAAATGAATATTTCACTCTATCGCATGTCTTGTAAATGATTTTGGCCATGTTAAAATCAGCACCGATAACTTTTCATAATTATTTGATATTGCGAACTTTCGTAATTCGGTCATACCGCGTAGCACCTAATGGTATCCCATGACAACATGACCGTTAGGTGCTCATGGGAATACAAAGCCGCGAAAAGTAAGGGCAGATATTCTGGTGCAAACTAGAGTCCCTTCTTATGACAGGGACCGCATAAAATGGGGTTAAAATGTCAGCAAATGATCGGAGATTGTCAAATAGTAACTAAGTAACATCTTCAAACTACAAATTAATTTTGATATTTCCGTTCTTTTTCCCTTGAATTATTGAGTTGATGTGGATAGCACGTTTGATGTTTCCTTCATGGGTTCCCGTGTGGGCGTTCTTTGGATTAGAAGAACCCAAGAAAAAATGAAGAAAGATTTTTAGTTTTTTTTTTTTTTTTTCTGAAAGTTGCTGTAGGATTTTAGAAGATTGGAATTCTCTCTGAAGAAGACGAAGAATTTCAATGGAAGAAGAAACTCAAACTGAGACAGAGAAATCAGAGCAGTCTTCGAGTCAGCGAAGATGGGTGAGTAGAACTTGGGAAGAATCCAAGAAGATGTGGTACATAGCTTGGCCAGCTCTATTAACAGCAGTTCTACAATACAGTATTGGATTTGTAACAGTGGCTTTTGTTGGGCATTTGGGGAGTGCTGAGCTTGCCGCTGTTTCGCTTGGAATTACAGTCATCGAAACATTTTCGTATGGCATTCTTGTGAGTAGAAACTTCCTTGATTCAATTTTCCATTTCAATCTTTGCAAGTTTTCATGCTGAAAAAATCAGTCCTCTGGAAACACTCGCAAGCAATGGAATGAGTATTGGGTGTATTCATTTTCTGCTAGGCATCTAGACAAAGTGCCTACATATTAGTATTTACAGTAGATAATAGTTTTAATTCAAAGAGAAATCAAACCTCCCAACTATAACTTTTGTTTCAATTTCAGGAGAAACCCACACCTCAGGGCTAAAGTTGAGTTTCCGGAAAATTTGCCAATCTGCTTTCATTACTCAATCTAGTCCTTTAAGGCTTGATATTTTAGCGTCTAGCAGTGCTACTAGTTTTGCAGTTTGTGATTTCACAGGCTTCTAATCAAACCCATCAACCCAACATTTTGGGTTTCTGTTACTTGTATATGTAGCAACTATTTTTTAAGCTACAGAAAGGAACTTCAATCGCAAGCCCGAATCGCAGTCCCATCTTACTAATGTTAAACAGCTAGCAAATTATTGAAGATTGAGATCTCTGAGAGAACAGAGAAATTATGATTAGACTAATAGTAGGCTACAAAATTTCAACTTTGATTCACTAGATTTCTATCAGATATGAACAACTTTTATTCTGCAAGTAAATGCAGTTTATTCAAAAAAAAAAAATCACATGAATGCTTTTTTTTTTTTTCTGGCGATTTGGGATGAATGCATATTAGTTGTTTGTAACTTGGTATGCTGTTGGTTAATTGAATTTTCCGGTTGAGAGTTCTTTGTTGGGATATCATCTTTTTGTTGAATTATGTTCTCAGGTTGGCATGGGAAGTGCACTAGAGACGCTCTCCGGTCAAGCCGTAGGAGCAGGACAGTTCCATATGCTCGGAATTTACATGCAGCGTTCGTGCATCATATCACTATGCACCGCGTTAATTCTAACACCCACATTTGCTTTTGCATCATCCATTTTGAAGCTTCTTCGGCAATCCCATCCTCTATCCGAACTCGCGGGGCAGTACACTATTCGGGCCATTCCTCAGCTCTTTGCATATGCAATCAACTTTCCTCTGCAAAAGTTCTTCCAATCTCAAAGCGATGTCTGGGTTATTACATTCTTGTCGGGAATATCGTTGCTGTTGCATGTTTTCTTCTGCTGGCTACTTGTACTAAAGCTCGGAATGGGATTGGCCGGGGCAGCATATGCCGTGGACATTTCTTGGTGGATTCTAAATTTAGTCCAGATAGTCTATCTCACATCTGGATATTTCCCCAATTCATGGACAGGTCTATCTCTATTGGCATTTAAATCGCTCGGTGCCTTCACCAAACTCTCACTGGCTTCAGCCGTAATGTTATGGTTAGTATTCTGACTTCCAGAGCTGTGCAAATCGATTTTCTGCAAACAAAGACTGAGATCTGCTTGTGTTGATATTGTTAGTCCTCTTCGATCGCAGTTTGGAAACTTGGTACTATACTGCAGTTATTCTTGTGGCGGGTTACTTGCACAATCCAGAGTTAGGTGTGGATGCCGTTTCGATTTGGTATGATGATGATCGATGTCTTTTAGCTTTCTTTTGGTGTTCTACTGGATTTGAAATTAGATACAACTTCGTTATATCACATGCTTAGGATATATTTAGCTTGCAATTTTGCTCTCTCTGATAATAGGGTCATAATGCTCTATTCCTTATGCTTCTCTCGATACAAATAAACCTCATAACCTACCGAAAAAGAGCTCAATGCTAGGACTATTAAAAGCTTAAAACCTCTTATTATTGAAAATAAAAAAGATCAAAAGATGAAAGTCCTCGGGTTCAAAACCCCAATTATAGCATCTATTCTCTCACACTTCACGTCTTTAGTCCATAGAAATGCATTGTTCTTACAGAAAGAAAGCATTTCTTTTATGAAGGTACTCCTGAGAACAGATCCAGTAGAGATTTTCACAGCTCTGGTGCATCTCAGTACCATTAAAAAAAAAACAGATCCATTAAAGATAGGGTGAAGCCTGTAATGCAGAGGATCAAAGCAAACCATAATTCTGGGGTTTATATTCCATCCTCACCCACAATTGGCTCAAAAAGGCAGGACCTTTCCCTTTACCTCTTGGGACAGGAAACATGATAGGGTAGCTGCCTCAAAGCTATGAAACTTGGGTATGATGTGAAGTGACAAAAGTCCCACATCTGTTAATTTGATAAATCAACGACTCCATATAACATTTGAGGCACCCTTCTATTAACGGCTAGCTTTGAGAGTGAATTCTACCTGAAGAATGTTATCAAATCATGGTTTTCTGACATGGTATCAGAGCAGGTTCCGTGTGCAGCTATAGGGTCTAGCTGCCTGAAGTTTTCATGTACAACCACAGGGCTCAGCTGCACATGAGGGCGGGTGGGTGTGAGTGACAAAAGTGGCTTTTTGTCAATTAATTTGAGAAACCAATGACTCCATTAACACTTGAGTCACCATTCTAGACAGTTCTCTTGTCAAAGTGGCCTTCAAGCAGTGGTGTCCCACATAATGTCGTCAATTCACGGTACCGCTTCTGTCAACTCAAAAATTTGGTCTTGCAATGCTCCACCGAGGGCAGTTAGTTTTGTTTAGACCGCTGCTTTGGGGAAAATATTGACACAGGATAATCTCCAACGACGAAGTCGCATTCTGGTTAGTGCTTGTCCTCTATGCTTGCATGCTTCCGAAGAGTCAAATCACCTTCTTCTGCACTGTCCCTTTTCTTCATCAGTTTGGCACTTGGTGCTTGCACAATTTGGAGTTTCTTGGGTTATGCCTTCATCGATTGCAGAATTGTCCTTTTCTTGGGATATTGTCTCTGTCTCGCCGAAATGCACCTCATTGTGACAATTATCTTTTTATGCCACTCTTTGGAGCATGTGGTGGGAAATGAACAATAGACTTTTCAGAGATTTGAGTGAGTCCAGTACGGGGGTTGGGCGACGCGCCCTTGCGAAGTGTGCTTCTTAGGCTGTTTCGTTGTAGGTGTTCCGTAACATC
Organism: Chimonanthus praecox; assembly: GCA_022113865.1. Lineage (NCBI taxonomy): Eukaryota > Viridiplantae > Streptophyta > Magnoliopsida > Laurales > Calycanthaceae > Chimonanthus > Chimonanthus praecox. The sequence goes on from CM039086.1 coordinate 30,418,066, forward strand.
TCAATGTCAGATATTTTACGCGCATGGAAAGAATGTGTTGATCTTGCCTGAGGAATCATTATTTTGGTTTCTTTCTCAGTTATCTTTGTTGTTAGTTTTTATACTCTATATTTTGTACTTACACCTCTGGTGCCTCTTTATTAGTATATATATATATAAACCAGTTCTAAAAAATATCCACCCGTGCTCCCCAACATTTTAAGTTAAGAGTCCGATGTGCAATATGGCCCAAATCATTACCAAAATTGAAGACATCTGTCAAAAAAAATGTCCTAGTTTTGCAATCCTTTGTCATAAATGTATGCAGTCGTACCACTGCAGTGAGATTGGGGATGCTAATGTGAAGCTGATTTATTTCATTCAGATTCTATCTTCCCACTGCTTTGGTCTTCTCTTGTTTCTTCCAATTCATGGAATTCAATTAACAATTTTCCTATTTACTTGTGTAGCATTAACCTCTTATTATGGACATTGATGATTTCTCTCGGTTTCAATGTAGCAGTGAGGTTGGTTAATTTCTTGTTTCTGACATTTTCATGGAAATGTATTTCAACAAGTGTTTCAAACAGTCATTATATGTTATTCATTTCATGTCTCTCTGTGTTTTTCAACTATTGCAGTGTGAGGGTCTCTAATGAGCTTGGAGCAGGGAATTCGAAAGCTGCAAAATTTGCAGTAGTTGTGGCTGTTTCTACATCAGCTCTGATAGGAGTACTCTTCATGTCAATAATTTTCGTCACCCGGAATGATTTCCCCAAGTTATTCACCTCAAAACCCTCGGTCATAAGAGAAACATCCAAGATCGGATATATTCTTGCACTATCGATTCTCTTGGACAGCATTCAACCTGTTCTTCTCGGTACTCTCCTCCTACTTCTCTTTCTTAATATTGCTTCATCTTCAGTGTGTAGGACGACATGACAGGTTGTTTTAGTTAAGATTCAAATGCTCAAAACTATGAAAAAATAGAAAATCACATTACAGCCATGATCCTGTAATAGAAATGGCAGAAAATGATATTTGCAGAGAAAAATAAGTAAAAATTACAATAGTTCCTAAACACAGCAAACCATCTTAATGATCAATTAAGCAGAACCACCATTGGTTGGCCATGGGCCATTGGCATAACCACATTAAATCTCATCTTTCTTGTGGTTTGATTGTTTTGATTTTGGCTTCCGTAGTTAACTGGGGATTAAATCCCAACACCAACATCCTCACCCCATAAGGAGAGAGGGAGATTAATCACACAAGCATCTGTAAACCTCTCAATTCACCCACATTGGTTTAGTTGATGAGTCAGTAACCCCATAGAGAGTAGTTTGAAAAGGTTGAACGTGAATTAAAAGTCAAACCCCACTTCATGAAACAAGCATCGAGACTAACCCTTCCAAGTTATTAATGTTATGTCTGAGATTTGATCACTTAAACAATGCAGGTGTAGCAATAGGTGCTGGATGGCAGTCATTGATCGCTTTTATTAACGTCGGATGCTACTATGGATTTGGTCTGCCTGTTGGTGGCGTACTTGGCATTAAATTTAAACTGGGTGCACTAGTAAGAATCCCATGTTTTATCATCATCGTCATCGTCTTTTTATCATCACTATGATCTTTTATTTTATATTTCAGATTATTAGGTTTCGGGCAATTATAATTGACTTAGCAAAGTATTTTTTTTATCTATTTAATGCCGATAAGACATTAAATCTACTTCTCCTTTTAAAACAGGGAGTCTGGTCAGGAATGTTGCTGGGAACTGCAATGCAGACTGTGATTTTGATGGTCGTTACTTTGCGGACAAGATGGAAGAAGGAGGTATCATTTTCTTCTCACTTTCCCTTCTCCATTTTCTCTCTAAGAAAAAACTCTGCCTCTGAAAAACGGCTAAACATATTATAAAACCATGTTGAATAGAATCCTATAGTTTAAATTGCCGTCCACATTTCCATTATCAATAATTCTATAATTTCTAATTCCATTTTTGACGTTTTTAGGTGGTGCAAAATTTAGCAAGACCAGTTGGAATTTCTTGTAAATATTCAAAGTTATCACATCAATTTAATTTTTTTTATTGAATTTCAAAAGAATTTTTCTAATTAACTCTCTAACTTGATAAATACCTAAAAAAACTAAAAATATTGTAGACTATGATGCATGAGAGGGCTATAATTCTCAACCAGAAATAATATGAAATCTGTTTGGATGATTCGATGCAGGCTACGAAAGCTGAAGAACGAGTAAGAACATTTGGTGGGTCAACTCAGTCTCAACAAGATTCAATAACTTGATCTGAAGCAAGTTTGAGCAGTTTATTTATGTCATTGTAAGTATGTCATTATTTGAGTGTTTTTGCCATGAACTAAAAATTGTAAAAATTCTGGTTTTGACTTTTGAAACGCCGATCTTAAGTGAAATCTTGTAATCTTACACATGAAAAGAGTTGATTCTATGCTAGTTTTTTTATCATAAGATTATCATAATCAATATTCAAATCCATGTCAAGATGGATTACTTTGTATTATTATTATTATTTCTCCAGTGATGTAAAAATGTTGTGATCTGAAAGTTTAAGAGAAATTAGTTCCATTAAATTTATAGACAAATGATCACTCTTTCACCTATGCATAGACCCATTCATATGGGTCCATTAGAATGATATATTTTTTTTCCACAGTTTTGAACTGATCTTTCCTTCAATAATATATCTTCCACTAAAAATCATCTTGATTAGATTGATCAAATCAATTTTTTTTTAAAAGCAATGAAGTTTAGGAAGTAAAAATAATTTAAAATGATTTTTTTTTTAAGTTTTAAAATTTAAATATACAGCTTTATCAATCTCATCAAGATAATTTTTTATAAACAACATATTGAAGAAAAGATCATTCCAACAAATCTATCACTATTTTAATCGCTGTCTTCATTTTTAAATGGGCACAATAAAATTGTGCAATCTAATAGTACACAGGTGAACATGTCATATAACTTATATAGCCACCCATTTTAAATTAAATAAAATAGATAACTAATTTAGAAGTTCATTTATACAGTAAATCTCATTTTCTTAAACTGAATAACTAAAAATACCTAAATGGGACTTGTTTTAGATAGTAAACACATCAACAATCTCTAATATAATTTGATAGAATTAATTACTCTATCGTATACCACATGTATTCAACTTTTTATTAACTTGTGAAAAATCCCTGTAGTGATTTTTCATGCCCAAAAAGTCTAACATCAAATCATGTCCTTTGTACATGGGCCATTTTGCCAATTATTTTGTCACTTTGCTTATTGACTAAGATAGACTGCAATCCTTTCACCTTACCCATTTCCTGGTGCATATCTTGAACTTTTGTCCTTGTGATTTTACATGGTTGACAATATGTCCACATTATAATTTTTTTGTAAAATCCACTTTATATTAGACACACAATTTGACTTGAAAGGTTTGTCATTGAATAGAACAACAAGAAAAAATTAATTTGAATTGATTGTTATGATTTTTAAAGGCACGACTTACAGACACCCGTTTTTTCTGCCTCTACACACTCGAATCCAGATTTTCGCTGCAAATTACCATTTTACCGCCGCGTTTACAATCATTCAAATGAATTTTCAGTTCATTTTGGCATTCATTCGAATGAATGGGCTGAACAGTATACAATAACACGGAATACTGTTCAGCCCATTCATTGGAATGAACATTACATCGTATATAACTGATTCATTCGAATAAATCAACTTGAAAACGTGCATTCATTCGAATGAATCAGTTGATTCATTCGAATGACAGTCCCTAGTGTTTATGTCATTCATTCAAATGAATGGTTGATTCATTCGAATGAATGCAACTTAATATATAAACACCGACAATCGATCCATCGATCCACCAAACCCCAAGTCTCTCCCTCATTCGAAGTCGTCCCTCGTTCTGAAACCTTAAACCGAAACTCTCCTTCTCCCTTTCATTCTCCGGCTCCGGCTCCTGCTCCGGTTGTGTCTCCCTCATTCTTAGTTCTCCCCTTCCTGATACTAAGTTCCCTCTCCCGATCTCAGTCGTTCGGATAGCCATTCTCCCCATTCAGTCGAATCACACCCCCATTCATTCGAATCACAACCCCTTTCATTCGAATCACACCCCCAATCATTCAAACCAATCCCTCTCCCTCTTTCTTCCTTTTCTTTCGAAAAAACCACTTTGTTTTTATGGCATCTTCGAAAAGGAAAGCAACCTCAACAAGGGGAGGGAAAAAACAAAAGAAGGACACGGCATTCGACCCCAACTATTTAATATCTTCGCAAGCCGCGACCATGTACAGAGAGGATTTCTCCACACAGTATATATTTAGTAAAACCGTGGACCTTTCATTTTTCACACAATCTGGCTTGAAAGTTGAATCTTATTTTGAAAAAATGGGTTGGGGGTCTTTTTTGGCATTAAAATGTAATTTGTATCCTAGATTAGTTAAAGAATTTTATACCAATGTAGAAAGAATTGATGATGAGTCGATTAAGACATCTGTCCGAGGCCAAGAAATTGTTGTTACACGGGAAATGTTGAACTACCTATATAATTTCTCCAAAGATGTCATTAGAAAGTACGACAGTCGTACATGACCCACTGATGTTGAGGGATTCGATGTTTTGGTAGCACTCAACGAAATCTGTGGGAGGACAGATATTACAGAGAAGAAGACCCCCCTCTGAATAACCTAATATTAGAAGCACGAATCATCCATCAGATAGTTGTCAACTATCTTTACCCTAGAAAAGGGCATACTACTGTGACATAGTTCGATGTCTTTCTTATTTGGTGCATCATGAATGGGAAACAAATCTCCCTCTCCCATATCATCATCAGTCACATGCGCGCCTGTCGGAATACCAGAAGATGTAGTCTTTCGTACGGTCTTTTTCTATGTTCATTTTTTTAAGAACGCGGAATCTCTTTTTCCCCGATGATAAAGTTTGTTTAGACCGATTTGATTATTTTAATGTATCAACTTTGATGAAGATAGGATTCCACCTCGACACAGTGAGAAAGAAATGGCTCCCCAAAGTTGTCGAGGCACCTCAAGTTGAGGTTCACAGTGTACCTGAGCCACCTGAGCCATCTGAGGTACGTGAGGCACGCGAGCCACGCGAGGCATGGGCTCCTCAAGAAGGATCAACTGGAATCAACACGCAACAGATTCTTGATAGCATTTCTACTTTGGATGAGAAGATGGATCAGAGATATGATCAGGTTTCTGCAATGTTGGATATTATGCAAAATCAGATTATAGATACTTTGAGGTTGGCAGTGTTTTTAGCACAAGAGATGGGGATAACAGCAGTATTAGAAGTAGAAACAGATGGGAGTTTACGAGCAAGGGTATCTAAAGAATATGCAGGAGCAACTTTTGCCCATGTTCACCCATTTGGATCAGCAACTTCAGCTTTAGGAGCAGCATCTTGCACCCTTACTCTTCCATTTCGATCAGCAACTTCAACTTTACCAGCAGCATCTGGCACCCTTGTTCGTCTATCTAGATCAACTACTTTAGCTTCAGGAGCAGGATCTGGAACCCTTGCTCGTCCATCTATAGCAGCTGCTTTAGCTTCAAGAGCAGGATCTGGCACCCCTGGTTGTCCATTTGGAGTAGTTTCAGGCCCCCTGTTCGGCCGAGTGGATTAGTAACTTCTGGCCATTCTGCTCGTCCGACTGGATTAGCAGCAGCTTCCGGCCCCCGTATTCGTCCGACTGGAGTTGCAGCAGCTTCAGGCCCCTTTGCTCGTCCGACTGGAGTTACAGCTGCTACTGGGGCCCAGTTATATTCTGAGTCGAGCAACAGCAGTTTCTCGCCCCCGTCCTCGTCAGACTGCACTTATTCCATATGTACCTCCAGTTCATGCACATGCTTCTGCACCTACTTCCACTCTTCCGCATGTTGCACCAGTTGATGCACCTGCTTCTGCACCTGCCTCCACTCTTTCGACTGTTGCACCAGTTGATGCACCTGCTGCACCTCCTGTTTCTGCTTCTGCACCTGCCACCGCACCTCTCGCTGCACCTTCTACATCTGCTCCGGATAACTCTTCTATTTGATGTACTTTATTTTTTTTATATTGACATGTAAAAGAGATGTTGTAAATTTCATATTTTAAATGAACATATTCTATTTATCAGATTATCATTGTGAATTGGGTCCTTACTTTAAACATATTATTTTGAACAGATGTTGTAAATTTGATATTTTGTAGCTTTGAAAAGCATAATATGATCCCATTCATTTGATTTTCATACTTTCCATAATCACATTCAAACTGACAAGAGCATTCTTAACTTAAATATGAGAATAAATCGGAAGTCGTTCAAGAGAGTACATTGCCTTCAAATGGATATATTTTCATCAAAAATCAAAACAAAATATATTTATATACTGAAATCAATACATTTCCACTCTTATATTCAACAAAGTATATTTATAGTGAAATGAATACATTTTCAGTATAAAATGAATCCATTTCCACTCCTATCTTCACTTCATTGATTCCACCATTTTTGGAAATCGTCATTATCTCTAAGATCACCAGACCACTATATAACATTTAAAAAAATCACATTAGAACATATAGAAGAGTTATATGTCGATTGGTTACATATCTATATCAATTAAGGAAAGACCCTTACTTGGGACATTACAGAGTTATATGTCGATTCGTCACCAAAGTTGTAAGATCCACTATCCTGTGGAAAAAATATTTTGAGTTGTTAGTCTTTTTTACCTTATTATGACTGTATAAAAGATATGAATATACACTTACTTGGTCAAGTTGAGAGAAACTCGTTGTTTGTGATTCATGGAAATCATGTTGATTTGGAGCAGCATTTAAATCTACACTCGAAGATACAGATGCAAAAGGAGTAATTCTATTCGGACATGTTCTAGAATTATGACCAATATTTTTGCAAACTGTGCATCTTCTTCCATTCAGTTGATTCTCTACAATTTCAAATGCATAAGGATCTTGACGTATAGATGTTTGGCCCTCTGATGAATTCGTTGAACCTGGATGACGTCCTTTAGAATATTGCATAATAGGATGACTGACTGGCTTATCATAAATGGTAAGATTTTGAAGATGATTTAGGAGCATCTCTTAATCATACGATGACAAATGTTCATATTTGTTCTTAATACCTTCAAAGTGTAAATCTAATACATCCCCAGGACTCCTCCTTTCAATCCTCAAGTCGTCCAATGAGATCAAGTCGATTCTCCATTGTGGCTGTATATCATCCAAATGTAATTTGTCCATCCATTGCATTTTGTGTGCACATGGTAGGCCCATTAAAGCTGTAAACTCTTCCGTATAAATGGGTGAAAATGACCTAGTCATAAGCATAGCATATTGGTTGTAAACCTCACTTATTTCGAAATGAGAAACTTTGTCGTTCAATCCATCAAAAAAAGGAATAGACACAGTATGAGCAAACCGAATCTTTTCATCCTCAAGTTGAATCTTGAACTCTTCAAATTAATTTTCAATGACATGGGCTATCTTTCTTCGGACAACATTGATGAGTACAAAATAAATACATATTTTATTCCTAAATTTATTATTGTTAGTATCTCATTTTATTTAATTTTATCTAATTAGTATAATTTTGTGTTTTGCAGGTTTAAAAGTGAGGATAACAGAAAAAATGCTTAAATATAAAGTCTGGGCCCATTATGAGTTATTTTGGACCTCAAGCCCAATTATTGAGCCTATTAAGAAAAGCCCATGAAGAAATCCACATGTGTGAATAATATTTTCATCATCTCAAGAAGAAATTCGAAATTTACAAGTCAATATAAGAGGATTTTCGAATTTGGCAAGTGGATTAAGGAAAGAGAAAATAAGGGGAAGAAAAATAAGGAAGGTTTGACACATGTTCAGTATTTTGGTCATAAATTTCCACTCCGATATTCAATTTCTTTGATTCTTTTTGCGTTGGAAAGAAGACTTCAAGAGCTACAACTTTGTAGTTTATGACTTTTCCTGATTCGGAAGTTAAAAGGGTCAAAACTGAGCTGCAAGATGGTGCACGTGTAAAAAACGGGATTCTACACCCACTTTCCTTATACAAATTTAGCTCCTTACCTCTTTTAAGTCATTCCATATTTAACACAAATCAAATCCGCCCTCCATGTGTCCCTTGCTTTATTTAAATCTTTGAATCCAATCCATTCATTCCACCTCCTTTCATTTATAAATACTAGCCATCTCCCATTGAGAAAACTGAACTTGGGCATTGAAGAAAAGGAGAGGAGAGGAAGAAGAGAAGGAGAAAGACTGTGGGATTTTCAATCCACATTGGGTTCTAAGGTTGGTGGATTTTGATTTCCATTGTATTTTTCTTATGTCTTTATTCCAAAATTTCATTGATTTGTAATTTTTAATTCCATGTTTTAATTAACAAAAGAAGGTGAGATTATTAGAATTATGGTTTTCCAAATTTTGATTTTTATTATGATGGTTTGAATCATTTTAGTTCTTGACTCCTTCCTTGGTAGTTAATTTGGACATATGAAATAGTTAGATCTTTGATTAACATTACTATTCTAGGTCTAAGGTTCTTTGGGAAATGAAATATTTAGATCGGAGAATTGCATGATTAATCTAGATCTAAGGTTCAGATTAATTAGGGAACTAATTTGAAAGACTTGAATAAGATTGAAATTTTACGTGAGCTCCATGTTCTAGGCCGTTATTTTATTATTAAAATTTGGATGATAATGCCTCCTTGATTCTTTGATCCAGTTCCATTGTAAATATGTATATAGGTAATTTAGATGTTATTTATGTTTTCTTTTGTTTATAAAAACTCAAATCCTTGAAATTGATGAACTAGGTTGGAAATAATTTAATTGCATCTTAATTCTGTATTTTAAATTAGATTGAGATTGTTTATATTTTTATATTAATGCCACCATTTTAATTAAAATTAGTTAAATTGTTAGATTCTATGTTTAAATCTAGAATGTTTCTAAATTACGATTAAAACTCATAGATTAGATAAATTATTCTATATTTATGATTTATCTCCATATTTTCCAAAGTTCTTAAAATACATAATTGAATGGTGTATTTTCATGGATATATTTTCCTAAGTTCCGATGGGGTCGACCTCGCACTTAATCGCTATATTATCTAAATGGTTCGTGCGCTTGCGAGTTATAAATTTAAAATTTGCATAACAAGTTTTTAGCGCCGTTGCCGGGGAACTTAAAACAGATTGCCATTGAATTATTTATTTTTAGAAATAATGTTAATTTTAGAAATATCTATTTTTGGCAACTTTTTAAAATTAGAAGTTTCTATTTTTCCTAGAAATTCTAATTTTAGAAGGTTACCTTATTTAGAAGTTCTAAAAATAATCAGGAGATTATCTAAATTTGGAATCACAGCTAAATTTAGAAATTTTTTATTTTTGGATATTTCTAAGAAATTTTCAAAATATCTACTTTCTATTTTTAATATTTTCTAATCTTAGAATTTTAATCTAATTTAGTCATATTCTATTTTTATTAAAGTAGACCTAAATTTGGAAAGTTCCAGCTAAAAAATTTCAAAAAGAAAGGGAAAAAAATTTTTGATCAACTTTGAACTTATTTGAAAATCTGATTTAGATTAATTTGGTGGATATTAATTTAGAAATTTTTATGGTCTTAATTTAATTTAGAGTTCATAATTAGGTTCCAATCATTTAATTTCCTCCACTAGTTATAACATTAGGAATTGCATTTAGATTAGGTTTCATGCATTTTTTTATGAGATTCAGAATCTTCACCAAAGTTTGTGGTGTTATATTTTGCAGGATTTTAATCGTGCGCTCTAAAATTTTTGCGGAAGTAAACACTACAAGCTAAGGTAAGTGCCTAAATCTCTTTTCTTTAAATATTTAATTTTTTTCATACATTCATATAGATTTTCTTAGGTTGTCTTGCATTTATTTTGCATATAAAAAAAAAAAAATAACATATTTAATTTACTCATGCATATTAAGGTATTAATTTCATGCATTAGCTTAGTTATTTGATTATTGTTTGCATGTTTGCTTTGAGTATTTCATTGTTAGATTATGATGCATTAAAAAAAAAAAAAAAAACTTCTGTGAGTATTTGATAAGTAGATTAGGATTTGATTGTTCGTGTTTGAGTCTGTCAGTGTCCGTGTGTCCATTTTGTCCAGTCTGTTTAGATTAGATTTTTGCATTTTGTGTGTGTCTCTGAGTCTATGTTGAGTTTATCTGTGCGTCAGTATGTGTTTGTGTTGATGTTGGACTAGTTTAGGTTTTTACTTTTGTTGAGTCAGTTTTTTTGTTTTTGTATCAGTATAGAGTCTTTGTTGTTTGTGTTTTGTTATCTGTTTGTTTTTGCAGGTTTTGAATAAAGAGTGCCCACTCAGGTATTTTTCTGAATTTTTAGTTGTTCGTTTCTGATATTTTCTTCTAATTTACAACTGATCACTCTAGATTAGAGAACATTGAGGACAATGTTCAATTTAAGTTTGGGGGTATTAGGGGGTTACAGTGTGTTTGTTTTTAGTCTTGTGTCCGTTTTAGAGTCAATTTGAAAAAAAAATCAGTCTTATGTTTTGTTTTGGAGTAAAAAAAAAAAAAAAAAAAAAAAAAAATTGAAAAAAATCTTTGAATTTTAGCATTAATATGTGGATTAAAATTTTTATATCATGCTTTTCCATTTGAATTTTGTGAAATTTATGCTTGGAAAACTTTTACACAGCCATATTAATGTTAACTGGAGAAAGAAGAATATTTATGAGTTAAGTAATCACCGGAAGAATACCAGTGGAGACTTGTGACCCAGTGAGCTTTTGAGCCATTCGATTTATCTGAGCGTTATAAGTAAATCTTTATTTTCTTTGATGTGCGCATAATCATTATTGTTGTTAGATCTCATTATTCTTTATTTTGGTCAAATTACTGAGAATGACATCAAAAATTGGATTATTACACCTGAAATTTTTTCTGAATTTATTTGAAACAATTAAATAATCATATGAAGCTTAGGAAGTGATATAGGCCATTGTTTTGGATCGTTTGAGCCTTTGAAGCCTACCTATTTTTTTTATATTATCTTGTTAGTTCCCACTTTTGAGCCTTGAATATGAATTTAGCCTATTTTTATTGATTAACCATGTTATCCATACCCAACTCCGGTTGTGGAGTTTGAGACAAAATTGAAAAATCTATGACCTATTCTAAGGATCCAGGAAAAGGTTAGAGATGATTGTTTTTGGGATGGTATTCTGAAAAAACTATGGCACTTGAAAAAAAAAAAAAAATGATGATGAGAGATGCAAAAGAAAGAGAAAATCATCAATGAAAAAGAAAGAAAAAAAAAAGAAAAAGAAAAAAAGAAAGGGAACATCCATACATCATAAATGAAGGATGTGAAAAAAAAAAAAGTGAAAAAAAAAAAAAAAAAAAAAAAAAAGAATTGAATTTGAAAAGAAGAGAAATGCTTTGAAGATTCCGAGTGTTAAAAAAAAAAAAAATAGAGGAAGAAATATCCCATTATAAAATTTTGAAGACCTCAACTTTTTCTATTTAAAATATTTATTTTAGAGTCTTGTTATCCTTCTTTGATATGACCCGGTCCTAAGCCACGTTTCGTCCTATTAAGAAGTCCTATTGATCCTCAGTTAATATGGTATTTAAGTGGAGAATAGATAAAGAAGAATAATGGTGTTTGATTCAACGTTCTCAGGAAAATGGCATCCTTTCATGAGATCTATGTTTTTCTTTGATTTTAGTCGTTCTTTGATGATAAATATGTGAGATATTTGTATTTGAGAAATTATTCCGCTCACATATATTATTGAGAGAAAATTCATCCAATCTCTGAGTGAAAATCTTTCTGAGAGATATACTTTTGTGAGATTTGGAGTCGAAACGCATTTTCAGCCGGTGGTTGCAAAACTTGTGTGTATTTTGAAAAAGAAGGTTATGTTAATATTTGGTTATCACACACTACACTCCGAGTATAAATTTTGTGAAATAATTTTGGAGTTGTATGATGTTTTAAATTTTGATTTACATATTTTTGCTGACTTTTGATGTTTGTGGGTATCATCACTGAAAACCCTCACGAGACTATAACTCGTCCACTAGTGGTAAGCTAGGGGTTTAAAGGCTTGTTGCATATGCTAAATGCAATCGAGAGTGCCAGCGAAAGTGGTGTAGCTTAGGATTTTTGTTTTTGTTTTTAGAGTTTTTAGTTTTTGTTTTGCTCGAGGACTAGCAAAATGTAAGTTTGGGGGTATTTGATGAGTAAAAAATAAATACATATTTTATTCCTAAATTTATTATTGTTAGTATCTCATTTTATTTAATTTTATCTAATTAGTATAATTTTGTGTTTTGCAGGTTTAAAAGTGAGGATGACAGAAAAAATGCTTAAATATAAAGTCTGGGCCCATTATGAGTTATTTTGGACCTCAAGCCCAATTATTGAGCCTATTAAGAAAAGCCCATGAAGAAATCCACATGTGTGAATAATATTTTCATCATCTCAAGAAGAAATTCGAAATTTACAAGTCAATATAAAAGGATTTTCGAATTTGGCAAGTGGATTAAGGAAAGAGAGAAAATAAAGAAGGAAGAAAAATAAGGAAGGTTTGACACATGTTCAGTATTTTGGTCATAAATTTTCACTCCGATATTCAATTTCTTTGATTCTTTTTGCGTTGGAAAGAAGACTTCAAGAGCTACAACTTTGTAGTTTATGACTTTTCCTGATTCGGAAGTTAAAAGGGTCAAAACTGAGCTGCAAGATGGTGCACGTGTAAAAAATGGGATTCTACACCCACTTTCCTTATACAAATTTAGCTCTTTACCTCTTTTAAGTCATTCCATATTTAACACAAATCAAATCCGCCCTCCATGTGTCCCTTGCTTTATTTAAATCTTTGAATCCAATCCATTCATTCCACCTCCTTTCATCTATAAATACTAGCCATCTCCCATTGAAAAACTGAACTTGGGCATTGAAGAAAAGGAGAGGAGAGGAAGAAGAGAAGGAGAAAGACTGTGGGATTTTCAATCCACATTGGGTTCTAAGGTTGGTGGATTTTGATTTCCATTGTATTTTTCTTATGTCTTTATTCCAAAATTTCATTGATTTGTAATTTTTAATTCCATGTTTTAATTAACAAAAGAAGGTGAGATTATTAGAATTATGGTTTTCCAAATTTTGATTTTTATTATGATGGTTTGAATCATTTTAGTTCTTGACTCCTTCCTTGGTAGTTAATTTGGACATATGAAATAGTTAGATCTTTAATTAACATTACTATTCTAGGTCTAAGGTTCTTTAGGACATGAAATATTTAGATCGGAAAATTGCATGATTAATCTAGATCTAAGGTTCAGATTAATTAGGGAACTAATTTGATGAAAGACTTGAATAAGATTGAAATTTTACGTGAGCTCCATTTTCTAGGCCGTTATTTTATTATTAAAATTTGGATGATAATGCCTCCTTGATTCTTTGATCCAGTTCCATTGTAAATATGTATATAGGTAATTTAGATGTTATTTATGTTTTCTTTTGTTTATAAAAACTCAAATCCTTGAAATTGATGAACTAGGTTGGAAATAATTTAATTGCATCTTAATTCTGTATTTTAAATTAGATTGAGATTGTTTATATTTTTATATTAATGCCACCATTTTAATTAAAATTAGTTAAATTGTTAGATTCTATGTTTAAATTTAGAATGTTTCTAAATTACGATTAAAACTCATAGATTAGATAAATTATTCTATATTTGTGATTTATCTCCATATTTTCCAAAGTTCTTAAAATACATAATTGAATGGTGTATTTTCATGGATATATTTTCCTAAGTTCCGATGGGTTCGACCTCGGACTTAATCGCTATACTATCTAAATGGTTCGTGCGCTTGCGAGTTATAAATTTAAAATTTGCATAACAAACATCTAGGTCACCAGTAGATGTAGCTATATAACTTTTCAGAACAGAATGTGCACCTTCAACCCTTAAAGTAGCTCGATTCTTAAAATGTAAACATCAGTCGATCCATGCCTTGACAAATTGTTTTCTATGTGGGATAAATGTCCTTGTTAAGTAATTCACTGCCTGCGAATCATCTCTGAAATTTTGTTTGAATGCCTCAAACGCTGTATTGAATGCTTCTTCGGTTGAGGACTCAATCAGGTCATTCCATTCGGTTAAAAATGGATTCCAGTCTTCGATTTTCTTAAACAAAAGTTCAGAACGAGCAACAATATTCTTGTTGATGTGCCAAGAACACAAAATATGTACAACATTAAGGAACTCCAAATCAATGACATTCTTTAACGCCAATTCCTTATCAGTCAAAAGAACTTGTCGATCATGCTGCACTCCGAAGACTTTTTTAAATATCTGTAATGCTCATACATAATCTTCAAATTTCTCATTTCTTAGAAATGCAAAGCATGAGCAGAAATTCTTATTAAAACTTGTCACACGAACGATATGAAGTAATGACATATGATATATGTTGGTTTTGTACGTGCAATTCATCAGAAACACATTATGGCACCTCTTGGTAAGTAAAATTGTCACGCCCCGAACCCAGATTTGGGCCCGGAACGAGACTAATTTTTTTTTTTAAAACAATAAACTCTAATCACCCAACGTCATAACTGGGCTGGATCTTCAAGTTTACCAAAACCCGATCCTAGAAAATGTCACACGTGCTTTTCACACATGAACTCAAACATATGCCATATGTCCCAATATACAAACCCATATCACATAACGAATATTTTCATTTATCTCATCAGTGTTACGAACGAAACATAGCGGATATAATGTATACGACATTAAAACTTACAGACATGAGTTTCTTATGCTACATAAGGCATATTTATAATAAAAACACACAAAATAGCCAAAGGTACGTTTGGTTTCCACGTGCGAAAAACCACAGACAATTCCCAAGTTCCGACTCCTAACGAGGCACCATTGGTTCCTCCAGCCCATACCCTGCATTGTAAGGGACGTGAGCTACTAGCCCAGTGAGGAAAGCTCACCATAAAATCCAACATACAATATTCATGGAATAAATAACAATGCATGTTCCATAAATGAAACGCAGTTAATCCACTTAACTCATTTTCACCATAACATCCAACATATTATATGAAACAATAAATAATGCATGTCTCATGAATGCAATGCGGTTAATCCACTTAACCCAATTTCACCATAGGATCACTTTCTAAGGTGTTTTATCAATTTTGTACCGAGGTCAGCCCCCATTTAGCAACTTGCAAGTAAATAAGGTCTCCGCTACTCGGTCTACTAGCCCATTCAACACCAACGGTTGATGACGGTCGACCACAGCCTACTAACACGTCCAACCCAACGGTTCGCAAACGGCGTTCGGTCTAACATCACAAGGTCTCCATGACCCGGTCTACTAGCCCATCCAACACCAACGGTTGATGGCGATCGACCATAACCTACTAACACGTCCAACCCATCGGTTCGCAAACGGTGTTCGGCTAATCTCAGCAATTATAACTCAATGGCCAATGTTTAACTTTGCAAAGTTATTATCTTCCATAGATTTAACTTATGAACATAATTATCACATGCAAATGTCAAATGCATGATAATGCATGATTTCCAATGCCCTCCTTACACAGGACTTATTCTGAGAGAACCACCATATTTCATCCTTACCATTTGGTGTATCCAATACCAGTACAAGAAATCAATAAAATAATCAATATCACACAACATATAAAACTGGATTTAATAACACGAATGCCTTCACCCAGTTTTTACCCGACAATTTTCAGACACTCCATGGGTCCATACTGCGTTAGAGACTACAAGTCCTCGACTCCCCGACACCATTTTAACGCCTACGTTCTAAACAGTTAGAACATTTACATCCCTTACATGTAGGCAGTGTCAGGTCTCGTATTCTGGACCTATATAGCCTTTTCCATCTTTAATTGACCATAAGTCCCATTTCAGTCTGGTGTTAGTGGGTTTAACATATAACACAATACAAGTGTTGGTTCGAGTCTCCTCACCTTCTCCGGTTGAGTTTTTCACAGAAAATCTGTAAGATAGAGTAAAATGTATAAATTTTCTATTTGTCAGTATATACGCGTGATAATTTCCCAAATCCCGTGCTATTTTTCCAGAAAACATGATATATGTAGTGAGTCACCTACGCTCTTTCTACTCCTTTAACTTATGTCAGAAAGTTAGTTGTCAGCCATCCAAAACATTACAATAAAATGAAAAATGTAAAGTACTCAGTGCCTTCTCTCGTATTGTCTTCTGGAGAAAAGACCATAGAGACGTATTGTGAGAGGCCCAGAGGGTACAGAGACAGTAAAGTAAATAAAAGTACTCAGTGCCCCATCCTCGTATTGTCTTCTGGAGAAAAGACCATGGAGACGTATTGAGAATGTGGCCCAGAGGGTATAGAGACAGTAAAGTAAATAAAATTACTCAGTGCCCTATCCTCGTATTGTCTTCTGGAGAAAGGACCATGGAGACGTATTGAGAATGTGGCCCAGAGGGTACAGTACAGGAATTTAAACACACAAGGCGGAAAAATAAACACACAATAGTCAGCTGGGGTTAATCTTTTCCCCGATTTTAGTTAGGGTCAAAAATTATATTTTGAACTTAAAATAATACGAATCTTGAGGGTAAAATTTAAATTTTAAGAGAAAATCTATTGTTCCTCCATTTTAAAAAAATATCATTTCTTTGAACCCCAATATTAAGCTATTTTACTCCTAATTTGCTATGGAGTTAATAAAAATAGAATTATTTCGATACCTTGGGTAAAAAATTCTGTGTAAGATTGACTAAATTTGAAAACCCTTAAAAGAATACGGGAAACTCGAACGTTCGGCTGCTGCTGGTATGGCCAAAGCAAGACAAAGAAGAGGAAAATAGGAGAGAGGGTGCTTGCTGTTTTTGAAAGAGGGAGAGGGAGCAAAACGGCAGAAACTTTGAGGAGTTTTTTTTTTTTCCTTTACGTTTTGGCTTCCTCGCCGATTACTCCTATTTATAGGCAACCGTATGCATTTTTTTAATCATACAGGTTGCCTAAGCTATTCGTAGGTTTATAAGTTTTCAATAACTCTGCATTTATTGTTATATATTTTATAATTACTATTACAACTGCCACCAACCGCATAGGCAATTGGCGGTGTTGTAATCTTCCAACACAGCTACAAGCTACATCCGTACCTTTAAAACTCATCTTTCATCTGTTTCTGATATTATTTTATAATATAATATTAGTTTATTCTTTTTACTATTTACATCTATGTCCTTCCTTTTATTGGGGTATTTTAGGGTCTCACTAAATTGATACAATTGGTTCAGTAGGTCAGGTATTAAAAACTGAGCATGGTATTAAAATTTGGAGTGAAATCTATCTCAAAAACCCAGTGTTTTCGCTAAAAATCACCGTTTTAACAAAATCTCCTAATTTTTAAGATTCTTTTTGAAAGTATCCAACCTTATAGTTTGATAGAGTAAATTTGTCTGATAAAAACATTCTAAAGTTTTAACGTGTTTTGAAGTCAAAAACCACATTTTCTAAATGAAAGAATAATCAACGGCCCATATTTCATGGCTTAAAATAAATATAAAAAACTAACTATTTTAGAGTGTAAAGAAATAAACAGCTTAGTTATAATACAGATTGAGTACTGACTCTCTCTATATATTTTTAGGACTTCCTCTACCCTGTCGAATTGGGGTTTTACCACTTTAAAACTTAGGGGTAAAATAAATTAGCGAAATTATAACGAGATTGGCATGTCACTAGTTCCGGAATTTAAAAATAATGCATAATCTAAAATTTGAAGTTCAAACTAAGTCAAATGGCTGAGTTTATACAGCAGCTAAGGTTTAAGCCTAAAATAATATTATTATTATATTCGTAACTCACCTATATATCTTTGAAACTTAATCAAAAGAGTTATCGGATTCGGATCGAGTCAAACTCAGATCCGTTGAAGAACTTATTTGATACTCTTTACGTTTAGAGGAAAATAATTCATAATTAACGGATAAAAAGATTATTTAATTAATCCTAATTAATCATAATTAACTCCTAAATTGGGCTGGGGTATTACAAAAATTAACTTTAGATGTGCAAAAAAGAGATGGGACAGATGACCATCTTTATCATAGTCAAAAAAGTATTGATAACCACCTTTTTGAAGATCTTCTATCAAAGCTTCAATTGTACTTCGACCCTTTAGTTGCTATTTTCCGAAGAGCAAAATAAAAGTTGTACAAATCAGCCGCTGATATTCCAATATCTAGATTTTGATTTCTAAGGGTCGTCAAAATTTACCGTAATGATATATTATTACTCCTCATTTCAATGATCATTCTTTTCTCAGAATCTGAAAAACATCTTATACTTGGATGACCTAATAATACATCCGATATATCATGATTATGCTCCAAATTCTTTATGGTCAATTTCAATAACCCATCAACAATCTGTTTTCCTTTAACTTCAAAATGACAATTACATTGGCGAGAGTATGCTTTCCTCTTTCTGTCATCGTTATCCAAGCTAACTGTGCTACGGTATTTACCTCCTCTATCGTAGCCAATGACTAATTTATTTTCCTTATTATATGACATCTTTATGGTACATACAAATCCTTGTTCAAGAGTGATATTCTTAACATAATTTATAAGGTCCTCACGACTTTCAAAACATTCATCAACAAACTCCATGCCACTTGAGAATTTAAACATACCTCTAAAACACTAATAATAATGATTTCTAGGAAAAAAAATGAGATAGGAGTTACCTTCGATTCGAGATAAGAGATCCAGACATTAGCTTGAGAGAGACAACTTCGACCTTAGATAATAGATTGAGAGTGTGTGTTAAAAATGGAGTTTGAAAATGGAATTGAGAGGTTTTAGGGTTTGGGATTGAAAAGGGGTTCAATGTTTTGAGATTAAAAATGGGTTGAAAATGGGGTTTTAGGGAGAAGTCTTTGAAAAAGGTGGTTCAAAATGGGGTATAAAGATTTGGGATTGAAATAGGGCTCAAGGGTTTGGGATTGAAAAGAGAGTTAAAAAGGGAGTTGAAAATGAGGTTGTAGGGAGAAGTCTTTGCAAAAGGGGTTTAAGGGTAAAAAAAGGTGTTGAAAATGGGGTTTAAAGAGATTGAGAAAGGGGTTCAAGGGAGAAGGGAGAGAAAGAGGGAAACGACGGTTTAGGATTTTGAATGGAATGAAACGAGTGAAATTTCGTGGATCGATCGAATGCGTGTTTATTTATAAGTTCCATTCATTTAAATGAATCAAGGCATTCATTCGAATGAATTGCCTGAACAGTATTCATTCAATCGAATGAATCAACTGATTCATTCGAATGAATGACATAAACACTAGGAATTGTCGTTCGAATGAATGCGAATGAATCAGCTGATTCATTCGAATGAATGCACATTTTCAAGGCATTCATTCGAATGAATGACATAAACACTAAGGACCGTCATTCGAATGTTTCTCTCTGATACATTCATTCAAATGAATCAGTTGATTCATTCGAATGAATGCACATTTTCAAGGCATTCATTCGAATAAATCAATTAATTCATTCGAATGAATTAGTCGTATATGATGGAATGTTCATTCGAATGAATAGGCTGAACAGTATTCCATGTTACTGTTCAACCCATTTATTCGAATGAATTAAAATTACACTTAGACATTCATTCGAATGAATGCCAAAATAAACTGGCAATTCATTCGAATGATTGAAAATGCGAGGGTAAAATGGTAATTTGGCACGAAAATTCGGATTCGGATGACTAGAAACAGAAAAAATGGGTGTCTATAAGTCGAGCTTTTTTAAAGGTCATAAATATTTTATAGTCCGTAACACTTCAGCTCAGTCCCACTTTTAAGTCTAATTTTGAATGGATTCAAATCATATTAATTGTCAAGAGGTCATAACAAAATCAGTATCGTTATCATAATTTGCCATTATCCAATGAGAGGTTTAAAATGCGCAGAGTCAATAGTCATACACAGATATCAGTGACAGTATCAACGATTCTCTTCTTTTTCTATTTTTCGAAAAAAAAAAGAGAAACAGAAAATCTAAGGTGAGCAATTTTTAAGTAACGGTCATTTTACGTGCTAAGACCATCTCTGTAGTCTTTTATCAACAATCAACATGACTAAATTAGGGCTGCAACTCAAGCCAGTTGGGCTGAGTTTTAGAAACATGCAACTCTGGTCCCAATTTTGTAATTAAAGGGCCCAAGTCCCAGCCGACAATATTTTTCAAACTTTAGCCCGATCCAAATTGTATACGCACACAAGCTCAGCTTCTTAGAGCCTAAAATGAGCCTATATATCACATATTTTATATTTACAAAATATTAATTTAAAGAATTAGATTTTACAAATTGTAACTTAAACTCAGACTCACATATACTAGGCATGCATGGCATAACTTGAATTCAAATTCGAACCTAATATTATGGGCCCAAAAATGAGTACGACCCAAGCCCGGGTCAACCCAAACCCCAAAGTTTGTTGGGTTTTCATGTGGCTATGGGTTAGGCCCAGTCCAAATTGCAACACTAGACCATACCAAATCTAGGCTAAACAAGTTTCTCTCGAAAATAGACATTGAATTCACAACAAACCATATTTCTAGGTTTGCAGATGGAGAGAATCTATTCCCAATATGTTATATTAGTAGAAGATGACTATTGAACAAGAACTTTCTCGTTAATGATGACAAGCATCTGCAATTCCAAGACACAGCAAGGACATGACAGGGTCATGGATTTTACAAATTAAAATTAAGTGTCCAACACGGACATGATGCCTACATTTCAGTGTCCATGCAACATAGATGGGCATACCTTAAACTTCCCTATTATGAGCAACTTACAATTCCAGCACTGTCATTTTCTGCTCCCTCAAAGAAGCCTTAATCTTCATCACTGTCGATATTGGTTCGGAAGATATATTCCTCGCCCTCTAACTCCTCTTGTAATAAACAGATTGATGGCCGATCCATATTCTCACTGCATCCATTGCATTCTGATGATCTCCTGTCCTGAAAGCAAACAGTTGAAGTTAGACGCACATGACATCTAATCCATGTGCTGCTAAAAGTGCTGAGGGAAGCTGCGGGATACAAATCTGCACGCAACTGCAAAGTAAATCCTATATAGCATGCGGTACAGAAAATGGCAAAAATCACACAGAAAAGGAAAACGAGAGCATATCAATTAAGGCAGCACACCAACTGAGGAAGAGTAGAAAATACTGCAATAGTGTAAGATCAAGATGATCAATATAATGGTGTAGAAATACACTAAAATGCAAAATTTTCCTTCTAGACTGAATTTTTAAATAAACTACTGCAACCATTAGTTCATGCTTTTTGAAGGCCCAAATGAGTGTTGAGGTTCATGAAGGTCTTTGAGGCTGCCATTTTATCACATATGAGCTTGCCTACACTTGGGATAAAAAAAACATATGGGTTCATGAATTATAGAAGCAACTCAGTTAAAGTTGACAAACCTTCTTCAAGGTATAGAAGAAATAGTGGAACCCATCACCAAAAGTGCTCCATTCAAAGGACCATGTGAACTGCGGGGCTTCAAACAGAGGGCGCCTGAAATGAGGCTATAGAAGACATAAATTCCATCCGTGGAAAGAAAGATAAGAAAAGACATCAAAAAAGATAGACAGTGAAGATTATTTTCATACCTGCCCAAAAGAAATTGAGATGAAAGTTCCATGTGGCTTCAAAACCCGATGAACACCTTCAAGCATAGTCATGACCTTGTTTACAGTTTCAGAGCGGGGATTCCATGGATCACCACTGTCCACAAACAGTACATCCTTCAAATTCAAAACTTTCACATCCTCAGCTCAAAAAGACAAATCTCTCAAGGCAAGTAAAGATTGATACTTCTTAAAAAAAACTAAAACTAATTAAGAACATATCCTACAAGAGACTCTAGCGCAGTTGGTAATGTTCTTTCTTTCTTTTTGAATCTGAGCAAGTGCTCAACGTTGCAACTGCAAGGTTGCAGATTCAAGTACTATAAGCATCGAAAGGTCAGTTGAGCCATAAAAATAATTTATCAAATCTAACTATGAGTGCCAATTCCAGAAAGATAGTATAAATAGCTCTAGTGATGATGATGACTTTTTGAATGAAAAAAGTTTTTTTTTTTAATAATGATGAACTAGATAAGAACAGAAGATGTCTATTGTTATCATGCTTTGAGGCTTTGGCAATATGTGTGGACATCTGCGCTATATATCAGATGAGTTCCACCATGTTGATCTGAGCCAACCAGCATAAAAAATAACAGCCATCCAAATTCTTTGCAAAATGTAGTGCCCATCAGCTGATGGGGCTTCTTCCTCAAATTTGGGGTTACGTGGCAAGCTCCAACTGAGGCATGGCTTGGATATCGACACATATAGCCATATATGAAGGTTCAGTGAGAAAATGGAGGGATGGGGTTGTGGCCTAATTCACATTTCAACAAAATGTGCCAGTTTCATGGAAAATGATACCTTATAAAATGTGCCTGACAAACATCCTTGTGATTTTCTTTTCAAGAGAAAAACAGGCCAAACAAGAGATTGGAGAAAATAATTTGAAAGAGAACAGCACCCTCATGGGAATTACTGATGGTGAAGATGATTTAATCAATCATTAAGTGGAGCCAGTTACAAAAAAAGATGTCAAAATTATTGATTTCACCATTGCATAGTGATTGGAGATCATGGAGTTGGAGAGGGGCCTTTGATTGGTATACATGCACAAGGTCAGACTAGATGTTGGAAATTGAGTTGCTGCTTTCATTTTAATACATTTGAGTTGTGATAGATGCCATTTGAGGATCAGTAACTTCTTGTTTTAGTGATGTTTCCCCAAATTTATGGACACATTGTACATGTAAATACCTTTTTTTTTTAAATATATATTCTGTTCTTCAGATATCAGAAAGAGAACTTGTATACATGTGTAAAAAGAGGTAAACATGGTTCAACTACACAGTCAAATAGCTGCAACTTGGATTGAAACAGAATTTGTCATGACAATTACACATACCATGGTACCTTTCTCAATGACGACATCAAAACACTCGCTGCCAAAGGGCAAGTCTAACATGTCAGCCACCAACATTTTGATACCTGAAGTATTGAAACAAGAGAGGATGAAACCCTTTTTTTTTTCTTTTTTTCCTTTTTTTCTTTCTTTGGTGAGGAGAGTTTATTGAGGGGGGGAAAAAAAAAAAAAGAGTAAACAGAAAAGGGAGATGGCCACCTACACAAAAGAGAAACTGACAAAAGAAGAACAAGTACACCTTAATGAAGGGGGTAAACAAGAAGACCGGAGCTTCAGAGAACTTTAGCCTAGCTCACCAAGGTGTAATTGAGATCGAGCTAAGCATTCAATGTCTAATCGAGCATTTAAGATAAGTTTGCTTAGAAAGAGCCAAGTGAAGTCCATTTTCAGCTCTCTCAATGATGTATGTCAAGCATGACCATGAAATCAAGCTCAATTCAAACAATACACATGTATGTACAATAATATTTAGTATATGATTTAAATACATGTACATGCATTTAATCACACAAGAGATACTGAGGGAAGTTGAGCTTGAGGTCAATATTGAGTGACCCTCTTAACAGGCCAAGCATGCTATGAGCTGAGCAAAGCAAACCAAGCTTGAGCTGCACTTGTATATTCACAAGCAGAGCTCAAACTTATGCTTCATTTGATTATAGCCTTGACCTTAGAACTCTAATAAAAAGGACTCGGAAACATCTAAACAGCACCAAACAATTTAGACCAAAACATTAAGTTTACTATGGAAAATTATTCCAACTTCATAGGATTCATGTGTTAGGCATGCTTACAAGAACCTTAAAGCATAAAGCCCGCCGCAATAACTTTAGTTTTAGTTTCTCTCAAATTGCATCAATGAAAAGAGCTGCACACATGAAATTCTCCCATTCACTCCAAACAAACACCTCAGAAGATAGGATGGGAAGGAAGACTGGATATCACTTGAACAATGCCTTTAACATAGTGGTGCAATGTGAAACATTGAGATCACCATCTCAGCGGTTCCATATTCTGCACTACCTCAGTTCGTATTCAGACCATATCACTGTTTCAACATAAAGTAGAAGCCCATTGACAAAATGGTCAAATCTTAGCAAGACCACCACCTCATCAGGAAAAAGAATACTGAGAAGATCCTATTCATATTAACTAATAATGTGGGATTTTCTTGAACATTATATGGTGCTCAGACATGGCATGGGAACAAAGGAGGCATGTCATGGAAACAACAGACATGCCATGGATGTAGCAATGACATGATCATTACATGTAAAAATGAAGTATAGGACTCGTCAGAATACTGATATGTTGCCTACAATGAATTCACTACATACCAAGGATGTGTATGGCAATTACTTGAGCTAAGGGGAGACAGAGACACAAGTGCAGAAAAACAAAATGACATTTTTGGTTCATGGGGAGACTCAAATGACACTTCACAAAATTCCTGAAACTATAAGTAAATAAACCTTACAGCCAGTACAAGATATGAATGCAAATATAAATACTGCAAAACACAATTTACACTACCCCATCTGATCCTTGAGAGAATACTTGATAACTCAGTCAAAGGTAAATGTAAAAAAGGGATGCTTGATAATCACATACCATTATATCCCTTGGCTAATAACCGCTTTTGCATCTTTGCCACAGCAACAGCTGAAAGATCAATGCACGTTATTTCGGTAATCCCATCATTATACAGTTCATCACATAACTGTGAATTTCCACAACCAAGCTCCAATACCTATGCATCCATCAACCAGTGAAACAAGTATCAATTCAACACTCATACCGCACCATGCACAAAGAAGTTAATTAGCTTCATTGACCACTGGGAGATACATTGAAGCACAATAGCACTGTAAAGATAATAGTGCTTACAGAATCAGTTGGTCTTAGGTGTTGTTGAATGAGATGACGGAAATGAGAGTAGTCTTTGAACCATTCATAATGCTCCTCAGAAGAGAAACGTCTATCCCTATATAGAATACAGCCAAACAAACATCATCAGCGCACCACATTCATCAGCTTCAGTAAGACTTGCACAGGGGAATTAATAAGGTGCTTACTGTTCTGGAGGATTGGAAAATTTAAAAAAAAAATTATGTTCAAAGTGAAATCCAGAAAAAAAAAAAAAAAAAGATTTCCAGAATGAAAAAAAAAATGTAGAAATGGATAGAGGAAGCAATGAATTCAAAAAACAGACAGAGGGGAAAAATCTGATTAGAAGCCAACAAAAGACCTTCAAATTGCAAAATAAAAATGAAAAAAACCCTAGAAATTGATGTCAGAATCTTATCGATTGAAATTAAAGACAACCAGTAATCAATGCTGACGTTTATAATGAAATGGCTCGCAAAATTAGGATTCGGAAGCATCATGAGATCATGAATTAATCCATAGAAAACGCATTCCACAGAAAGTAAAAATTTGCAAGAAACACAGAAAATTGTAAGAATAGATATCGGAAGCGATGAACTCAAAGAATAGAGACCAAGAGGGCAAAATCTGACCAGTAACGCGGATCCAGATAAGCGGAGGCAGTTGGAGGCGCGACGTCCTTTTTCGCCGGTTCAGTTCCGGTCTGATCCATGATGAAATGGCAAAATAACGGAGAACGGAAAAGACATAAACCCTAAAATCTAAGCCCCCATTACATAGACTCTATGTCTATGTTAGTGGAAGAACTAATTAAAAAAACTTTGCATGGTGTGAAGTGTGAGAACTAAAATTAAAAAAAAATAAAAATCATGTTAATGTGTGAAAAAATAAAAACATTCCATTGCCGGGATTTGAACCCGGGTCGTCTGGGTGAAAGCCAGATATCCTAACCGGACTAGACGACAATGGATTTGTTGTTTGTTGGTTAGTAAAATATAATTATATCTATAATGTATTCATAAAGTCTACTTCCACTTCCAATCTAAATCTGACTCAAAATATGAGTATCCCGCTCATTTGAAATATGGTTTCAGTAACTATTTTTAACTTAGATTAAAATTAGATACATACTTATATAATTTTGTATTACTCTAATTTTACACATATCTTATTTTCTTATGTTTATTTGATGATTTTATAAGACCACCTTTTATAACAATCATGTTTAGTCATATAGATTTTTTTTCTAATACATATATACTTGATTACATGAGTTGACCTGAGACATTATTTAACTTGACCTAAATTGATTGGTCCAAATTAAAAATAGCTTAGTAGTTTAAAAATGAGTTAGGTTATGTCCGGGTAAGAAAATAGTTGAAATATGAGTCAAGTCAAAAGGTAGTAATCTAAATTTAATATGTTAAGTTCCCAATTCAACCGACCCATCCAACTTAAACCCTAAAGTCCATGTAATTCTATTTATTTGAAAGGAAAAGTACTTAAATTTGATCAACATAGGTTCGTACAGCCTAACAGATAGGGGCCTTAAGCGTTTTGTAGAGTTGGCCATTGCCTATTAAATTTGATCTAGCCAAACAATGCAAATGATGGTCCAAACCTAGATTTGGAATGGATCAATCCGGTTGGATTGACCCAATAGATTCCAATTGCAAAACCTAACTAAAGCTGCCACTCGGCAAATTGCACCAAACATGTAGCAGGCCCACCAATAAAGAGTTTGAATCTAGCTCATCATTTCAGCCCAATTCTAATGTTTGGTTCTCCAACCCGAAGTCGCCACCTACGACGATTAAGGATGGAAACAGTTCAGGCCCAGCTTTCCTGAGGCCCAATTGTTCAGGGCGGCGCTGCATGGGTTTTGATCAAAATATACCAAATTCCCATCCTATAGATTATAATGGGCCTATAAAGAACTAAACTAGCAAATCATATGTGGTGGCCTGTGGGCTGGACTATTTGGGCCTTCAGTTAAATGGGCTGGTCATATTCCTAATATTGAATCATTGTGACTGTATTATACTTCGATAGATTCAAAAAGGTAAACCCTAGATTTGCATTTCAAACTTCAGCTGAAAACCGAATCATCGGCCCATATAGAAATATTGGGCCTTTTATAATTTCTGAAAAATATAGAAAAATTGAATCGACTTAAACCGAATTTTTTGAGTCCCCTTATCTAAAGTTAATTATTTTATTTATAAATTTTTGTTAGTGGAAAGAAGTTTGGAGGGAGATGTTTTTACGTCAGACGTAATTATCAACCATAAGTAAAGTAATTATAAAATAATTTACAATAATTTGTTAAACAATACTCAATGTAGCTACCATAAAATGTACAAATTCTAAAATGGATATATAATTCAGCAATTATTTCTTTCCAATGCCTATTTCAATCTCTAATAAATAATAGGTGAATCTATGTGGCATACACTAAAAAAAAACTCTAATACAATCAAATTTTAATAAAGATGTTGAATTATTATAAGTACAAGATGAGCTCAACTGATATTGTTTTTAATAAAAAATTAATTTTACAGTCGAATTATAAGTACATGATAAGATCAAATCATATTGTATTTGACAAAAATTTAAATTCATATTCTATTGTATAAAACATTATTTATTAAGAAACAATAGTTTGAGAATTCAATGATTTTTTAGAAAATATGCATTTCATGTCTACTATGATTTCATAGATTTAATTTAAATTCAAATTAAACATATTATAAATATTTTAACTGTTGAATTAAGTGAACTCCTATGATACCATGAACATATTTTTAAAACTACTTACAATGTAAGTAAAATTTATTGAATTCTAATAAATTAACCAATAAGCAATAACTAAGACTCTGTACAGGTAGTAAAAGATAAGAGTGGTCCATGTTGGTTGCAATTTGTGCTGTGAGAGGTGGTGCCGTTGGTTAGGCATCTGAACCAGTTGGCCTCTCCCAAGAAAACATGAGAAATAAAGAAGAATAATTCATGTGACATTGATTTCTGTCTTATCACCAATCTTTGTCACTGTCTGTACCTTCTGCCATGCATTTTTGTGACATTTATTACCCATTTCACCAGCTTTAAATGCTCAATCATGGTCGAAAGATTCCAGCCAATAACTCTTTCTTTTTTTTTACCTCGTTTTGTGAAATAAGAATAAATTTAATCTATGCTAGTAGTAATAATAATAATAATAATAGGATTTGTTGAAATAACAAACTATTAAGAGTAGCAATGGGGGCAAGTTAGATGGAGTTAATTGGATTGATTATAGATAATAATAAATTTTCTATTTAATTTAATCAGTGGCTAGGCTCGAATTTTTTGTATTGATCTCAATTCAATCTTATTAGAATCTCTAAAATGATTGAGAAAAATTAAAATATATAAAATCATTTTTCATAGAAAAAGATAGACAAAGTGCTTCCATTTCATGTGAGGTCAGATTTTACATAAACGCAATAAATTAAAAAATTTAAATTTAATGGAGTAAATGAGCTAAAACCAATTGTTAAAAAGAATAGTGCTTAAATGAGGTCTGTTTAATTTCACTTGGTTCAAGTTTGGCTCTAGACTAGCTCTATCCAATCCAACCTAGATTTATTTTGAGTTGAGTCAAGTCAATCTATTATTTTTTTTAAACATGTGATGAGTGTATGACTAAAAACATTGCTCCAATTGCATCTCAATTCTACAAGATTTTTTACTACTGAAAAGTGGAGCCAAAACTAAGTAATTAGGACCACAAAATGGTGTATCTACTTCATGTGGACCCTATCCATGGGCTTTGGAACATCATTAAGAGCAAAATGGATCCCACAAGAGTTGCGGCAAGGTCAAAACCCTAGTATGAAAAGGCAAGGGTTCTTGAATGAGGAGACTTGTGATTGGTGGAGACAACACACCAATCTAATGTGGCGTATTGTGATTGATTGTCATTAAAAAAAAAATATGTAACATATGTTGAATTGAGAGAAGGAGATTTTTTTTTAAGAATTCATAAAATGTTTGATTTTTCTTAAATAATGAAAAAAATTTAGATTAAAGCTAAAATATTAAAGTTTTTTTCAAAAGGCTCCATGTATTAAAATGTCACAAAAGTATTTTGGACAAAATAAAAATAAGCTAAAGAGTGTTCTTTTTATAAGAAAGAGAGAGCATCTCAATTAATCTACTGACAATAATAGTAGAACTAATAATAACAATAATTTAGTTATGCACTTTTAAGCATTTTTGTAAATATTTTTTTCTTAAATAATTAGAAACACTGAACGAGAAATCTAACGTAAAAATATAACTATTATAAGCTTAAATAGACAACATACCATATTTCTTTCATATATTTACTTAGTTTGAAAAGAACACAAAATTAGAAAATTCGATTTCTAAAATTCTCTACCTTAAATTTTAATTTTCAATCATCATCATCAAATTTATAGATCATCTATCCCTCTAATAATCATACTTTCTCCTTCAATTTTTCACAACCCTCCAAAATCTGCAATAGAAAACCGGCCCTTTTCCGGCATGTTGCCGGCATGCCTAAGGCCCAATGTGAGTGAAACATCACCTGTGGACCCAAACCTCACACATGTTTGCCCCAATGGTGCCAAATTCCCTGTGGACCCCATATCTGCAGTGTCATCTACTCGGCACGTGTCATTAAGAACCCCTCGTGGGCCCGGCTCTAGATGGGCCAAGGTGGCCGATATCTGTCCGAAATCGGTGTGTTCACTCCCGCCGGCTTGATTTTCCGGCAAGTGTTGTCTACTGATAACATGGTGTGATGGGTCTTTGTCCTGCACATTAATTTCGAGTCTTTTGTTACCTCCTGCTACTGTTGTTGTTGTCATCATCTGCATTGGTGAATGTGCGCTTTTGCCTTCTTCAGCTTCTCTTTCTTCTTCTTCTTCTTTGTTCTCAGATTTGTACATTTCTTCCACCATGGGTTTCCACAGTCGGACTCTAGCATTTATGAACCAGTTCGAGACCTAAAAAGGCAAGAAATAGTAGTAGTTAGACATGGCATTGATGATATCTGGTGGAATTCTTTGATGGGTTGGCAACTTGGCATGTCTTTGTTTTTTTTCTTGTTAGTATCAGTGGCATATCTATTTCCTTCTATGTGTGGTGGATTGAGATATATTGTTTGTATGCTAAAATTAGTGGATCTTAGGTTCTCTTGTGGGAAGGATAGAGGATACAGAATGCAGAAAACAATTAAGGAAGGTTCTTTCATGGAAGGATAATACAATAAGTAGAGAATAACTTACGAACGTGAGAGAGTATGGAATTTAAGGTTGATGGTTCAGTTCATATCATTCTGTTACACATGTCACAAACTTAGAAAAAAAAAATCTCTGCAATTCGGGGTGAATTGACTTAATTGGCCAGGATTTTAAGTTGAGTGGGTTATAACAAGTTTTATTGATTTTTCTTTGAGTCAAGTTGAAAAACTAATACAAGTTACTCGACTCGGTAGAATTTAGAGTCGTGCCTGAGTTTTGAGTTTCTGAACAATGATTTTGATAGCAATATCTAATTTGATGGGATATGTGATACATAGTGAGAAAGGAAACTTCAAAGTCGTCGGTGGTATAGTTCACATCAAATTGATTTGAGAGAGGGGTCTATTTTCATAAGTCTTGATGTTTAGTGATATAAACCGAAGTTCAAAAATTCAAAATCCAAACTTAGATAAAAATTCAATTGAGTTGAGGCACTCAGATGAGTTTGTTGAAAAAGTATTGAGTTCCTCTGCTAAATTTTTTATTAAGTTGAATCAACTTAAATAGACACTTTTGAGTTTTCTCAAGCTTTTTAAACTCTTATGTAAATTGATAGAAGAAACACAAAGACCAAATCCAACTCTAGGGATTGACGGTTTTGTTTAGAGGTAAAAGATCGTATCAACCGTTATATATTAAAATATTGTATCAGTCAACACAGACCAAACAATATCGTTCATACAGTGGACAAATCGGCCGCCATGACTTAATTATCAGCCCATAACCTAAGTATCCCCCAGTTTTTTTTTTTTTTTATAAAAAAAAAAGGCTGATAATTCATGGGCCTCATCCGCAAATCAACCTACCTAACCCTTAAGAGAGGGTTTTCTTCTTATTTCTTCTCTCCATTTTGTACCTACCCACTTCCAATTCCACCCTTCTTTCACTCATTTTCGCTCTTACATTTTATTTGAAAAGGTTAGGATGACTGAATCAGAACAAAACTAACAAATTAAAGAGATGAAAGATGACAGACTAAAGAGGTAAAAATACATATATATTTGAACACTTTCACACAATGTCTCGGCAAGATTTTCCATGTATATAAAGTTTTCCAAGATCACAAGAATTCTAGTAATTTCACTTTGGGTCTTTCCTTTTTCTTTTTTCATCTTTTAATTTATGTCTTCACTGAATAGTTATGATTCTCTTGCATGGGATGAATTCTATACATGAAAGGGTTAAGACATGGACTATGTCTTAAACTTCTGTGGAAATAAATAAAAAAAACTCACAAACTAATCTAGATAGATGAGATTTCAGTTTTAATGATGATTAAAAACCTAAGATTCATCTATTGAAAAAAATATTTTTTATGTAAAATATTTACTGTTAAATAAAAATTATACTAAATTATCGCTTGACATGGACATGGATCATTAAAGTCTTGAAAGTAATAGATCCACATGTGTACAAGTAAAAGAATGACCAAAATGCGTGGTGTTAGGTCACCTTTTGTACTTGCTATCAGTAGTAATATTTTTATTTTTTTACTTATTATTAGCAATGATACACTTGTTCATAGCTTTTTAAGATATTATCAAACACCTCCCGCCTCAAGAAGCGAGAGGTGTCAAATTCGAGTCCCCATGACCTAACTTGGTGTAATCTAAGGGCAGTGGATATCATCTGTGAAAGTACGTTGGGTGTTCTGCAGTTTCCCACACATAAATTCAAAAGATAAAAATTATTATCAAACAATTAAAACTTCAGATCTTAAAATGGATAAGAAGGGAGAGATAGGTAACAAAGTTTTAAGGTCAAATATTCAAAAGTTTATCTTCGATAAAGACATCTGTAAATGATATGTTTTACCCTCAATATTGCCCAGATGCTTGGTTGTGATCAATTAGTCACTAAAGCTAGGACCATAGAAAGAAATGAATTGAGAACTTTGTCATTCTATGATCTCTCTCATTTTCATAATTAAACTGAACTACTCCTTCTTGAGATGAGATGAGTTTTTCTAGTTCACACATATCTTTGTGCCACTAAAAGATCTTTAAAATATTTATCTAAATTTAATATATTCGTTATTTAATAGTTGAAATTTTGAAAATTAGAGTCAAGAGTTAAAATGATCAAATATGTAAAAGACCATGTGGCATATTTAAGTGATTTAATATACATATCAGTGACAACATCTTTAAATGGGTCATCTGATCTAACACAACCCATCTCAAAAAAAGTGCATAATATCTGAAGTTGGACTCTGAACAACAATTATTGAGAATTGATTCGGACACCGACATTATTAGATACAATCTTATACTCTCTCTCCCAAATTAGTTGTATTATATGGATTTTGGAATGGTCTTAAAATAGTTCTCATTTATATTGGATTAGTATAAAATGTATTGAAAATGGATGATATCATATGGAATTCTAGCCTTATATAGAGAGTTCCTTAAAAATTACAAATCTTTCAAATAACACAACTAAAATAAGACGGAAAGAGTAATAAATTAAAAAAAAACCTCATTTCACTCTTTCATTTTAAGCTGATCTGCCAAGTTACTGTGAAATTATAAAAAGAAAAGTGAGAAAAGTTTTAATTAATTATAAAAAGAAAAGTGAGAAAAGTTTTAATTTATAGTAAACCAATGTTAAAATAATAAAAACGCTGGTGTCCGAATCAATTATCTAATCTATTTCCTAATAACCTACTGCCTTTTTAAGTTGTCATTTCATTATTAAAAATACAGATGGAGATTCCAATAAATTGGACCCAACAAAAGGAATGCATGATTGCGTAGGTAAAAGCCCTGAAAGGGGGAAGAGCTAGTGTTTTCAAAAGTCTCATTTTTATTTTTATTTTTACTGTTTTTACTTTTAACTACTGCTCTTATGCAGCTTTTTTTTTTACCCTACAAAGTTAAAGTGCCCGAAGGATAAAAAAGGAGGAAAAAGGCTTCAACTTTTCAAACAAAAAATTTTAACTGAGGAATTATGACTCAAAAATTGTACAGTTGGCATATGGCCCAGATAATTTGGGCCCTCAGGATGATTATATGGTCCCAAAAATGCCACATTTTCAAGGAGTGTGAGGCCCACTATCAATTTC
Source organism: Chimonanthus praecox (assembly GCA_022113865.1). Taxonomy (NCBI): domain Eukaryota; kingdom Viridiplantae; phylum Streptophyta; class Magnoliopsida; order Laurales; family Calycanthaceae; genus Chimonanthus; species Chimonanthus praecox. The sequence goes on from CM039086.1 coordinate 30,451,536, forward strand.
ACCAAATCAATAAGGACAGAAGGCAACAGAGTAAATAACTTTAATAATCTTTATGTAATAAGGACCTTTACAATTTTCAGGTCTCTCTCGTATTTTTATTATCAATAATACTGTCTAATTATAGATATTTCTCTATTCTTATCAGTAGTTTTATTTTTACTGCAATTATATTGCTACGATGTGACAATAATGATGTGATATATCAAAATATTATTAGTTTTTTTTTTTCCTCGAATTCATATAAACTCTCAAACTGTTTCATACGACTCAAATCCCTTATTATTCAAATTTGTTAATGGTTATTCCAAGTTTGGTGTCATTTTCATTTGTATATCTATTCTTCTAACTATATTTTTAAGTATTTTTTGAAGGTTGTATTTCTTGCAAGATTTTCTTGATAATTTCATGATAAAAACTTTATAATTTGAAAATATTTCAATATTATCATTATCTGATAATATCCTGAGAACAGTACTTGTGACATTTCTTGAGATTTCACCATATGAGTAGGTGAAAATCGTTCAAAATAGTAAGAATTTTGTATAGTCAAATCAGCTGTTGGTTCTGATTTGAGTGATCAATTTTAACCAGTTTGACCATTTTTCTTGCTATTTATAAAGAGGAGTTACCTACTTTTTCAGTTGAAGGACAATGCAATATGGAAAAAAATTAGAGAATTAATTAATGAGATACTTTCTTTTATTTTATTAAATGATAAGACATTCTTACTAAAATATAAAAAGCAAAAATTATGTTATTTCAATTTCATTATTTTATCATTTATAAAAAAACGTAGAGTGATATCTTCTACAAGAAAATCATTTAGCTTGTTTTTGAAAAAAAGAAACTCTAATCAATTTTTTTATTAAAAAAAATATTGAAAATTTTAAATTGTTCTTTAACTGCATCTTAGTATTTATCTTAATGGATATGATACAAAAGAGAATTATAGGAGTAGAAAGTATAACTCTCATTTAATCAAATTATCCTTCATTTTAAAATTTTGAAATATAAAAAAGATAAAATTATAAAGTAAGTTGATAATTTGATGTAAAATATCATCTGTGAAAGCCTCGCACACCTCTCCTCTTGAAACATAACTTGAATATTTATCCAAGAATTGTGGGTCCCATCATTTTTTAATATGGGTAATATGTAAACTGTATTTGGGCCAAGATTCGGGACCCAAAGACCCAAAAAAGTTTTGGCGTTGGACCCAATAAAATTCATTGTCCTGTCAAAACAAACATCCTCCACAGGGAGAAAATAAAACTATTGGAGGTACACTTGATCCAATGATCCTAAGAAAAAGAAATAAAAAAAAAAAATTGAAAGAGAGTAAATTTCAAAAGTTGGGGGGCAAATATCAGTCTACATGAGAGTGAAAAGGAATTCAATGCTAAATCAAATCAATCCGTATGGGTGAGTTTCTCTTGTTCTTCCTGTTTGAATACTGAAGAACATAAATTTTTGGGGGGTAAAGTAAAAATGTTATTTCTTAAATTTACTATACATGCTATCTTTATATTGTAAAATATAATTCTTGTATATTCATATTTGATGTCGGTGGGAATAGTCTATATTCTTTTCTGAATTAACTCTAAAAAAATAATGTAAAAAATTGATCACACTAAAGACAATTTCATAAAAAATAAGATTTTAGCTGAAGATGATGAGACAAATTTTGGTTTAAGACTTTCATATGATCACTATTTTCATCCAAATCTTGCAAACTAATATTTTTTTTATTATTACTCTCGTATAATTAAAATGCATTCATATAAATTCAATGCTATAATGTAGTAGTAGCAACCCAATTTTCTTAGTTTTTCTTTTTAAAAAAAAAATTAATAGTGAAATGAAAGAGACGTACCTGGTTCCTTGATAAGCCTGTCTGCCTTGCCAACAAATGCTTATCTGCATCACTTGGGTACCTGAAGAAAAAAGAAAGGTGCAGAAAATGACATCAAGTCTTCCAAGATTCATAAATGGATCCAACCTCCATGTACCGTATAACCCACATGCGGAGATTTTTTTTATTTATTTAATAAAATAGTGATAGATTTATAGAAAATATTTTCATTTAAATGTAAAATTTTAATCGAATTACTTAAATTGTTCTTAGTTTAAAATCAAATCATTTTTACCTAAAGTTTTTTTATTTTTGAAGAATATAATTTGATCAATTTTATTAAAAGCTGAATATTGAAATAAAACTTTTCATATCTATTCCTCTAATTATGTACGTAACACTGTGTCTGAGGTGTGACCCAGTGTGCAGGGCATTATCAACGAAGGTGTGTGAAAATGAAGAGTGAAAGCAACGACTGTTAAAACTGAGAGGTCAGACGACACTGATTCTGTCTCTCTCTCTCTCTCTCTCTCTCTCTCATTTAACGAGGAGAATAAAAGAGGAAGAGGATTTTGTCATTTTATTGTTCCAAGTTTCAAACTAGAGAGTGAGAGAACAGTAATGAACTATTCAGTGGATCTTTTGGCATTCTTGTAAGGAAAAGCAAAGAAGAAAGAAGCTTTTGCTTGGCTTTGTAGGAGACAATGCCAAAGGATTCTGAATTGCCCTCAACTTTGAGAACTGGGACTCAAAATGATAATCACTGAATTTACTTCATACTTCGAATTGAAAAAAAAAAAAAAACAGAAAGAGAGAGCTCTGACTGAATGCAATAACAGCAAGTGAGTTTAATTCATACCCAATTTTTTTATAAAAAAAAACAGAAACTCCCAAAGAGAGAGACAGAGACAGACATGACTGAATGTAATAAACAGCAAGCGAGTTATAATTCATAGTCCAAATTAGAGAGAGAGAGATTTAAAAAAAAAAATTATGACTGAATAAATCTAGTGGAAGGCCTACTTTCAGGCAAATCTCTGAATCAAATTCAAAGTTCATGAACAGGGTGAACCCAAACATGATTCCCAAATATCACGCGTTGATTGAGAAAAGAGAGGTCCTTCCATAATTGGACTTCTTCCATATTTGAGACTCCTTATTATATATATATATAGCCAGTGTATTTTATAAAACACCACACAATAGATTTATTTTTATTCTATGAAATTTTACACAAGGCTTGCTGTATGGCTATTGACTTTTTAATTCATAATTCCTTTGAACAAAATAGCAAAAAGGAGAACTATACAGTTCGAAGGATTTCAACCAGCATTCAATGATCCAATTTCCTCCCATCAATGAGTCGCTTCATCGACATTTGTCAATTTGATTCCGACTATGATAGTAGTCAAAAGATGAACAATCTGGATCTTGTTCATGTGCTATATATGTAAAAGGATGAGTTCTTGGAGTCCTAACACAATATAAATTCCTAAACCATGTGAAGAAGCAGTACAAGTATTAAATACCATCACCTTTAATTTACTTAGGTTGAAATTAGATTAAACTTGGGCACTTAGAAAGGATGTAAGAAGAAGGAATTCAAAGTAGAGAAAGGGTTTTTAAAACCCAGATGAAAGGAACAGATGATGGATTGCTGGAAGGACTAAAAAGGGAAAAGTTTTTTGAAAGAATAAAATGAAAGAGAACTACTCAAAAAACCCAATCTCACATTAGTGAAACTAGTTTGGTTAGACGATTACGATGATGATGATGATGAGATTAGATAGAGGAACATACGGGTGAAGGAAGTGCTCAAAAAGCCATGATCTCAAGATGTTCACAGATCGTTCGGGTAGGCCTCTCTGAGGCCTCCAAGCTTCTTGCTCCATCATACCAATCTGGCTGAAAGCTCTTTGCTGTCGGAGGCTTTGGTCGAGAATTCGGAGCCTCGGCGTCTCACCTTTGGTGATGCCTGATATCCCCACTCCATCCTTCTCCCCAAGTAGTTCACATGTCCGCTTCAATTGGACCATGATTGCATCCTTGAGGCACCGGAAGTGCCGCGACATGGCCTTCCGAGCTAGGGCTGTGTAAGGTGCTGCTGCTCCAAAACCCATCACTGAGTCGAATGAGTTCACCACCATTTGCATTTGCTCACAGTAATGGTTGTATTTTCTCTCCACCTAAAAAAAATTAGAAGAAACGAAACCAGACCATTAGATCTGCAATCGTCATTTTCTCAATAATATGAAAGAAGGATGAGAGAAGAAAAACCAAACTCGTAATAAAAAAAAAAAAAATTTAAGGCTACAATAACTAAGATGGTACTAATTTTGACTTTGTCTTTCTTTTCTTGGATCGACAAAAAAACTAGAAAGAATAACAGAAGGATAATCATTACTGCATAATTATTATTATTATTATTTCACAAATGTATTTATGGAAAGCATAATTTCTCTGAAGATAGAGAAGGAAAAAAAAAACCTAACCGTAATCACAACTTCGTATATATGACATGAGTACTACTTAACATAATTTTTAGATTATAAATGGAGAAATTCATGTCTAAGTAGAAAAAGTAGTGGAACGGTAGGAATAATTCTTCAATGATAATAGGAACAAAAACAGAAGAAGTGAATGCAGGAATAAGCCTACTTGAAGTAGAAAAATGATTGTTTGGAAGAATATTCTGTTTTTTTCCAATACAAGAAACAATCCTTATGTCAACTTAGATTAGTAATCCATGGATCGTTGCAGTTTTCAATGTTGGGACTTAACATTCACAGGGTCGTTTTCCTTTGGACATACCCTCAATAGCAAAACCCACAAAAAAAAAAATTCATTATAGAAAAGCAAAAGTACTCAAAACCCATCAAATATAAGAATACTAAATAAATACCCTTCTGAAAATTAGCAAAACCATCTATGTTTATGGTTTCTTCTCTTTAATTTGAAATTAAGAGGCTAGAGAAGAAAGAAAGGGGGGGAAATAGGTAAGGAGTGAAGAGAAATATCAGGTGTAGAGAGAGTGAAAGTAATACCGACAAACTCTGCATCTCCATCATTTATTTTCAAAATCCATATGTTAAAATTTCAAATTTGATCAATTTGATGACGAAGATGAATAGCCCTCATAATGTTACCATTAGATCTCCAACACCTAATTATTTCTCCAAAATTAAAGAATAGCAATTGTTGGGAGTGAGAGAAAGAGAGCTAAGCTGACACAGTTAGAATTTGCATCTATACTATTCATTTTGAAAATCTGATACTTTGAATTTTCAAATTTCATCAAAAAATGGAGAAGATTAGAGCCTCACGATAATACCTTCAAATCTCTTTGCACTCGATCAATTCTCGAAATAAAGGAATAGGAGTTGTAGTGTGAGAGAGAGAATTTTACTTGCCTCATCAAGAATGGAATTGAGCTTGGCTTTCTTCCTTTGATACTCAAACCTATCATTAGGTAACAAAGAAGGTGGATCCTTTGAAGAAAGAGCTCCACCACCACCACCCACAAGATTAGGGTTAGGGTTTGAACTAGAATTCTGCCTTCCATGCTTGGAGCTCTTGAGAATCCCTCTCCCAACACTGCAAAACTCCTCCAAAAGCTCCTGGGCTGGTTTTCTATACTTGGAATTTCTCAACACATTCACCAATCCCATAGACCCAAAACCTACATGAAATTGTTGTTGATGATTTCCCAAATTCTTGATTGGGTATGAAGAAGAAGATGAAGCCGCCCCTCCACCACCACCACCACCTCCACCTCCACCTCCACCTTGGTTGTAGTAAAATACCCCTTCTCCGATCCTCATATCCTCAGCCTTCGCCAAAGACGACGACAGCGATAGAGATAGACTTTGGCTTTCAGCAATCTTTCCAGCAGATGTGGCCCATATGAATTGAGGAGGAATTGGATTAGTACCAAATGTTGTCGAGGCCGCCGTGCCGTGGAAGGTTTGGATGGGAGGAGAAGGTGATCTTTGCTGTGGATTCATAAGAAAAAGATGCATGGCGGCTGCCGAATCGGCACTCATGCCCGAAATCTCACCGCCGTTGTCTCCGACCATGTGCTGTTTCACATACCAATCACTCGCCATTCCGGGACGATTACGGTAACTAGATGCAATCTGATTCTCAATAAGATGGGAGGGAACAGTAGCGCCACCATCAGGCTGGAAATTGAACATCTCGGAAAGCATACTGGTCGGTTCGTAGACGGGAAATTCTGCAGTTTCCTCATGAGTTGGCACTAACGGAGTTGGTGTCAACTCAAAGCCTTGCACCCTCAACTTATCTCGCCGGCTCTGCTGTGCCACATGCTGCTGCTGCTGCAGCGCCGACCTTTCGAACCCATCGGAGTAGCTGAAGATCCCTTGGTGGAAGCCTTGTGACATAGAATTGATGGAATTAGATGAGATAGAGGCGTTGTCTTTCGCAATCGAGTTTTTATAAGGGAATAGAGATTGATGAGGCGCCGCTACTTCCATGTCTCTATCTTCTTCTTCATCATCTTCGACACCCCCCACATGTCCTGTTGGCCTTCCTGAATTGCTTCAAAGGAGTTGGATAATCAAGTTCCATGTTAGAATTTTACTAAGATAGGCAGGCTCTATGAAGAAAACATGAAAAGCATCAAAAACAGGAGTGAGAGAGAGAGAGAGAGAGAGAGATGAAATTGGACGAATCAAACAATCATACACAACCAGAGAGAAAGAGATGACATGGGTCGACACAAATAATTATCTACAACTGTTCTACATCAAAAAAATAACACTAAAGAGGGACAGAGATTGAAATGGGTCGACCCAAATAATTATCCACAACCTGTTCTAAAAAAAACACAGACACCAGGAAGAGAGAGAGATAGGAGACAGTTTTTTGAAGTGTAGGTACCTTAGAGTGGCAAGGTTGAAATGGATATAAAGGTCTTAAGACATCGTTGTCTTTCTGAGGGATTGAAAGCTTGTTGAATTCTCTCTCTCTCTCTCTGTCTGCAGTCTTCTACAATCGCCTTCTGAAAAGGAAGAAGGAGAAAAAAATGGAGGTTTTGGAAGCAATGTCTGAGACAAACCAAAGGGAAGAAGGAAAAGGAAATAAAGAAAGAAAAAGTCGCTGTTGTTGTTACTCTTTTCCTTCGTCTTTCATATTCTCTCTTACATTTTTATATTTTTTACATGGTAGTGAATAACAAATAAAGAAATCAATTTAGAGAGAGAAGCCAATGGTACAAGTGGCATACATGTAAGCTATTTCAAACCATTCAAAATGGTGGGCCCTGTTAGGTGGTGTATTGTATAGTATGATATTCATACTGTACTTTAATAATCTGCTCCTCTTAAATTTCGACCTATTTTGAATATAAATTTCTATTTATACATCAAGCAATGTTGGCCAAAATTCTAAAATTCCAATGGTATATTTGTGGTTTTAAATATTAGACTCGAAAGTCTTATTAGCAGACTTAGACTCGAATCAGTAAAGTCCGACTCGAAATCAGATGAAAATAATATGAATCAGCTTGACTCGTATAGAAATCGGTTGTATCGACAGATAGTTCAAGTTGACTTAATTAATATATTTTTTTTTTAAATTAACGTGTGGAAAACTCCGACACAGTCCTAGTAAAACTCCCACGGATAAACCCAATATCTTTAAGACACACCAAAATTACGCCATGGGGCTTAAACTCCCAACCTCCCACTTCACCTAAATCAATTAATACTACTTAGATTCAACCTACGTTTGAAAATCGAAAACATGATTCTAGTAAAATATGAGGTTTTAGCAAATATAAATTTGATTTCTAATGAAATGTACATATTATGGGTTTTTTTTTTAAGTGATTAAATATAATAAGGTAAGGCTCTTCATTTTACAATTTATTTTAAAATTGTTTTTAAGATTTAAATATCTTACTAGATGCCAACTATGTTTTTGCCTGTTGTCTTGTGCCTAATAATTTTTTTAGAATATTTCGCAAATTGCACATCAACATATGGAGCCTATCAAATGGAGTAATAATGAGTCTATTGGAAAGATTTTTTATTGAATATGTGACCTATTGAATTAATCAAGTCATATTGTTTAAACTCTTCAAAATTTAAATTAATCAGAATAATTCTGAGTGAACTATATATTTAAAGAAAGACCTTTTTTAAAAATCTATTTTCATTATACTTTTGTGAGTTTCATATTTAGACGTACAATATAATACACTAACGTCCAAAAGATTTATTTCAGATTCTTAACATTAATTCTAATGACTTTCAATGTAACACTCCACCCATGCAAAACGGTGTAGATTTAAATAAAGGGTCAAAAGCGAACAATATTGTGTTGGAAATTGGTTCATCACATCACATTCAACTTTTAGGATTTTAAATTCAAACCATTCAAATTTTGATATTTAAAAGTTTTGAAATATGTCCTGTATATTTCTCCTTTTGAATGGATTTGGATGTAACTAAATTAAATTAGTATAAGATATTGTTTACTTGTGATACTTATACCGCACTGAAGGATTCCAACCTCCAAGCCCTAAGGTAATTATGGAGACACGTGTGGTTATATGTCCCACATCTAATTAGTTTAAAAGGTTCAAACTTCAAAAGATTGTCAACCACTAAACCCGTATATGAATGAAGAAAATTCTTCAGCTCATCAACGGTGTTCAGGAGTTATATCAACCCTTTAAATTATGTTGATATAATTTGAATTTATTTTGATTTATTTCACTATTTAATTAAAAATAGGTTTAAAATCAATTTTATTTTGTCCATCAATTTTTAAAAGTTATAAAAAAAATCTTTGGACACCTGTCCATTCCCATAAGTTTAAATCCTTCAATTTATTTTACCTTATTTTCTTTACTAAGTTTATTTTAAAGATTTGAAAATAAAAATGGCATGACCTTTCCATTGAGGAGTTTTCTAAAAATTTCAATTTAAAATTTAGGGTTTAGCTGGGTAATTATTAATTTATTTATTTTATTTATATGTAGTTCACTATAATTAATTTGATAAATTATTTTGGCTGGTGATTGGGACGTATAAGAGACATTCAAATGTTTTTTCACCTCTTAGATGTTGACATGTATTAAGTGCCTTTATATTTAGTGTCTCCTGTAATCAAAATTTCTTTACTATATGACATATGTTATATAAAGACCACTTTTAATCTACCTTTTGACATTCAAGCCCGAAAAAAGTTAAATATTTTTAAAATTAATAATGAAAATTTTGATCCAGACACTAGTGCTTTTATTAATACTAGGTACTACTTTATGATAAATTGAAAATTTACATTTTTCCCTTCTATTTTAAATTGATCTTTCAATTTATAGTGATAAAAAAAAAAAATTAATTTGTCACAAGACGTTATTTAATATTAACAAAAAAAAAAAAAGAAGCACTAATATCCAAATCAATTCTCTACTAACATCAATCATACTAAAGTTGCAGATGTAAATTATGCAATTGATGTTTCTTTATATAATACTTCAGTCGGAATACTATGATCCTCTTATTCCAATCATATAAATTGATGGTTAAAAGGAACTCACAAGTCACAACTTGAAACAAAAAAAAATCCAACATATAATAATTGGAGTGAGCCCATTAGCAATGGGACCATTTAAGATGATTGGAACATAGTAAATGGTCCTATAGACATGGAATGTTGCATTGCCTAATAGTAGCTATCTATTTATTTCAATGATTAAGATGTTCAGGGCTAACTCTGGGACGTGTGTAAGCCTTCCTACCTTTATCTACTTGGTAAAATTATAGAGAGTGGCCATTTAGAGTGAGATTAGGATTAGAACTCAGGACTCCTGCTTTCTGCAACGGTACGTGTGGCTATTTATGATTATACAAATAAATTCAATTCGAATTTAATTTTACAAAAATATGATCAGGGTTAAACGTTTTGAGTGATTTAGTAAAGAGAAATAATCATATACAAAGTTTAGATTAATATGATCAAGTCCTTCATCTCCATTATTTTAAAATTTAGAAGAAAATAGATGTTTTAAAATTAATAAAATACAGGACCTGACTTTGTTCTAATCGAGTCTTCTAATCAGAGCATTTCTCCTTGGTAAATTGATTGAGCCAATCGTAATTTAATTAAATGTAAGCTATTATAAAACTAAAATCTTTTATAATTTGACTCAGTAGATTTTTTTAAAGGATGATCTCTTGTATTTTCTTTTGGTAATTAATGGTCAAAATAGGCTTATATTAAAAATGACTATGATCGTCACATCACAATAATTTTTTTAAAAAAAATAGACTTTAATAACAGTGATGATGATGAACAAAATGTGAGCATAAGTTAAATAGTATTAATCAACTTGATTTGATATGGCATATGGCGCTTCTAGTTTTGATTGCTTACAAGTAAACTCCACGCAACGCTTGGTTGGTCATTTCGTACATGTAGCTTCAGGAATAAAAAAATTCAGCTTTGATATGACTTCGTGAAAACCTAGGTTGACTGGTAACAAGATAAAACAAGTCAATAAATAAGTTAGGCTAGCTAGGGAGTTAGATGGATTATAGGTTTCACAGATTTAAATTTATTTTATAAGTGATTACATTTATATGAAAAAAACAATATATTTGATGAGTATGAAATTATTGATTTTTAAAAGTATAAAATCAAAGGATAGAATTATCATATAGAAGTGAAATTTCACACAAGAACTTTTCATATAGTCCTTTTTACATCAAATTCAACAATTGAGCCCTAAAATTCACTTTTAAGAGATATCTCACTATCTACCAAGACGAAATATATTTCAGTAGAGTTATTCTTAATAACTAGTTTCTTGACCTCATAAATCCATTTGAACAAGGACCGGCTAAAAAAAAAAAGTAGATGATTATGATATAATAAAATTAAAAAGTAGGATTTAACCAAGACAAGTGTTGGACCTAATTTTATGCCTTCTATTTTCCTCTTCATAACTTATGAGAACTCAAACTTTAAGGTTAAAGTTGCAATCTTTAATAATTTTTTTTTTTTTTGAATTTATGTGTGGAAAAACTATGGGATACTAAGTGTAAAACTCTTATGGGTGAGTTCACTAGTCATACAACATACCTAATTTTATGCCATGAGAACTCGAACCTGTAAGTGGTAGAAGGCAATCACTTGAGCTACATCCATATGGATAAATTTTTTGATATTATAAGAGATGAAACTTTTCAACCAAATTTTAATTGTATCCGCAATTTGATCAATATGTACTTTTTGTTAAATCTAGAATATTCGATTCAAAATTTTCAAAAAAGACCAAAATTTTTATTCATTTCTATGTAAAATTTTGGTCCACTATAATAATTTTAGATTTTTAAAAAATATAAAAATATAAACTAAAAATTTAAGAGTTTTGAACAAATTTTTTTTCCTAATGAATATTTATGGGCCCTTCCTTCTAGATAGAAGATGAGCACCAAAATGGTTGGTAGAGACTAGAGACCTTTTAGCAAATTCATCATTACCTGACCAGTTAAAGGTTTGGAAGACCCATTATTTAAAGTATTGTCTTATGATTTATAATCCTATGGTCATAAGCTTGAAAGGTACATCTAACCGCCATTTTTGGGGTGAGAGAGATGCACACATCATCGGTACCTAAGTAAGTAGTTTCTATTTTCTAACATGTGGCCCTTTGTAAACACAGACGGTAACCATCCGTACCCTAGGCCACGTCAGACGCTCTGTGACACAAATCACACCATTGTAAGTTATGATTATGACACTCATAATCATCAATTTTGCGTTCATTTCGGTTAAACATACTGAAATATTTCATTTAATTATAAATTGGAAAGAAAACTGTTATCTATAATTTTTTGACATTTGGTTAGTCCATTTCGGCTTATTTCAGCCCATTTCAATCGAAAATTCGAAATAGACAAAACAAGTATTTTTCAGAAAAAAATGTATTGCGCTTCAACCACATAAAAATACTTATTCTTTCTTTTGCTTAATTTAATCACTGGTTCTTCTTAATTCATTAGTAATCTATTTTTACAAAAGATAAAATTAAGCTTAAAAGATAAAATCTTTCTCTTTTTATATTAGGATATTAGGCTAGAGAAAATAGATGTAGTGCACTTTGATTTTTTTAAATTGGTGTGAGATATATAGACTATAATCAATAACTAAAAATATGTCGTACTTAAATGACATTTTCCAATTCAGGTTTAAGTTTAATACAAGACCCATCAATCAAACCTAACTTGGAATTATTTCATTACAAGACAAGTTGATCAATTTAACTTTTTTCACAATATATATGATCTATAGTTTAAAAACTAAAATTAAAAAAAAAAAAAAAAGAGAAATCATTTCATTACAAGACAAGTTGCAGTGACGGTAGCCACAAGAAGAAGATGAATCTGGTGAGTCCTCCACGTGCTTGTACAAACGTTCACTTAAGTGATGTTCCCTTGTCCGATCTCAATTTCGAACTATGATCGCGAATCATCCTATTAGATACGTCCCGACCATTTTAACTTATTAAAATGGTTTGGACTTAAGTCTGAATGATGTGAAAAACTCATAATTTTTTTTAAAAAAATGTGAAGGTAAAATGATATTTCATCTAAAAGTTTGAAAAGGCAGAAATTACCAAATTAGAAGGGAGTTGTGAGCAAATAATGGTATCTTTAAGAAAGTTTTGTGCGAAAGAAAAATGCAAAGTGGATTGATGGATGACAGATGACCTTTTCTTTTGAGACTGATATCACGTGAACCTCAAACCTCTGGCATCACGTAAAACAAAATTAAAATACACATGTTCTCATGTCTCGCAGGACCACCATTAAAATATAGAGATCTGATCAACCCCTCTCTCTCTCCCTTTCGCCGTTTTCTTCTTTTTTATGCTCTAATAATTCACACGGTAGTCACGCAGCAGTCTTTTCTATTATACACCACACTCAGGGTGAGATATCGGCCGAAAATTTCTCTCCACTTTTTTTTTTTTAATATTGATATTTTTTATTATTTATTTTTTCTATATTAAAAAAAAATTAACCTAAAAGGAAGCTGATTTTTTAAAAAAAAAACTGAAAATAAAAATATCAGCAGAGATATCAAATCGGATCCACCACTGTTTTTAATTTTTCTTTTAAAAAGACTGATATTACGAATATCGGCCTATATCGGACCGATATATATCGCAGATATATCGGCCATATCAGCTGAAAAATACTATGTACGGCCGATACAATACATATTAGCCGATATAATACGGTGTTGAAAAACCGAATTATATCTATCAATACGTTTCGTATCGGTCGATATCTTGACCCATACCACCACTTAATCACTTTTCTAGTTAACATAAAAATCATCTTATACATATTGTCATATTTAAAAATAATTTGTCAAAAAATATAAAATTTAAATATCACATTAACAATCATAATATTATAGCAATGACATTGGAAAATAAAGCAAAAAAAAAAAACAAATGCTATAAATAAAAATTATAAAATATTTTTGACAAGTCAAACTTTCTAAATATTGATTGAGGACTAACCATGTCAAACTGGATGATTTGATTTGATTTTTAAGATATTATCCTGAGCAATATATTTTTATTAGATAATTTTTTTATAATTTTATAAAATATTATATAAATCAAATTGAGTTAGTTAATTTACAAAATTTGATAGAGGATGAAGTTATCTAGTGAAGAAAAATGGGTCACTTGTTAAATTCCCATGGTAGAAAGTAAATGAGGAAGGAAGGACACCAACCATACTTCCAATAATGGGTTCCTAAAATCCATTTACCCGAATCCAAACATGAGTGAATACCCAAACAAACGTAAAACTATAATAGCCTTTCAATATAGGATTAGGATCTTTCGGGTACAAATTGTTTGCTAGTAATCATGAGAGTATTGTAAATTTGAGCAGCTTCCATTGTTTGTCCTCAACTCCTTATGGCTTCACCATGTACTGAACACTACTTTTCAATTAATTGAGGTACTTCTAAATTCTAATTTGAGAAAATAAATAAAATATTTCAATTGATTGAAGTACTGCTAGTTCGGGGAAAGGTCCTCCCTTTGTGAGGGAGAAGGGATTCCAACCCTTAATACCCTGATTTATACCTACGTGCTCTAATCTTCTCTGATATAGGCAAGTCTCACTTGATTCATGGAGACTATCAAATTGTTGAAAATGAAGTCTATTAAATTACTATTGAAAATGGGTCCTATTAAATTATCTTAACTCTTGTTTTTTTAGGAGAAAAATGGAAGTATAAAAAATTATCTTTACCTATGCTATTCAATACAAAGATAGTAGATTAAATGAATATTAATCAAAGTCGGATCTAAATTTAAAAGATAAACGCAACTTTTTAAGGTTTAGATCTATCATCAAATTGGCTTCAAATAGGGCCGTTTACCTCTGTAGGTTCTGTCTAGATGCAATTTCTTGCTATAGAGAAAAATATGCACATCATTCCATTTTCTAAAAGCCCACATATACCATGTGGCATATGAGTTTGTTTTGGCTTTATCAAGCACGAACGATTTTTGTGCAATTAATAAATTGTTCATTTCTAATCCTCCAATCTAATTTAAATTTGACTTTTCATTTGAACTTTTTAATTGACTACGTCGAATGTCTAATCAAACTAAGCCCATTGTATTCCACAGTCAAATGGTGTTACAATTTTGTAAAAGAAAAAAAGAGGCACCATGCTAAGAATCTTAATGTCTAACTAAGTATTTTCACTAATCAAATGAAGTGATAATGATTATGCTGATAATGACTACTAAACAAGAAACGAACAAAAGAGATCAGCAGCTCATATTGTATTAACTTGCTCACTTTCATGTTATTGTCTTTGTATACGAAGAGAAAATTCTGAAGTCCCTCTTAATTTTCCTTATAATTCTGAGTCTAAATTCATTATTACTTATTATATATGAGATGTTCAAAATTAACTCATACCTTTGTCAATTTCATGTGAGATCCATTTTCGTCAAAGAAAATTGTTCGATTTCAACATTCATATTTGATAAGAATAGATTGCAAAATCAACTATTCATAAATAATTCTCATATATAGTTGATTTTAGGGGTAATTAACAATTATTGGAAAGATGCTAAGATTCAAGAATTTTCTTTAATTAGAAGTGAACTCCATAGAAAAAAAAATTAATTTAATTTCCTTCAACCTCAATTAATCATTTCTCTTATAAAATAAATAAATAATTATTTAAATCATATAACCGTGAAATTACCATAATGAATTAACAATTTTATTAAAAGAAACATGTTAAGATTCATAATTACTATGTCTTCAAAAAACTTCATAATTAATATGCAAATCCAACCTTTATCTGTACAATGATCAATAACATGTAATGCCACGTGATTAGCTAACATGAATCCATTGCTTGGACATGTAGGTCCCACTCCTTTATAAGTGCCTCTTTTCTTACATGCATGTGTTATTGCAAAAATTATATATTTATTATAAGTTAGGCCTCGTATACTTGAAAGTTGAATCAGATGTCTAGTTAATTTCACGGATAAAACTCTTTAATAGATAAAATGAATTATAAAAAATTAAAATTAAAATTTTATATAAATTTATAAATTTACTATACTTACCATATTTTATATCAAACAATTGAAACTCACTTAAAATTTCAATTAAGAATATATAATCTCTAAAGTTTTTGAGGCCTTCAAAAGACAACACACGTTACACATGACTATACAGCATACGAGTGGTTATGTTTGTAATAATGCAACGCAATTTATTGGTGATAAATTGTTCATTAAGAAAAATATGGATTTCATTTTTTATGTAATTGTATATTATTTAGAAGCCATTTAAATATAAAATGAAATGTATAAATTATGAAATTGATATTTCAATAATTTTGTAAAAAAGGAAAAAAAATAGTAAGAAATTCACGTCTAAGTACGCTTCTAAATGAGGACTTTTCAGAAAGATTCTTTTAACGGCCAACATCATGCCACGTGTCGAAATTAGAAAGCAACGTCTAATGAGTGCCTAAATAGTTGGTGACATTTAATTCCTCCACAACGGAAAACGACGTCTATCTCACGCCGTATTGGAATCTTTCAAAATCAACGGTAGTGATGCGGTCATAGAGTGCCAGTTGATGAAACTCCGTTACTTTTGTACGGGTGTTGGGAGATGTCGTCGCATTCCGTCGAGCACAACAGCGGAAGAAAATGACAAAAGGTGTGTCGGCCCACCCATTGGAGCGACGATGCCGTTTGCCACCTTGTTAAGGTAAACGTGGGTCCCCGCCTCTCTAACAGTCTCACCTTTCCTTTGCCGATTTCTATAATGACCCATTCCACTAGTAAAATATTATTCACTTTGGATCTACACACGGACCTAAATAGTTTTGCTTTGGCGAACCAACCCACTGTTTCTCTGAAAAGGCCTTATACTATAAGGACGAAGGCTACTACTTATATATGAGGGAATTTTCAATGCCACTAGCAATATGTGACTTTTTGGGGTAGAGTATTACACTCTATCCTCATTAAAGCAAGAACTGTCCCCGGCTCTATCAACACAACAACCAAGTCCACACCCTCAGGCAAAGAGGGCCTTGTGCTAGAAGGAGAAATGTTATTTATAATGACCTGTCCTGCTAGCAGGATATTGTCCACTTGGGCCTACACAAGAACCCGCACAACTTTGCTTTGGTGATCCAACCCACTGTTGCTCTCAAAAGGACTTGTACTAGAAGGAGAAAGGCTACTACTTATATACTAGAGAATTTCCAATGCCACTAGCAATGTGGGACTTTTTGGGGCATGGTATTACATTCTACCCCCCTTAAAGCGAGAGTCATTCCCGGCTCTGCACACACAACAACCAAGCCTACACCCTCAGGCAAAGAGTTGAAGCACGCTCTGATACCATTTGTAACGATCCGTCCATTTAGCACAATATTTTTCTCTTTGGGCTTACACACGGACCCTCACGGCTTTGTTTTGGTAAACCAACCCACTGTTGCTTCCAAAAGGTCTTATGCTAGAAGGAGGAAGGGTACTACTTATATACTAGGGAATTTCCAATGCCACTAGTAATGTGAGACTTTTTGGGACATGGTATTACAATTTCATGCCTAATGGACTATTTCTCCCGCCTCAATTTGGGCCGGGTTTTAACTCAGACAGGCATTATTCTGAGTTGAAAAATCATTCGACTTGGTTATGTATCTATAAGTTTAAGGTCAGGTCTAGTTGAGTGAGATTCTGAAATTTAAAATTAAATTGACTCAAGTTGTAGAGATCTTTTTTTTTTTAATGTATATGGATTTGAAGATGATATTATTTTAGGATAGCGATCCTCCCTGGGCTTTTTGTGGAACCAGACATGAGAATTACTGGATTTCCAATTTTACTCTTTGCATGAAGAGTAAAACCGGCTCACAAACCCTTCCCATGTAGAGTAAATCGACTCACCGAAATTCGCATGAATAGTAACATCGGCTCGCCAAAATTTACATGAACAGTAAATCGGCTAGCCGAAATTTTACAGTTCATGCGAAATGTCCGATTTTACTGTTCATGCGAAGGGTAAAATTAAGAATCCATTAATTCCCGTGTCTGGTTACACAAACCTCACGTAGGAGGATCGCTACTCTTATTTTATTATGATTCATATTAGTATTATAAACACATTTTATAAGTTGAATAAAATTGAAAATGTAGATATAGAAGTTAAATTGTTGCTGATTTTCTCTAAATTTGAACTGAAAACGGATCAGTTCAAATAATCATTATTATTGTTATAAATTATAATATCATTTATTTAAATTCAGTTTTCCTATTCTTCCCTTCAGTTGACTCTATTATGGATTAACTCTTGACTCACTCTACAATCTGACCTATTTTTATTTATTTTCTTTATATATAAAATTACTGATGTTTTGATTATTTTTCACTGTTTTAATCTATTTAAAAAAATTATTAGAATTTTGAACCAATTCCAAACTTTTAACCTCGGTCATTTTTTGAACTTTTAACTAAACTTTCTATATTGACTAAAATATCTCATGTAATTAATATCTATAAAATAAAAAAATCCTCAAAGTGTAAAAGTATCATTTTCAACCAAAATGATAAACTTTGACCGTGCCTGCCAGATCACCACTTGCATGTGGATAGAGAGGAATTTAATCGAATACCTCTAATTGAATACTTCTAATCTAATCTTAAAAGCTTTGATTAATATTTAAGTTATTCATGCAAGTTGAATCCAATCCAATCCAATCCATTTGATATTAGAGTCGAATCCACCCTTTAACATAGCCTATCACTCCAAAGTCTATCCATAATTAAAAGGATATTTTGCTATAAGTTTACAAAATATTTAACAAAAAAGCAGAACTATAAATTGGTCCTTGTAAAATGATCTATTAGTTTTGTAGACTTCATATTTGTATTAATTTCTTCTCATTCTCCTTTTTGCACCATGAATTGAATATATATCTTATTTGAACCCATTCCGAGATACAACCATTATTGAATTAAACTCATGTCACATTAAAAGTTCATAATATTTACCCTTTCACAATAATACTTGGAACAACGTGCACAAGTTGCAATTTGGTACACTTTTAACACGAGTGTAGTTCCTCCAAACTACCACACTATCAACTAAAACAAGCTTTATAAAAGGTTAACAAACTCAAACGAACTAATTCTCCCTAAGTTTGATCGCGTGTGCACTAAGGAGTACAGTATTATAGTGTGCTTGTGCAGTATCGAATTATATTTGATGTGATTATTGATTTATTGGAGAAGTGTTTGATGAAATATGTGGTTCATCAAAAATTATATATTTATTAGATAAATAATTTTGTATTTTTAAACATCTAAAATTCATCTTTTAATTACTAAATTTATGTGAATTTTAAAAATATAGTTTGATTATGATATATTTTTTGAACATTTCCAATGAATCTATAACCACCTTATACAATGGGCCTCACAACTAGGTATACACCTTAGAACATACAACAAGAAAATGTTTTTTTTAGTGTTTTTCCACTTTCACAAAATGACTTTGTTGTAATTATAAAATTGACATTCCACTTTACTATGGATATTAAATTATTTTTTCTCTTAAGTCGATATTTTATATTATGAAATACACTATTATCCGGACCAAACTCTTTAAAAAGTCACGGTTGGGAGTTGGAACAAGAATAAAAAATTCGATATCGGTCGATATTTTTTTCTCTCCTTATTTTTTTTTTTTTTTAAAATGGCTGACATAATACGATCGAGATATCGGCCGATATTGTAAATATTATACGTATTATATCGACCGATATTTGAACCCCTGAGTTGAGACCTTTTAGTGGCCGGGCTTAGCCAATTAGTCTTTAATATGTTTATTTTCTAACCATGAATTTCTTTCTAATAAACCATTTTGATTTTGAGAGTAGCATGGGTCCACACAAGTACTATTTTGTTTGTTGTCGCTGCAAAAATTGTCTATCGTGGAGCCCACTTTGTTTGATTAAAAGTGCAGTTTCTATGGAGCTTGAAATTTGAAATGACCAGAGCCACATCAGCCCTTTCGTCTCATCCATCATAACCCAATTTCACATTTCACAAATGCCAACCCTATTTTTACAATACCCACCTACAAAATAAATAGGTAAAAGATTATTTAATTTAAAAAGAATTTAAGAATTTCTTCTAAAAGTTCTTCAACATACAATTTTTAGAGTGTTGTCCTTTCGTTTTATAAAATACTGTTGACATTAGTTGTCAATTTGTAATTAGATACTATAATTATAGGGACAGTTACCTATTGTAAACTGATTGTATGACTGCTGTGTATTCATCTAATAGTTCCCTTATATAACTTATATAAGGGGGGATATGCATATAAAGAAATATACTGAGAAATTATTTTAACATGATATCAGAGCCAATGTTCGATCTCCTTTCATAGGAATCGAATTTCTTTTTTTTTTTTTCTCTTGTATGCTGTGCTTCTACACAGTATTTCCCTTCTCTACTGCCGGCCGTTTATCCACGGGATCTCAGCGTAGTCGCTGCTCAGATCTCTTCATCGGTCGAGGGAGAGCGAAGAGACATTCCGCTGTTGGCTCTACCACTTAGTGCACGGCGTTTTTTTTCCCGATCTGATTCCAAATCCAGCTCTGGCTACGCCTGCTCTGTTACCCTTACCGGCATAAAATCTCTTTGCAGAGATCTTTTGCCCTCTTCTGCTGCTCCGCTTCCGTCTCTCGGTTCCGATCCCTCTTTGCCGATCTCTCCGAGTGCTTCGGCTTCCCCGGCTACGGCTCCGACATCCTTGCGATTCTCGCCGGATCTGAGATTTTTTTTTTCCGCAATAGCGTCGACAGCCCCTCTTGCCGACGGGAAACCTATTTCATTCCCAGCTTTGTTACCCTCTGCATCGCCGGATTTGAGATTCCAGCTCTGCTCTTCTTGTTCTGGCAGCCCCATTTCGGTGTTGCCGAGAAGACAGGTCTCTCTCGATTTTGCGGGAGAACGCCCCCGATCTGTGCGATCTAATTCCGATCGAAGAAGACTCATTATTGCCGACTAAGCACCGACCGAGTGGAACCCTCTTGCTCTGCCGCCGATCATCTCTGACGGCGGAAGCCCAGATCTGAGTTCGATTTTTGCCCGAGCGACACTCAACTCTGGTTTTCTGTTCGCCCGGCTAATCTGTTCTCCCTGTCCAGATCTACCACTTGTAACCCCACCGAGCGACGCTGGAGAAGACGCCCGGACCGATCTGAGCTCCCGACACAGCGACGGTGCCGTGCGCCGATCCCTCATCCGCACACCTGTCTGTGCGCACTTGGCTGTGCCGGAAGCACCAATCTGCTCACCGCTGCTGCCTGGGTCACTGCATGACCAATCTCCACAGTGCTTCTCACACAACGTTTTTCATTTGGCTGGGTCACGCTCGCTGCCGTATGCATTTTTGCTCGGGTGCTTTTGCGACAGACAGGTTGTCTGCACTTTTGGAATCAATAGCGGTTTCGACCTCTTCAACCTTCTATCATAACTGATTCCTCCTCTCGTACCCTAGACTCTCAGAAAGGGAAAGAGAAGGTTGATCCCACTATCTTGCCTCCCTTCCACCTTCAGGATATGTCATCCTTGATCACTCGAACGACTCGATGGTACCAACTACATTGAGTGGTCCTTGAATGCTCAGAATAAGATCAGGGGTAGGAAACGTTGGGGCTTTATCTCTGGTAGTAAGAAGGCCCCCGAAGTAACCAATTCTGAGGAATATGAAACATGGGAGGATGAGAACTGTATGGTCAAATCTTGGCTACTTGACGCCATGACTAAGGACATCAGGTCCCTTTTTCTATGCCTTTCTACTGCCAAGGCGATCTGGGACGCTGCCAAAGCAACTTATTCTGTCAGCTAAGATGCCTCCAAGGCATACCAATTATATTGTGCGGTCATTTCTGTCCGCCAAAATGGAGGTTCTATTATTTCTTACTTTGGCAAACTATAACAATATGGCAGGAGCTTGATGCTATTAAGCCTTGCACTATGGAATATACCCGGGATCTTGAGAGGTATACCACTATGGTCAACTCTCAACGACTGTACGTTTTCCTGGTTGGTCTCGATTCCCATTTGGATGGGGTTCGTGGTCGTGTTCTTGCGACTACACCGCTTCCAACTTTACAGGTTGCTTATGCTATCATTTGTGCCGAGGCAAATTGCCAAGATGCTATGCTTGGTACGCCATCTAATGAAGGAGTTGTTATGACGATTTGCAAAACTAGTACTCGTCCGGACCCGAAGAAAGGTGTTCGTAAGTGTACTCATTGTAATGGGGTTAATCATGTGATAGATACATGCTTTAAGCTCCATGGCTACCCTGATTAGCATCCGAAGGGTAAGACTGCCTCTCCCAAGTCTTATATTCCCACGGCAGTGGATTCCGTTCCCAAGAGCCACGTCGTCATTGCTTCCGGCTTTGTTGCCAAGTCAGGTATCACTAATTCTGCTATTACTCATTTTACTCGAAATAGTGCTTGGATAATTGATACAGGTGCTATGGACCATATGACTTATGATAAAACTCGGTTTAGCCATTTATCTTCTATTTGTCCCAAATCGGCCATTACTAATGCCAATGGCGTGTCTTCCCTAGTTGTCGGTGTCGGCACCGTAACCCTGTCACCATCCTTATCTCTCATTAATGTTTTATTGGTACCTTCACTAAATTGTAACCTTATTTCCGTTACTAAGTTATCCGAATCTCATGACTGTGTTGCCACTTTTTTTCCTACTTACTGTCTTTTTCAGAACTTCCATACCAAGGAGAAAATTGGCAGTGGTAAACAACGTGGAGGCTTGTACTATCTGGACGATGGGTTACACCGATCAGATGATGGAGCACTTGTTCACGTTATGGACGCCAGCGTCTTTAAAAGGCAGGAGGAGATTTGGTTATGGCATGCACGATTGGGTCATCCCTCATTTGGTTACCTTAGGAGATTATTTCCCTCATTATTTACTAGTTCTAGTATTTAGACTTTATTTGCGAAACTTGTATACTGGCGAAAAACCATCGTTCTGTTTTTCATTCTAATGATAATAAAACTGCATCACCTTTTGCTTTAGTTCACTCGGATGTCTGGAGTCCTGCCCCACTTTCTACAAATCAAGTCATGAGGTGGTTCATTACATTTGTTGATGATTCTACCAGGATGACCTGGGTTTATTTGCTGCGACACAAGAGTGATGTCTGTACTGTGTATCGCATTTTCCATCAAATGGTGTTAACACAATTTGGCATTTCTATCAGATTTATTCGTTCTGATAATGGGGGTGAATATTTCAACAATGAATTGACTGCTTTTGTGCATTCAGTTGGTACTATCCATCAAACATGTTGCTCTCAGATTCCTCAACAGAATGGGGTTGCTGAACGAAAAAATTGGCACCTTTTGGAGGTCACTCGCTCTCTCTTAATTGGAGGTCATGTTCCATCGCATCTATGGGGCGAAGTTTTGAGTTCCGCTGTCTACTTAATTAATCGTACACCATCTAGTGTTCTTGGCTTCAGACGACCTTTAGATGTACTATCTGACCACTGTACGCTTCCCTCCGTTGTTCATCTGGCACCTCGTGTCTTCGGCTGTGTTGTGTATGTTCACTTACATTCCAATCAACGCACCAAGCTGGAACCCCGAGCATTGAAGTGTGCGTTTGTTGGGTATGACTCCACTAAAAAGGATATCGCTGTTATCATCCTCCTACTAAGAAGTTTTATGTCTCCATGATGTCATTTTCCATGAAAACATGTTTTTTTATCCCAAAGCAATACCAGATTCTGCACTTCCGGGGGAGACTAGAGATGAAGTAAAGAATCAGGATGAAATAAGGTTCTTTGAAATAATGAGGCCATCTAGTATTGAAGCCGAGACACCTGAATCATCCTCCATTGAGCACTCCGTTGAAGGGCGTGAACGTCCATGATAGTACAATGTCTCCGATGTCTACAATCCCACTGATCCAATCGTCTCAGAGGATTCCTTAGAGGTATTACCTGATCCTATTCTTGTTGACTCTAATATCCATGATATTGTTAGTATAACTAAACCTGCAACTGAACCATCCCAATATCATCTTCCACCCCGCTCTAATCGTGGTCAACCAGCAACTAGATATGAGCCTGATCCGAAAGCTAAAGTTAAATATCCAATAAGTAACCATGTGTCCTCCCACAAGTTGTCTGAGTCATATGCCTCTTATGTACTTCAATTATCCTCTGTCTCTGTTCCTATTAAATTGCAGGAAGGTATAGCAGATTCTAGATGGACCAAGGCTATGGCAGAGGAAATTACAGCATTGGACAAAAATGCAACTTGGAAACTCGTGCACTTACCAAAAGGAAAGAAGACCGTGGGATGCAGATGGGTGTTTACGGTCAAACACAGAGCTGATGGGACGATTGAGAGATACAAAGCTCGGCTAGTTGCAAAAGGATATACACAGTCTTATGGTGTAGATTATCAAGAAACGTTTGCACTAGTTGCCAAACTTAATACTGTGAGAGTACTTTTGTCGTTAGCTGCTAATCAAGACTGGTCACTTCTTCAGTTTGATGTGAAAAATTCTTTTTTGCATGGAGACCTTACTGAAGAAGTATATATGGATCCTCCTCCAGGTATACCAAAATATGCAGATACAGCAATGGTGTGCAAACTAAAAAAGGCACTGTATGGGTTGAAGCAGTCTCCAAGGGCTTGGTTTGGCAGGTTCACTAAGTCTATGAGGAATTTTGGCTACAAACAAAGTAACTCAGATCACACTTTATTTTTAAAGCACAGAAAGGGCAAAACCACTTCCCTAATTATCTATGTTGATGATATGGTGTGACAGGTGATGATCATGAGGAGATTTCTAGTTTACAACAGTATTTAGCATCTGAGTTTGAAATGAAACAGCTTAGAGATCTTAAATACTTTCTTGGATTGAGCTAGCCCGATCAAAGCTTGTTATTTTCTTATCCCAACGAAAATATATCCTTGATTTATTGTCTGAAACAGGAATGCTAGTATGCAAGCCAGTTAATACTCCCATTGAGCAGAATCATAAACTCTTTGAGTGTTGGAGTGCATCTCCTACCGATAAAGGGAGATACCAGAGGCTCGTTGGAAAACTAATTTATTTTTCTCATACCACGCCAGATATTGCGTATGCAGTACGTGTGGTGAGTCAGTTCATGCACGACCCACGTAAACCTCACATGGATGCTGTAGAACGCATATTGAGATATTTAAAGTCTGCTCAAAGTAAATGTTTATTGTTCTCAAATCATGGTCACCTAAAGGTTGAAGGTTATACCGATGCCGATTGGGCAGGATCAGCTGATGACAGAAGATCTACCTCAGGATACTTCACCTTTGTACGTGGGAACCTTATGACTTGGAGAAGTAAAAAGCAACAAGTAGTGTCAAGATCAAGTACTAAAGCTAAGTATAGAGATATGACACTTGGGGTATGTGAGTTGCTCTGGTTAAGAAATTTACTGAATGACTTAAGTATCAAACCAAGGATGACAATGAAACTATACTGTGACAACAAGTCAGCTACATACATTGCTCATAATCCTGTTCAACATGATCGGACTAAGCATGTGGAGATTGACAGACATTTTATCAAAGAAAAACTTGAAGCCGGAATTATTACTTTTCCATTTGTGAAGTCCGAAGACCCACTGGCAGATGTCCTCACTAAAGCTATAGCTAGCAGGGTGTTTCTCGACTCTCTTGTCAAGTTGGGCATGAGTGATATCTATGCACCAACTTGAGGGAGGGTGTTGACATTAATTGTCAATTTGTAATTAGATACCATAATTATAGGGACAGTTACCTATTGTATAGGAAACTGATTGTATGACTACTATGTATTCATTTAATAATTCTCTTGTATAAGTTATATAAAGGGATATTTGTATAAAGAAATTTAATGAGAAATTCTTTTAACAAAAACTTTACCGCAATTTTATTTATTGTCCGAAACAACCAAATTACCCTTCTGCATTTAATATTCACGTAATCACTGTCTTCATTCTATCATAATAAGTCAGTCATTCTCTCTTTCTAAAACAAACAAAACTGTAATAGGGAAGCTTGACTGACACTCCTCTCCATAACATCGGATTGATTTCTCCGACTTTTCAAAGGCAATCAATCACCGAATTGAAGTCTGATAAAACTTGCTTCAATGAGTATAGTGCTCAACTTCAAACAATAATGGTTCAAAATCAATAGGTTGATATAGGATCTAGGGTTTGATTAAAAAAAAGTATTATTAGAATTTTCTTTTCTTTGAAAAGTTTAAGTAAAAAATAATGCAAACTTGTACGGGGTGATATTGACCATGAGTAATGTCCCCACTTGAGCTACATTGGACCCCACTAAAGCCTGAAATCACTTTCTCCTTCTCAAGTAGTCTACCCTCCCAATTGTATCTATATCCAAATTTAACCCATTTCAAATTAATCTTACAATTGGATTAAAATTAATCTAATTTTCATCTTCAAACCAATCTATCCCCATATATTGAACCTCACCCATCATGTACCTTCTAAGATACCTCTTTTGGACGATGTCATTTAGATGAAAGAAATTCATGTTATACATTACAGACAAATATTAAGATGACGACTAGGATCTGAATATCGGCCGATATTTGATCAAATCATATTGGCCGATATCACAATATCAGTTGATTTCGACCGTTTTTATAAAAAAAAATTTTAAGAAAATAATAAAATACCGGCCAATATTTTGGACGAGACCATTTTTTCAGCCCCATAATTATCTTTTTGTACAAGGGTGCTTCTTTGGGTCTAAGTCTCTAAGACTTCTATGTGTGTACTTATCTTTTTTTTTTATTTAGTAAATTGGTTACCACTCAAAAATTATGAAAAGCCAGAATGCGACGTTGTGTCTCTTTCATTAAAAATCAAAGTAACTATTGCTAGCCTGAGAAAAATTGTAACATCTTTTGAAATAGTTGTTAATTAAAAGGTGAATCGAGATGTTTCTAAATGTCACAAAATGTAAAAATCCACCATACATAAATGGTATTTTTGGTCCTTTGGCCAAAAAATTCATATATTCTAAGCCTAACAATCAAGACTCACTGGGAATATTTACAATTCAATTTTTCTATTTTCTTTTTCCTTATCGGATAGACTGATACCAAGAAATAAATGTTTAAGAACAATATTAAATGCTTTCTTTCGAAGTTAAGGTACAAAAAAGGAGATTGATTCCAACATTTTTTATAGAAAATAATAAGGATTTTCCTCTAATGTTTTTTTTAATCAAAGGACAGAAATACCCATGTTGAAATTTTAGTGCAAGAGTATCATCTATTTCAAAATGACATAAAAGTAATATATATATATATATATATATATATATATATTAGATGATTTTATGAAGGTTGACAACAAAAATGGTTCCATTGAGATTATAATATGGTTCAAGAAAGAACTCACCAAATTTTCGCTTGGCAGAGGATTTTGGATTTATGGTCATCCAAAAATTATTTTTAAGAATTTAAAAGCGAGTTATAAGGGTTTTATTTATTTTTATAAAACTTGGGTTTAAACTAAAGCAAGCATCTAGTTATATTTATAGTTATTGATAATCTCATTCGGATTTGTTCCAGATTATTTTATGAAGTATTTGTAATTATTTTAAGAGAAAAGGCTTCATGCTTTATATTGTATTGATTGATTTGGTCATTTACGATGATCTGAATTATTCAATAGTCATAAATAACCTATTTTGCATGGCTGATGTCAATATTTCCATTACCATTTTTTCATAAATAAGTACCAAACACCACTCAATTGCCAACCCTAGTTAAGGGATTCTAATCCATAAAAGTTGTGGTAGCAAGACGATCTGGACCTTTCTTTGTCAACGTCTTTTATCATATACCACAAGTTACACAAGTCCCTAACTCTCCTTATAGTTATACACCTAACCCCCTCCCCGTAAAGGAGAGGGTAAGATGTGTTGGGAACAATAGGGACAGAGAGATAGAGCTGCATTGTCTCTAGGATTTTGAGATTTATAAATATATGTGAATTTTCTCTTTTCAATCTTGTTTTTAAATGTGAGTTATGTATTTTAACATGTTATCTGAACGGAGGTACTAGAGAAATGGGTCGAGTTTCAGTCATGTATATAGAGAGAGAGCTGAATGTCTCCAACCTCAATGTTGAGGAAGAGTGTTAGTAAAGTCCCACATTATCTGTGGACCTTTGAATCTTTAGTTTATAATAAATACACGAGTATCCTCTCATTCGAAACTAATTTTTAAGAGTGAATTATATTCATGAGTTTTAACAATCTTAACTTGTAATTTTGACATTTAAAATTTACAATTGTAGTTATTTGATTTGTGCAATTATAGTGACTGATTTATCTTGAACGAAATAAATTGCTCCGATAATGAAATTGGGATGCCGATTGTCCCTCAATGTAATCTCTTAGTCATCCTACTAAACCATGTTGAACACAGATAGTCTTGATAAAGAGGTCTTGTTAAATGTTTAAATTGCCAGCTTATCCATCGGTTGGCGACAATATGGGAGCCATGCGTCATGTCATGTAATATGACCATATTAAATGGTACCATTTGAAATAAGTCTGAAACCTAAAGAACCCTCCTCCCCAATTTTGTCACACTCGTCTGATGTGGGGTAGACTTTCTTCTAGGGTTGCCACAGATTAATGCAACCACAAATTGCTTATCTGGGTGTGATTTAAAATAATACCAATAATGACCTAATGATCTTAGAGTTTGCTTCCAACCAAACATTTGTATGGAGAATTAATATCTTTAATACTATGGATGACATCGAACACCCATTACCCATATATGTGACACATTTTTTAATCCATGGCCCCAGTCCTTATGACTTCTCCCTTTACCAAACCCTTTAGTTTTGATCTTTTGCAACACAACCCTTTAGTTTTGATTATTCACCAACTTTCCCCATTGGTTAGCAAAGTTGAAACATATATAAAATTATATGTTTAAAAAAATATGTCATTGTATAAAATAAGAATTGTAGATTTTTATTTTGAAGATTTTTTTTTTTTTTTTAATTTGGTGATATACTTTATTTGAATTCTCATGTGAAACCCACCTCAAGTTAAAATTAGACACTCTTTCTTTCTCATATCCTATCTCTATGAATTGTATTCGTAGTCAATTTCACATTATTTTTTAGCTGACCTCACCGTTAGGTTAAAATTAATCCCATTTTGATCGACATCATAGCTTTCCAAATACATTGGATCTGATTTTTATTTTTTAAGAAACATTATCTTAAAAATCTCTTTCAAATCCACCTATCTCCCTACATTGAACCCACCCTTGTGGGATCTACAGGTCCAAGGCTGATTGTTGCCCATGTTCATCATAATCTAATCCTCTTACAAGAATTACATAAAATTATCCAGAGGTATATTTTATGTGAAATGATCACTCACTCACCATTCTTACTAAGTGCAATTGCAATTCTTATGTGACCAATAATCACTTCGACTAGATCAATTTAACCATATTTTTAAAATGTCATAGAAATTTAACGTTTGAAAATAATTTAAGGTGATTAAATTTTGAGAAACTCACAACATAATTTTTAATGAACAATCTACCGTCACCTCAAATGATAGGCCTTATATTAAATAAGCACTATAGAACTATACACCCTAGTGCATGAGTGATCGAGATTAATATTTTATTAATTAAAAAACTTATACAAGAGCAATATAATCTTCTTAGGTCATTCAGGATATATAATTCTCCGTAATCTCACAAGCTGACTAAGATTCATCATAAAATATTACATTACATGAATATTCAATTGGACCAAGTACAGAGGGACTGAGGGGGTTCTAAATTAACTTGAAAGAAAAACTTCTAAAAACAAATTTAAAAAGGGTTTCAAATGGGACCCATTACCTACCAAAGAATTAAAAAATAATAATAATAGAAAAAAAAAAAAAATAGGTCCCATTAGAAGCTGCCCTTCTAATTCTATGGTCCCAATGGCAAACCAACTTTATTTTATCCCTTTCACCTATTTCTATCAAATTTATGGACCCCACATTTGTGTATGCGTCTCATCTCTTCTTTTCCTCTCTCCCTTATCATCATCATGTTCTTCTTCCCTTTTTCTTTTCTTTTTTTCCAATCTTTTAATGGGCCACATGGAGTGCGTCGAGTCCTCATGGGTCATGGGCTCAACCCTTTCACAAGACCTTTATCAAGAGAAAAAATTTCAGATTCTCGAGCTATAATAGAGTAGATGCTTTTAACAAGGCGTGTTAAGGGCCATAAAAAGAAATGAATAGATAAATATGATCTAAGATACGGTCTATCAAAGCATTCTAATACTCTTAATTTTTTTAAGATTAAAATAAAGTAATTAGACAGATATTTTTATCTATGATACTCAATCTAACCATGAAAATGCACCAAATGAATATCAATCACGATTGAATCTCTTAAATCTAGATCTGGAGAAAGATCCAAAATTTTAACAGTTTAGATTAACCTTCTAATAGGTTAATGGCTGCATATCCGAATGACCAACTTTCTTGGGCCTCTTGACAATATTTTTGGAATTCATTTGAAGGATCTTCTCCCCTACAATCACATATCCATGAGGCATGAAATTAAGGCAATAATCAATAAAGCATTCGCTTTGTTTAATTTAACGTAAACTTAATACATTCCAATTTCAAAATTAATCAGTAGCTGAGATTTCATTATCTGTTCTTAAGACTAGACCACGCAACCATAAGCTTGGAATTAATCTGTGATAAATGTTGTGACAATTACATGCTACCAACCAGTCCATAAGGATTAGGGACAAAAAATTCGGTTTCAATTTCGACCTCGCATCGCAGCGGAAAAGAAAATTAAGATGATGTGTTTATAAAAATTATATAGTAATCATTAATTTTTCACCGTAAACTCATTCTGTTAAACTTGGTCTGAATCTAATGCAGTTGGACTTGATTCTACGATGGGTCACTTTCCATGGGCTTGACTCCATTTTAAAATAAGCCCAGTTATGGGCAGAAAATTTCAAAAACTCATGGATTGGAATTATCTTTGAAAGCTACGAGACTATGAATACTTTGTTCTTGCCAAGGTTGTGTACTATTCCATGAAGTTGAAAAGTTAAAGAGAAGAGAGTTACTTTGGTCAATATTTTTTCTATATATTCCAACACACAGGGCCCAAATCTTCAGTACATGAGCCTCCAAATGTAGTAAATGAAATGATGTAAATATGAGAAGGCAAAAGCATGGAAACATTTGTTGGTGGATCGCATCTGCTGGGCCCTGTAATAGATGGATTTTGTTTCAGGCTTTCAGCATACGGATATCACTTTTTTTTTTTTTTTTTCTTCGATACCAATATCACTTATTTTTCAGAAAAAAAAACAAAGAAACAAAAGAAACTGAGGTACGAATTCATGCTGTAGTTCTGTTGTTTATGTTGTTTTAGCTTCCTTCAAATTAGAAACTCTATTATTGATTTATTCGAATAATTGGAAGAATTCATGCATTTACTAGTATAAAGAGCTAAAAACAAAATACCGATTGCCTCTGGCGCAGTAGGCCCAATCCAATTTAAATGGTTTTGAAGGTGTAAAGTTTACAATTCTGAAAGCCAGACTAGACCCATAATCTCGAGGTACAATAGGCAATCTTAGATTAAAGTCTCCTGAGGCCCTGATAGCGTTGGCCCAGTTTAGATTGTCTAGCTTGCAAATTGGCCAGGTCTGTTGTACATACTCAAGTTCTTATCTACCGGGCTGGGCTGGTCTTGGCCCAAGATCTTAAACTTATGCTTAATGGTAAACATTTACGTGGTACAGGATGATGTGGAAGAACGTGATTGCTAAAGAATATAGAATTGAGTGGAAAAGTAAAAGTTGATACAGAGGAAGAAAATAAGGAATCAATAGTTTGTCTTTGGGTCAACATACTTCGACACGATCTATATATATAAAAAAAGGAAAAACAATTTGTGTGTCCGTCAAATAAATCTCGACTGTTCATTTGATCATGAATGATATTTGTTTTTTAATTTCATTTCATATTAAGCTTGTAATTTTATTCTCAATTTTGATATTCATCACATTCACAATATCATAAAATTCCCATTGATAGCAACCCATGTCAACTTACACTATCTGGTATCCAGAACTTGGTATTGAAGAGCTTTGGAACAAAGTTGTATTTGTCAATAATTTAGACTCAAAATATGAATGGGTTTGGACAAGTATGGTGGTAGATCTGAGTTTAGAACAGGATCTAATTGTCTGATCTATGTTAAATTACAGAATTTGATTGTTAATGTCTAGATTTAGAGCCAAAGAGTTCCACCAATATTTTTTTAAGAACAAAAACTCATCTGAGTCACTTGATTCTGTGAGTGAAGTATTTTTTTATTTATTAATTATAACTATTAATATATTATTTATTTATATTCCATTGCAAAACATGTGTCCATACTTGGTTCTCAACAAATTGCAAATCCAATATTAGATGCCGATGGAAAGTCGTACCAGTTCATTCCTAATGAGACTATTATTAGGTACCGGTTAGGCTTTACCTATTTATCTAACTAATGAGACTTTTTCAGCAAGACATCTACCAAACTTATTCTATAAATTGACGTAGACCTTATATAATTGGATGTATTGCATATTAGGTCTTCCTATTATAAAAATGTTTAGGTTCGATTATCAATTGAGCAAGTTAGGACGGATTGAGACAAATTTTGTTAGGTCTATAGAAGAGATAAAGAAAAATATAATAATATAGTAAATTAATTAACTGTATTTTTTATAGTTGGGTGAAATTAAGAAGTAGAATTTAAAAGGTGAATATCAAATAGATGAAATTCTGGTATTTAAAAAAAAAAAAGAATTGGGGACCACAGCAGAGTGTAGAGTGTAGAGTCATTCTTGAGGGCCAGCGAGTGACACTATTTATTGTAAGCATCACACAAAATTATTGGATTCCGATGCCATTGTTGTGCCATAAATGTCCAATGTCAATCACAGCATATGCTATCCTTTTTATAAAAGCTATCTTTAGATTATATTGTCATTTGTTGCTCACTGCTCACCTCCTTTTCTTTTCCACCATATTTACATACATTATGCTCTTCAATTTTAACTGATATTTTAGCCATTTCAAACTTGAATTTTAAAATTTTTGCAAAAAAAAACAAATTTTATCAAGGAAAAATCTAAAATTTCAATTCAATTTTTTTTATCATAAAGAAGAATCTTTTTACAAAGAAATAACAAAAGTATCTAAAGTAACTTCTATAATTAACAATATCTAATTCAGAGTTGCACAAGTCTCATTACCACCATTAGTGTTTTTTTTTAAAAAAAAAAAAAAAAAACTTTCACCCAAACAGACAAAAATATCCAAATAACAAACTATGTCACTTTCCACTCTCTTCAGTGTACTTTAAATTTGAAAAACCAGGCAAAGTTGTCCTTGCATGGTCCTCAATAGTTCAGTAACTTGAATTTCACCTTCAACTCTTTATATATACATATATAAGGTCAAGGAGAAAAAAGATGGCTATAGTATACCTCACCCACATCCTTTTAGTAACGGCCTCGTCGATAAAGATATGAAATTATTAAAAGTATACCACTTTTAAAATCAATACATTGGTGATGTGGACCATCTAAACTAGGTGGTCCTCAGCCGACAAGGATGGGCAAGGGCCATTTGAGAGAGATGTGGTCCAATACGGGTGGAAGGAAAGAAATCACAGGACACGTGTCATTCAATAGGGGCCACTTGGCATGAGGTAGATGTGCCAGACTGGTAGAAGATTATGGCAAGGACCCATATTCAATCACTGCTTTTGAAAAAAAAATTATTATTTTATATTATTACAATTTGAGTTGCTCGAAATTTAATATAATTGAAGAATTTTCTTTAAAAAAAAATCTTTGATTTGACTTGAAAAACTTACTAAAGTATGTTAGTTTACCTATGGATAAATTATTAAATTGAAATAATAAGATATAAATTTTATATCTATACGTATACATTGTTTATAAAATTTATCAAACATTATAAAGTTCATTAAAAAAACGGATATGAGGGCTCCAGTCTCCCGTCTCCTCGAATAATTCTAAAACACATTCGTAATATCGAAAGTTTGAGTCTGCTTACAGCCCATTGGGCTCAGACTCTGCCCAATTGAATTAGTAAAAAGCCCAAGCTCAATTATTGGAGCCTTTTGTAGGAATGAAAAGAGGGATAGTCATTGCACTGTATAAAAATTCCATATATAATATTTGTACAGAATATACATTTAAGTATGCATCGTTGATTAAATGGGCTTTGTCTTCTAGTAAAACAAGCTAAAAAAATGAGTGGTACCTAGGCCTTTGGTCAAATTTATATTTTCAAATCTGTTCATTTATTGGGGTGGTGCCCAATGGGCTAGGTCTACTGAACGGGCCCAGTTAATCAGCTTGCTTCGTGCAAGGGCTATCTCACTAACTGGTTTTGTAAAAGGTCTAAGGCAATTCAATTTTGGAAGAAATAGAGGGATAGATGAGTCGGTTTTTGTCAATTCTTTTAAATAATAGTCATAAGACCATTGTTGCAAGAAAACATACGAGGGAATCCGTAATTTTGAAAAGAAAAGTTTCCGAGTTGGGCCTTCTCAAACCTATGTTAGTCGAGTCTACCTGTAGTGGTCCAGTGCAAGTCGGTTTTTTTGTGAAACTGAGTCGCACCGTTTCACCAAGTTTTCCGCCCCCCTGAAATAGAGAAAATATCGAAAATCAGACCAAGATTTAGGCTGAAATCAGGCCATATTTTAGCCAAAACATATTTTGTAAGAGAAATTTGTTAACTCGGTCTAGGTTGGAATATTAGATTTTGCTGATATTTTTAACTTAAATATGAGTTCAATATTACGGTCAACTGGGTCAAACCAAACGTGGAAACCTGTTTCATGCTTGAAAACTTCTCCTCTAACTGAGCTAATTACCCAATTGGCTCCATCTGGGCTGGAGCAAGCCCACAAATGTAAGCCTTGAATATGGTTCTCATTAAATTGAAACATTTTGGATCTATATCCACAACCCTAATGAATGATGAGGTTGACTATACTGTTATTCGGAGCCAAGATTTGTTCGATCCAGCCCATTATTGTAGATACTGTTCAAGCCTCTATGGCTTTATCAAAAAGATATAGGTGGCGAAAGTGTCTACGTCTAGGACGAGAGCTGGGCCTATGTGGTTCACTTTCTCGTGGGGAAAGATGTTGTGCCCATTTACCCAATGGGCCAATGGAAGCTCAGCTCATTCCAGCCGTTGAGCAAATTCTTTAACTGTGCAAGACCAGATCAGTCAAGAAAATAAGGTCTTAGTTGAGCAAAGTCAGGCCCAATCTGACACTAAAATTTTCGGTTGGTGCCAACAATTTGGGCCTCGGCTGGGCTGGGCTGGATACATTAGCAGAAGTTTTGGGCCTCGAATTTTTGTTATTCAGCCTAGCCCAGTATATTGGTATTTTTGCTATTTCCTAATATGTCTCAATATAATACCGGTTTCTTGCTCCGAAGTATCCAACATTTGTTTCTGAGGGCCCAGTTGCAGAAACACCTGTTCCGTTATGTATTTGGATAAGATATGGCCTTAATCACAACCCAAGGGCCGAAACATTCACCTATTATGGTCAAGAAAGACTCAGTTCAAAAAGGATTGACTACGATTATTCTAATAATTTTAAATCATATTGAAATTAATGAGAAGTTAGAAATCTTCATTGTCGAATTGTTCATGATAGGTAAACATTTTTGTTCAACGCTTTTTTCCATTCAATAATTCTCTTTTTGACAGTTTGATAACCCGCATAATTATCTATCTATACATCTATTTTTTTTATTATATAGGGTGGGATCCATCCTTCCACATGGTATTTTGTTCAATTTAGCCTTAGACTTATTTGGACCTTATTATTCTATAAAATATAAATTATATATTCTCAAATTTTATATCTATACACAAAATAAATTGAAGAAAATTAGATTTTGTGATTAGTTGTTCAAGTTCAGGCTTTTTGGTTGGAAAATGGCACAAGGCAAACCTAAGTTAATCTAAACCCATTTTTTTTTGGGAAATCATGCAGGCGTGGATTAGGCCCGACTAAGGTCACGTTTGATCAATTTAATTCTTTCTTGAAATACTTGATATTAACTCTCAGTGATTTTTTCTTTATAATTAGATAACTTAGAGTTAGGTAAGAAATTGCCATCTTTCATATTGGATAGTGTTTTAAAAATTGAACTGATATATACAATTCTACCTAGTTGAATCTGAACTTATCTCTAGGATGATTGAGTCCTTAAAATAATTCAATTTGTCCAAGAATAACTGTAATTCTTATTTATTTTTTCTACATCATTTCATAAAAAAATTCTTATTATTACTAGCTTTTAACGTGATTCATTTAGTTTTCTCATAATATTTGGCAATTTATTACATCATTATTATATTATGTTAACATCCATGCTTCAAGTTTAAACAGTTTAATACCGATAGCTGAACCTAATCAAAGCGAACCATTATTGAAAAAAAAAAATGATTTGCCTAAGCGACACTGGTTGCAGAAATGAGTCGGTGCAGCATAAACTCCATTTGATTTTGACTCTGCAATACATTGAGACTTGAGTGAGAAGATATACATGTATTTGAAATTGTATTTAAATTTGAAATGTAGATGATAAACCTTATATTTTAATATCGATGTTAGACCATTTTAGTATGGTATAGTTTATTTTTTCAAACCCCAAAAATGAGGATTTTAATTTATTTTATTCGGAACAAGTTAAATTAAGTAAATAGTGTTAAATTATGATTTTTTATTTAAATCTATGGTTTTTAATAAGTTTTAAATCTCTAAATTTTTATGGTGATTAGAGTTTTTAAAACACAACTTATCTGTCAAGTTGGATTAAAAGTTTTAAACCTTTCAAGCCATATTTTAAGTTGAAAATCGAATTTTTATAAAAAAAAAGGGGCCTATTTGCTAAACCAGAAGTTGAGAGGGCTTATTTGCAACCAAACAGTAAGCTACTGTATCGGACGTCGGCAGCAGTTGCATGCAAATACCTGATGGCCTCCACCCATTGATCAGAGGTTCTATAAATTTACCCTCTCAGCTCAGCTGTTAATCCCTTAAAAAAATTCCATCTCTCAATCTCTCTGAATTTCCAACCGATCACCTCCCTCGGTCTCTCTGTTTTTCTAAAAAAAATTCTTGACCGTAGCTTAAAGAGGAGGAATTTTCAAAAGTTGGTTTTTCAACCGAGGAACTGAAGTGAAGGTAACCATTGTGTTCTTTTTCAAATTTTAACTGGTTTAGAATCAAGTAGAAGTAAATTTGGCTAAGTTTTGAGTGAGTAAAATGGATTTGAAGTTTAAGAAAAAACTTGAAAATTTTGGATCAGCTTGGTTTTGGTGTTAAAATCTGATGGCTTAATTAGTATTAAAACTTCAGACCACTCTTTATGGAAAGAGGACTCACTGAGGAGTGCATCTGACCGGTTGGATGTGAAAATCGAATTCAGGAAACCCATTGTTTCTGGATTCGTATTTCACTCTTTGTTCGGCGTCACTGTCTGTTGTTGCAGACAGAGGAGGAAGAAGACTCTCGGATGGTCCGAGGGTAACCCCCTTTGGACGGTCCGAGAGCCACTCTTCGGATGTTCCGAGCTTTAGTTCGAAGTCCCGAAGTGTCCGAGGCTAGCCACTCTCCCGCCTCTACTCCGGACGTTCCGAGCCTGTTCGGAAGGATCGAACCCCTCTCGGACGATCCGAGCTTCTCTCGGCATGATCCGAGACACACAGACCCACCGAAGCCCTGTTTTCTCTGTTTTTTTTAGTTCGGAAGGATCTTCGGACGATCCGAGACCTGACCTTTGAACGGTCCGAAGACAGACCCAAGTTCCGAAGTCTCTGACTTGTTTTAGACAGTGGTTCGGATGACCCGAAGCCACAGTACCTGGTTCCGAGGAATCCAGTTTTTGAATGAAAAATCTTAATTGATTAATGATGCATGTTTAAATGCTTTGTTTTAATTAAGATGTTTATACCCACTTGATAAATTAAAAATGTACTAATCCTTCTTCTCTTATTACTATAGTGTATATACTATTTGTATTCATTTCCAAGCCGACTCTATTTGTCGGGCACTGCTGACGCTATATTTGTCGAGTACTGAATGACCTCGAGGCCTTACTGAACATGTCAATCTGGTCCTATCTAGAAGACAATACGAGAAGTGACTTGAATATCTAGACCTAACTTAATACGTCAATCTGGTCATGCCTAGAAGACAATATGAGATTTGGTCTGAACACCTTATTATTATTATTGTGGATTATTGTAACTTAAAATGTTTAGAAACCAAGTAGGAGACTCAATTCCATTACCTTGAAGATTTTTGGGAATACAGTATGGTTTTGAAATAGTACTTGTATTAACGCATTTGAACGCTATGTATATTGACCAACTATTGATTGCGCATTTGTTTGCATGTTGAAAAGAGATCGCGATACCACACAATTTTGATGAGGAAACTTAACCTTACAATAGGTGTAATCAGGTTTAATGAGGTGAATCTTGAGCAATGAGTGGTTTCAAGTTTTGATGAACCCACCCATGTGCCTAGACATGATTCACTGTTGTAAGAAGTGCTTATGATGATTGTAAATGTTTATGATGTTGATCATATGAGATATGTAATACTGCTTCCCACGTGCCCTTGACTATTGAACCAATATCGGCCATATGTATGAGATGGTTTACGTTTACTTGACCAGGGGTGTCGACAGTTGCTGACTTGAGGAGTGTCAGTATCGGCCATTTGAGGGCCGGAGATGTACTTGCAATGATGTATTTTGACCGTGTCGGGACTTAATACAATGGTCTCAGTGTAGTATGTAGGTGTTACGATGGATGACAGTAGTAGTAATGGAATGATGTTGAGATTATATTTGATGTTGAGATTATTTTGACAAGCATGAAATATCATATTGTAAATGTTGATTATTTACCTAACCTGATGTTTCATTAGACTGCATTGTTATATTTTCTTCACTAGGCTAGTTAGCTCACACCACTCACATTTCAGGAGATGTGTCCGAGGAGGAGAACCCTCCGTATGAAGCTTAGGATGGATAAGCTGTTGCGTTGCCTTGGGATTCTCATTGAGGGGAATTACGTTATCTTTGCTTTTTTGTTCTTTGAACCATTTGTTTATATAAAGTACCGTGAGTGGTACTTAATTTGTATTGATATGATGTATTGAATTACCATGTATTCCGTAGTTACTCTGATTGTGTTGTAATTTATGGAATTATGTGGTTGTGTTTATGTTTATTTGGGGTAGACTTATGGTATGTGTTTGAGTCCACATGTTGAGATCATGTGTGACCTTTGGGTCTAACCGTTGATCCGGCTCAATTAGAATTCTTAAGTTTAATTTCAAAAAAAAAAATCAGTGACATTCAGGGCCCACTTTTCGGGTCGGGGCGTGACAGTCAAAGTTCAAGAAACGTCTCATAAAGTATCGGTGATTCTCACATTGGTTCCGAACTCGAGGACGAGTTCTTTTTTTAACCAGGGGAGACTGATGTAGCACAGGTATCGAGGAAAATCAGAATCTCGCCTGAATTGGAAACCTGGCCAAGAATAAAAAAAATCTGGGAAATTTCTATTTTTATTTATTTCCATTGTTTTATTTGTAAGATTAGATTTGCTTAGATACTATTTCTATTTCTTTTAAGATACTATTTCCATTTATTTTAGGATACAATTTTTCTTTTATTTTCGTTTTTTATTTTTATTGCTATTTTTAGTTTTGGTTTTTATAAAAACCCCTCTCTAGTATTGTAATAGACAGATTATTGATAATGAAATTACTTTGAGATTTTCTCTCTTTTCCCTAAGGGTGCACCCGTCCTCCTCCTTCTCCCGTCGGTGGATTTCGACTTCTTCTCTCTTCTTCCTCCCTATATTTTTTCTATTCTTCTTCTTCTTCTTCTATTTCCTTCTCTTCTCTCTCTTCTCTCTTACTGCAGATTGCATACCGAGATTAGCCCAGCACCCAACTACTTTCTGATCAACTACAGGCCCTCCATCTTGCTCGCCTCTACTACTGTTCAGCCAACCAGCCATCCCAGGTCCTCCCTATACAGCCTTGCCTGCAACCTAGGATGCCCACGCTCGTGGTTCCAGATCCACCGCCCACACTTACCTTCATCCTTCAGCCCCTTTCTTCCCACCTTCATCAGCCATCGTCCCACCTCCATATTCTCCATTATTCCATCCCAAAGCCACCTTCTCACCCCCATCTTCTCTGAATCCATTCTGGCCATTCAAAGCACCATATAGATTTACAAATACCCTCCTTTACTAGTTCAACTGAGACAGCCCAGTCAAAACCCATCTTACCTTACCTATATTTTCTTATTTATTTCCTTTTATTTATTTTTATCCCCATCAATCTACCTAAGTTAGCTCTCACTCTATTACCAATCCCCATTCACCCAGCCATTAGCCTTAGTTAACCCGATCCCCGCTGTATCAGCAGGAAAGCAAACCGGCATCTGCCAGTTCAGGGGTGGAATATGTTTTTGCAGAGGTGAATGCTTTTATCAGCTTCTCTTAATTACATAAAATAAACTGAAAAGTTTATGCTAAAGACCATCAACAACGTTGAGTTATCCCAAATTGAAGAGGATTGACTGCAAGGAGCCCACCTGGATTATCTCCACAATGGTTAAATGTTAGGAGGCACAAAATTCTCATTTTGGAAAATTGTTGGAAAACTGTATGGAAAATAAATTAAGAAGAAAAGAGATAAAAGAAAATATCTCTA
Source organism: Chimonanthus praecox (assembly GCA_022113865.1). Classification (NCBI taxonomy): domain Eukaryota; kingdom Viridiplantae; phylum Streptophyta; class Magnoliopsida; order Laurales; family Calycanthaceae; genus Chimonanthus; species Chimonanthus praecox. Next base: position 30,491,951 of record CM039086.1, read on the forward strand.
AAAATTGATGAAATATGTTAGGAGTCATAAGAACAGGGCATGTGTAAAATTATATCTATTTTTTATTATTTTATTTTAGCATATTATAATTTTGATCTTAAGAAATTACAATGTCGTAAGCTCTGGTTTATTTGATGAAGAGAAATGATTCTTATTTGATGAAAGGAGATGATTCAATAAAAATGAAATGACATCTACATATTTTTTTTACAAATCTCGCTTTAATATAAAAGATTCAGTTCAGATTTAACTAGATGAAATTGTATATTTCAGTTCAATTTTTTAAACACTATCCAACATGAGAGAAGACAGTTTCTTACCTAACTCTTACTTATTCTTCAAACACAGACGAGCCCAACAAAATGAGTTCACATACAAAGTCACCCAGCAACAACAAAAAAAGAAAAACATACATACCAGGAAAGGTAAAAGCCAGCCAACACATCCCATAATAAAACATATGTATGGTGCCTAACTCAAGATAAGAAATTATGTACCAATCTTTCCAATGACTTTACACATTTTTGTCCAAGATAACAAGGGGAATAAAACAATAGGAAGAATGGTCTTTGGAAAGAATGGTACATAATTTCTTATCTTGGAAATTATGTAACATTCTTTCCAATGACTTTCCCATTCTCATTCCCACATTCCTGCGTCTGAGAGTGAGTGTCGTGCTATTCCCACATTACCCTTACAATGGATGTAGGAAAAAGTGTTGATCCTGAATCTGAAAAAAGAAAAATTGTTGTTGAAGCAATTGATCCTGATGAGATAATTGCTAATGTAATGAAAGCTCTGAAGAATTTCATAGTTTCCTTCAAAGACCGTGAGGTTAGGAACAATAGCGGCTAAAATAGAACTTGGTAAAAAAGAGCTTAACTATGAACAAAATCTATTTTAGCCGCTATTGTTCCAACCTCACGGTCTTTGAAGGAGACTATGGAATTCTTCAGAGCTTCCATTGCATTAGCAATTATCTCATCAAGATCAATTGATTTAGCAACAGTTTTTCATTTTTTAGAGACAGAATCAACACTTTTTCCTGCATGCATTGCAAAGGTAATGTGGGAATAGAACGACACTCACTCTCAGACGCAGGAATGTGGGAGTGTGTCAGGCCCTGACCCAAAGGGTGGGCCCGGAATGCGGCTGATTTTTTTTTTGAAAACTAAACTAAAACAAGCATTCTAACTGGGCCGGATCAACAGTTAGGCCCAAAAGGTCACACATGATCCCAACATGTGGACTTAAACATATACCATAAGTCTACCCAACAAATAGATATAAAAATAACACATAGCATGATCACATAATTCCAACACTGAATTATCATTAAACACCATCAGAGTAACTATAGAAGCATAGTAGTTTTTAATAATCACATTGATACAAACTAATTACCACAATCGGTATTTTATAAAAGAAAATGGTTCAAAGAACCAGAAAGCAAAGATAAGGGTATTCTCTTCAGTGGGAATCCCAAAACAACACCGCAGCTTATCCACCCTAAGCTTCATATAAAGGGTTCTCCTCCTCGGGTTCATCTCCTGAAAGGTGAGTGGGGTGAGCTAACTAGCCCAGTGAAGGATATATAACAGTGCAGTTTTAAGTAAACAACAGGTTAGCACAATAATCAACAGTTGCAATAATATCTCATGCTTGATAACAAATAAGCATAATATCATCATCAGTCCCATAATTCATCATTTCTTTTCCAATACTGCTGTCATCCACTGTAACCCCTAGATATTATACTGACACCAATAGTATTAAGTCCCGACATGGTCAAAATACCCCTTGCAAGTACATCTCCGGTATACACCTCAAAATCGGAACTGACACACCTTGCCAGTCACTATCGACCCACTTGGTCCAGTAGAAGTAACCGACACCCTCGACGATGGTTCAATAGTAAAAGGTACGTGGAAGCAACATTTCACAATTCATATGATCAACATCATAACATTCACCATAACCATAAGCACTTCTTATAATAGTGCATCAAGTCTAGGCACATGACTGGGTTCATCAAATCTGAAAACCACTCATTGCTTCAAGATCCATCTCAAGTAACAAAACCTCTTTACATTTACTGTAAAGTTAAGTTCCCTCACCATATCTGTGTAGTATCGCGGTCTTTGTTCAAACAAACAAACAAGTACAAAATCAATATTCATAGCTTCAAATACATACACACAAGTAGTATTTTAAAATTATACTTGTTTTCTCCAAAATTATCCATGGTACATGGAAATGAGTCCCTACTTGGTTTCTATCCTTTTTTAATAACAATAATCCACAAGATAGTAAATAAAAACGTGCTCAGTCCAAAACTCATATTGTCTTCTAGGGATTGACTAGATTGACTTTTTGAGTTAGGTCTAGATTTTCAGGTCACTTTCTCGGTTGTCTTCTAGATAGGACCAGATTTGACATTTTGAATAAGGCCTCGAGGTCACTCAGTGTCCGACAAATATAGCGTCGGCCTGAAAGTAAGATCACTCAATGCCCGACCAATAGAGTCGGCCTGGAAGTGAATACAATAGTAGATACACTATAGTAATAAGAGAAGAGGGTTAGTACATTTTTAATTAGCAAGAGGTACTAACATCACATGCAATTACTAACAATCAAATAAGTTTAGACACTTCAAAAATTGGGTCCCTCGAAACATGCCTCGGAACCAGGTACTGTGGCTTCAGATCATCCGAACCACTGCCTACATTAGTCACTGATCTCGGATCTTGGGTATGACTTCGGATCGTTAGAAGATTGGGTCTCGGATCATCCGAAGTCCTTCCAAACCGATTAAAATCCGAAAAACAAGTCTCGGTGGATCTGTAAGTCTCGGAACATCAGAAGTAGGGCTCGGATCGTCCGAATGGGGTTCGGTCCTTCCGAGCTCTGCTCGGAATATTCGGGCGAGCCAAGCTAGCCTCGGGCATTTCTGGGTTTCGGGTGAAGCTCGGAACGTCTGAGGGATCCTCTTGAACCGTCCGAAGATCGACTCTCGGACTGTCCGAGAGTCGTTTTCCTCACTGTTCTGCACCAGCAGACAGTGACGGTAGACACTATATGAAATATGAATCTGGAAACCGTGGGTTTTCCAGATTCAGTTTCCACACCTAGCCGATCCGATAGACTCCTCTGGGAGTCTACTTTCCATAGGGAGAGGTTTGGAGCTTTGAAGCTCGGTAGGCCATCCAATTTTAACACTGAAACCTCAATGGTAGACTAAAAACTGGGTTTTTCCTTAAACTTTAAAATGGTTTTTCTTACTCAAAACATGGCCAAAACCGGTTTTTCTTGATTTTAAACTGACTAGAATCGAAAGAGGAACACAGTGGTTACCTTCACTGGAATTCCTGGGTTGAAAATTTGATTTTTGAAAAGCTTTCCTTCTAAGTTACGGGTAACTGAAAAACAGTTAAACAGAGACAAGGGATCGGCTGGTCTGGTTTTCAAACAACTGAGACTGAGAGGGAGAGAAGAGATGAAGCTTGGAGGGAGTTAATCCAGCAGAACTGAGGCTGAATTTATAGGAAATCAACTGGAAATGGGGGCGGGACGGCCACTGCATGCAGCTGCGAGTGACGTTCCAAACAGTAAAAAGATTTTTTTAAATATAATTATTATTTATTGATTTAGTTATTGATTTAATGATTTAAAATAACTGATTTAGTTTAATAATATTAAAGGTTGCAGTGGAGCTCTATCAACTATCAGTTCTATTTATTTAAATAAAATATATAAATATTGTTGAATTAAAACTTATTTCTAGAGTCAATATAGTAAAAATTTCTAATTTAATTTGATAAATGTTATTTTCAATACATTAACATTTTATTAAAATTAAACTGAGTGGCTGAACTTATTTCTCATTATGCATTATTATTATTATAGATAATGCACTATTATTATTATTATTATTTAAACTCCATTTCTTATTAAATCCCTGAAATTAATTTATTATTCTTTTCCATGGAAGTATGTCGGATAAGGTCTAAGAAAAGGGAAACAGTAAATATCTCATTAAAAAAAATAAAAAATAACATTACAGTCTTTACGATAAAAAAAACCCATTAATGGAAGAATGAAATCTTCCACATCCCGTCCTCATACGAGGACCCTCAAACCTACCACTAAATAAATGTATGTATCTAAGTTTTGCCAAAATAAAATAAAAGCTAGAGGCCAAGCGATGAAGAAGATGAGCGAAACGAGAAAATATGAAATAGGCAAGCGGAAGAAGAAGAACAGAGGAGGAAATCGCAGAGGGACGACGAACAAGGAGGAGAAGAGACGAAGAAGAAGAAAAGAGGGAAGATGGAGGAGGAAAGAGCATATATCGAACTCTCGAAGCCTTAAACTCGACTTCCAAAGAGAGCAGTCACAACGAGAAGATGCCAGATGCGATGGATGAAGAAGGGTTTCTTTTGGGTTTCTCTTTCTTTGCTTGAAGAGAAGGGTAGGACGACACATGCAAGAATTTATCTATAAATCATCCCTCTTTTACTGATTTTCCTCTTTTTTTCTTTTTCTAATTTTCCACTTTTTATTTTGCTCCTTCGCGGTCCGGGCGTGTCTTGCCGTGCCGTATCCTCGCACACCTACGCGTATCTGGGGCGTATCCATATTTGAATATATATATTTAATTAATCTGTTGCATATCCAACATGTATCCGAGCCGTATGCATGTTTCATAGATTTGTCTAAATATAGTTTAATAGGTAAAATAGATTTATGGGTCAATGAGATTTTAGTTTAATTTAGGAGCAATTTACAACTAGTACTAATTAATGATGAAAACTGAAAAACTTTTATAAGACAATTTAAGGATGTAATAAAGATCATAGATGGTCTTAGAATTGAGAGATTAGAAATTATAGATACAATGATATAGGGTAGACCACTAAAATGATATAGTAGAAATTATTGATATCTGATGTATTTCTGTTTAACTTGAAAATTCGATATGGTCAAGATTTTAGTCAAATTTCAGCATGTAGAGGTTCGTTTTGACCCATATCAGTTAAATATAATAATTTACAATATTGGCTGATATTTTTTAGTTAACCAATGCTTGAAATTTTTATTTGGGGGAATATTTGAAACTCAGAGTAGAATCTTTATACATTCAAGATTGATTCCAGATATTAAATAAACTTCCTTTTTTTCTAAACACCCATTCTTACATTTTTCATAAGGGGTAATGAGTTTTCGTTGGACTTAATGATTTTATTTGAACTCAATGTAAATTGAACATTTTATTTTATTTAATACCAGGTTAGTTCGATCATTGTCACAAATCTCGTTCTCGAAATATTAACGGTAATTGTTAATAGCGGGATATTTTCAAATTCTATGAGTTTTATCGAAAAATTAATGGGAAAATCTCGTGAAAAATATATTATTTAAAAAATAATAAAAATAATAAATATAAATATAAAAAACAAATAATGTGGCCAGAGTTTGAAAACATAGATGATATTTCAGAAATAAAAAATGTGTATTTGGCCCAAGCATTTTTAACGGGAATTTAATGGTAAAATCTCGCGATTTTAACGGGAATTTACCATTTTTAGTTATAAAAACGTGTTTTTAACGGGAATTTACAGTTAAAAATGGCACACGCTATAAACTCGGGTTTTTAACGTGCAAAAGTTATTTTGCCAATATTTTCGTGATAAAAATAAAAATATCAGAGATATTTGTTACATTGAGTTCGATTAAAACACTTTTTCATTTGAGTTGGCCCGACAGATTTTGAAATAATCCGACTAGTGACTTTTAACTCACCTAAGAAAAAAATAAGAAAAATAAACAAAGTAGAATAAATTAACTCAACATTGTGGAAAACTTGAAAAACATCCGTACGTGGGTCTTACTTTGTGGTAAATTCAAACCATTGTAATTGACCTTAGATCTAGTCATTATTATGTCTATTTTGATAAATCTTAGTTGTTTGATCATAATAGATATTTAATGGTTTGTTTTTTTCTTAAAATTAAGAGCTAAGATTATATAATGGATCTCATTTTGAAGATTTTAATAGAGTTGGACTTTGAAGAATTTTTAACGGGCAAATCTAAGAGGGTTGGGATATTGAAAAGATTTAATTTTTTTAGGTTACATCAGTTTTAAAACTTTTGGAGTATTAGTCAAGTAACTAACATATATTATTACAAACTAAATCTAATACCACTCTAATCATGATGATCACTTTTCCGGGGTTTATAAGGAATGTTTTCATTTATTGAGGATATTGTGTTGGATAAACAATATTGAGTAGGTTTAAGGAGATTGATTTTGAAGAAAATAAATTAGAAGAATAGCTTTAAAAATAGTCATCAAAATATATAATTAAGTGAGATTTGTAAAGAATATGTAGATGTAATTTCATTCTTATTGAATCATCTCCTTTCATCAAATAATCATCATATAAAAGCAATAGCTTATGATATTGTAATTTTTAAAGATCAAAATAATAAGACTAAAATAAAATAATAATAAATAAATAAATATAATTTTACATATGTGCATCCTTATCACTCCTGACGTATTTCATCAATTTTTAGTGCTATTTTCTTTTATCTCTTTCTTCTTAACATAATTTCTGCACAGTTTTTCAATAATTTTCTAAAATGAAGATCCTGTGCCTCCTAACATTTAACTATTGTGGAGATAATCCAGGTGGGCTTCTTGCGGTCAATCCTCTTCATTTTAGGATAACTCAATGGTCTTGATGAGCAGTGACTGATCAATTTGGATTAAGTGAAATTGGGAAGAGATTTCAACATAGAAGAAGTATGGGTTTTGATATGTGTACGACACACCTTTTTTTCTTTTCTTTTTTGTTTATATTGAGACACTTTTTTTTTCATTTTTACGAATAAAGAGGGATGCCATATTTATAATAAATATGAAAGAATAAAAATATAATAAAACAAAAAAAGTTGTCCTATTTACCGGAAAAGAAGTGATGTTAAAAAGCCATGATCACATGAGAGGCGGCCTTAATCAATGGGAACTAGCCAAATTTGGCCGTGTTTAAAATACGGATTAAATAAAAATAAATTTAGAATAAAATAATAATTAGTTTTGATTTTTAATGTCTTAAAATTAATTTGATGAATTATTGGATCAATTAAAATAAATATGATATTTTGGAAAAACTAACCCAGCCTAAAAGATTTTTGGTTTTTGTCCATGTCAAAACACCTCTTTTTTATTCAATTTTACAATACCTACCCTTCTTATTCTCACACGACACCCCTCCAAGTCCATGCTAGCTAGATTTCCTCTTTTACTCTGCTTTGTCTTTCCTTTCTTACTCTCTCTTCTCTTTTACTCTTTCTGAAGAAGACACCCTCATGCCCTCTTTCTCTCTTCTCCTCTCCTCTCCTCTCCTCTCCTCTCCTCTCTGTCTTTTCTCTCTCCCTCTCTCTTCTCTCCTCTTTTCTTTCCACTTCTTCTCGCTGAGACAGGCTCGTTTGTCTCTGCAACCCCGCCACAGTCAAAGGTCGTCCGTGCACACGCCTATCTGCTACCAGATCTTCACCTGCCATTATGGAATATCAGGATACAATGCTGGTGGATCAACAAATCTTTTTATTATAAAAATAATAATGATAATAACAGCAACAACAACAAATGTGGGTTCACTTTCTGTGTTTGATTCAATGATTCATCAGAGAAATGATATGTAGAGATTGATAAAATCATATTTCAACACCAATTAGTGGGACCAAATTTGGAGCTTAAGCATAGAGTACGTTGAAGAGACTAATATTCCAGGAATAAGTGACACTCAAAAATATATTTTTGAAGTTTAATAGATTTGTCTAAATATAGCTTAATAGGTAAAAGAGATTTATGGGTCGATGAGATTTTAGCTTAACTTAGAAGAAATTTACAAATAGTACTAATTAATGATAAAAAGAGAAAACTTTTATAAGATAGTTTGAGGATGTAAATAAAAGATCATAAATGGCCTTAATGCATAGAGTAGAGAGATTATACAACTAACGATGGGAAGAAAATTAATAAAAAAGACATCATACATGATACAGTAACTGACACTGTGGTTTTTATATAATCAAATAGAAAAATAGAATTTGAAAAAGTCAAAATTAAATAAATAGATTAGAATTTTAGCATGCACTTATAATAACAATGAAAATTAAGTTTAATTAAATAGTGAATATAAAATATAAATCTCACAAAAAATACTCATGTTAAAAAAAAATTAAAGACACATAAATAATGGGTTTAAAGAGAAAAGAAGAAGAAATACCAAATTTAATAAAATAGATTTGTTTAAGACATCTCATTTCCTATCCTGATGTATCTCTCAAATGGATTAGCCATCTACGGTCGTGCTCTATTATTGGTTTAGTTGATTTCTTCTTCGAATCTATTAGATGAAAATTACAAGGAGACTCCTTATTTGAGGAAGCTGTTCATTAAGTTTCGAAGACAACGGGTGAATAAAATTTGAACCTCGTGATATTGAATCTTAAAAATTTAATTGATATAAGTCATTGATTTTTCATAATTCATCTTATAAAATTATGATGATTAGACAAAGAAATTTTGTTTGAATTATATTATGTATGAAGTCTTCTATTTATCCAACCGATTTATATGGAGCCCAACACAGGATAAAATAATACATGTTTAGTCTCCCCCATTCACAATAAACATCCTAATCTCACAGTAAATCTAAAAAAAAGAAAATTATTGGCTGAATTAATTTAATATTAAATGGTTTTTATTTTTAAATTACTATTTTACCACCCTTTATTTTCATTTTTGAGAATTTTAAAAATGGCATTAACAAGCAAATTAAAGTGAATTTTCTTTTCAATATCATATAAATGTTTAGATTTTGAAATAGTCTCACCAAATTGCTCCAAGGTGGCTTAGGGTCCAACTCAATGAGAAATTGTTCGCTCAAAAATGAGCCTCACAGTTTTGCCTTTGGGTCTGGCCCAACCCGGTAGGCCCAAAACGCGTCTTATGAGTTAAGGAGGGACAACTGCTTATAAACCCCATCCGAAAGTCCTCAACTTCCGATGTGGGACTCTCCAAAATTCCCACATACACTCCCACTTACTGGGCTTGTCGAATCTGACCGGCCCACACTGCTGGTCCGACCAACAGGTCCCAGTTTCACTTGGATCAGCCTCTCTAGGGCCTGGCCTCTGGCTCATGGGTCAGGATATCACAAGTGTATAATGCTCAATTTCAAGTACTTATAATTAAGGTTTTAGAAATTACATTTTCTATATTTATTTTATGGAAATTCGTCTTCTATTATCTGAAGCAAGAAAATAATAATTTTTTTAATTTTACTTGGATCAAAATAAATACCCTTATTTTCTCTTTCCTTTATTTGCTCTCTCTCTTTTTCTCAAGGAAAGACCATCGTGCTCTCCTCCCTCTTCTCTGTCTTCTCTCTGTCTTCTCTTCTCTCTCCATTTTTTTTCTTTCCACTTCTTATCTGTATTCCTTGTCTTTTCCCTATGCGTATCTTCTCTCCTTGTTTCTTTCCACTTCTTCTCTCTATTCTTTGTCTTTTATCTGCTGCCAGATCTTCACCTGTGCTGTGCCGGTTGCCCGTACAACTCCATGCATCAACCCAGGTCTCCTGGAAAATCACGATACGATGCTGGAGAATGAACAAATCTTTTTATTATAAAAATAATAGTGGAAATAATAATAGTAACAACAAACAAACGTGGGTTCACCATTTGAAGGTTAAGCATAAGTACGTTGAACAGACTTATATTCGAATAAGTGACACTCAAAAATAGATTTTGGAGTTTAATGGATTTGTCTAAATATAGTTCAATAGGTAAAAGAGATTTATGGGTCACTGTGATTTTAGTTTATTTCAGGAGCAATTTACAAATAGTTCTAATTAATGATAAAAGAGAAAAAAAAAACTTTTATAAAATAGTTTGAGGTTGTAAGTAAAAGATTATAGATGGTCTTAATGTGTATAGTAGCACAAATGCCTCATGCCTCATGTCTCGGAGAGTGGGAGATGGTAAGCTTGAATCCCCGGTGTCCATTAACTAGCTCCACCTCTATCTCTCTTTTTCTCTTTAAATTGTATTATATTCGTCAAATATTAGCATGTATAGGTTCATTTTGATCTGATATTTTTTAGTTCAACAAAGATTGAAATTTTTATCTTGGGTGAATATTTGAAATTCAGAATAAGAATCTTGATAGATTCAAGATCGATGCCAGATAGTGGACAAACTTCATTTTTTTTCTAAACACCAATTCTTAATTTTTTTCATAAGGAGTGGTGAGTTTCGTTGGTCTTGAAGATTTTATTCGAACTCGATTTAAATTAAATATTTTAATTTATTTAATACCAGGTTAATTCGATTAACCAACTCAGAGCAGATTTTGAAATAACCTGACTTGTGATTTTTAACTCACCTAAGAAAAATAAGCCAAGTATAATGAATTAACTCAACATCAAGGAAAACTGGAAAAACATCCGGCACTTTTTCTATTCCATGTCAAGGGCCGTACTTGGGGCTTACTTTATGGTAAATTTAAACCACTATAATTGTTATTTATCTTTAAAACTTAGAACTAAATCATTAGTATGTCTATTTTGATAGATCTTAATTGTTCCATCATAATAGATATTTAATGGTTTGCTTTTTATCTTAAAATTAAGAGCTAAGATTATTTAATGGATCTGATTTTCAAGATTTTAATAAGGTTAGGACCTTCTAAGAACTCTTATTGAGCAAATCCAAGGGGGTTTAGATGTTGAAAAGATTTAAATTTTTACATTAAATCCGTATTAAAGTTTTTGGCATATTAGTCAAATAACTAACATATATTACCATAAACTCGATCTAATATCACTCTAATCACGATTACCACTTCTCCATGGTTTATAAGGAAAATTTTCATTTATTGATGATATTGTGTTGGATAAAAAATATTGAGTAGGTCTAAGGAGATTGATTTTGAAGAAAATAAATGAGAAGAATGGCTTTAAAAAAAATCATTAACCTTTATAATTAAGCGAGATTTGCAATTTCTTCTTATTGAATTATCTCCCTTTATCAAATAAGACTCATTCCTCTTCATCAAATAAATCACTCATAATTTTTTTTTGGACTAAAGTGGGAGACGACCAGTTGAGATATCCACGTTAGGTAAATAAATCAGTCATATAAAATTAATAAGTTAGAACATTGCATTTTTAAAGATCAAAATCATCAGACTAAAATAAAATATTTATTTTTATATATGCCATTTCCTCATGACTCCTTACATATTTCATTAATTTTTAGAGCTATTTTCTTTTATCTCTTTCTTCTTAACAATTTTCCAAAATAGGATCGAGTGCCTCCTAACATTTAACAATTGCTCCTTGCAGTCAATCCTCTTCATTTTAGGATAACACAATGATCTTGATGAGCAGTGAATGATCCATTTGGACGTCTACTGGAAGCATAGAAGAAGTATGGATTTTGATATGAACGACACACCTTTTCTTTCTTTCTTTTTTTATTTTATTTATAATGAGACATTTTTTTTAAGGCGCGACTTATAGACACTTAATTTTTCTGCCTCTGCACACCCATTTTTAGATTTTAGGATGAAATTACTATTTTACCCCTTCGTTTTTCATTCATTCGAATGAATTGCATGTTCATTTCGGCATTCATTCGAATGAATGCCGCAGTGTAAATTCCATTCATTCGAATGAATGGGCTGAACACTGTTCCGTGTTACTGTTCAGCCCATTTATTACTGTTCAGCCCATTCATTCAAATGAACAGTAATAGAAATAGGTATCGAAATGAATTTGGTACAGTATGCACACTTATTTATAAGCACACTTATTTATAATAAAATTTCTTTTGAAATTTTAAAGTTATTTTTTAAGCACTGTGTATTTCCAAAATTTCTCAAATTGAATATCCAGACTCATTACAACAACCTGATAAAAATACTTTAACACTTCAACGTCTTTTGACACTCCCAAATGCTTAAAACACAGTGTTTTACAAATAAGGGTATCCCTCAGCTGTGCCGAAAACACATTTAAAAGTGTCAAAAGACCATGAAGTCTTAAAGTATTTTTATCAGGTTATCATAATTAGTCCGGATATTCAATTTGAGAAATTTTGAAAATACACAGTGCATTAGTTAAATAATAAAATGCCTTTAAAACTTTAAAGTTATTTTTTAAGCACTTTGTACGTCCAAAATTTCTCAAATTAAATATCCGAACTAATTACGATAACACGATAAAAATACTTTAAAACTTCAAGTCTTTTGACACTCCTAAATGTGCTTTCGGTCCAGCCGAGGGATACCCTTATTTGTAAAACATTTGGGAGTGTCAAAAGACCTTAAAGTCTTAAAATATTTTTATTAGCTTATTGTAATTAGTCTACATATTCAATTTAAGACATTTTAGAAATACACAGTATTTAAAAAATAATTTTAAAATTTTAAAAGAATTTTTATTATTTAAATAAGTGTGCATACTGTAGCAAGTTCATTTCAATTCGAATGAAGCCCATTTCTATTACTGTTCATTCAAATGAACCATCTCTTCATTCGAATGAATGGGCTGAACATTAACACAGAACACTATTCAGCCTATTCATTAGAATGAATGTAATTTACACTGCGGCTACATTCATTCGAATGAATGCCGAAATGAACGGGCAGTTCATTCGAATTAATGAAAAACACAGGGATAAAATGATAATTTCATCCTAAAATCTAAAAACAGGTTTGTACAGACAAAAAAGTCGGGTGTCCTGTAGGTCACGCCTTTTTTAATAAACAATAAATAAATTACTCTTCATTGAATAAAGAGGAATGACATATTTATAATAAATATGAAAGAATAAAAGTATAATAAAACAAAAAAAAAAGTTATCCCATTTACCGGAGAAGGTGTGATGTTAAAAAAACATGATCACACGAGTCCCCTAATCAATGGGCACTAGCCAAATTTGCCCTCGTTTAAAATACAGGGTTAAATAAAAATAAATTTAGAATAAATAATAATTACATTTGATTTTTAATGTTTTGTGAATTATAAAATTTTGGAAAAACTAAACCCGGCCTAAAAGATTTTGGTTTTTGTACACGTCAAAACGCCTATCCCTTCTCTCTGCTCTCTCTCCCCTTTCTTGCTCTCTCCTCTGGTTTTTTGTTTTTGTCTTCCTCACCTGTGCTCTGCCACCCCTGCTAATTGTCGTTTCTTCTACACCAATAACGTCCATAAACATTAGCTTTCCTGCTCCCTCACTCCCGCCTGATTTGCTTTCCTGCACCCTCCCGCTGAGTGTTATATAACCGAGCATTGAGTTGATAGTGAGTGTCATTTCCATTCCCATTCCCACTCCCACTCCCACATTCCTTCCGAGAGTGAGCAATGGATGTAGGAAAAAGTGTCGATCCTGTGTCCAAAAAAAGAAACAATGTTGCTGAAGCAATTGATCCTGATGAGATAATTGCTAATGCAATGGAAGCTCTGAAGGATTCCATAGTCTCCTTCAAAGACCGTGAGGTTGGAACAATTGCAGCCAAAATAGAACTTGGTAAAAAAGAGCTTAACTATGATCAGGTATCCTTCCTATTGTTTTCTTCTCCTTGTTATTATGTTAGGACAAAAATGTGTGAATGTGGATCCCATGGGAAAGAGGAAGCCATTAGAAAGAATGCTTTCATTTTTTTCTTCCAAATTTTCTGCTCCATGTCAATCTTAGCCAGCAATAGGCACTAATAAATATGTCTCTAGTGATTTTGTAGGTGTTTGTAAGAGACTTTGTTCCAAGCGCCTTCGCATTTTTTATGGCCGGAAAACCAGACATAGTTAAGAATTTTATATTGGAAAGTCTCCACCTTCAATCGGGAGAGAAGAAGATTGACCAATTCAAGCTGGGAGAAGGAGTAATGCCTGCAAGTTTTAAAGTGGAACAGGAACCTGATGGTACTCAAAAGTTGAGTGCTGATTTTGGAGATCATGTAATAGGAAGAGTTGCCCCCATTGATTCTGGGTTTTGGTGGATCATTTTACTCCGTGCATATACGGAATCGACAGGCGATAAATCACTGGCAGAAAGGCCAGACTGCCAGAAGGCTATGCGCCTTATTCTGTCCTTAATTCTCTTCGAAGGCTTTGACACATCCCCTACTCTGCTCTGTCCAGATGGAAGTTGCATGATTGACCGCAGAATGGTGAGTTTCTATTTTTTTTTTCTTGACATATATAGCTTGTTTTGACTAAGAGTATGGATTGTCATTATTGGGCTATGCTTTCTTCAAGTTAATGTTCTTGAAAGAGTTATCTTTGTTGCTATAATATCTTTCTGTTGTAGGGTATTGATGGATATCATTTAGAACTACAAGCACTTCTCTTTATGAATCTAAAATGTGCTCTGCTTTTGCTGAAGACCGATGATGATGATGAAGAGAAACAGTTTATAAAGAGAATAAATCAACGCGTCAAGGCCTTAGGATTTCATATGTGTTGAGTTTTACTGCGGAAAATCAAACAATCAATCAATCACACAATCGATAAAACGCAGATTTACGTGGTTCGGCTAAAAGCCTATGTCCACGGACAACACAGGAAGAGCTTTTACTAAATCAAAATGAGGGGTTACATTGTGCACTAACACTCTCTGTTTTTCCTCTCCTATTTATACAACCAGTAATGACCTATATATAAATGGAAAGACTCCTACAATTATGCAACTGCCCAAATGGCAGACCAACTCAGTTATGGGCTGAGTTAAATAGAGCCATAAATACCAACTTAGAGACGGGCTGAGTTAAATCGAGCCAAATATCAACAATCTCCACCTTGGCGAGATTTGCAGGCCATCTCCTCCTCTTCACCTCTCAACTATCTCCACCTTGGCATGAAAATCTCACGCCCAACAAACACAAGTGAACAAACAAACTGTGCTGCCTTCAAATGCACCCGAAGGTGCCACGCACCCAAAGGTGCTCAAAGATGCAGGATGTTGATCAAGTCCAAACAATGCGTGAACTTGATCTGAGTTACCACCTTGGTCAGCATATCTGCAGGATTATCTGCAGTTCCAATCTTCTGAAGGAGAATAACACCTTCATTAACAACCTCTCGAACAAAATGGAAACGGGCATCGATGTGCTTTATTCGTGCATGATGAACCTGGTTCTTTGCTAAGTGAATAGCACTCTGACTATCACAATAGACATCCACGTGCTTCTGTATAAGACCCAAGTCCTCAAGCAACCCATGTAGCCAAATGGCCTCACGAATGGCCTCTGTCACTGCCATGTACTCTGCCTCAGTAGTAGAAAGAGCAACTGTAGACTGTAACGTTGACCTCCAACTCACCGGCCCTCTAGCAAGTGTAAACACATAGCCTGAAGTAGACCGGCGTTTATCCAAATCACCAGCATAGTCCGAATCCACATAACCAACCACATGTCGACCAAACTGATCATCCCGCTCAAACATTAAACCAACATCTATGGTACCCAGAATGTACCGTAAAATCCATTTCACTGCTTGCCAATGCATTTTTCCTGGATCATGCATGTACCTGCTCACTATACTGACAGCCTGTGAAATGTCGGGCCTAGTACACACCATAGCGTACATCAAGCTACCAACTACACACTCATATGGAACCTGAGCCATGTACTCACGCTCCTGATCTGTGCGGGGAGACATCATAGCACTAAGCTTAAAGTGATGAGCTAATGGTGTACTTACAGATTTTGTATTTTTATCCATACCAAAACGCTGTAATACTTTCGTCAGATATTGTTTTTGTGATAAACACACTGTGCCCTTCACTCTATCTCTGTCAATCTCCATACCAAGTATTTTCTTGGCTTCCCCAAGATCCTTCATCTCAAACTCATTTTTCAACTGAGACTTCAATTTGTCAATCTCTAACTTGCTCTGACAGGCTATGAGCATGTCATCCACATATAAAAACAAATATATGAAGGAACCATCACGTAGCTTACGAAAATACACACAATGATCATAATGGCTTTTTATGTACTTCTGCCCCATCATAAACCGATCAAATCGCTTGTACCACTGCCTTGGAGACTGTTTCAAACCATACAACGACTTTCTCAGTTTACAAACCAATTTTTCTTTTTCAGGAACCTTAAAACCATCAGGTTGAGACATGTATATCTCCTCATCCAAATCACCGTGTAAGAAAGCAGTTTTGACATCGAGTTGTGCTAACTCAAGATCAAACTGTGCAACTAAAGCTAGTAAAATACGAATAGAAGAGTGCTTAACAACTGGAGAAAAAATCTCATTGTAGTCTATCCCTTCTTGTTGTGCATAGCTTTTAGCTACCAACCTAGCCTTGAATCTCACACTGTCTGTTCCTGGAGAACCCTCTTTTGCTTCAGATCTGAAACCAGCTCTCTGATTTGCGCCTGATCGCCGTTCGATCTCAGATCTGAAGATCTGTTCCTCTCTGTCGCAGATCTAAGATCTGCTTTCGCCTTCTTCTCCGATTAAGGTGGGATAGGTTTCGCTGGAAACCTACTTCTGAACCGATCTGGAAAGACCCCTTTTCGAACGGCTCTTGTGGTGTCTGGCTGACTGCCAGTCGCCGCTAGCACTCGCGCCGCTCCTGCGATGGGGCTGCGCCTCTGGGATCTGGGTTTGCCGAGAAAACCCCTTTTCTGGGTTTGATTGTTTCCTGCGACCCTCTGGCGGTGGGGATTCAGAAATCCCCTTTTGTTTGCCGTGGATTGAAGGGAACCCTTTCTAGCCGAGAACTGCAGAATTTTTTTTTTTTTTTCTCAATCGATGGAACGCCCGAATGGAACGTCGGACGGTGTGATTTGGTTTTTCCGACAGATTCGATGAACCTGGCGCTCTGATACCAATTGTTGAGTTTTACTGCGGAAAATCAAACAATCAATCAATCACACAATCGATAAAACACAGATTTACGTGGTTAAGCTAAAAGCCTACGTCCACGGGCAACATAGGAAGAGTTTTCACTAAATCAAAATGAGGGGTTACAATGTGCACTAACACTCTCTGTTTTTCCTCTCCTATTTATACAAGCAGTAATGACCTATATATAAATAAAAAGACTCCTACAATTATGCAACTGCGCAAATGGCAGACCAACTCAGTTATGGGCTGAGTTAAATAGAGCCATAAATACCAACTCAGAGACGGGCTGAGTTAAATCGAGCCAAATATCAACAATATGCACTTGTATTTTTGGCTTGATTTTCAGCAGCTAAATAACATATATCGATACCAAACAGAGAATACTCTGATAATGCATTGAACAAGTTCAATGTTATCCCTGAATCAATTCCAGATTGGGCTTTTGAATTCATGCCAAATCGTGGTGGATATTTTATCGGAAATGTTGGCCCTGGAAGGATGGACTTTCGTTGGTTCTGCATGGGAAATTGTCTTGCCATTTTATCATCATTGGCAACATGTGAGCAAGCTGCTGCCATTATGGATCTTATTGAAGAACGCTGGGAAGTATTGGTAAGCCAAATGCCTATAAAGGTATGTTATCCAGCCCTTGAAAAGCATGAATGGAAGATCATAACAGGTTGTGACCCCAAAAATACAAGTTGGAGCTACCACAACGGTGGCTCTTGGCCTGGTGAGAATCTAGAATGCCTCAATGTCCCTCTTTCCTTCCCTCCCTCTCACATACACTCACACTGCCATACTCAAACATTATGTATTGCCTATTATTTCGAATACAGTTTTCATATTTATTGATGTGCTGCAGCATGGAAATATAGTTTTCCTCCTTTTCACAATGGTTGCTCACGTATGTAGGCCAACGCCATGAGTCCTCCCACACTCACTACAAAAGTGATATTTATGTAACAAACCAAATGTTTTAAGACATGCAATCACAATCATTACAATGAAGACATTAACTCAAATGATTTTTACATATTCTGTTACAATTAAGACAGCAAGTTATAGTCTCAAACACCTGACATGTAAGATCCGCTAAAAAGCTCATAAACAACATATTTACATGAATATAAGTGGATAAAAATGCCTAGAATAAATTGCAAATCTATAGATTTCCGAATACAATTTCCATATTTATTGATGTGCTCTTCCTTTTAGAATGGTTGCTCACGTAATTGTTGTGTATGCAGTCTTAATCTGGCTTCTAACTGCTGCATGCATCAAGACAGAGTGCCTTGAGACGGCAGAACGTGCCATTCATCTTATTGAGGAGAGGCTACCAAAAGACAACTGGCCTGAATATTATGATGGGAAAGATGGGAGATTTATAGGGAAGCAGGTGAGAAAATTTCAGACCTGGTCAATTGCTGGCTACTTGGTGGCAAAGTTTATGCTTAAAGATACATCTCAGTTGGGATTGATAGCACTCAAAGAGGATGAATGAATGCAGCCCTTCAAGAGAGATACTTCGTGGCCATGTTCCAAACGTCTCAGACATGGTTAATTGTGGATACTTGGTTGTGAAGATTTTGTCTGAAGATTCATCTGACTCATAGCACTTGCAGTGAATCTAGTACATTGCGTGTGGAAAGATAGTAGTACTAATCATAGAAGCTGTAGGCAATTCTGTTTGATGTGATTTCCCCGTTTTTTTTTTTTTAGCCTGGCTTGGGTCTCTAGCCCTGTGTCTCCTGCTCTCTTGGCTGTTTTTTTGTTCTCTTGTTTGTTTGCCCATACTGGGCTGTTGTTTGTTTGCTTGGCCCGAGATGTGGGTCTCTTCTGCTGTTTGTTCTTCTCTTCTTAGCTTGGCCCGGTTTGTGAGCTCTAAGCTTTTCTCTGTTTGTTGTTCAGACAATTTAGAGTCACTTAAAAGTTGGTGACACGATCTCTCAAATATGTAGTTTGATCGTGAGTTGTTTAATATCTCAATATCTCTATTTGGAAGGAGCTTATTTAGTATTTAATGATAATGTTAATTATTCCAAAAAGAGCAAAAAGTAACTTATGACGATGGCATAGTGGAATATGGTAATGATATGGCTGAGCAAAATTTTTAAAGGTTCAACCCATAAAATTGTGGAGGGGCATTGTAAGGGGAAGTATGTAGTTGAGAGGGTCTGGAATTTAGTTGTTCGGTAATTTTAGAGCTTGCTGCTTGTCAAATGTGTTTTTAATGTCACTTTGCTTTTGATGATGTTATCCATTTTCTTTTCACTTTAGACACATTTGGTTGCATCTTATTTTTAGATTAGCAAGTATATAGTGAAATGGAAATAAGTACAATCTTTCAGGGAAAAAAAAAGGAAACAAGTAAAAATGCGGGGGTATAATTGTAATTTATCACTAAAAATCTAGAATTAGGTGTGTAGAGGCAGAAAAGTCGGGTGTGTAAGTGTTGCTATGATTTTTTTTTTTGAAACTTGTCTAATTGGGACTTCCGTTGTCTTGCCTAAGCCTTTATTTCCCTTGAAGTCTTAAGGTTAAAAAAAACAAAAGAATACTTCAGAGTAATCTACCACTTCTACTAACCAAAGAAATTGTGCTATGTATTGGAAGTTGTTTTTTGTTGAATGGCTGGTTATCAATTTTAAGAATTAGCCGGACAAAGGTTGAATACATGGTAATTAGTGGATTTGAAAATTGGGAGGATTGGATTAATTAAAATTGAAAATGACTTAGTACTTACTATATAGTAAGAAATTGCAATATGTGGGTGTAACTGTAGAAAAAAATGTAGGTTCTGATTTGGGTATTAACTAATCGAATAGGTGCAAAGTGGGCTAAGTGTTGCCAAGCTAGAGCAGTGTTAAGTATTTAAATTGGTATGCGATATGGAGTTAGAATTTTAGCTATAAAAAGTAGATTGGTTGATAAAGTAATGGTAACTGATGTGTATGTTTTGATGGATGTGTCATGTATAGATAAAAATTAGAATAGAAACGAGTGCATCAAAGAAAGCATAAAGCTTGCTCCAATAGAAGAAAAGAGGGGGGAATTCCATTTGAAATGATTTGGGAACTTTCTATGAAGACCAAAAACAACAACAATGAAAAGGAAGGGACAAACAGTTGAAGATACGAACTGAAGTGGAGACTAACATGTGGAGTAACGAGAATATGATTGTTGAATGAAAAAGTATAATTTGAAAAGCCAACTATATAATAGATAGGACAAGGGCTTCGATAACTATTTACAGACAGTACCTTCCCTTAAATACTCGGAGTGACAATCTTAGATTTTTTTGCAGGGTTTTAAAAATTGGTAGAGTTCAAGTTTGACTTAGAGTTAAGCCCTCTTAATACCCACTGATGTCTATTGTGTCTCAGCCGAGTCTTATTATTTTACAACCGATTCTAATTTCTAAGTAAGACTCAACCAATTTTAACTTCTATTTAACCAAAGACTCCTACTGAGACTAAAGACACAATCTGATATTTAAATCCTTACTTGATTTTTAATGTAGCAGCGTACATCACTACTGTATCCCTCTTTGAGTTTTGTCTTGCATAAGGCTGCGTTTGGATGCTGCGTTTGGATGAGGGGAAATAAGGGGGGGATGTAAGGGTAAAATCCCATTACCCCTTTTTGGTAATTCAAGGGTAATACCTCACTCTTCACCCCTTTTTTTAGCTTTTTGAATACCTTTTGATGGAAAGGGGTATTCAAAAAGGGATGCACCCCCTTTAAATTTTACCTCTCATCGAAACACAGTCTTTAGTGTGGACAATAACCTCCGATAAAATGCATTAAAGATGAGTAAGGCTACATTTGGGTGAGAGGTAAACTTTGCAGGGGTGGATAAATAATCAATTATCAATAACTTTTGCTTCAAAAGTGAGAGCGGAGGAGTAAATAAGGATAAAATTGAGATTTTTTACTATTATCCTAAACCCTTTAATTTTCAAACAAGGATAACGAGGGATAATACCTCATTCTCCTTACACCTCCCCATCCAAAGGGAGCTAAGTGTTCATAGTTCGGTAAGTTTGGTCATTTAGAACTAGATTTGACTCAGATATCAACCAAATTTGATCACTTGCTAACTTTTAAAATGACAAAAGAAAAATCTCAAATAATTCTCTAAAAAAATCCATTTGCAGAGGCGCATTGTAACTACAAAGCATACCAGCCCACTTTCGCAAAATGTCGCCTCAATCAGTTCACGTTATAGCGTTAGGGGCATGTTTATGTGCAAGAAAATTGATTTCCTCTGTTATTAATATTTTTATAGAATTTTTTTTATAGATTTTGTTTAGGGTAGCCATTTAGACACACCACTTTTCTTTTAAGAGACACTCCATTTCAAAATTTCATGTGAAATTACCATTTTGCCCCTCATGTTTGTGTGAAGGAATCATCTTTTTAAAAAAAATGAGGGACAAAATGGTAATTTTCATACAAAATTTTGAAATGGAGTGTCTCTTAAAAGAAAAGTGGGGTGTCTAAATGGTCACCCTTTTGTTTATATAGATATTAATTTCTTTAGTTTTGGTGAAAAGATTTTTATAATAATTTATAAATAGACTATTTTTATTATTAAATGGATGAGGTGCAAGTTATAATTTGATTATGTCTTATTCTAAATGATGACAGTGATCATGTTAATCATCAAAATAATAACAACAATAATAATTATATACATTATATATATGCGATTCAAATTATATTATACTTAAATGATAATATTATTTACTAAAGAGTACAATTGTTTTAGTGTAGGTATGTATTAGATTGAGATTATATTATTTGTATAGGGGTAACTTAGTCTTTAATTTATGTTTCACTTAGGATTTTCTTTGTATATATTATTGTCTTAATGGAATGCTAAATCAAGTTTTATTAGTTTCTAATATGGTATCAGAGCCTAAGGTTTTGCTTGGGACAGATCGGTTCCTCTCCGTCGTCTAGTAGAGTTTGCATCGATTTGCATTTTGTTTTTACGATTGAGTTCTCGGTCCGATGACGAAGCAGCGTTTGTACATCCGGTGTCTCTACAGACCAAATCTTGTGTTCAGATCCCTACAGCACTTCCAGATCGTTGCACTCGTCACTCTCCTTCCTTCAGATCTGATCGGCCTTCTGCATCACTTTCATCTTCGCTCTGTGCATCCTGTATCTGCAGCTGCACTGCCTTCTCCTTGTATGAGTGATCGGCTCTTCCCTTTCAGATCTGTACACAGCCAGAACCATCAGCACCTACCATTGCAAGATTTTTTTTGCCAGATCTGGCGTTTGCTTTCAATCTCTAGCCGGCGTTGTTTTTCTGTTCCATATCTCTCGCGTCTGAAGCTAGCAGTACTTTCGGCTCTGTTCCTTTCGCATGGTTTCCGCCCTTTGCATCCGCCTCTATACACGGTGTCCGTTGCTACAGGTTACAAACAACGAGTCTCTCTCTTTGTTTTCCCCCTTTGCTTATGCCAGAGGGGACCTCTTTGTTCCAGATTTCTTCTTGATCTGTTGATTGCAGATCCAGCCCAGCTCTTCTAGTGCTCTGCTCGAAAACTACACCACTGCTGCTCTTCGATCAGTTTTGCAGCCTCTGCTTCTGCTGCGTGTCTCTATTTCTACCTTTGCCGCTACCAATTCCGTATCGTTGCCTGCCATCGACAAAAAAATAAAGGGGTTTTAGTTTGGTGTTTTGAGGCAAAGTTGGATTTTCGGGCTTCTTGTTTCGATGGTGAGGGATTTGTAATGGCTGGTGAACGTGATGATTCCCTCCAGGCAATTAGTGTGAAGCTCACTGACAACACCTATATATATTGGGCATATGTTATGAATTTTTTTTTTATCGGCAAGAAAATGTGGGGTTATGTCTCTGGGGCTATTGTTATTCCTACGGACACCAAAGTTGCCAACTATGCTACTTCACTGGTTACTTGGATCAATAATTCTGTGGAGCTCTCCATCAAGATGTAACTTTCGAAGTTCTCCAGAGCGAAAGCGATTTGGGATCATTTAGAGAGACTATATGCGCAGTCCAACTTCATTAAGCGATATGAACTTGAGAATGATATTCACTCTGTTAGATAGGGGGATATGACCATTCAATAATTTTATTCAGTCATGACTGGATTTTGGGATCAACTTGCATTAATTGAGCCCGCAGGCCGTAGTTCCATCGCACTTTATTGTACTTATCGAGAAGAATGGCTACTTGTTCAATTTTTTACTGCTCTTCGGGATGACTTTGAAGCACTTCGGGGCTCTATTCTTCATCGTAATCCCCTTCACTCTGTTGATGCAGTGGTTCACGAAATCTTAGCTGAAGAAGTTCGTTTGAAGTCACATAGCGACAATCGTTTTCTTTCTCTACCTAGTCAGATTGTTTTAGCCATGCCATTTCGGTCTCCATCTATCTCACAGAGTCGACAGCGCCAAAGTGGAAGAGTTGCAACTACTGATTATCGTTACTATAAACAGAAAGGCCACTGGAAGGCCCAATGTCCTTTGTTATTGAGAAGCCAGCAACAACATGTGCCACTACCTAAGCCACATCGCACCGTTATGTTGTTTCGTCTGGGGATGCAGCATCACATTTGCCTCCTTCTGTTTCCACACCTGCGAATGCAACATCGCCTCTGACTCCTTCCCTATCCACCCTTGCAGACCAGTTGCAGCACTTCCTCTCTTCTCACCAGCCTAACGCATTGTCTTCTCTAGGTTTGACTCATTCAGCCTTTTCAGGTATTTCGCCTTTTACCTAGGTCTTTGACTCATGAGCTACTCATCACATGACACATAATGTTTCTCTATTCACATCTTTATCTCCCTCTTCATCACACGTTTGTCTTAACTGCCAATGGTGTTTCCTTGCCATTGGCAGGGGTTGGTTTCATTCTGTCATCTTCTTTGCATCTTTTTGATGTTTATTGCATACCCTCATCTTACTTTGAATTTGATTTCTATCAGTTAACTATGTGATTCTGGCTATATTGTTAACTTTTCTCCCACTTCGTGTTCTATGCAGGATCCTCATTCCAATAGGTTGATTGGGACCGACCGTAAAGAAGGAATATTATATGTCTTAAAGTAGCTCCGTGTTCCTGCTGTCGTTGCATCTTCAGTTGATTTATCATCTTTTCTTTTGTCCCACTTCCTCTAGTTTTTATTTGTGGCATTCTCATCTTGGACATGTTTCTAGCTCCCGTTTAAAGTATTTAATTTCTACAGGAGCTTTAGGAAATTTACATAGTAGTGATATTTCTGATTGCAGTGGATGTAAACTTATGAAATTTTCTGCATTGCCTTTTAATAAAAGTTCATATATATCTCTTGCTCCTTTTGCTTTAGTTCATTCTGATGTTTGGGGTCTAGCCCCTATTCCCATAAAAGGGGGGTGTCGATATTGTGTATCTTTTATTAACGACTATTCTCGTTTTTGTTGGATTTATTTGATGTAACGTCGTTCTGAATTTCTTACTATCTTTCAAATGTTTCATGCACTCATTTACACACAGTTCTTTGCAACTATTAAATGCTTTCAAGGTGATCTGGGTGGCGAGTATACCTCTAGTGCTTTCTCTGAATTGCTTGCCTTGGATGGGATGATACATCAGTTGTACCGACACTCCAGAGCAGAATGGAGTTGCAGAAAGAAAACATAAGCACATAATTGAAACTGCTCGATTTATGTTACTCTCTGCTAGTGTTCCTAGCATATTTTGGGGAGAAGTGGTTCTCACCGTAACTCATGTGATTAATAGAATCTCTTCTGCCATCACTTCTAGCAAATCTCCATTTGAACGTTTATATAGTACAATTCCAGATTATATCTCCTTGAAAGTTTTTTGTTGTGCATGTTTTGTTTTTCGTCCCCACAATGAGCGCACCAAATTATCTGCACGGTCGGCGTTGTGTGTTTTTCTTGGTTATGGTGAGGGTCAAAAGGGATATCGCTGTTATGATCCTACTGAACAGAAACTGTATGTCTCCCGTCATGTTGTTTTTATTGAACATTTTCCTTTCTATTCTGTTCCTTCTCACTCTAGCACTTTTACTAAGTCTGATCTTCTATATATTGACCTTTTCTCTTATATTGATGATTTGTCTGTGTCTGATCCTATCCTTAATTTGCCTACCTCTGTTTCTTCTCCTCCTTTTGAAGTTTTGCCCTCTACAGATGTTGATCCTCCATCTCCTACAGCTGCCTCTCCTTCGACCTCTGCTGATGTGGATCTTGCTACTTCTCGTTATTCTTCACGAGTCCGTAAGCCTCCTACTCATTTGGTTATTCTTTTGATGATTTTGTTTGCTCACGTTATTCCTTTTCATTTTATTTGTTTCTCACATCTCTTCATACTATCTCTGAACCAACTTCCTATAAAGAGGTTCTTTGTGATCCTTTATGACAACAGGCTATGGATTAGGAACTTGCTGCATTGCACAAGACTGGTACGTGGGAGTTGGTACCTCTTCCTCCAAAGAAATGTGCAATTGGTTGCAAATGAATGTATAAGATTAAAACCAGGTATGATGGTTCTGTGGAGCGATATAAGGTCCGATTAATTGCTAAGGGTTTCAGTCAATAATATGGTATTAATTACCATGAGACTTTTGCCCATGTTGTGAAAATGACCTCTGTTCGCACTTTACTTGTTGTTTCTTCTGTTTGTCAATGGTCTTTGTCGCAGATGGATGTTAACAATACTTTTTTGAATGGTGATCTCTCTAAAGAAGTTTATATACTTCCTCCTCCAGGTGTTGTTCATCGTCCTGGGGACGTTTGCAGACTTAGAAAGGCCTTATATGGTCTCAAACAAGCACCACGTGCATGGTTTGACAAGTTCTCCACAGTGATTGGGTCTCTTGGCTTTCAATCCAGTGCTCATGACTCCACCTTATTTGTTCGCTCCACCTCTACTGGTCGTATCCTTCTGCTTTTGTATGTTGATTACATGATCTTGACAGGTGATGATCTTGATGGTATTGCCCTATTAAAGTTACAGTTGCACAACCAGTTTGACATGAAAGACTTGGGGCCCTTGCGATATTTTCTCGGGATAGAAGTTGCCTCTTCACCGAAGGGTTATCTAATCTCTCAATCTAAGTATGCTGCAGATGTTCTTCGATGAGTTCGTATTACTGACACCAGACTGGTTGCCACGCCTTTAGAGCTCAATGTTCATTACACTTCATCTGATAGTGTGCCTTTGTCAAATCCAACACTATATCGCACTACAGTAGGAAGTTTATTTTATCTCACCATTACGAGGCCTAACATTGTCTATGCCGTTCATATTGTGAGTCAGTTTATCTCTTCACCAACCATTGTTCATTGGGCAGCCGTTCTTCGTATTTTGCGATATCTTCGAGGCACTTTATATCAGAGTTTGTTATTTCCTTCGTCATCTACTTTGGAGATCCATGCATTCTCTGATGCTGGTTGGGCAGGTGATCCTTCTGATCGCAAATCTACTACTGGCTTTAATGTTTTCTTGGGTGACTCTCTCATTTCATGGAAAAGCAATAAGCAAGATGTTGTTGCTCGTTCATCTGCTGAAGTTGAGTATAGGTTTATGGCTTCTACCACAACTGAGATCGTTTGGCTTCGTTGCTTACTTGCAGACATGGGTGTCTCTCTCTGCACAACCCATGCCTATGTATTGTGATAATAAGGGTGCTATTCAAATAGCACATAACTCTGTTTTTCATGAGCGCACCAAGCATATTGAGTTGGACTGTCACTTTGTGCGTCATCATCTTCAGCTTGGCATTGTTTCTCTTCCATTTGTCCCTTCTGCATTGCAAATGGCTGACTTCTTCACGAAGTCTCATACCATTTCACGCTTTGCATTTCTTCGTAGCAAACTCTTGATGCTTACCACTGTAACATCGTGATTTTGACGGCGGTTATTAGATTGGGATTATATTATTTGTACAGGGGTAACTTAGTCTTTAATTTATGTTTCACTTAGGGTTTTCTTTGTATATATTAATGTTATAATGGAATGCTAAATCAAGTTTTATTTGTTTCTAATAGTATGATCCTCCTCATTTTCATTTAGAAATTCATAAACTAGGTCAAATTTGGTTGGGGTTAGGTTTGATTATGAGTTAAGTTATAGATCATAGATACCATCTTTAGTTAGATTGGACCATCGACTACGTCTTAAATGTAGACCATTGACTACATTTTAATTCTTTCCAATATCCTCACACGGGCATTTATTAAATGGATTGAAAAGGCTATGTGAAAGGCAATATTTGGAAAGAAATAAGAGGGAAAACCATTTTTGTTAAATTCTTTGGGACAATTTTTGAAGTCCAAAACTATACCCTTTTTACTTAAAATTAATCCCAAAGTTCATAAAATTCAGAGTAGATGAATTTTGATATATTGTTTGTAAAAATCTGTTGAAAAGCAGCCTTATTTGAAACATCGAGTCAAACGCAGGAAAAATCCAATGAGAAGAAGAAACCAAACCGTTTTGGAGTGATCGGCTCACCATTTTGGAGTTCGTTTTTTTAAATATATATACGGCATGGTGAAGGGTAAAGTGGGAGATCCATGAAAAAAATTGAAATCTCATGTCTCATTTACAAAAAATGCCCGTGTAAAGATGTACTTATAAGTTGAATTTGGATCAAGTTAAAAGGTTAAATTGAAAATTACGATTCAGTGCTCTTTTCTCTATTTCAGTGGAAATACGGGAAACCAAACAGAAATATGATGGAAAAAAATGATATGATCATATTAGAACATTTCATAATTACAGTCTCTTTTATTAAAATCATTTTATTTTTAATATAAACAATTTCAGATCAATTTCGAATTACTGAGTCAAATCTGAGTTTTGAATTTTTATACACTATTCCAAATCGTTACCACACAAGTACACGACTTCTACTTAGGCTTGTCAACAAAATCGGTACAGGTATGCCGAACCCAAATTAAATTGAGATGAGCTAAAACCAACACAAGCACAACTTCAAAGCCCATATTATATATCTCATTTATAATAAAAATGTATGTATTATAAGAAATATAATCATACCTTAGTTATCACCTACTAAATGGCAAATCCCAGCAAAACTTCAATATTTGTCCTAGAATGCAATTTGAGCTTTTAAAGTAGTAACAGTGATTGTATCAGCACAATTTAAAAAAAAAAAAAATTCAAAAAACTCAAAGAAAAACATGTATCCTAATACAAGACATATATTAGGCGACTGTGAATATATTTTAAAACTAGATTTCTACAGAACACTCTTTTATTATATTTGATATTTAAATTTTTTTTTAATAAAGATTATGAAAGAGGATATTTTAAAGTACTTTATAAAAATTCACTTCTAAAAGATAGAGATTTATATTGGGCAATGTTTAAAACTTTGGTTTGGACTAAAATAATGGACCAATCTTGTTCTGTTATGTTCATTTGATTTTTTAAATAAAATTGATAATTAATAGAAATAGCTTTATTTCGTTAGTTTAACTTAAATGACCATATGTTAAATAAGATTTTTTTTCCAAATTTTTATATTAGTAATTATTTTTATTTGTAGGATATCATCATTTGGGTAGCGATCCTCTCACAGGCTTATTGTGTAACCAGACAAAAGAATTAGTGGATTCCCATTTTTGTCCCTCACCTTCCGTACTTGAAAAAGAAAAATAGAATAACAGATACTTGCTCACCAACCGGATCACTTTTTATCCTTTGACGAACCGCTTTAGACTTCTACTGTAAATCGGCTCGCTAAACAGAGCTCTTACTTTCCTTTGACGAGCCGATTTCATTTTGACTATTTGTAAGTTAGATTACAGTAAATCGGCTCGCCAACCGTATCACTACTTTCCTTTTGGCGAGCCAACTTTCATTTCGACTGTTTTTAAGTTAGAGTACAGTACTGTTTGGCAAGCCGATTTAAACTGGAAGCACCCTGTCTACATATGCACAGTGTACCGGATCGCCAAACACTTCTTGGCAAGCCGGTTCTCTCTATGAGCAGTGTATCGGCTCGCCAAACACTTCTATTTGGCAAGTCGATTTAAATTGGGAGCACTTTGTCTACATATGCATGGTGTACTGGATCGCCAAACACTTTTTGGCGAGCCGGTTTTCTTGTATCGGCTCTCCAAACACATCATCTTAGCGAGCCGAATTTACTCTGTCAACACCCAGAGCACTCTGTGTACAGGTACGTTCAGTATCGGATTGCCAAACACTTTGTTTGGCGAGCCGATGAACACTCGGAGCACCCTGTTTTCTCTATGTATAGTGTATCGTCTCGCCAAACACATCTATTTGGCGAGCCAATTTTAACTCTGTTCCTAACATCAATCTTCTTTTTCTCTCTTCTGTTTTTTCCTTCTCTTCCACTTCTAAGGAATCATAACCACGTGAATGCTCAACAGAAAAAATGTGCAAGAATAGATTCAACTTCAAATTCAAGACATTGAAATACATCATCTTCAAGTACATTGAAATGCATCAACTTTGAATACATTGCAATACATCACCCTCAAATTCAAGTACATTGAAATACATCAACTTCAAGTACTGTAATACCCCTGCCCAATTTAGGAGTTAATTATGATTAATTAGGATTAATTAAATAATCTTTTTATCCGTTAATTATGAATTATTTTCCTCTAATCGTAAAGAGTATCAAATAAGTTCTTCAACGGATCTGAGTTTGACTCGATCCGAATCCGATAACTCTTTTAATTAAGTTTCAAAGATATATGGGTGAGTTACGAATATAATAATAATATTATTTTAGGCTTAAACCTTAGCTGCTGTATAAACTCAGTCATTTGACTTAGTTTGAACTTCAAATTTTAGATTATGCATTATTTTTAAATTCTGGACCTAATGACATGCCAATCTCGTTATAATTTCGCTAATTTATTTTACCCCTAAGTTTTAAAGTGGTAAAGCCCCAAATTGACAGGGTAGAGGAAGTCCTAAAAATATACAGAGAGAGTCAGTACTCAATCTGTATTATAACTAAGCTGTTTATTTCTTTACACTCTAAAATAGTTAGTTTTTTTATATTTATTTTAAGCCATGAAATATGGACCGTTGAATATTCTTTCATTTAGAAAATGTGGTTTTTGACTTCAAAACACGTTAAAACTTTAGAATGTTTTTATCAGACAAATTTACTCTATCAAACTATAAGGTTGGATACTTTCAAAAAGAATCTTGAAAATTAGGAGATTTTGTTAAAACGGTGATTTTTAGCGAAAACACTGGGTTTTTGAGATAGATTTCACTCCAAATTTTAATACCATGCTCAGTTTTTAATACCTGACCTACTGAACCAATTGTATCAATTTAGTGAGACCCTGAAATACCCCGATAAAAGGAAGGACATAGATGTAAATAGTAAAAAGAATAAACTAATATTATATTATAAAATAATATCAGAGACAGATGAGTTTTAAAGCTACGGATGTAGCTTGTAGCTGTGTTGGAAGATTACAACACCGCCAATTGCCTATGCGGTTGGTGGCAGTTGTAATAGTAATTATAAAATATATAACAATAAATACAGAGTTATTAAAAAACCTATAAACCTATGAATAGCTTCGGCAACCTGTATGATTAAAAAAATCCACACGGCTGCCTATAAATAAGTGTAATCGGCGAGGAAACCAGAAAGTAAAGAAAAAAAAAAAAACTCCTCAAAGTTTCTGCCGTTTTGCTCCCTCTCCCTCTTTCAAAAACAGCAGCACCCTCTCTCCTATTTTCCTCTTCTTTGTCTTGCTTTGGCCATACCAGCAGCAGCCGAACGTTCGAATTTCCCGTATTCTTTTAAGGGTTTTCAAATTTAGTCAATCTTACACAGAATTTTGCACCCAATGTATCGAAATAATTCTATTTTTATTTTTATTAACTCCATAGCAAATTAGGAGTAAAATAGCTTAATATTGGGGTTCAAAGAAATGATATTTTTTAAAAATGGAGGAACAATAGATTTCCTCTTAAAATTTAAATTTTACCCTCAAGATTCGTATTATTTTACGTTCAAAATATAATTTTTGACCCTAAGTAAAATCGGGGAAAAGATTAACCCCAGCTGACTATTGTGTGTTTATTTTTCCGCCTTGTGTGTTTAAATTACTGTACTGTACCCTCTGGGCCACATTCTCAATACGTCTCCATGGTCCTTTCTCCAGAAGACAATACGAGGATAGGGCACTGAGTACTTTTATTTACTTTACTGTCTCTGTACCCTCTGGGCCACATTCTCAATACGTCTCCATGGTCCTTTCTCCAGAAGACAATACGAGGATGGGGCACTGAGTACTTTTATTTACTTTACTGTCTCTGTACCCTCTGGGCCTCTCACAATACGTCTCCATGGTCCTTTCTCCAGAAGACAATACGAGAGAAGGCATTGAGTACTTTACATTTTTCATTTTATTGTAATGTTTTGGATGGCTGACAACTAACTTTCTAACATAAGTTAAAGGAGTAGAAACAGCCTAGGTGACTCACTACACATATCATGTTTTCTGGAAAAATAGCACGGGGTTTGGGAAATTATTATGCGTATATACTGACAAATAGAAAATTTATACATTTTACTCTATCTTACAGATTTTCTGTGAAAAACTCAACCGGAGAAGGTGAGGAGACTCGAACCAACATTTGTATTGTGTTATATGTTAAACCCACTAACACCAGACTGAAATGGGACCCATGGTCAATTAAAGATGGAAAAGGCTATATAGGTCCAGAATACGAGACCTGACACTGCCTACATGTAAGGGATGTAAATGTTCTAACTGTTTAGAACGTAGGCGTTAAAATGGTGTCGGGGAGTCGAGGACTTGTAATCTCTAACGCAGTATGGACCCATGGAGTGTCTGGAAATTGTCGGGTAAAAACTGGGTGAAGGCATTCGTGTTATTAAATCCAGTTTTATATGTTGTGTGATATTGATTATTTTATTGATCTCTTCTATTGGTATTTGATACACCAAATGGTAAGGCTGAAATATGGTGGTTCTCTCAGAATAAGTCCCTGTGTAAGGAGGGCACTGAAAATCATGCATTATCATGCACTTGACATTTGCATGTGATAATTATGTTCATAAGTTAAATCTGTGGAAGATAATAACTTTGTAAAGTTTGATATTTGCCGTTGGGCTATAATTGCTGAGATTAGCTGAACACCGTTTGCGAACCGCTGGGTTGGACGTGTTAGTAGGCTGTGGTCGACCGCCATCAGCCGTTGGTGTTGGATGGGCTAGTAGACCGGGTCGTGGAGACCTTACGTACTTGCAAGTTGCTATATTATTTTCGTGGAGGAATTAATATTAGTTCTGGTTGGAACTTTAAATGGGGGCTGACCCCGGTGTTGTAACATGGCTGGGGACCGACCCCGGTGTTAACAATACAATTTGAATAAAAACCTTAGAAGGCGATCCTAGGGTGAAAATGAGATATGCTAATAACATGCCTTTGTATGACATGCATTGCTTATGCATTGTTGCATTAAAATCATTGGATTTTATGGTGAGTTCTCCCCACTGGGCTGTTGCTCACGTCCCTTACAATGCAGGATCTGAACCAGAGGAAGGATTGGAGGGACCAGTGGTGCCTCGTTGAAAGTCGGAACTTAGAAGTTCCTAAGGTTTTCCGCACGTGGAAACCATATGCTTGCTTAAATATGTTTGAGTATTTGTAATAAATATGCCTCATGTGGCATAAGAAACTTATGTCTGTAAGTTCTAATGTCGTATACATTATATCCACTATGCTTTCGTGCGTAACGCTGATGAGATAAATGGAAATATCCGTTGTGTGATATGGGTTGTATATGGGAACATATGGTATATGTTTGAGTCCATGTGTGAAAAGCACGTGTGACATTTTCTAGGATCGGGTTTTGGTAAACTTGAAGATCCAGCCCAGTTATGACGTTGGGTGATTAGAGTTTATTGTTTTAAAAAAAAAAAATTTAGTCGCGTTCCGGGCCCACATCTGGGTTCGGGGTGTGACAAGTACATTGAAATACATCATCCTCAAATTCAAGTACATTGAAATACATCAACTTCAAGTACATCGAAATACATCATCGTCAAATTCAAGTACATTGAAATACATATCATATGACATAACTCAATATCGTTGGTGTCACAAGTTGTAATACTAATTTCTTCTCATTCTTTGCTTTTATAAGAAATGAGAAAGTAGAAGATTATGTATGGGCGTTATAAATGTTCAGAATTTTTTTAGAAGCTGATGTTAACCGCCCAGTTTTTGTGACGGATAGAGATTTGGCATTAAAGAATGCTATTGACAAGGGCTTCCCTGATGCATATCATATTTTCTGTATTTGGCACATCAATAAAAATATTCTTACTTGTACTAAACCTTTCTTTCAAACAGAATAAGTATGGGATCCATTTCTTTCTCACTGGAATAAATTGGTATTGTCTCCATCTAAAGTATCATTCTTTGAAGCGTGGAAATTGTTCAAAGAAAATTTCCAACATTTTCTTCGAGTAGTAAAATATTTAGAAAGCACGTGGATACCATATAAAGAACAATTTGTTCTGGCATAGGTGGGCAAATTTTTCACATTTTCAAAATCGGTCCACCTCTAGAGTAGATGGTGCACATGCTGTCTTAAAGAATTATATTGATACTTCACTAGGTGACCTCGATATTGTTCAAAGTAAGATTTGTAATGGCATTCAAAATCAATATGAAGAGACCACAACTCAATTTGAAGATGAAAGAATCTGGATTCCTGTTGCATGTGATATTCCATACTTTGATGAAGTGAATGGAAATGTATCACATTTTGCATTGAATGAGTTGTATAAGCAATTTGTTATGATGAAAGATAATTCAATGACGTGCAGTTGTACAGAACAATTTTAAATATCAATGGGCTTACCTTGTGCGTATACGATGACATCGATGGAAAAGTTACGTTTGAATCAGATCCATTCACAATGGAGAATTGATATCCATTTGCTGAACCCGAAGGACATTGAAATGTATTTGATGCGACAAATGACCTCCATTGTCATGTTTGACTCAATAATGGAAACCACTTTCTTGAAGATCTTCCAACAACACATCAATTGACATACGTCTTCTCAGTTTCTCTGTCCGAATCGTACGCAAACAATTCCTCATATCAGTCGATGTTACACCAAGGGTTGGATTCTCTTTTCTAAGAGTCAACAAAATTTGACGAGGTGGTATATTGCTACTCTTCATTTCTATGATTTTTTTTTCTCTCTTTTGATCTGAAAAACGTCGGGTACTTAGATGGCCTACTAATACATCCGATCTTTCATGATTGTGCTCCAAATTTTTAATAATTAACTTCCATGACAAATCAACAAGTTGTTTCCCTTTCACTTCAAATGGACAATTAACAAGTCGAGAGGATGCTTTTTTTTGCCGAAGAAAATGGATCGCCTAAGTAAGAATAGGGAGTAAAGAGAGGGAGCCTTTCATTTTAATTTAAGGTAGAGTGGGTGGTTGGCACTTGGTGAATGAAATAAATAACAAAACACATTTGAAGTCTAAGTCGGCTCGCTAAAAGAAATTAAGTGATCTGTTTGGCGAGCCGATCTAACTTAAAAACAGTCGAAGTCTAAGTCGGCTCACCAAAGGAAATTAAGTGATCCGTTTGGCAAGCCGATCTAATTTAAAAACAGTCGAAATGGAAGTCGGCTCGCCAAAAGGAAAGTAGTGATACGGTTGACTAGTCAATTTACTTTACTCTAACTTACAAACGGTCGAAAACGAAATTGGCTCGCCAAAAGAAACTAAGAGCTCCGTTTGGCGAGCCGATTTACATTAGAAGTCTAAATCAGCCCATCAAAGATAAAAATTGATCCGGTTGGTGAGCCGGTATCTGACATTCTAATTTTTTTTTTCGGTATGGAAGGTAAGGGGTAAGAATGAGAATCTACTAACTCCCGTGTCTGGTTACACAATAAATTCATGGGAGGATAGCTACCCCTAACGTAGATAAATTTATGACAGTTATCTCAGCTCTAGCATGATAGAAAAAAAATAATGTTTACACGGTGTTACACCTTTCATTAGTGTATAGGTCTTTGTAGAAAGCAAGGCCTACTTTTGAGAAAAAGAAATCCGAAAGCATGGAATGACGCATTCAGCGTCCAAATCAGCGAATGGGTTTGACGCCTTTCTCGAATCTTTTTCTGGATTTTTAATGGATTTGGGTCTTGAAAATTTTCCGGGTCTCTTTTTCTCACCTGGAATGTTCCTTGGCTCCTCTGCACAGGCCAAGGAAAAAGATTTCTGGGTCTGCTTTCGGAAAGTTCTTATCTCCCATATAGATTCTTCCTCATATTGAGAGAAATGAAGGGTATGTGAAGGAATTCATACCCTCTGCTGTGAATCCAGACCTTTACTCCATCTGGGTTTCTTTTATTTCCATTGGTTGCAGATTCCCAATCTCTGTAAGGTGATTTTTACTGCCGCCTATTTCAATTCATATGCGATTTTTGTTGAGTCCATGAAATTGATGAAAGGTAGCTGAATTTTTATGACTTTCTTTATCTTCTTCCAATTTAATTGTTATGTGATTTCGTTGAGTACTTAGATGTATTGTTTCATGAACTTGATGAAATTTTAGCTAGTTTTGTACTTCTCATTTTTTCGTATTGAATACTTAGATGTATAATTTCATGAAATTGATGAAATTAGCTAGATTTGTTCTCTTTTCTGTGTTCCTTTTTATTTTATTTCGTTTTTTAATTTTATGTTGCACAGTAAGCACTGGTGAGTAGTTCTATGAGCTCTGTGTTTATATGTTTTTAAGGCAGTAATGGTAGAGCCTCAGCTAAAGAAATCCATCTGGTTGGTTTCTCTTGAGGCTCTTGCTTTACACTTTAACTGTATTCTGTGTTAGAACAGTCAGTGTGCGTTGTAATGTAGGCAGGAGCACTCGCTTCCTCCCCTTGCTTGTAATTCTTCCTTAAACCCTACCACAAAAAGGTATTATAGCAATTTCTACTATGGTATTAAACATGTATTATTATGGTCCTTTCAGAAAAAAGAAGTATTATATCCATTTCCAGTAAGGTTACTTGTTTCATGATTGTTGTTAATTGAAGCCTTCTGATGTTTGAAATTTTTTGCAGGGACTGTTTGTTGTTGCTCACTTGGCATTCCCTTTCAATCAGGTTTTTATTCTTTATTCCACCAACCGAAACTTCCACTAGAAAGATTGGATTTTGAGTTGGTTAGGCCTCTAGAAATCCCTTCTGCTGTATTTGTCCATTTAACTGTAAATTTTTGTCTTGTAATTGGAAGACACTGATTTAGAGACCCTGCAGATTTAAATCTTAATTGTCCAGTGTAGGATACATGGGTAATGTTTAAGGTTGTTTGTTCATCAAGCAGATTTTATGTTCACAGTATAAGTTTGGCAGTGTAATAAATAACTCAAATGTTTGAAATGTGAATATAATGGCTTTCTCAGCTGTAATGAATTGTTTCTCTTGACATCTATGTATTGTAAAATTGCATGTGACAGCTAATTTATGAACCTTTATGTTGTTTACAATTACTTAAATGCATAGACTCCATGGGAAAAGAAGGGAATCCAGTATAGAATTTCTTTTTCAGGCTACCCTTGAGACGGGATTAATCATAAATTTGTTTTCCTTGCTGTTAGAGGTACCCCTAGCTAACATGGTAAAAAATTAGGGCAATTTTTTCTTTAGACAATCAAATTTGGTTGTCCTTTTACCATTTGAAGGAGGGAGTGCTTCTAGAATAAAAAAATAAGAGTTGTCTCTATTGTAACTCTTAATAAATGGCCTACTCAATTTTTTTTATTTTTTTTCATATCATGGGTATCCCCACCCGCATTGCAAGTGAGACTAATCCCTTGGATATATGAAACCACTCACAAGCGTTATGTTTCAGGTAACTTCAGGGAGAGTTGAACCCTAGACCTCTAGTCTATTCCTAGAAGTTCTATTAATTGCTCCAATCAACTAAAAATAGACTTGTCATAAATACTGGAGGGACCTATAAAGCAATCAAACTATTTTTAATTATTGACTCTATGCTTAACCAATAAGAATAGCAGTATTGATCTGTATAAATCAACTTCCCTGATAAAATTTTGAATCTGGCACTATTTTGCAAAAATTGTTTGCCACACGTAACTTTTATGAGAGGCAGCAGTGTTTTCAAACAGCTTATACATGCTTGACGTTTAGAGCCCTAATGTTAAGTCCATCACTGAACTAACTTCATTTTGCGTCCCACTGATGAAGATGCACACTTATTCATTCAAAGAGAGCCAAGTTCAAGCTAAAACTCAAGCAAATGTCTCTATGAATCGAACCAAGACAAGCCAAGCAGGACCTAACTTGAGCTGGGCTTATCCATTGACAAGTCAAACCCAAGCTTTATTTAGCAAGCCAAGTTGAATATTATCTACCTCAGAGTGTTTGACTTGTTTATTTGCATGCCAATCTCGAAGTCAAACTTTAATCGAGTAGGCTATTTTGCAAGCCTGGGATGTTTGGGGTAATCCCTAGTGAGGTTACAAATTTTGTAAGACAATGATGGCTGCTGTAGCACAGCCTGCCGGAGAGTAAAGCAATTAAATGCTAAAGGTAAAAGTGGTTTCCTCTTGAAATTTAGGCTTATGTGTTAATCTGGTTTCTATAATCAAGAAACTGTTGTTAGTCCCTCAACTAAAGAAATCAATCTGTGTGGGTTTTCTTGAGGCTATTGCTTTATATGTATTTTGTGTTAGAACGGCCACTTTGCTTTGTAGTGTAGGAAGGAGCACTCTCTTCCTCCCCGGCTTGTAATTCTTCCATAAACTCTACAATGAACATGGGCTGTAGCTATTTCTACTAGGGTCACTTGATTCACGATAATTGCTAATTGAAGTATCCTGATTTCTGACATTTGAAAAAAAATTCAGAGACTGATTCTTGTTGGTCACTTAGTCTTCCTTTTCTGTCAGTTTTATATTCATGGAAACTTCTAACAGAAGGATGGATACTCAGGATTGATTTTCGGTTGGTTTGGCGCCTCCATGATAGAATTATATATAGTACTCGAACTTTAGTGGGACTATTTCATTTTGGAGAAAGTAAATAAGTGCAATATAGTTCCACGGTTTTGTTTTGTAGAGCTCTAGAGCCTCTCTTCTACCTTTGAGGTCATTCGAATGGTAGTACCTGGCCCCTTTCAATTACTTCACTGTTGTATTCCTCCAATTTCTGTTCACGGTCCTCTCTTAATGGGTGAATGTGAAGTTCGTATGGTCTGCATCAGTCTTGAAGTGCTCTATTTTATCCTGCTTTTAATCATCATTGGGTTATCATGGTTCTAGTTTCCGTTTCCGTACTATTCCTTTTTGGGGCTTCCAATATCATGAATAGAGCTGAACAATAAATGGAAAAAATCTTGGAAATGGATATATATTTACCCTTTTTTCGTGGATATGCCCTCTAATGGCCATATGTTTCTGTCTCATGGTAAGTGTATATTCCCATGTTTGTTGTTTGAATCTGACGTTTCAAATTTCTATAAATTTAATGATATGAATCATGATGATTTCTTTCTAGTATCATTTTGCTTGTGATATCTTAGCTCATAAGAGTTTCTGTTGGTCTTGCTGAAAATATATGCGATTTTTGACAGGATAGTTTCACCAGGTGGTGTTCAAATAAGAGCTCACTCTATGGGTTGGCTGAGCAAAATTTTTAAAGGTTCAACCCATAAAATTTTGGAGGGGCATTGTAATGGGAAGTATGCTGATGAGAGGGTCTGGAACGAGAAATCTAGTTCTTTGGTAATTTTAGAGCTTGCTGCTTGTCAAAATTATTTTTAATTGCACTTCACCAACTTTTATTTGATGATGTTATCCATTTTCTTTTCACTTAAGACACATTTGGTTGCATCTTATTTTTGGATAGCTAGTATATAGTGAAATGGAAATAAGTACAATCTTTCATGAAAAAGAAGCAAGTACAAGTATGCAGATGTACACTGTAAGAGAACTATTATTTTTCAATGTATGATAAGCCCCATCCACATATCTCACTCCTCCCCATTAAATACCTTGATGGTCCCTCACAGAACTGATCCATAGTGAACCAACAAAAAGTACTAATCTCTCTACAACATGATTTCCTTATAGCATTCACTGGTTGTTGTACTTGTCTAATTGGGACCTCCAGTATCTTGCCTAAGCCTTTATTTCCCTTGAAGTCTGTCTCAAGGTTAAAAAAAAATAAAATCCAAGGTAATCTACCACTTCTACTAACCAAAGAAATTGTGCTATCTATTGGAAGTTGTTTTTTTGTTGAATGGATGGTTATCAACTTTAAGAATTAGCAGGACAAAGGTTGAATATGTGGGGTAAGTTTAGTGGATTTCAGAATTGGGAGAATGGACTGATTAGAATTGAAGATGACTTAGTACTTACTAAATTGTAAGAACTTGCAATATTTGGGTGTAACTGTAGAAAAAAAATGTAGGTTCTGATTTGGGTATTAACTAATCGAATAGGTGCAAATTGGGCTAAGTTTTACGAAGCTAGTGCAGTGTTATTGATATAAAAGTAACATGTTGATTGAAGGGTCATTTCCATAAAACGGTATTTAGATTGGCATGCTATATGGAGTTGAATTTTGGCTATAAAGAGTAGATTGGTTGATAAAGTAATGGTGACTGATGTGTATGTTTTGATGGATGTGTCATATATCAATAAAAATTAGAATAGAAACGAGTGAGTGCATCAAAGAAAGTATAAAGCTTGCTCCAATAGAAGAAAAGAGAGGGAATTCCATTTGAAATGGTTTGGGAACTTTCTATGAAGACCAAAAACAACCACAGTGAGAAGGGATGACAAGTAGAAGGTAATAGGAGAAGGGACAAATAGTTGAAGCTACGGATTGAAGTGCAGACAAGGCATGATAAAATGTGGAGTGACGAGAATATGATTGTTGATATAGTTGAGTGGAGAAGTAGAATTGGAAAGCGAACTATGGGATAGATAGGACAAGGGCTTTGATGACGATTTACAATTGTACCTTCTGCTAAATCCTCGGAGTGATAATATTAGCTTTGAAATGGGAAACCACATTAGTTAGATTCCTGTTTTCTCCCTGTTTCCGTGTCATACAACCATATGTGTCACAGATTGTTTCTCCTGGTCTCATATGCATAACTCAACGAGTGGTCATCTTTTCATTTAAAGCTTTCTAACTGCGTAAACATGGATAAATCTAAATACAACCTAATCAAGAAAGGTAAGACTTCTTTCATTTCAAGGTGTTGTATGATGTGGAGAGAATGCATGTCCATTAGTTGCTTGTTGGGTGCTGTTGGAAATTATTAAATCCTGTACTGGATCTAGTATTTTGGTGGTTATTCCATCTCAATCCTGTTGCTGCCTTGATAGGATGGTGGAATATATCACCTTTCGGTGATGCTTTTTATTTTTGTTCTTTTG
The DNA here is from genome assembly GCA_022113865.1 of Chimonanthus praecox. Taxonomy (NCBI): domain Eukaryota; kingdom Viridiplantae; phylum Streptophyta; class Magnoliopsida; order Laurales; family Calycanthaceae; genus Chimonanthus; species Chimonanthus praecox. The sequence continues at coordinate 30,532,403 of CM039086.1, forward strand.
ATGCAACTAATTTTTCGTTGGTTATTTCGTTATAGGATGCCTTGCTAGATTATGAAAAGGAAGATATAGATCGTGCTATTGCACTTTCACTCTCAGAAGAAGAACAAAAGAAGGTGGATGTCATTGGTGAGTGATATATCTGTCAAATGTATGGATAAATAATTAATGAAAATTTGAAATATGGATTAATGATTTACCAAAAATAATGTAAGGATAAATGATTTCCCAAAAGAAGATGTGTGTACTCGGACCTGGACATACCTTAGCAAGTTTCAAACTGACCTTGTTAACTCTTGACAATTCACAGCCTACTTGACCACATTGTCTTGCACTAGCAAGCCAAGTCTAGGACCAGGCCCCACTACAAACTATTAGCTTACTGATTGGATATGTTTATCAAAGAGAGGGGCCTTAATTTGATTGGTTTTTCTTTGGAAGTAAGTTTTGCTGGTGGTTGCAAAGCACTCTGAAAGTTGTGATTCCGAACAACATATTTGGCAGCCAGTCACTTAAAAGTTGGTGACATGATCTCTCAAATATGTATTCTGATCATGAGTTGTTTAATATCTCCATTTGGAAGGTACTTATTTGGTATTTAATGATAATGTTAATTATTCCAAAAATGGAAAAAGTAACATATGACAATGACATAGTGGAATATGCTAGTGATATGGCTTCCAGATTAAATCATTAAAGTTGATGTAAAGAATATCTTACTTGTTTCGTCACAGATAATGGATTGCATAATCATTTTGAGGAAGATGAACAACTTGCTAGGGCCCTACAAGAAAGTCTAAATGTTGAATCTCCTCCCCGTGAAAATGGCCGCATCTATCATCGTCTGCCATTCCCCTTTATGACAGGATTCAGGTATAGTTATTTAGAGGAAGATGTGTATGATGTGCATGCGTTGAGCATATTTTCATCCTCACATTTCTGAAATGTGAACCAAGTAACCCTATCCCAAGCTATTTACGCAAAGCATAGGATGAGGAATGAAAGTATTGTTTGGCCCTCTAAAGCCTATGTTTTGGTTGAGGTTCTTAAAATACACATGCGGAAAGGCTTCTGCATGTGCATTTCTAGTCTTTTCTAGAGAAAGACTAGAAAAGTTGGTATGTAACCTTCTTAAAGATCTGCAGAATTAAGCCAGAAAAGTCTTGTAGGGAATTAATACTCAATATTTCATTGAAACACTGGGTGTCGGTTTTCACTTCTTCTGTATGTTTTTAATATGAGAAACTAGAACATTCCTAAACTAGGAGCCCTAAACATTGTAATGCATGTTCGATGGGTCACACTTATATATATCATCCACATAGGTTTTTATGAAGTCACATTTTCTAATATTGGGTCATAACCATGTTGGTTACTCATACTTTTCAAAAAAAAAAACATGTTGGGTACTCATGAAGCCCAGACTGATAACCCGCAGTCCATTTGTCTTGAGGATCATTATGAAGTTTAGATCAAACACCTCTAAAGGAGAATCGTGGAATAGTTTGAATTTCAGGGTTTGGCAAAGGATTATTTGGTTGAGGCATTCTTGGGTTCCAATGAGATCATGGGGCAGCAGCAAGCATCTTGGGCTTCAACAAGATCATGGGGCAGCAGCTTGCTACAGTCAATCCCAAATCTAGTCTAAAGCTGGTTGGCCTTGATTTGGCCTAACCTGGTCACAACCTTAGAAGCTGGCTTTGAGGAGAAATTTGAGTAATTTTGAAGAAGATTTGCGCATGAATTCACATAAAAAGAGGATTCCCTACAAAATTGTCTGTTGTAGGAGAGACATAATTGATTCATAACACGTTTCAATGCCACATACTATGTATGTCAAGCCTTCTTAAAAATTTGCATATTGAATTCATTATCAAAATAGGCTTCCCTTATCCTGTGATCTGCACCAGTGACCAATTTCTCATGTAAGAAACAAGTCCATTTCATGAAAAAAAATCTTTGCTAAAGAAAACCAATGTATTAACAACCATGAGTTTAAAGAAAATGTCAAGAAACAACTGCATGAAATCACTTAAACTGTTTTGTTGTTTTAAGCACTGGATCTTCAGTTTTATCTAAATGTCATTTGTAAGATACATGCACATTCCACGTGTATGCTGATGTACTTAATGAGTAATATAATTTTGTAGGATTTGTGCTGGGTGCAACAGTGAGATCGGTCAGGGCCGCTTTCTTAGTTGTATGGGTGCTGTTTGGCATCCAGAATGCTTCCACTGCCATGCTTGCAATCTGCCAATATCCGAGTATGAGGTATCCGTTGTCATCTTGGACAGAACAAATATTTCCAGTACTTAGCTGTTTCACCTTCTACATTGTGTTCCTTTTAAAAGAGAAGTTCAATTGACTGTTAGTTTTACATCGGTTATTTCTTCCCCTCCACCCTTTTTTTTTGCAGTTCTCTATGTATGATAATCACCCTTATCACAAGTCCTGCTATAAGGAGCTCTATCATCCAAGATGTGATGTTTGTAATCAATTTGTAAGTACCATTTTATCTCAAGGAATTGTACATTCTCAAATTTTATCAAGTAGAAGCAGATTTCCACTTGTATTTGTAGGATGTATGAAGGGCTTGACCAAATCATTTGCTCAATCCTTCTAACAGTAAATGAGGTCTTTGAAGTTTCATATGATGGGTTCAGCTGTTAGCGGGTATGAATACATTAGTGTGTTTTGATGCCTCTTGTTCTTAATATATTTTCTCTTATCCATTTGAAAGCCATATTTTTTTTTCTATTATTTTCTAAATATTTCTATAGTTTAGGGCAAAGTTTTAATAGATTTTGGTGCAATTAAACTGCTCACGACTTTGTTCTCATTCCCTTGTCCATGTCATGTCACATCTGTTATGTTTACATAGTGGGATTTGAAGCTACTATACAAATAAAAAAGGGTTCCAGTCTATGCGCAGAGTGGAAAAAGATTTCACTTCAGAAAGTACATACATGAGTTTTGATACTTGACAACCTGATTTTCATACTAGCACATCTTGAAGTAGGCAAATAATCGGAGTGTGCAGTAATACATGTCATTATTTCAACATTGATCATTGTATTTAACATAGAAAGTAAAATGTATCCTATGACTTTAAAATATAACTAGATGCTGACATGCATACAAAATGAAAAATATTATATATCTGGATTTTGGAGAGGGATCTAGTGTGATTCAAGATTTTGATCATTTCATTAGATATATAGTTCTGTCAGGATCCCATTTTTTTTCTGGTCAGGCAAATGCAGTGGTCATGTTTCCCTCTGCAGAAGATTCCCTCATTTATTTTGCATTGCCAAGAGTAAGGATGCCAGTGAAAGATTATATGGAAGGAAATAATCAGTAGGATGTGGATGCTCTCATCTAGAAGAAATTTACAGGATTGGGGAATGGATAGTCTTATCAGCTTTCATTCTCTCCCTTTACCACACCTTTGTGGTGGGAATCAGGTGGATTACATGCATGACAGGGAACCTGATCTGCATGGTATCTTCTCTGTTATAGTCACCAACAAGTTGATGAGGAAAGGGGTGTCAACAAAGGTTAGCCCAAGAATCTGGAAGACTTTGTCACCTCCCAAGAGAGGCTTTCTGCTAGTTTGCTGGCATGGGCAAAATTTTAACAATGAATCACCTCAGATGTGGGAGAAAATATACAGTGAATGGCTACATTCTTTGTCTAAAGCAGGCAGAAAAGGTAAATCTTTTATTTACTGCTTATATGCCAATTATATATATTTATGGAGCTGTGGGGCATGGACTGGTGTATGCCGGGTGATCTTTTTCATTTGATAACACCTGACTGAATGGTGGAAGAGACAGCTGGAGGAGTATCATTTTGCAGTTCTGGTGCCATGTTTGCTCTCAATGGCGAGGATTAATAGGATCTTCAAAAACGAGGCTAGAGATGCTATGAAGGTGGTTCAGATCATCAAAATAAATTGCTGATCCTTGTTTCAGCCAATACAACAGAGCAGAGGTGGAGAGTTCGTGGATTAATTGCTGTGTGAATGCTTATAAAAGTTAAGAGGACATGCCATGGACGCCACCACTCGTGCTGGCCTTCTGAAACTTGACTTTGATGATTAGTAGCCAATGTGGATGTAGAAATGCTGGTTCAGGGCGGTGATTAGATGCAGTAATGCCAGGGATCTCTATGCCCATGCCAGGCCTTGAAAAGAATGCCATGCCAATACAGCTGGATTTTGGGCTATCTGGGTGGGTGTAAAGGAATTGTGAGAATTGGTGGTGGGGGAAATTTGGCAAAAGGTGACTTGGCCAAAGGCAGTGCTTGCCCATGGCACACCTGGAAGGAGGTGAGGGAGATTATAAGGTGGTGCTAGTCATACTAACTCCCAGGGCAGCAAATAACAAAGCAGACCAGTTATTTAATGATGGGGTGGATCTATGGGATGTTAGAGTCTTGAGAAAATGATATTGTAATGATAGCCATGGGGATTTTTTTTTCTTATGATATTTTTACCTTGTCTGCATTCTTCCCTGACGTTGAATAAAACAACCACCATTCCATGAGGAGGGGGGGCGAGGAGAAAGGGAAGGAGAGAGGTGGGGAAGGGCATACATGGATAGCCTGTGAAGACTGGGAGTTTTGAGTTTTAGTTGTCCTCATATTAGAATTCAAATGCATTCATGTTCAAGTTTTCCAATTCACCTCACTATTTACCCCATAATGGTTCCCTATATTTTCTGTTTGTGATTTATACAAAATATGGCTATAATCAGATGCTTCACTTCAAAATTTTGAATTTTGGGATAGTTGTTTATAATCGAAGCATTAAAATAATAATGGTCTTCATAAAGGTTCATCCTATCTGTTTGAGGTGAGCTTTTAGTGTGTTCATATGCATAAGTATTTAAAACATTACCTTACAACATATGATTTTCTTTCTTCAGATATTGATTGATTCTTGTCCACACATTTATTCTATGGATCTTTTTCTTGCAGATTCCGACAAATATGTTTGGTCTCATTGAATATAGGGCACATCCTTTCTGGTTGCAGAAGTATTGTCCTTCTCATGAGCATGATGGAACACCCCGCTGCTGTAGCTGTGAGAGAATGGAGGTTGGCTGAAAATGCTTTCTTAATAAATTAAATCCTCTTTTAGTTGCCACAAAATTCTGCAGTTATGTTCTGCTGAGTTAATAAGATGCATCTGGTCATCATAAATTGCTTTTAATATAACCCAGATCACATTCTTTGGACATTCCTGAAGGATGGATGATTCGTTCCACTTGGCATTTTGGACATGGAAAACAACATATGCATCATGCCTGATACTTTTTCCACCCAAATCAACGTCTCTTACTGTCAGAAGTTAAATTATCCCACCTAATACTTCTTCTCCCTCCCCTTCTCCTTTCTCAATTGATTGCAATTTGATATACGTAATCGCTCATTGTTTAGCATTGATGCATGATATAGTCAGAATTATTTCCATTGAAGATCTTGACCATGTGATTTTTTGCAGGCATTCTCTTAATTCCTTATCACCTCTAGTGGTTAACATGTTGTAACAATGTTTTTCGTTTTCTTGGTGTCCTGATACCCCAGCCTAGAGAAACACAGTATGTTTCCCTGGGTGATGGTCGGAAGGTCTGTCTGGAGTGTTTGGATTCTGCAATCATGGATACCCACGAATGCCATCCTCTTCACCTTGATATACTTGAATTTTATGAAGGTTTAAATATGAAAGTGGAGCAGCAAATTCCATTGCTTCTTGTTGAGAGACAAGCACTAAATGAAGCCATGGAGGGAGAAAAGAATGTAAGGGTTGCATGAAAAATACCAAGTTTCAGTTGCGCATGATTCGAACGGCACTCAAACACTACTTTTTTGAATTTTTTTCATATTACAAATGATGATGATTGACCAGATGGTTGTAACTTCTGCTTTTGCTTTTTTGGTGGCATGGTATCCTACTGAATATCGCTTCCATTTTCTGCCTAAACACCAAAAAAGCAACAAAATTATAGCTGTCAATTCCAATTTAGCATCATTTCTGTTTGCTTCTGAAGTAGAACATTTCAGTGTGTTCGTTTATTTCAATGTTCCATTTTGGAAAAAGCGGACATACTTTCTTTGAAAGAAAATATATGTATGTATGCAACTCCTTATCATTTAAAAAGAGTATTTTACGGGTTTAAATTCAAATTTTTATTACTATATTAAAATGTATTAATACTATTTACAGTAAAAAGGATTTTTTACTCAAACTCTTATTAATGAATTCGAAATATGAAGATTGAAGCTCAGAAATAGAAATGTACGTGAAGATCAGATGAAACAAGACCAAAGTGGGGTTGACATGGGACTAATTTGATGCCAAAAATAGTTGAAATAGATTTAAAAGGGTGAATGAAATATTTAGGTACATGCTTCTATTTTGGTTTTTGTACTGGAATGATAGTTCAGAATGGAATGGAATTGATGACTATGACCAGAACAGGTAACCATCTGTTCCACCAAAATATTTAAATCAATGCTATGTAGGGCACATCCAAATGCAATCTTAAACTACTGCATCTTAATTAGTTCTCTCTCTTGGAGTAGGGACATCATCACTTGCCTGAGACACGAGGGCTTTGCCTGTCTGAGGAACAGACTGTCAGCAGCGTAAGTCTGTTTCTGCAATTACGAAACAAGGAATAATGTGTTTTCTGCATATCTTTCAAAAAAAATAATGATGTGTTTTCTGTATGTTTTGTTTATTTCATCTGATTCTGGGTGCTATCTACCATGCCAGATTTTGAGGCGGCCAATTTTTGGGTTTGGGAATCGAATCGTGGAGATGATAACAGAGCCATATAAACTCATCCGGCGATGTGAAGTGACTGCCATTCTTGTTTTGTATGGGCTCCCTAGGTATTCTTCCTCCCTTACCTTGAAAAGATCAGTTTCTTCTAGGGGGTGCTTCAATATTAAATGTAGGTTACTAATTTCGACCTAACTCATATTTCAGCCTTCTTCTGACCCTTCCATAATTGAATCCATTTTTAATTTGTGCCAACCAATTTGAGTTGGGTTAAATTGATTTACGGGTCAACCTGTGTAATTAAGTAGACGATTGTGTCTATATATAATGTACATTATGTCGGCATGTCTCAAGTAAAGAGGCATCTATAAAACGAGTCTTCAGCACCAAAACTGATGTAGAACAAGTGGCTGATAAATTCTTGAAGACATACTCACGTCGGATTTAGGAGTCCGAGACCTATTTCTCTTAGGATTTACTATTTTCGCATTATTTTTAATTTAGAATTATTGTGTCAAAAGGAAGCTAGGTCGGTAGCTTTCCTATTTGATTTAGGAGTCTTTTTCCTATTTGATTTAGGAGTCCTTTTCCTATTTGATTTAGGAGTCCTTTTCCTATTTGATTTAGGAGTCTTTTTCCTATTTAATTTAGGAGTCATTTTCTATTTTGGCTTAGGAGTCCTTTTCTATTTTGATTTAGGAGTCCTTTTCTATTTTGATTTCTTAATTTTTCTTATAAATACAATGCATGTAAGAGAGGGATTCATCTCTTTTGGAATATATGAATTGATATAGATTTACTATCTTATTTTCCTCTATCATCTCTGCCGAGTTGCAGACCTTACCTTCATTGCTGGTTTTGTTCCGGCCATCGCTGATTCTGGGCTTAATCCCAGAGGAGATATCCTGCTGTCGCTGCCTTGGGCTTTATCCCAAGCTTATCTCAGTTACAAGTCTTCCGCCCCTGCTGCCATTAAAATCATCACTGCTGCTATAGCTCCTTGTTCCAAGCTTCTTCCAACAATAAACCAGTTACTTGATCTTTCTTCTTCCTCTTCTTCTTCATCCTCTTCCGCTGCCCCCTTTTCGTTTTTCCCTTTCCTTTTCTTTTCCCATTCATATTTCACCTTAACAGCAACCCTAATTCCTTCACCCACGTACCTTAAGTCCCCCACTTAAGTTAGAACTTGCACATGTGCCTCAACTCACGTGTGTGACTCTTTTCGAGTCGGCTTTTGACTTGATTTGATTTTTATCCCCGCTTCCGCTACATTAAGTGGAACAGAGCCAAAGTTTCCTGTATCCAGTGACGATCTGGAAAAAAAAAAAAAAAAAAAGAAAAAAAAAAAAAAAAGAGAGGAAAAATTTCAGATGGCATCCAACAACAATCAGTTTGTCACCACCACTCAGCTCGATACATTTAAAGCTGAGATGAAAGCAGAGATGAAAGAATTATTCACAGAATTTCGTGCAATCATGATTGTTGATTTCAGAAACACCGGCAAGAATCAAAACGAAGAGCTACCACATCAAGAAGAGTGGGATGATGAGGACGTTGAGCAACTGCTTCTCAACTCCCACCCACCCAATCCCGATACACAGCATTCTGGCGCTTCTCGCCGCTCCTCTGACATCAATAACTATCGACCCAAGGTTGAACTTCCCTCTTTCAATGGCCTTCTCCACATCGAAGAATTTATGGAATGGGTCACCAAGGTTGAGCGTTTCTTTGAATACATGGGAGTCCCTGACGCAAAGCAAGTACCATTGGTTGCTTTCAAACTCACTGGAGGTGCTTCTTCTTGGTGGGAGCAAACTCAACAGGACAGATCCAGACAAAATTTGGCTCCTGTTCGTACATGGTTTCGCATGAAGCTGCTTTTGAAAAGTCGGTATCTGCCTCCTCATTATTCGCAGGTCTTATTCAACAAATTGCAGGATTGCTGCCAAGGTACACGATCTGTTCAGGAATATGTTGATGATTTCTATCGGCTTCTCTCTCTTAATGATCTTCATGAGACAGAAGAGCAAAAGATTGCACGCTTTCTATGTGGTCTGAGATGGGATATTCGCAAAGCACTTGCTTCTCATAGCCACTTCGCTTTGACATCAGCTATTAGTGCCGCTTTAAACGTGGAAGAATTCACTGATACCTCTCCACCCAGGTACCAAGCCAATTCCCGCCCTAACTCATCCCGCCCCTCTTTCCCCTATAACCACTCCCAGCATCGCAATAATAACCACCAACCAGCATCTACCCAACCTCCTCCCAACCCCAACTCCCAATACTCTAACCCTCACTCATCCAATAATTCCCGCCCCTACAATAATAGCCGTCCACCACCCCAATGCTCCACCTACCCTTCACAAAGTCAGCCCAATCAATCATCCTCATCCTCCAACCCTTATTCTCGCCCAAACATGGACAAGTGCTTCAAGTGTGGCAAAGTTGGCCATCGATCACATGAGTGTCGTAGTCGTTTGGCATTGATTGACTCTGAGACACCCGAGCAAGAGTTGATGATGATCCTCATGATAATGACATTGCGGATGACTATCAAGTTGATGATGATCCATATACTGGTGATCAAGGTGAAGAGCTTCTTTGCTCTCTTGTGGTTCACCCGCTCTTGCTTGCTCCGCATGTGCCACATCAACCACAGCGCAAACACATCTTTCGCACTACATGCACCGTCAAAAGCAAAATTTGTTCTCTTATTATAGACAGTGGTAGTTGCGATAATATGGTTTCTCAATTTTTGGTTGATAAGCTTCAACTTCCAGTTCAACCACACCCCAATCCATACTATGTTGGTTGGGTTGATGATACATGTCGCCACCAAGTCACTTCTCAATGTGAGGTTCCCTTCTCTATTGGTAAGTATCACGATACCGTTCTATGTGACGTGTTCGCATGAATGTCAGCCACCTGATACTTGGCCGGCCTTGGCAATTTGATGTTCACTCCTTACATGATGGCAATGCCAATACATATACCTTCATGCACCATGGCCAGAAAATTATTTTGGCTTCTCCTACACGTCCTCTCCAGCAGTCACATGAGACACGGACATGCCTCATCTCCGATGACATTATCAAAGATTCCAGAGAAACAGGCGTATTTATGCTCTTATGGTCCGCCCTGCCCACAAGATACTCATGATGTTCCTCCTCAGCTGCAGCCCCTATTGGATGAGTTTTCATGTCTTCTACCTGCCGACACTCCGGATTCTCTGCCTCCTATGCGCAACATTCAGCATCATATTGATTTCATTCCTGGAGCCAGTCTTCCCAATATTGCACATTACAGGATGTGCCCCAAAGAACATGCCATTTTGCAAGAACAAGTTGAGGACCTATTAACCAAAGGATTGATTTCGCCCTAGCATGCCCTTGTGCAGTCCCAGCTTTGCTTGTGCCCAAGAAAGATGGTTCATGGCGTATGTGCATTGACAGTCGAGCAGTCAACAAAATTACCATCAGGTACCGTTTTCCTATTCCACGTTTAGATGACATGCTTGACATGCTTTCTGGTTCAGTTATCTTCTCCAAACTTGATCTTAAGAGTGGTTATCATCAAATCCGTATCCGGCTGGTGACGAATGGAAAACCGCCTTTAAGACCAAAGATGGACTCTATGAATGGCTTGTTATGCCTTTTGGCCTCTCCAATGCACCTAGTACTTTTATGAGACTCATGAATCAAGTCCTGCAGCCTTTCATTGGCAAGTTTGTTGTGTGTATTTCGATGACATCCTCATCTACAGCCGCAATTCGGATATTCATATGTCCCACCTGCGGGAGGTTCTCAATGTTCTTAAAGCCAACACGTTGTACCTCAATCTTAAGAAGTGTCACTTTATGACTCCGAAGATTCTCTTTCTGGGCTATGTTGTTTCTGCCTCTGGTATTCATGTGGATAGTGCAAAAATTCAGGCAATCCGAGATTGGCCCGTACCACGTTCTATACACGACGTACGCAGTTTTCACGGCCTTGCTTCATTTTATCGGCGTTTTATTCGTAATTTCAGCTCCATTGCAGCCCCTATGACAGAGTGCCTTAAGCATTCTCTGTTCGTCTGGACTGATGAAGCCGACAAGAGTTTTGCCCTTTTGAAAGAGAAGCTGACTACAGCCCCTGTGCTCTCTTTACCCAACTTTGAGAAGCTATTTCAAGTTGATTGTGATGCTTCTATTATGGGTATTGGTGCTGTGCTATCTCAAGATGGTCGCCCTGTTGCATATTACAGTGAAAAGCTCTCAGATGCCCAACGAAAATGGACTACTTATGCTATGGAGCTCTATGCTGTTGTCCAATCCTTAACGTATTGGAGACCTTATCTCATTCAACGTGAATTCGTCCTATTTTCAGATCATCAAGCATTGAAGTTCATTCAAAGCAATTCTTCCTCCAATCGTTTGCATGCTCGTTGGATCACTATTATGAATGAATTTACATTCACTTTGAAAAAAACGGGCCAACTAAACAAAGTCGCTGATGCACTAAGTCGTCGTTCTTCTTTACTTGTTACTGTGCGCAGTGAGATTGTGGCTTTTGATTATTTGAAAGAGCTTTATCCTGATGATTCCGATTTTGCTGAAATATGGGCTAAGTGTTCCACCAGTCAAGGTGATGCACATGATTTCTTGCTTCATGAAGGTTTCTTGTTTAAAGGGAATCGTCTCTGTATTCCCCAAGGTTCTCTTCGTGACCACATCATTCGCGAACTTCATGGCGGTGGCCTCGGTGGTCATATGGGTCGTGATAAGACCATCTCTCTTGTTGAAGACCGTTATTACTGGCCTTCTTTGAAACGTGATGTCAATTCCTATGTTCGTCGCTGTTTTATCTGTCAGCAAGGAAAAGGTTCTTCACAGAACACTGGATTATATACTCCTTTACCGGTGCCTGACGGCCCGTGGATTGATCTCTCTATGGACTTCGTCTTGGGTCTTCCTCGTACACAACGCACCAATGATTCTGTTTTCGTGGTTGTTGATCGGTACTCCAAAATGGCACATTTCATCCCTTGTAAGAAGACTATGGATGCAGTCCATATTGCCAATCTCTTCTTTCGGGAAGTCGTTCGCCTTCATGGTGTCCCTAAGTCCATCACTTCAGATCGTGATCCAAAGTTTCTTAGTCATTTTTGGCTAACTCTTTGGAAACGCCTTGACACACCTTTGAAGTTCAGTAGCACCGCCCATCCGCAGACAGACGGCCAAACTGAAGTGGTGAACCGCACTCTTGGCAGCCTTATTCGATGTCTTTCAGGTGAGAAACCGCGCCAGTGGGATCTTGCACTAGCTCAAGCAGAGTTTGCCTACAATGCCTCACCTAACAGGTCCACAGGCCTTCTTCCCTTCAAGATTGTATTCTAAAGTGCCTAATCACACTTTAGACCTTGTGGCCTTACCTCCTCTGCCAGAGTCCAATGTAGCTGCCAATGAGATGGTTGACTCAGTTACCAAATTTCATGACACAGTTAAAAAGTGCCTTGCTGACTCCAATGACAAATACAAAGCACATGCCGATAAGCATCGGCGTGCCCAATCTTTTGAAGAAGGTGACTTTGTTATGGTCTTCCTACGAAAGGAGCGTTTCCCCGTCGGTGCTTACAACAAGCTTAAGATGAAGAAGATTGGGCCCTTGCGTATTCTCAAGAAAATAAGTGACAATGCTTATGTCGTTGACCTCCCTGCAGATTTGCATATCTCTCCTACTTTCAACGTGAAGGACATCTTTCCCTATTACGATGGAGATCCAGTACATCTGCCAGATATAAACTCGGGGTCGAGTTCTTTTCAAGAGAGGGGGAATGATGTAGAACAAGTGGCTGATAAATTCTTGAAGACATACTCACGTCGGATTTAGGAGTCCGAGACCTATCTCTCTTAGGATTTACTATTTTTGCATTATTTTTAATTTAGAATTATTGTGTCAAAAGGAAGCTAGGTCGGTAGCTTTCCTATTTGATTTAGGAGTCTTTTTCCTATTTGATTTAGGAGTCCTTTTCCTATTTGATTTAGGAGTCCTTTTCCTATTTGATTTAGGAGTCTTTTTCCTATTTAATTTAGGAGTCCTTTTCTATTTTGGCTTAGGAGTCCTTTTCTATTTTGGCTTAGGAGTCCTTTTCTATTTTGATTTAGGAGTCCTTTTCTATTTTGATTTCTTAATTTTTCTTATAAATACAATGCATGTAAGAGAGGGATTCATCTCTTTTGGAATATATGAATTGATATAGATTTACTATCTTATTTTCCTCTATCATCTCTGCCGAGTTGCAAACCTTACCTTCATTGCTGGTTTTGTTCCGGCCATCGCTGATTCTGGAGTTAATCCCAGAGGAGATATCCTGCTGTCGCTGCCTTGGGCTTTATCCCAAGCTTATCTCAGTTACAAGTCTTCCGCCCCTGCTGCCATTAAAATCATCACTGCTGCTATAGCTCCTTGTTCCAAGCTTCTTCCAACAATAAACCAGGTACTTGATCTTTTTTCTTCCCTTCTTCATCCTCTTCCGCTGCCCCCTTTTCGTTTTTTTTTTTTTTCTTTCCCATTCATTTCACCTTAACAGCAACCCTAATTCCTTCACCCACGTACCTTAAGTCCCCCACTTAAGTTAGAACTTGCACATGTGCCTCAACTCACGTGTGTGACTCTTTTCGAGTCGGCTTTTGACTTGATTTGATTTTTATCCCCGCTTCCGCTACATTAAAAACATACTCCAAAAGGTTAGGTCTCAGAAAGTCATCAAATCAACCTATGGAAAAGCAGGTTTTTATTTATAATTTGGGTAATCCTGGGGTGTTGGGTTATACAAAGCTTGATCCTAGCCTCATCTTAGTCAGGAAGGGGTTAGGCTCCTTGGACTTTATGGGAACACATATTTTAAATAGGTTAGTTTGCTGCCCATATTTTGAGCTGGATCACTCAGGTTTGGGTTCACCCTAACCCAAGTTGCACCACCCTTACTACTACTGCTTTCATCTTTTCTTACCTTCAGAAAAGAAAAAAAGGGTCTTCTCTCTTTCTTTCTCTCCTATTTAATAGCAGTATTTTCTTCAGATGGTTCTACTGTTGTTCTCCAGTAATGTTGGTTAGTTTGCACATGGACATTTGATAAAGGCACTGTTCTGAAAAGACGGTTACAAGGCCAATTGATTTTTCTTATCACTCAATTTTACAGTACAAACTGACAATTACAATAAAAGGTATATAAGGACCATTCTAAGAAAGAGCTGTTTTGTTGAAGAAAGAGAGAGTTTTGTTATTGACTGTTAATTGTACAACTTATGTGATAATATTTAGATTTCTATCCCATGATCCCTTGGCACTTCAGAATAGGAAATTTAATTTACACATGTTACCGACCTACCCGATGCTTCAATTTTGCGTGTAAAATCCATGTACCTTTCATCTGTACAGTTTGTCTTTGTTCTATTCTGTATTATTAGATGAAAATTGATTGTCCGTCAAGTTGAACTTGATAACAACTATCATGGGTCTATACCAAAATGGCATTTGTTAGGTTCAATCAATGAATTTTTTACTCAATTAATTTGGAATGTTGGGGCATAAATCCGATGCACTGATAGTTAGATTGTCTCCACAAAAAAGTTAATTTTCTAGCTAGAGCATATTATTTTTAGGGAAATCGCTTCAATAATATTCCCAATGAGCCAAAATTGATTTAATTGTTGGTTCCATAATTGTACTTGTATTGGTAGAAATCTAATATACCATTTAAAGTACTTATGCAAATTGCTTTGTTTTCTTTAGTTGCTTTGTAATGATCTTGCGTTACAGATTACTAACGGGATCCATCTTGGCACACGAGATGATGCATGCATGGCTACGGCTTAATGGTACTTGTCTGATGACTGATATGTGATTGATATCTTCTGCCATTTTTGAAATTTATTATGCTTATTATGTTTACTCATTCAGTACCCAAAAATCAACTTTATCATATGCCTTTCATACAATCTTTGAAAAGTAAGGGCTGAATATTTATTGAAGTAGGCTTGCTCCTGGGGCTGTTCATGGGTTCAAACAGGCCGAAGCCCAGGCCTGGCCTTGAACATGTGTAGTTGATCAACAGGCAGAGCTCAAGCACATGTTTTTAAGCCTGTTTAATAAATGGGCATGCTTGGGTTAAAGTAAAGCCCTTCAAAATCGGATGAGCTTTTTAACCCGAGCCAACTATATATTAAAATTTTGATGTTATTATTATATTAGACTCCATAGATATAGTTTAATCCCCTTCCTGCGACAAGATTCTCATTGAGATTTGAAAATGGGCTTTAATGTGGAGCTTGAATTTTGTGCAAGTGAAACGTAAAGTGTTAAAGTGAGCTCTAGACTCACTTTGTCCAAGTATGTTAATCCACAAACAGGCTCCATTGGATACACTTGGACTTTAGCCTAAAAAAGCAATCAAACGGGTTGGGCTTGACGAGAGGGAAGTCTGGCCTATGGACAGCCCTAATCGCTTTGTTGGGGGGAGAATTGTTTGGCTGTCGTGTCCAAGTCATGAGCCGTTTGAATAATATAATCACTCCGCTGCTCAACACGATGGTATGATAGCTGTAATTGTCTCATGTATTCTTTTGTAACAGGTTACTCTACCCTTAGTCCAGAAGTCGAAGAAGGCATTTGCCAGGTTCTTGCTCACATGTGGCTAGATTCGGAGATCATCTCAGGATCTGGAAGTCATGTAGCTTCGACATCATCATCTTCTTCTGCTCCTACATCAAAAAAAGGCACGAGATCACAATTTGAAAAGAAACTTGGAGACTTTTTCAAACACCAGATAGAATCAGATACTTCATCTGCTTATGGAGATGGTTTCAGAGCTGGTAACCAGGCTGTGCTTCGGTATGGCCTTCGACGGACCCTCAACCATATTAAGTTGACGGGCAACTTTCCATATTGAACTGATATTTTATTATGAGATAATATTGTACCATATCTACTTACCCCCCTCCCCCACAACCACAAATCTAGGGCTGGTGCAATATTCATGAGATGATCATGTTGTGAATGCTATGAGTATGACAGACTATTTATCTAGTAAAATAAAAAAAGAAAGAGGTTTTATTTGTAATAGATAAAGAGATGAATATAAAAAAAAATGAGCTCCCCCCCCTCAAAGAGTTTGTTGTTGTGCCTCCCACCGACCCAAATCAACAGAAACATCGGAAAGTTGTAAAAATATTGCTACAACATCATATCCAATTTATGAAGTCCTATAGACCAATGCATGTTGGAAATTATCCTCCAAGTATTCATTGAAAATTCATCAGCCATTGCCTGATGTTTTGTAATGTGCTTAATGACGGTAAGTATTTGTGAATGACAGTTTCATTTTTTTTTCTTTTTTTCTTTTTTGGATAACTAGGGTATCCATGAGATATTGACTGAATAAGACTAATTCCATGAAAGTAGAACCCCCTAGTTTTGAATTTTGATACCCCCACCCCACCCTAGAGTCTACATTTTCCATGAGAAGGGACATATAACGTGTTTGTGGTAAATTGGATAAATTGTTTATTAGAATCAGCTCTATTGATAATCTATGACTTTCTGATTTAAATTGGAAGAGCATCAACCGTCTCCACTTACAGGGCAAGGGAACATGCAACGGATTTCTTGAGTAAAGTGCCAATATAAAATCTTGGCGAAAACCTAAGATTCAGATCTACTTGGGAGCGAATCGAGTTTAGTTTCAATCAAGGTGAAGCCCATGAGCCATTAGCATACCTGGCCAAGATTTGAAGGCTTTGTAATACATACTTCTCTGGCTGAAAACTCTCATTATATAATAAGTAAATTTCAGTATTTTGCTGATTTTTTTAGAAATATTGAAATTATATGACAAATTTAAATGTCTTTAGCAAGATCTTGAGAGAGAATTTTTAATCTCAAGAGAATCAGAGATTTCAATTAAAAAAAGGGTAAAACAGCCGGAAAGCTGACTCAGGATAGTTATAATTGGAGACGTCAAGCCAACATCAAACTGTCCAAATTGGGTCTTTAAAAAATCTTAGTCTTTGATTTTTCTCATATAAAAATAAATTATTATCTTAAAAAATAAAAAATTTAATAAATATTTTTATCTGTTATAATTAATTAAAAGAAAAAAGACACATCAAATAGCCAGAATAAATGTGTGACTTTAAACAATTATGCTCTACATGATATTGAATTTAATATATTAGCTTTCACATTTAGTTGAAAATGGAAATGGACAAGTATGTATGAATTCATTAGATTGATTAAGAGAGAATTTAAACACATCTTTCACAAAAGCCAAAATCTAGACAACTTTGAATGCTTTCAGATATTTTGATCTCCTTTCAGTTAATCAATTGAAGGCCTTATAATGGTGAAATCTCTCATGTATCCACCAATTAAAAACATAGAATTGGGACTCCACATGGAAAGTCACCAAGTCAAGTGACTAAGTGGAGTTTGATTAAGAGACATCAAATCTGCTCGATTTGATGAAAGTGAATCGAGTTTATGAACTATGACCAAAATCAGAAAAGCTATATTTGCAATTTACTTTGTTTCCATGTTAGGAATCAATAGAGCATAAAACTTTCTTTCATTCATCAGTAACTATAGGATCTAGCAGCACTTATCTCTATTACTTAGAGATTAAGCCAATCTTAACTTGATCTAATCTAGATATCCTAACACACTTAGTCTATCTTATGCTGAGGATAACTGACCTTGTAGGTTGTTATCCTAATTACAATCCTCATTTAGATCAAGTAATATAATTTAGAATACACACTCAATGGTCCATATTACTCATTTGATGGGGGAATACCAAGGAATGCAATCACCCCACAAGAAGAGTGGGGAACCTAAATTCTAGTCTACATATCATGAGAGATTTACTCCTTCATTTTATGGCAATAAAATTATCTTAACCAGTTCAAAAAAGCAAAAAGCACAATCAAACAAGGGGAGATTTTAGGATAGGTGAGTTATTATTCCCAGAATTCCCATTAATCACCCCCTTTCTCGGTTCAAGCATTATGGACATTGCATCTACTTCAGTAGCTGGGGTAAAGGATAGGTGAGTTAAATAAACATTTTCTTTCTCAAGGCTCTTCTATTATTTTCCCACAGCAATGTCAATGGAAAAATGACAGACGTGATAATTGTAGCGACAACAAATGATGACCAAATTTGTTTTACTTGGGCAGACTTGAAATGTTGATCATAGGGTCTAAAACTATATTCTCATTCTCTGCACCAAAGTTCGAACGGAGGAAACTCAACCTTTCATTGAGAGGATAGATTTCTAGAACAGAAAAATTGAAAAGAATGGGAGTTGGGTCGAATATTTCCTTAACCATCCGAAGAAGACTGGACTTCTTTTGTTTTTAAATTATGATAATAACTGGCTGAGCACTCGTGTTCCTGACTATTCTTGACTGATTTGTGATTTTGTTCTGTATACAGCATGTAATGAGAGGAGCCAAACAAGAAGTACTTCAATCCAATATACACTTCTATCAAAGTACTTCAATGCATGGAAAGATCGGATGACATCCCTTTTCTTGTTCATTAAAGAGGGGAAGGATTTCAAAGAGAATGGAGCATCTTTGTCTTTCTGGCTTTGGGGCCTGATCATCTCTGGAATAGGTTCTCACAGTTAAACGGACTATATGAATGAATACTTCAAGGCTTGCCAAGATCACCATGTCTGAAAAGGAAATGGGTTAAGCCCATTTTTCAAATTTGTCTCAAAAACTGTTTTTAATCTTATATCATGTTCCTTGCCTCCAGTTTTTCAAACCTAGAATTTATTTATTTTTTCTTAGCAACGTAATCCATCTGTGTTGAGCTCTGCTGGATTAACACTTACATCACTGAAACAACAACTTCATTTGTATAAGAATGCTAACACCAAAAGAAAAAAAAGTGAGTTCATGCAGGTCGTGCTTGTATCTTATAAATCGTAAAACTCTGTCAAGCTTGATTAACTTGCTGAGTCAACTCAATTATCAGGATGTCTTAGTGGAAAGACTTGTCCAAGTCTCAGCAAGACAAAAAGAATCTGCCATGTCTCATACTCTCAGGCAGGGGCCATTCCTATATCAGTCGATATTTTTTTTCCCAATTGATTTTTTATTTTTTAAAAAAATAAAAAAATTCTAGAAAATCAAGAAAATTATAAACTTTATAGATATGTAATTTTTTAACTAAACATCAGTTATTTTCATGTTCAAATATTATTTTAAAGTTACAAACTCGAGAATTCCAAATGTTTTTTTTTAAGAAATGATTAAAAAGTACAAAAAAAATTGTAGAAATAAAAATAAAAATTTGTAATAACAAACTCATTGTCACTCCAAAACCACCACTGAATTTTAGGACCACCCAAAATGAGAAAGCTTGTATTTTCAGTTGACGTTTTGAAAACTTTTGGTTTTAGGACAAGAAGACATGGAAAACTAATTATTTTTCAGATTTTTAAAATGCTAAAATTACTATTAGAATACAGATACCAATATTTCAACCTAAGTTTTCCTAAATTACAAGAGTGGTTGATCCAATAGTCTCCCTTCACAACTAATATCTCAAATTTGTTTCCTAATTACAAGAGTGGTTGACCTAATAATTTCTCATTTATTTCTATATGTATTCATTATATATTTGTGTCTAATATGTCAAATTTATTTCCTAAATTACAAGAGTGGTTGACCCGATAATTTCTCCTTTACATAACTAATATCTCAAACTTTTCTCCTAATTACAAGAGTGATTGACCCAATAATTTCTCAATTACTTCTATATATGTATTCATTTCTAAATACACAACTAATATGTCAAAGTTATTTCCTAAATTACAAGAGTAGTTGACCTGATGATCTCTCCTCTACACAAACTAATATCTCAAATTTATCTCCTAATTATAAGAGAAGTTGACCCAATAATTTCTCTATATGTATTCATTTCTATCAAATTTGTATTATTTTTATAAAACAATGTATTTTCAAGAGCAACAGTAGAATAGAAAGTTTTCAAACCCCAATTAGAAGCCATAAATAGATCGAAATATCGGCCGATGATATTGTACAGGTGATTTTATTTTTTATTATTTTTCAAAAAAAGTGCTTTTTTTTATTTTTTTGAAAATATCAGCCAATTTTATTCTTAAGAAAATGAAAATAAAAAATTAAAATATCTACTGATATTTAGCATATCAACCGATATCTCAGCCATCCAATTGTAGCTTCAGGTTTTTTAATAGTGCTGTACTGCTGTATGCATGCTTGCAGTTGTGCATTCTTAAGTAATAGTGGTAAGTGGTAACAGCTTGATTGATTTAGTAGTAGAGACCATGGAAGCCTTGAATTCAAAAACAATTACACATGATGACCGAGGTTTACTCGATTTGATTAAACTTGGATGAGTCAACTTGATGAACAGAATGTCAAAGCCGAGAGACTAGGCCAAGTCTAGGCAAGACTGAAATGAGTCTGCCATAGTGCCATGCCTTGAGAAGTTGACTAGATGGAAGACAGCCTAATGCTAAACTTTTAAGGATTTTGAATTATAGTGTGCTCTCCTCTGTGCATGTCTTATAATAGTGGTATACTTGCTTGATTTAGCTGTTGTTGCCATGCAGAAAATTTTATGAATTCAAAGTGCCACATTAAGATAGGACATATATACTTATGGTGTCAAATGACCTCTATATCCATGCAGTATCCATTCCTATGGCCATATAACGCCAATTCTGTGATCATGGCCAGAGGTAGCCATCTGTCTCTTCTGGTTGAAATATACAAATAATCCATGTTTGAATTTCTTTGTTTTGTTTTGATAAAAGATGTCACCATGTTTCAATTTCTTCATTTTGTTTTGAAATACACAAGTTGCCATGTTTCAAGTTCAGCTGAACAACTTGTGCTTAGAATAGTATAGGAATTTGATTTGGTTTTACAACATGTAACTAGAGACTCAGCAACAAAAGCAACATTTCAGTTGCGGGCATAGTATATCATGAATGAGAGTATCAGTTGTGCCTCCATACCCCAAGGGTATCAAAAAGAATGACTTCTCATTGCTCTAAAAATTAAAAAAAGTACCAAATACTTGGAGAATAGAACTGAAATGACAATGAATGACTTGTTCCACGGTTTCCACAAATTGTTTCCCTTTCTTTGGGTATTGTCTTTGCATTCACTAGAATGGTTTTCATCCACTAATGAACAATTTTCACTATTTAATTCTCTTGGGTTGAATGTAGATAGTGCAAAAACATTCAACAATTGTGCTACATGTCAACTCAACACTTCAAAGGCAGGAAGTAATAACAGACAATACATTGCATCAAAAAATAACAGACGATACTTTATGTTTGAGTGTGGCTGTGTGAGTGTATTTGAGAGAGATTTAGGCATTCCAGATTCTCACCAAGTCAACATCCACAGTTGTGGTAGCTCCATCTTATATTTTTTGGGTCACAAGCCGTTATAATCTGCCACTTACGATAAGAAACCTTTAGATGCTTTCTCCTACCGATTCTTCCCAGCGTGTTCAATAAGATCCATAATGGCTGCAGCCCATTCATCCTTCCATGGTTAACATTTTCAATAAAGTAACCACCTGGCGAAAATCAAACAACCAATCGGGAATAGAATTAGGGATTAAATCAAGCAAAAAATAGCAGCAATGTGAAAGCTCAAGGCCTTGAGGCGTTTAACTATTCTGTCTACAAAGTCTTTCAGCTCATCGTCTTGCTTCAGCAAAAGCAGAGCACATCTTAGAGCCATAAAAAAGTGCTAGTATTTCTATCAGGCATCTATAAATACCCTACAACAGAGAGATGTTATAGCAACAAAGTATGCTGACTCTTCAGTTCAATCAGTGTTTTAAAAATCAGACCGAACCGTGGTAGAGATGCACGGTTCGACTATTACCGTGAGATGCACGGTTCGACTATTACCAAAATCATCCAAAACAAACACCTATTTCGACCTTAGTTCATAATGAAAATCAATGAGTTCAAAATGAAAATCCCTATTCTCGGTTAAAGCAAAGCTATATAGACGAACTTGTCAACCACCCCATGAGTTGTGCACAAAGACATAAACAATAAATCACAGTATAGTAAAGTTCCAAACAATTTTAGGAGCATTAAACTTTCTGTATCACCTTGATAGCTTTTCTTATACACCCGTGGAAGACAAGTGAACCAAAGACCCCTGTCAATAATTCCACTCACCCGTTAACAAGAGGAACAGGGGATACCAAGCATGCATAAGAAATTAGAATTCAATAAAGATGAAACCACAACTTTTTTAGACTCCCACGAGGACTATTGGTAGGCCTTTGCTAAATAAAATGAGTTCCAATTGAGGCTTCTTACTCCCAAACAAGAGGAATACCAAAACAATCTAACCATAAGGAGTTCACTGCAAGTGTTGTGGTGGGGAATGGGATCTGATGGTAAATCAGTCATCCCCATCAAGGCGGATGAATGGGTAACAGATTCAAAAAGCTTCTACAAAATTGTCATGAGTATGACTCAAAAATTCATGTTAATAGCCAGAGTTGAAAATAGAAAAAAATGCTAGAATTTTCTCTTCATTTTCAAAAATAAATAAATAAAATACTGATAGCGTTAAAATCATAGCAATGTTTGTATTGAGTGGTTCTTATAAAATTTGAACATCTGATTGCATGAGTCCAGGCTATTAAGGCTTCCACAAATTTATAAATGCAGCTTGGGTTGCAAATTAATTGATTCTATTCAATTTTGAACAGTAACAAAACAATAATGCAAGCCAAAAAAAGTTCAGAAAATATGTAAATCCAACCTCAGTTAGCTTTCCTTTTTATCTTTCATATTTTTTACTTGTTTATCTTGCAGCTTTCTTCAAGCGTGCTTTAAGGCTTCTAGTGTTAACATTGCTATAAGTAAATTTTAATTTAGCTCACATTTCCATCGTAGCAAGACAAAGTAGGAAACATAGATGAATCCTTTAAAGCTAATGCCCAATCATGGAAAGCATCGCAAAGATATATGTGAAGGAAAAATAGAAACTCACCATTCTGTTGTTGATCATGCAGCACTCATCAATACAGAGCAAAATAGGAGATGTGTCAAACAGATCTAAAAGACAAAGCTAAGGCGGTACTCTTTGTCATTCTAGAATTTTCGCTAACGCAGTGTCTCCTGTGGATTCCGTATATGAACGGAGTAATATAATCCACCAAAAATCAGAATCAACTGTGAAACACTTCCTATAGCATTCTCCCCAAAACAACATTTAACTTTTCAATAAAATCAGGATTCCATTCCACTTTAAAACTTGTTGGTATTACTATCTCGGAATGGAATCCTGATTTTATTGAAAAGTTAAATGTTGTTTTGGGGAGAATGCGAGTTGCATAGTTGATTCTTGCCTTTGGTGGATAATATTACTACGTGCATATACGAAATCCACAAGAGGCACTGCATTAGCAGAAATTCTAGGATGTCAGAAGGGCATTCGCCTTAGATTTGTCTTTCAGATGAGTTTGACACATCCAAACTTGAATTTGCCAATCTACTTCTCTTCCCATTGAAGGTGAAGAGTTATCAATATAAAATTCTTAACTATCTCGGATTTCCGGTCATAAAAAATGCCAAGGCGCTTGGGACAAAGCCTCTTACAAACACCTAGAAAATCACCAGAACACATATTTATTTGTGCTTATTGCTAAATAATTGTGCACTAAGCAAAAAAATTCAGTTTAGGGTACCCAAATAGCATATAGTAGGTTAGATAACTGTACTGCATGGAAATTCTAATTAGCACAATAAGAAGGATACCTGATTATAGTTTAAGTCCTTCTTTACTGGAATCAGCAGCGAGTGTTCCAACCGAATGATCATTGAAGTACACTAACCCTGCAGGGCTTCCTTTGCTTCAACAACCATGTGACGAGTGTCAAAAGAATGTGATGATTTAGGTGAATTGTGGCCAGATCTAGAGGAGAAGGAATATTTTCAAGGTGGCCCACCTGAGTACGTAAACAGATAGCTCACTGAATATTTTTTTTGGAGAAGATCAGCTTTTCTTACATTTGCATCCTGAGAAACATCTATATCAAGTGCAAAATCTGAAATCCAAAAAATGGGGGAGCTCCTAAATGATTTTCAAGGCTTCAACCTATCTACATTCAGTCCAACAGAATTAAATAGTGAAAATCATTCATTAGTGGATGAAAAACATTCTGGTGAATGCAAAGACAATACCCAAAATAATAACAATATCTTTAAAGTGAAATATATATATATATATATATATATATATATATATATATATATATATATATACTTGCAGCTTTTTTAGATATAAAATAAGGAGGTAAATAAGTAGATAAAAACGAAATAAAAATAAAGAATAAGCAGGGCTTACTGTCACACGGAGGACGGTGGCTGGCGGAGGGAGGATGAAGTGGAGGCTGAAAGGAAGGACGGCAGGGAGTCTGCCTGCAAGTGACCTCCACCGAAACAGTTCTGGCGCTGGGGACGGTTCGATTTTCCGGGAAGTCCGGCGAAACAGTGGTGAGCAGGGCGCTACGGGCAATGCCAGTAGGGGCGCTGGTGGTGGACGAGCTCTAGACAGCAGAGGGTCGATTCGGTGAGGGTTTTCCGTTTTTGAGAGTCGAAGGGAGGAAAGTGTGACCGATTGAGAGGGAGGCGTGGGAAAGAGAAGTGAGAGGAGGTTTTTCTGTAACGAGAAGTATTTTTCAGGTATTTTCCCGAACAAGATTAGTCCCCCAAGCCCGCACCGCCTACCCCACACAGGCCGCCGGCCAGAGAGCGAAGGCAGGACGTGGGGAACAAACCCACTCCTGCCTTACCACTGAGCCAGGACCTCCGTTTTGAAAAGGGACCAAAACCGTTTAACTCCCTTGAAGCCACGATCGCTTCTCTCTCTGAAATCTCTGCAGTGAACGGCGCAACTACCATCGCCGCTTCATCTCTCTGCATAAACGGTGCTTAGAAAAAACCACGTATTCCAGCCATGGTTGGAGAGAAATTTGATAACGGTGTTGGCCGTTTCCAGTATTCTAGCCATGAAGACCGTTATTTGAGAATACTAATGGCTTAAATCACTTATTAATTAATAATGCATATCAAAATTTGTGAGAGGCAAAGATTACCCTTTTTTATAAAAATAAAAAATATTAATTTTGGGAGAGGTGACTATTATTGTAAAAAAATATTCTAATTTTGTAATATAACACACTTAGTGAAATGGTTAATACTAATAGTAACATGAATTCCATCTTAAATATGTACAAGTGACTCCATTTTATGGTACAACTTTATAAAAGACTAAATCATTTAAGTTTTTAAATAATCTCAAGATATAAGCTTTGATTTTATTTTTGAAAGAAAAATTAAAATGCTTTTATATTATTAATTAAAAACAAAGATTAATTGTGTTGTTTAAAGATTGATTTTAATTTAAAATTATAATAATTTTTTAGAGCTATTAATGGATTTTTAATTTATTTTATAACAAAAAATATCTTGAATAATCTATATAGACTCGTTAATCTAGTAACTTAGAGTTTTAATTTCTATTAGTTAATAATTTAATATTAATTATAATATAATATTCATGGCATGGGTTTCACCACAATTAAACTTGGTTGAACCTTATTCAACTCGACCAAGTCAATTCGGTGGACGAGTCGTTTTTTTTTAGATAGAAGTTTTTCAAAACTAAAATTGATAAAATCTTATCTACGGTCAACAATCTTATAAGAAAGATTAAGTGAATTAGTCATATTATCAATTGAAAATGACATTTTAGCAAAATTTGAATAAAAAATTTAATTAGTAATTTTGTATAAAAAAAGATTTAAAAAAAATTCTTTATTAAAATTTTAATTGAATATATTAAATATTAAGAAGCCCTATTTAAAATTTTTGCCTAGTTAAGATATAAATAGAAATAGAAAGAGGAGAGTGTGGAAGAGGAGAAACAGATGGGACGACGGGAGAGAGGATTGAGTGTATCAGAGGAGAAACAGATGGGACGACGAGAGAAAGGATTGAGTGTGTCAGAGGAGAAACATATGCGACGACGGGAGAAAGGATTGAGTGTGTCAGAGGAGTTGAGATAGAAAGAGACACGGAGAGAGGAGAAAGTGATGGGACAGAGGCTTGATGGGACAGAAGCTTGACTGTGGAAGAGGAGAACGGAGAAGCTCGCTTATTTTGTCTTTTTATATGATGCTTTTTTTTCTATTTTGTTTTTTTCTTTTCTCTTTCTTGTCAATTTTCTAGAATTTTTACCAATCATTCAAAAATATATATAATAATAAAAATAACAATTTAATTATTCTATTTTATTTAAAAAATTATTTCATTTTATTTTAGACAATTTAATAGTTTTCTTTTATCTAATTATGCAATGCATTATTTATCATGAAAATAAGTTGAAATCTAATATTTTTTTATTAAAATAGATTTTATACAAAATACAATTGAGTGTTATTTGAAAAAAAAAACTTTCTTATAAGAGTTTTATGTAAATAAAAATAAATTAATTATTATTTTAATATTATTTATAATATAATATTTATGACACAATTTTAATCACAATTGAACCTTATTTAATCCAACTTTCTATTTAAATGATTTATTTCACAGTATAATTTTTAAAACATTAAATTTTACAATAAAATATACAACTTCTTCCACCAATCTTCTTCATCCTCCTTTTCCATCATTTTCAAATTATTATTCATCACCTCCAAATGTTTTCCTTCTGTCATTCTTATCTTCCCACAAAAAGTTGGTTGAATCTTCTTCAACTTCTTAGCCAATCTCGTGAGCATTATAGGTAATTTTTTTAGGAAAGCACTTGTAGAATCTTCTCCAAGTGATATCTTCATCTCAATACCACCACTATGAACTCACATAAATTAATCCTAAATCCTAAACTCTAAATCCTAAACCCTAATAGAGGGAGCTTTCAACTTAATGAATTCAACTCTCAAATCAAAAAAAATATACCATTCACCCAAAAAAAAAGGGGACCCATAGAGACACCCGGTTTTTCATTTTCTAACACTCTTTCAAAAATTTAGATGAAATGACCCTTTTACCCTTTCACTAAATTCATCATCGACCGAATACATGAAAGAGAGGGAAAAAAAGGTTAGGCCCCACCGTTGATCGAAACTCAGCATCTTCCTTAGCCGTAGATAGGTGGGCCAGGGGCGATTATGGTGGTGTCGATCCTAGGGTCAAAAGTGTAGGATCCACTTAGATCTAAGAAAAAAACCCATAAAATTGGATTTTGGTCACCCAAAGAAGTAGCAGAAGAAATTGGCCTGAGGAGGGACCCACGCATTCCATTTTTTGATGGTCTATCTGTCATGCCCTGACCCGAAGGGTGGGCCCAGAACGCGACTGATTTTTTTTTTTTGAAAGTTAAACTAACACAAGTATTTTAACTGGGCTGGAACAACAGTTGGGCCCAAGGGTCACACATGATCTCAACATGTGGACTCAAACATGTACCATAAGTTTGATACCCACAAAGCACAACGACAACACAACATAGAATCACATAAATCCAACTTTGATTTATTATTACGAAACATATCAGAGTAACTATAAAAACATAGTAGTCCTATTACAACACATTAACACACACCAAGTACCACACTCGGTACTTTACAAAAGACGGTGGTTCCAAGAACCAGAAAGTACAAATACAAGGGTATTCCCCTCAGTGGGAAT
Organism: Chimonanthus praecox; assembly: GCA_022113865.1. NCBI lineage: Eukaryota > Viridiplantae > Streptophyta > Magnoliopsida > Laurales > Calycanthaceae > Chimonanthus > Chimonanthus praecox. The sequence goes on from CM039086.1 coordinate 30,559,974, forward strand.
CCCAAAGCAACGCCGCAGCTTATCCACGCTAAACTTCAAACAAAGGGTTCTCCTCCTCGAGTTCATCTCCTGAAAGGTGAGTGGGGTGAGCTAACTAGTCCAGTGAAGGAAATATAACAGTCAGTTTTAAAGTAAACAACAGGTTAGTATAAATAATCAACAGTTGCAATATAACATCTCATGCTTGATAATAAAATCACAATATCGAGTAAAGTCTCGTCATCATTTCATCATTCTTCCACTTTTCCATTACTACTGTTATCCACCTTAACCTCTAAGCACCATATTAACAACAATGGTATTAAGTCCCGACACGATCAAAATACATCCTTGCAAGTACATCTCCGGCACTCCCATGGCCTGTACCGACACCCTCAGTAACTGTCAACACCCATGATCAGTAGACGTAAACCATCTCCCATATGGCCGATATTGATTTAATAGTCCAGACACGTGAAAGCAGTCTTACACATTTCGTCTGATCACAGCATTTACCAGCATCATAAGCACTCTTACCATAATGCGTCAAGTCTAGGCACATGAGTTGGTTCATCAAATCTGAAACCACCCATTGCTCAAATATCCATATCAATAAACCTGTTTACATCAAGCTACAAAGTTAAGTTCCCTCACCGTGACTGGGTGATTTCGCGGTCTCTTCACTAGAGTTCCTGGGCTGAGAAATCCGGTTTTGAAAAACCTTCCTCTAAGGCTACGGTGACTGAAAAATAGTGAAGAAAGAGGCTGGGTTTCGGTCTGAGAATCAAGCTGAGAGATAGAGAGAGAAGATAGAAATCTGAGGGAGTTGATCTACTGAAATGGCTGAGTTTTATAGCCAAATCCATCCATAGATGATGGTCGGTTGCCCACTGCATGCGAGTTGAGGCTTACGTTCGTAACAGTGTCGGTAAGTTACGGTTGCAAAACAGCCCTTCAACACTTTCCCATTTGCAAACAAGTCCCTCATTTTAATAAAACAAGATTTTTAATTTAAAACATAATTTCAAAGGCTCAAAAATCTAATCCCACCTTACAGATAAGTTGGGTTTTGAAAACCTTACTCACCATAAAAATTTTAGAATTTAACTCTTAACTAAAACCATTGATTTAAATAAAAATCACTATTTAATACTATTTACTTAATTAAACAAGTGTTAAATAAAACTATTTAGAAACCTTATTTTGGGGTGCCAAAGAATAACTAGACCATTTTTAAAATGGTCTAACACAAAATACCATTTTTAAGATTTATCTCTTTTCCAAAATCATTTAAAATAATTATTACTCCCTTTCGGGGTTTTGACGGGCGGATTTAAATATCATTTTTTCTGAAAATAAAATTATTTTAAAATCAGAAATATAATTCTTTGACTAAGGAGAATATTATTAACCAATGATAATCGCAAAGTCACACAATTTATGAAATAATCACAATAGGCGGTAAAATTACCAAAATGCCCCTTCAGCTAGACGAGCTGGATCACTGAGCTCACGAGCTCGGATTGGGCCACACCTGGGCTTTTCTTAAAGCTCTAACCGTAACCTTCGAAATTAACTGGTCAAACAAGGTTATTAAGCTAACACACGCCTAATCTGGAGCAGGGTTTTACACTATCTATCTGTACCATCATATCTCTGATTGGAACTTGTATCGGACCTTCCTCCGGCCAATTTCTTCTGTTGCTACTTTGGACTACCGAAACACAATTTTATGGGTTTCTTTCTTAGAACCAAGTGGATCATACACTTTTGACTCTAAGATCGACACCACCATGATCACTCCTGGCCCACCTATCTACTGCTAAAGAAGACCCTGGACTTCGATTAACGGTGGGGCCCACTGATTTTCTTCTCCCCCATCACAAACTGTTCTGCGGTACTATCTTTCGAACGAAAGGGAGAGTTCGGTGGATGTGGCAAAGTTTGAAATGGAAGGGCAAAAGAGTCATTTCACCCAAATTTTTGAAAAATAGTGTGTATAGAAAAAAAAAACTCAGATTTCTGAATGACTCTCCAAAAAATAGGCACATAATTAAAAGAAATCTGACGAGACTTTCCATCAAAATTTAAACTCGAATCAAAATGTGAATTTTTTCTTTCAGTTTTTAAAGATGGATAGTATGAATTGTATGTGACAGCCTGACAGGTGGACCCATTAGATGTAAATTCTTATCTTCACGTTATTTCATACTTCGGCTTTGTTTTTTATTTTATCTAAGTAGCCCACTGTCCAAAATTAGGCGCAAGATTTACACACCCGGATTTTCTGCCTCTACACACCCGTTTCCGGGTATGGATGGCTAATTACCACGATACCCCTGCGTTTCCATTCATTCGAACGAATTCCCAATTCATTTTGGAATTCATTCGAACGAATAGACGTATACCCCCTCCATTTTTATTCATTCGGATGAATTCCCAGTTCATTTCGGATTCGTTCGAATGAATACATGCATCCTACCTAGATTTTGACTCATTCGAACGAATGCCCATTTGTAAATTCCATTTATTCGAACGAATGCCCAAGTGTAAATTCTATTCGTTCGAATGAATGGGTAGAAGTTGTTCATTCGTTTGAATGAATGGATTGATTCATTCGAACGAATGTATCAGAGAGGATTGGAAAATGACAGTCCGTCTCTCGAATGTCATTCGTTCGAATAAATGAATTGATTCATTCGAATGAATGACAGTTATGTTCATTAGTTCGAATGAATCAATCCATTCATTCGAACGAATGGCATATAGACGTGCATTCATTCAAATGAATGACTTGATTCATTCGAACGAATGTATCAGAGAAGACTGGAAAATGACAGTCCCACTCTCGAATGTCATTCGTTCGAATGAATCAATCCATTCTGTGAAACCCCTACCTACCAATGTGGGAAGAGTCCCACATCGGTAGTGGAGGGAAAAAAAATGGGGATTTAAGTTTGGGTGGTCTCCCTTACTCATGTGACGCGTTTTGGGTCGGGCTAGGTGGGCCCTGGCCCAAATGCAAAATCGTGCGGGCTAGCTTGTGTGCGAGGCCCAGAGCGGACAATATCATACTGAGTCAAGCCCTAAGCCCTGTATTCGGGTTGGGTAATTACAATTGGTATCAGAGCCGAGGTCTTACACTCGGACTGTGTGGGCCTATCATCCTTCCCTAGAGTTATTAAGCTGACTGGAGTCGAGCTGGGGACGGCTCGAGGCTTTAGGGGAGGTGATTGTGAAACCCCTACCTACCAATGTGGGAAGAGTCCCACATCGGTAGTGGAGGGGAAAAAGATGGGGGATTTAAGTGTGGGTGGCCTCCCTTACTCATGGGACGCGTTTTCAGCCGAGCCAGGTGGAGCCGGGCCCAAATGCAAAATCGTACAGGCTCGCTTGTGTGCGAGGCCCAGAGCAGACAATATCACACTGAGTCAAGCCCTAAACCCTATATTCGGGTCGGGTCGTTACACATTCACTCTAACAAATGACATTTATTTGTCATTCGTTCGAATGAATCAGTCAATTCATTCGAACGAATGACAACTTATATGTCATTCGTTCGAATGAATTGAATGATCATTCGAACGAATATATCAGAAAGGACTGGAAAATGACAATCCTTCTCTAGGAATGTCATTCGTTCGAATGAATTGACTGATTCATTCGAACGAATAATAACTTATATAAGTGATGCTCCACAAAATTCCACTCGTTTTATTCCATTCAAAACCCTAAACTGTGGTTTCCTTCTCCCTCTCCCTTCGCCCTTAAACCCCTTTCTAAATCCCTTCTCCCTTAAACCCCATTTTCAACCCCCTTTTCAATCTCAAACCCTTGAACTCCATTTCTATCCCAAACTCTTAAACCCTATTTTAAATCACCTTCTTCAAAGACTTCTCCTTAAAACCCCATTTTGAACCCCCTTTTCAATCCGAAACCCTTGAACCCCATTTCAATCCGAAACCCTTAAACCCCATTTTGAACTACCTTCAAAGATTTCTTCTTAAAACCCCATTTTCAACCCCCTTTTCAATCCCAAACCTTTGAACCCCATTTCAATTCCAAACTCTTAAACCCTATTTTGAACCAAGATTTCTCTTTAAAACCCCATTTTCAACTCCCATTTCAATCCCAAACCCTTGAACCCCATTTCAATCCCAAACCCTTAAACCCTCTTTTCAATCCCTTCTCTCTTAAACCTTTCTTTAAACAGACTCGCTCAATTTTTTATCTCGGTTCGAAGTTGTCTCTCTTAAGGTCTGGATTTTTTTTCCGAATCGGAGGTAACTCTCTCTCTTATCTCATTATTATTAGTGTTTTAGTGGTAGTTTTTAATCCTCAAGTGGCATGGAGTTTGTTGAGGGATATTTTGAAAGTCGTGAGGACCTTATAAATTATGTTAAGAATATCGCTTTTAAACAAGAATTTGTAACTACCATAAATAGGTCATGTAATAAGGAAAATAAAGTAGTCATTGGTTGCGATAGAGGAGGTAAATACCGTAGCACGATTAGCGTAGAAGGTGATGTGAGAAAAAGGAAAGCATACTCCCGCCAATGCAATTGTCCTTTTCAAGTGAAAGGAAAACAGATTGTTGATAGGTCATGGAAGTTGACCATAAAGAATTTGGATCATAATTATTATATATCGGAGGTATTATTAGGTCATCCAAGATGTTGAGAAAAGAATGATCATTGAAATGAGTAGTTGCAATATACCACCACGGCAAATTTTGACGACCCTTAGAAATCAAAATTCAGATATTGGAATATCAGCGGCTGATTTGCATAATTTTTTTTCTGCGCTTCGGAAAGAGGAACTAAGGGGTCGAACTACAATTCAAGCTTTGATAAAAGATCTTCAGGAATATGGTTACTAATATTTTCTTGACCATGACAGTGATGGTCATTTGTCCCATCTATTTTTTGCACATCCAACATCCATTTTTCTTACCAAGAGCTACCATACTGCCCTTCTAATAGATTGCACGTACAAAACCAACAAATATCATATGCCATTGCTTCATATTGTTGGTGTAACAAGTTTCAATAAGAACTTTTGCTCATGCTTTGCATTTCTTCGAAATGAGAAATTTGAAGATTATGTATGGGCATTACAGATGTTTAAAAAGGTCTTTGGAGTGGAGCATGATCGACAAGTTCTTTTGATTGATAGGGAATTGGCGTTAAAGAATGACATTGATTTGGAGTTCCCTAATGTTGTACATATTTTGTGTTCTTGGCACATCAAAAAGAATATTGTTACTCGTTGTAAACCTGTGTTTAAGAAAATCGAATATTGGAATGCATTTTTTACCAAGTGGAATGACCTGATTGAGTCCCCAACCGAAGAAGCATTCAATACAGCGTTTGAGGCATTCAAACAAAATTTCAAAAATGATTCGCAGGCAGTGAACTACTTAAAAAGGACGTGGATCCCACATAGAAAATAATTCGTCAAGGCATGGATCAGTTGGTATTTACATTTTAAAAATCGAGCTACTTCAAGGATTGATGGTGCACATTCTATTCTGAAAAGTTATATAGCTACAGCTACTGGTGACCTAGATGTTGTCCGAAGAAAGATAGCCAATGTCATTGACAATCAATTTGAAGAGTTCAAGATTCAACTTGAGAATGAGAATATTTAGTTTGCTCATATTATGTATATTCCTTTCTTTGATGAATTGAACGGCAAAGTTTCTCATTTCGCAATGAATGAGGTTTACAACCAATATGCTATGGTTATGAACCGATCATTTTCACCCATTTGTACGGAAGAGTTTAAAGTTTCAATGGGCCTCGTGTGCGCACAAAATGCAATGGATGGACAATTTACATTTGGATGATATACACCCACAATGGAGAATCGACTTAATCTCATTGGATGACTTGAATGTTGAAAGACAAAGGCCTGGAGATGTATTAGATGTACACTTTCAAGGTATTAAGAACAAATATGGATATTTGTCTTTGTATGATCAAGAGGTACTCCTAAATCATCTTCAAAATCTTGTCATCCATGATACGCCAATCAGTCACCCTATTATGCAATATTCTAGAGGACGTCATCCAGGTTTAAGGAATTCTTCATAGGGCCAAACATATACACGTCGAGATCCTTCTACATTTGAGATTGTAGAGAATCAACTAAATGGAAGAAGATGTGAGTTATGCAAAAATATTGGTCATATGAAGAGAACCTGTTCGAATAGAATTACTACATAGGCATCTACGAGTATAGATTTAAATGCTGATCCTTTTGTAGATGATTTCCATGAATCACAAACAGCTAGTTTTCCACAGAATAGTGGATCTTACAACTTAGGCGACGATTCGACATATAACTCTACAGACATGACCGAAGTAAGTTCTTTCCTTAATTGATATAAATATGTATTTATCAATCGACATATTACTCTTCCATATATTCTAATGTTTTTTTAAATGCTATGCAATGGTCTGGTGATTTTAGAGATAATGACGATTTTATGCAATGGTGGAATCAATGAAGTGAAGATAGGAGTGGAAATGTATTCATTTTAAGTGAAAAATGTATTGATTTCAGTAGAAAATGTATTCATTTCAGTATATAAATGTACTTTGTTTTGATTTTTATGAAAATATACCTATATGAAGTGAATGTACTCTCTTGTATTTTAAGCATGGTCTTGAACGACTTCCGATTGAAGTAGATTTATTCTGATATTTAAGTTAAGAATGCTCTTGTCAGTTTGAATGTGATTATGGAAAGTATGAAAATCAAATAAAATAAAAAATTTACAAGAACATCTGTTCAAAATAACATGTTTAAAGTAAGGACCCAATTCACAATGAAAATCTGATAAATAATAGAATATGTTCATTAAAAATATAAAATTTACATCTCTTTTACATGTCAATATAAATAAATCAAAAGTACATCAAATACATGAGCTATCCGGATCAGATGTAGAAGGTGCAGCAGGTGCAGAAGCAGGTGAAGAAGCAAGAGGTGCAGCAGGTGAAAAAACAGGAGGTACAGCAAGTACATGAACTGGTGCAACAGTCAGAGGAGTGGAGGCAGGTGCAGATGCAGGAGGTGCAGCAACTGGTGCAACAGTCTTCGGAGCAGTGGAGGTAGGTGCAGAAGCAGTAGGTGCATGAACTGGTGCAACAAGCTGAGCAATGGAGGCAGGTGCAGAAGCAGGAGGTGCAACAACTAGTGCAACAGTCGGAGCAGTGGAGACAGGTGCAAACTGAAGTTGCACGAATGGAATAAGTGCAGTCGAATGAGGAAGGGGACGTGAAGTTGCTGCAACTCGAGTCATCACAGAACGGGGGCCAATACCAGCTACTAATCCAGTAGGCGGAGTAGGGGGGCCTAAAGCTGTTGCAACTCTAGTCGGACGAGTCAATGGCCCAGAAGCTGGTGTTAATCCAATCATCACAGAACGGGGGCAAGAACCTGCTGATCCACTCGACCAAACAGGGGTGCCAGATGCTACTCCAAATCGACTAGCACGAGCAGGGGTGCCAGATGCTGGTCTTACTCGACTAGAACGAGCAGGGGTGCCCGATGCTGCTACTGCTCGACTAGTACAAGCAGGGGTACCAGATGTTGCTCCAGCTCGTTCAGCTACCCCTCCAGATGGACGATAGGGGAAAGAATTGCTGCTGCAAATTCGAATGATACCCTTGCTCGTGGACTACCATCTGCTTCTGCTCCTAATACTGTTGTTATCCCCCTCTCTTATGCTAAAATCACTGTCAACCGCAAAGTATCTAAAATCTGGCTCTACATAACATCCAGTCTTGCAGTAACCTCATCATATCTCTGCTTCTGTTGATCATATTTTTGCTCCATCTTCTCCTCCATAGTAGAAATGCTAGCAAAAATCTGTTATGCATCAACTGCTACAACAGTTGGAGGAGTCCCTCCCTAGTGTGGCTCGCGTGCCTCACGCCCCTCAGATAGGTCAGGTGGCTCAACTATCTTACGCGCCTCAGATGGCTCAGGTGAACTGTGAACCTGAACTTGAGGGTGCCTCAACAACTTTGGGGAGTCATTTCTTACTAGCTCTGTCGAGGTGGAATCCCATCTTCTTCAAAGTTGAATCATTAAAATAATCATAGCGGTCTATACATACTTTATCAGATGGGGGAAGAGGAATTCCGCGTTCTTCAAAGAATGAACAAAGAAAAAGTCTGTATGGAAGACTACTTCTTCTGGTCTTACAGCAAGCGCGCATATGACTGATGATGAAATGGGAGATGGAAATTTGTTTCCCATGCATGATGCAGCAAATAAGAAATACATCGAACCATGTCACACTAGTATACCCTTTTTAGGAAAAAAACTATTGACAATTATCTGATGGATGATTCGCGCTTCTAATGTTAGGTTCTTCAGAGGGGGGTTTTCTTTTCTGTGATATCTATCCTCCCACACATTTCGTTGAGGGCTACCAAAATATCGAACCCCTCAACATCAGTGGGCCATGTACGACAATCATACTTTCTAATGGCATCTTTGGGGAAATTATATAAGTAGTCCAACATTTCCCGTGTAATAACAATTTCTTGGCCTCGGACGGATGTCTTAATCGAATCATCATCAATTCTTTCTACATTGGCATAAATTTTTTTCACTAAACTAGGATACATATCACATTTCAATGCAAAAAAAGAACCCTAACCCATTTCTTCAAAATAAGATTGAATTTTCAATCCAAATTGTGTAAAAAAGAAATGTCGACGATTTTACCAAATATATACGATCGTGCTTAAAAATCGTCTCGGTAGAGGGTCGCGGCTTCAGAAGATATGAAATGGTTCGGGTCGAATGTCATGTTTCTTCCCTCCCTTTGTTGTGCTTGCTTTCCTTTTCGAATTTGAAGATGTCATTTACACGGGGTATTTTTGGAAAGAGAGGAAGAAAGAGGGAGAGGGATAGGGAAAAATTCGAATGGAAAGGGGGTAGGGAGTGTGGTTCGGAGGAATGGGGGTGATTGGTTCGAATGAATGGGGGATAGATTAGAATAAATGGGGGATTTCTGAACAATTGGGAGAGGGAGAGGGAGAGGGAGAGAGAGCTGCGAATGAGGGAGGGGAAACCTGAGAATGAGAGAACCGGAGCCGGAGCCGGAGCCTGAGCCGGAGAGGGAGAGGGAGAGGGAGAGCTTCGGTTTAGAGAGGGAAAACTTCGGTTTAGGTTTTAAAGAAATAGGGAGAGGGTTAGGTTTTTTATTCGATCGAATGAACGATTGGTTATATATAAGTGGTCATTCGTTCGAATGAATGGGTTGATTCATTCGAACGATGACATTCGATATAAGGACTGTCATTTTCCAGTCTCTGATAACCCATTCATTCGAATGAATGAACCTATTCATTCGAATGAATGCACGTCTATGTGTCATTCGTTTGAATGAATGGATTGATTCATTTGAATGAATGAACATAAATGTCATTCATTCGAATGAATGAGTTGATTCATTCGAACGAATGACATTGGAGAGAAGGACTGTCATTTTCCAATCCTTTCAGATACATTCGTTCGAATGAATCGGTTCATTCGAACGAATGAACACCTTATGCTCATTCATTTGAATGAACTAAATTTACACTTCGGCATTCGTTCGATTGAATTGTTCATTCGAACGAATGCATAAATGAACTGAGCATTGGTTCGAATGAGTCAAATTTGTGGGGGAGTGCATGTCATTCATTCGAACGAACGCCGAAATGAACTGGGCATTCGTTCGAATGAGTCAAAATCGTGGGGGTATGCGTCTATTTGTTCAAACGAATGTCGAAATGAACTGGGCATTAGTTTGAACGAATGAAAACGCGGGGGTATCGTGGTAATTACCACCTGAACTCAGAATCGGGTGTTTAGAGGCAGTATTTTCGGGTGCCTATAAGTCGGGCCTTTGAGAATATGTATTGAGTCTGTGAATTATTTTTATACTTTAATAATATTTTGATGATAAGCTATTGCAAATGTAATTATTAATGGTGGATGATTTTGGAGGGAATAGGAGGTCCCACTCTAGGCTGGGGTACGTGTATGTTATGATTTGTGGGTTAGAAGTGAATATATAGGTTAACATGTGGTAGGAACAATTTTCAAATGTTTCATTTACCGATAAAGTTCTGTTGAAATTTTGATAGAATTTTTATATCCCTCTTAGAGCACTTGACTAATCCTTAGGGTATGTGCAAATCTCCCTATCCACACACAACAGGTAACACTATATGAAATAATCATTTTATGTTGAGAATAACTTGAACCTAAAATCTCCCGCATCTCAGATGAGTTCTTGATTGTCAAGTCAACCATCAAAGGGTTGATGCCACTTGTCACGCCCCGACCCGAAAAGTGGGCCCGGAACTTGACTGATTTTTTTTTTCTTGAAGCTAAACTCAAGAATTCTTACTGGGCTGGATTAACGGTCAGGCTCAAAGGTCACACATGATCTTTACATGTGGACTCAAACATATACCATAAGTCTACCCCAAAGAAACACCACCACAAACACATAATTCCAACAACGAATTATCATTTTAACATAATCAGAATAGCTATAGAAGATATGGTAATTTAATACATCACATCAATGTAAATCAAGTACCACACCCGGTACTTTATATAAGCAAAAGGTTATAGGAACCAAAAAACAAAGACAGCGGAATTCCCCTCAGTGGGAATCCCAAGGCAACGCAGCAGTTTATCCATCCTAAGCTTTATATGGAGGGTTCTCCTCCTCGGGCATATATCCTGAAAGGTGAGTGGGTTGAGCTAACTACCCCAGTGAAGGAAATATAACAGTGCAGTATAATGAAACATCAAGTTAGTAAATAATCAACAGTTGTAATATAATATCTCATGCTCGTTAATAAGTTCTCAATATCAAGTAAAATCTCGTCATCATTTCCATTCTCATCATCTTTTTCATTACTGCTGTCATCCAACGTAACGCCTACATATTACGCTGAGACCATTGTATTAAGTCCCGACACGGTCAAAATACATCCTTGCAAGTACATCTCCGGTCCTCACATGGCCGATACTGACACTCCTCAAGTCAACAATTGTCGACACCCCTTGTCCAGGAGACGTAAGCCATTTCACACACATGGCCGGTATTGGTTCAATAGTCAAGGGCACGTGGAAGCAGTACTACACATCTCATATGATCAACATCATAAACATTTACCAAAATCATAAGCACTTCTTACAACACTGCATCATGTCTATGCACATGGGTGGGTTCATCAAACTTGAAACCACTCATTGCTCAAGATCTATCTCATATAACCTGTTACACCTACTGCAAAGTTAAGTTCCCTCACCGAAAATGTATTGTATCGCAGTTTCTGTTCAACAAGTAAACAAGTTCACAATCAATAATAGATTAACATACATAGCATTCAATGCATGCATACATACAAGTAGTATTTCAAAACCATACTGTTTTCCCAAAAATCTCCAAGGTAAATAGAATTGAGTCTCCTACTTGGTTTCTAACCATTTTAAGTTACAATAATCCACAATATAGTAATAATAGGGTGCTCAGTCCAAAACTCATATTGTCTTCTGGGCATGACCAGATTGACTTACTGAGTTAGGTTTAGATACTCAGGTCACTTATCGGTTATCTTTTGGATATGACCAGATTTGACATGTTGAGTAAGGCCTCGAGGTCACTCAGTGTCTGACAAATATAACATCGGCTTGGAAGTGAAGTCACTCAGTGCCCGACCAATAGAGTCGACCTGGAAGTGAATACAATAGTATATACATTATAGTATTAAGAGAAGATAGTTAATACATTTTTAAATTATTAGTGGGGTACAAACGTCATACTAAAACACATGCATCATCAAATCAAACAAGATTTTACATTTAAAAACTGGGTTCCTCGGAACATTCTTCGGAACCAGGTACTGTGGTTTCGGATCATCCGAACCACTGTCTAAAACTAGTCACAGACTTCAGAACTTGGTCTGTCTTCAGACCGTCCGAAGATCAAGTCTCGGATCGTCCGAAGGTCCTTCCGAACCAAAAAAACAGAGAAAATAGGTCTCAGTGGGTTTGTGTGTCTTGGATCATGCCGAGTGAAGCTCGGATCGTCCAAGAGGGGTTCTGTTCTTCCGAACACAGCTCGGAACATCTGGAACAGAATGGCTAGCCTCTGGCCACTTCGGTACTTCGAGCCGAAGCTCGGAACGTCCGAAGGGCTACTTTCGGATCGTTCGAAGGGGGTTACCCTCGAACCGTCCGAAGAACAACTCTCGGACTGTCCTAGAGTCATCTTCCTTCACTGTCTGCAGCAACAGACAGTGACGGGCAGCAACACCATGAAATACAAATCCAGAAACAGTGGGTTTTCTGGATTCGATTTTCACATCCAACCGGTCAGATGGACTACTCAATGAGTCCTCTTTCCATAGGGAGTGGTTTGGAGTTTTAAAACTGATTAGGCCATCCGATTCAAACAGGAAAACCACATTGGTACTAGAAAAATCAAGATTTTTCTTAAACTTCAAAACAATTTTACTCACTCAAAACTTAACCAAATTTGCTTCTACTATATTCTAAACCAATTAAAATTCAAAGAGGAACACAGTGGTTACCTTCACTCGAGTTCCTGGGTTGAAAATCCAACTTTTAAAAAATCTCCCTTCTAAGCTTACGACAAAGAAAAACTGGGAAAAACAGAGAGGGATCGACTGGTTTACTAGAGAGCAGATGAGACTGAGAAAGAAGAGAAACTGAGGGAGGAAATCAGCTGAGTTGAGGGCCAAATTTATAGAGATTGAGAAGGCCATCGGTCCACTGCATGCAGTTGCTGCCGACGTCCCCAACAGTAACCGCACTGTTTGGGTGTTGGTTGCAGATAAGTCCTCCACAATTTCTGGTTTTGCAAAAAGGTCCATTTTAATTAAAATTCGATTTTTAACTAAAAACAATACTTTTAAAGCTTGAAAATTTAATCCAACCTGATAGATAAGTTGAGTTTTAAAAACTATAATCATCATAAAAATTTGGAGATTTAAAACTCACCAAAAATCGTTGATTTAAATAAAAATCATAATTTTACACTATTTACGTGATTTAACTTGTGTTAAATAAAATAATTTAAAATCCTCATTTTGGGGTTTGAAAGGATAAAGTAGACCATACTAAAATGGTCTAACTTATTAAGCTTGTTTCAAAAATTATCTCATTTCCAAAACCATTTAAAAATATTTATTTCTCCCTTTCGGGGTTTTGACAGGCGGTTTTAAATACTATTTTCTGAAAATAAAATTATTTTAAAATCAGAAATAGGAATCCTTGATTAAGGAAAATAATATCATCCAATAATAATCACGTAATAATATAATTTATAAAATAATAACAATAAATGGTAAATTACCATTTTGCCCCTCCAACTGGACGAGCTGAATCACTAAGCTTCCGACCATAATCTTCGAGATTAACCAGTCTAAGAAGGATTTATTAGACTAATTACGACTAATTTAGGTCAGCGTATTACACCACTCATGCCGAATAATAGATAAACTTTTTTTTCTAAACACCAATTCTTACATTTTTCATAAGGGGTGATGAATTTTCGTTGGACTTTGATTTTATTTGAACTCAATTTGAACTAAATATTTTAATTTATTTAATACCAGGATAGTTTGATTAACACACTTTTTCATTTGAGTTTAGATCTAAATTTGAGTTGGTCTAGGAGATTTTGAAATAACCGACTCGAGATTTTTAACTCACCCAAGAAAAAAATAAGAAAAATAAACCAAATATAATGAATTAACTCAACATTGTAGAAAGCTGGAAAAACATCAGGCACTTTTTTATTCCATCTCGAGGGCACCAATTATAATTGTTATTTATCTTTAAAACTTAGATAATGTCTATTTTGATACATCTTAATGGTTTGATCATAATAGATATTTAATGGTTTTTTATCTTAAAATTAAGATTTAAAATTATTCAATTGATCTCATTTTGAATATTTTAATAGGGTTGGATCTTCAAGAATTTTTATTGAGCATAGGAGGTTGGGGTATTATTCTCTTTAGATAAATTGTACGTCAAGAATTAAGATTTTTATAATTCAAGGAAAACTACTCAATTGAATCATAATGGTTTTGTGCCATGTATTAAAAAAATCAATGACTTGTTGCAATCAATTTTTAATCTTCAAAATCACAAAGTTAAAAGTTAACTATTATTGTTGTCTTTTACCTATCTCAATTAAAAGTACACGACCTACCTAAATTTTAAGGTTTTAACGTCAAGGCCACTTAAACTCGATTATTTTGACGGTCAATGTTAGAAATACTATATTATAGATACTATAACATTTTTTAATTTCTTTCAAAATTCAACACATTAAATGACATCACATCCTTTAAAGGTATTAATGTTTCTTTATAATAAGAGATACTAGACTTATCAATTTATCTATACTTCAACATAGTGATGAAAAAATATATTAATATGACTTGTTATAAAAACATTAGGCTACTCTTTTTTATTATTAAACCCACTCTCTTGCCAAAAGACAAAATCCTATAATTAAGAGAAGAAATTGCAATTGATGTTTAAGCAATTTTGTCTCTTTAAGAGACTATCTCTAATTTTTTATAAAAAAAAATATCTAAATCATTTACCATAAAAATTGAATTTTGATTTAGACACCAGTGTAGTGTACATCTGACAACAATTTATGAGTAATTTTCTTCTAATGTATTGTGATTTAACGTCCAATATTATAAAAACACATTGATCATATTAAAATCTTAAAAAATATTTTTTCTTTTCAAGTAAGTGTTATTAGAGTTTTCGAACTTCATTAATATTTGACCAAACCAGAAGTAAATCACAAATACCGCCATCTATTGCAAGTTTGCAACCTGTTGTTCCAAGTTTCGAACCGATATAAGAGTTCCAGACAAAACGAGGAAAGGCATTTTTCCAACCCACTTTGCCTCTCTCTCTCTCTCGCTCTCGCTCCATGTTTCTCAGACGTCTCTCTTCCCTCTCCTTAAAGACCAAAACTCGTTCTCCTCTCCCTAACAAGCAACTCACAGATTCACCTTCCCGAGTCAGCCGAGTAGCCCTCTATCTCCAACGAGCCCGACTCATCGACTCAACCCGACTCGCCCTCCGCTCCAACTCACCTCTCCAACTAGACTCCATCGACTCCTTCGTCGCCACCCATGCCCTCCGCTCCGCCCCCTCTCCAGACTCTGCACTCTCTTTTTTCCATTCCCTAAATGCCCTGCCTAATCCCCCAGTTTCCCAAAATACCCTTCACGCCCTCGCCACCGTCCTCGCCACCTCCCGCCGACTCTCTGACCTCCACTCGCTCATCTCCGCCGTTGATTCCAGCCAATTCCCCACCCCTCATTTGCCCTTCCCCCCCATTGATCGCCTCCGCTGGTACACTGCTGCTGGAGACACTGATTCTGCCATCCGGGTCTGGACTCAGATCCGAATTTCCTCCCGGAACCGCCCCTCCATTGAGTTTTATAACATTCTCATTGCCCTCCACGCGAAAAAGGGGGAGAATTCAGAGGCAGTACGCATATTCTCACAACTGTTGGAAGAAGGAGCAAACCCAAATTCGCGGACTTTTACAGTTTTAATCGAACACCTTGCAGGCACTGAGAATTTGGACGCGGCAATTCGGGTTTTTGACTGTCTGCCAGGGATGAGAATCCGGCGGACGTGGCGGCAGTATTGGGTACTTGTCAAGGGCTTTATGGGGATCGGGAGGTTGGATGCTGTCGCGTCACTGATACCCCAAATGAGAAAAGACGGGATTTTGCCTGGTCAGAGCCTGCATTCGGTGCTCACTCAGTTACGCGAGGCTGGATTTGTTGTGGAGACAGAAGATTTTCTTAGAGAATTTGAATTCGAATTCTCGCCTGATGAGAGAATTGGTAGTATTGGGTTCTTTATCAGTGGCGGCGGCAGTGATGAAGATGAAGAAAATGATAGCAATTCAAAAGAAGAAGGAGAATATGGCAGTGGTGGCAATGGGAATCTGAATCATCATCCTGGTAATGTTTGTTTAAAGCCGTGGTTGGATCCGAGTGCATTGGCCAGTGCTCTCAGTGATTGGAATCCAATTGAGGTTTCAACCCTAGAAAGTGCAAAATTTGTGTGGACAACGAGGTTAGTGTGTAAGCTATTACGAGCTTTCAAGTGCGCTGAGACAGCCTGGGAATTCTTCTGCTGGGTCTCTTATCAGCCAGGAGGATTCACCCACAATGTCTATACTATTTCGCGGATGATTGTCATCCTTGCACGTAATGGACATGTGAAATTGGTTGATAGACTTCTATCAAAGATCAAACGAGAAGGAATTAAGTTAGCATCCAGCACTGCTCGGTTGGTTCTGGACTCATATGGTTTATCAAAGAATTCTGATGCAGCATTTAGGTTATTCCGTGAGCTGGAATCAATATGTGGGGAAGTCCCAAAATTTGATCTCGGTTTGTTGTATTCTTCTCTTTTGAGAACTTTGGTGAAGTGCAAGAGGTCTTCGGAGGCCATAGATTTAGTTGAGGAGATGGTTTTATCTGGGGTGATTCCAGATATTCAGACATATTCGGGTTTGATGCAGCATTTTGCGCTCGAAGGGGATTTGAGGAAGGTGCAGAAGCTGTTGGGGATGGTTAGGCAGAGTGGGTTGGAGCCAGATGCATATATGTATCAGATTCTCATTCGCGCTTACTGCAAGAGGGAGAGAGCAGCTCTTGCATTGAGGGCCTTTGAGGATATGAGGACAGCTGATTTATGGCCAGATGCTGCCACAAAGAATTTGCTTGTTAAAAGTCTCTGGGGAGAGAGAAAATTGAGGGAGGCTGCTGCAGTGGAGGATAAATGTGAGGAAGTTAGAGATGCACTTCCTGTTGCATTGACCGGACATATATGGACCGTCAGCTTTTCCAATCTCATGCATGTTTACAACACATACTTGAGTACCTTCAGTACGAGTAATGGTTAGGGTCATGACAGCAGCATAGGTATATGCTTGAATGTCCGATATTTCGTGTTTGGTGTATGAATATGTGGTTTCCTCTTGACAAAAATTCATGAAATGTTTGCTTCTTTAGATCTTTTTTTTTTTTTTTAACATAGGTTCCCCACCCCACATTGGAGGCGAGACTAATCCCACGAGCACGTGTAAATCTCCTAATTCACACACATTGAGTAAGTTGATAAGGAGTAACCCCATGGGGAGTGGCTCAGAGGGGCCACCCCATGTTTAGACCTTGGTTACATGATTAGTTTTGTTAATATGTTTTCATAAGTCTGTGATGATATGACATATACTCCAGTGGCTTCACTACGAGTAATGGTTAAAAAGAATGAAAGTCAAAATATAAACATTATATTGGCTTCCAATCCCGTGAATCTAAAGGTCTGGGTTGGTTGTACGGAGTTCATTTATAGAAAAATTCATATGGTTGGCAGGAGGGGAGGGGCAGCATATGGCTCAACATAAGCAAATGATGCCAAATTTCTTTGTATAATGAGATTTCCATGAAGATGCTTTCTGTTGGCCATTTCCCAAGAACTCTGAGAACTTGGTAGAAGTTGACGCTTGCTTCTCTTTCAAAAATGTACTCTCTCCAAAACCAAAATGGGCCAAAGGTCATGAGACCCAATGCTTCAAATTTTGTTGTTTATAAATGCTGAATTCGAGTTACATTTGTTCATTTTTTCACCCTGTTTAGCTCTCATTCCAGGTCATTGCATGCTGTACTGCTTTTTTGTGTATTGAGTAAATTGTCGTTGATTGATATCACAGCTGAAAATAAGGATCAGAATCTTAGTGCTGCTTTGTGCTTCCATTATTTACTCCAGTTACAGAATTACCAATTTTATCCCAACGTATATTCAAACAAAAGAATTCTCAAACTCATTTGATCCTTATCATTTTAGGTACATGAGGAGCTGTCTTGGTTTTATTGTGTTTGTTAATCTTTATTTTCCGTAAATGCTACCAAAGAAAGACTATTGATCTCCAGGGTTCCAAGTTGGATACTGTAGATGATATTCAATTGAACGAATGTTTTGAAAATGAAATTTCAGGCCTACAGCCGTACAAAATAAACTACCGCCTGAAATTTCTGACTATTTAGGCAAAATGGTTATGTATGAGGCTAAAACAATCATGGAATTGACAGCGGACCATGACGAGGGATACAGGATTGAGGATTGGTTTATCGGATCACCATCAATGGAAAACTAATTGCAGTGAAACAAACTGAAGGAAACTCAATGGGGGAGTTGAAGATCTTACAGCACATCAACCATGCAAATTGGTGAAGCTGATGGGCATTTCAACTGTTACAGATGGTAATTTCTTCTTGGTTTATTGAATTTGCCAAACATGGA
This sequence comes from Chimonanthus praecox, assembly GCA_022113865.1. Lineage (NCBI taxonomy): Eukaryota > Viridiplantae > Streptophyta > Magnoliopsida > Laurales > Calycanthaceae > Chimonanthus > Chimonanthus praecox. The sequence goes on from CM039086.1 coordinate 30,578,364, forward strand.
TCACTTGAAAAATGGTTGTATCTAAATATTTCAGCATCTGCTAGCTCTCCAAGTTACTTTTTGTGGAGACGGAGATTGAATATAGCACTGGATATTGCTAGTGGGCTTCAATACTTGCATGAGCATACTTGACCAAGCATTGTGCATGGGGACATCCAAACAAGTAATATACTCTTGGAACTCTCAGCTCAAGGTCAAAATATCTAAATTTTCTATGGCCAGAACTGTCACAGATTCCACGGCGCTGAAAGTAGATGTTTATGCCTATGAGATTATTTTGCTGGAGCTTCTTTCTGGGAGGAAGGGCATGGAAACTAGAGAAAATGGTGACACTGTGGAAGGAAATGAGGGGGAATACTGGAATGTGAAGATAAGGAAAGCAGGTTGAGGAAATGGATGGATCCAAAATTTGGCAGCTTTTATGTGATTGATGGTGTACTGAGCTTTGCAGCTATTAGCAAAGGCATGCTTATCTAAGACCTTCTGCAAGGCCAAGCATCGGCGAGATTGTCTCTAGTCTTTCTGTTCTTACTCAGTCATTCGTGGAGCCGCTTCTTGAAAGGTATAAGACTCTGGTTCTAGATACGAAATGCCTTGTTTATTTGAATTTATGTATCATCTTCTCGTCTTCATCATTCATTCTCAGCATTCTGGAGTTGAGTCTTCATATGACTAATTGAAGCATGAAATTGAAGTCTTTATAGAGTTTTACAATCTTAACCCTTCCAAATTGTTTGTAGAGCTTGTGCTTTAGTCATTTCATTTTTGTGGAAGAAAAATGTTAAATGTCACAAAAATCATGCATGCCATCAATTGAGGTTTTGTGACAGTGCAAATATTTCTTCTTCTTCTTCTTCTTCTCTCTGTGTGTGTCTGTCTGAAATGTAACGCTCTGGTTGCAGGTTTTGGGTTAACATGAAACAGATTCAGATAAAATCATTAGTGAGTCAGGTGCTCTAAGAGGCCTGGACACCTTGGTCTTCAAAAACAAAAAAACTCGCATTCATTGATTTACACTTGCAAATCACAATGACAAAGAACTAGGAGAACAGGAAACCAAATGCTTCTATTTCAGAAAGGATTCTTTCACAATTTCTGTGAAAGAAGTTGAATGAAATGTAGCATTTAAGAACTATTGTTTCGATGATATAAGATCGAGAATCAAAACATAAAATTGGAAATTTACTACACTGATATGCTGACTCATTAAGAGAGCTAAGATTACACATGTAGATTGACTAGGAGAGAGAAAAAACGATGAAACTCAAAAACAATTTTAAATTGTGAAAGAAGTTGAATGAAATGTAGCATTTAAGAACTATTGATTCGATGATGTAAAATTCAGAATCAAAACATAAAATTGGAAATTTACTACACTGATATGATGACCCGTTAAGAGAGCTACTGATTACACACGCAGACTGACTAGGAGAGCGGAAAAACATGAAACTCAAAACAATTGTTTCAAATGTATGAATATCAATAAGAAAACTTACATGAATATGAAAAAAATAAAAATCCCACAGTATCTCAAGCTTCCAATTTGAAGTGTCTGTAATTCTAGAAGAACACATACAACATCATATCTCTTCCTCATAGCTGAAACTTTCATTCTCTGTATTTGATAATTCCCAAGTGAGCGAAATGCCTAAAATTTTCGTAAGAGACTGCACAATTTCTTCCATTCTTGGCCGCCCTGTTGGATCCTTCCTTATGCAAGCTTCAGTTAACCGGGTCATGCTCAAAGCTAAATCCGATGGATAATTCCCTTGCAAATTTGGGTCTATAAACTCAGCCAACTTCTCCTTCGCATTCTCTTGGGGAAGCAGAGCTACTAAGGCTTCTTTTAATAGCACATCTCCCTCTCTTAACGTGGTTACAGCCTCTCTTCCTGTAATGATCTCTAGCATTACCACCCCAAATGCATAGACATCAATTTTGGGTGAGACCAGACCATTCTCGAGATACTCCGGTGCCATGTAACCTTTCGTCCCGACTATGTGTCTTGTTAAATGAAATGTGCCTTCCTTCCCTTTTGCGGACCTCGCCATAGCAAAATTTGCAATCTTAGCTCTTAAATGACTATCCAAAAGAATGTTGCTGCTCTTTATATCTTTGTGAACATGGGCTGGATCAGTAAAGCTGTGAAGATAGTTAAGCCCACTTGCGACATCAAGAGCGATTTGTACCCGCTCCGTCCATGTCAAAACTTTTGACCCACTTCCATTAGAAATCCAATTGCTCAGCGGCCCGTTTTCAGCATACTCATAAACAAGGTACCAGTAACCTTGATCGAAACAAACACCTGAAAGCCTAATCAAATTTGAATGGTTGATCCTTTTGAGTATATCAATTTCATTGGACACATCTCCTTCCATCTTCTTAATTGCAGCGGGATCCCCCTTGATGAATCCGCGATAGACGGACCCTTTGATCCAATATTCGGGGCTGAAATTATCTGTTGCCAATTGCAGCTCTTTGAATGTATACACTTTCAAGAAGCGATCAATGTCTGACATACCGATGATAAGCCCATCGGAGACTTCAGACTCTGACAATTTCTTACCCTTCTCAAAGTCCTTTGTGATTGGAATTGAATTTGGTCTTCTAGTCCTCCTACGATAGACGTAAAAAATAACAAATGAAGCAATCAATACAAAAATAGCTGCTAATATGCCAATAAGAACATAGACCCATGTTTTGTTTGAGCTGTCATCAGACGGTGGAGTGGTTGGAGACGGCGATGAAGGTGGCAAGGGGGGCGGTGGTGTTATTGTCTGGTTGTCCGTTGGCGGATTCTTTAGAGGGACTAAAAGAGTTGTAGAAGGATAGATGGAAGGGTCTCCAGAAATTCCGTTTGCATTCAACACACTTTCTTGATCTAAACCAAATCTTTCACTTATGCTCCAAACACTATCTCCTGTTGCTACTAAATAACTCAACAGATAATTCACACCATCACTGCTTTGGTTTCTAGTAGGGCAAGCACACCTAAGAGGGACCTTAAGATCCATACCGATGGTCAAATTCGTCGCCACAACGCTGTTTTCATTCTGTATAGCTTGGCAAGTTGACAAGCCTTGGTATTTGTTGTTTGCGATGATGAGTAGAGTATCATTTTCTTTAATAACATATGATGCATTTGCCTGAGAGAAGTTACCTGCATTGTTGCAATATAATCAGTGAGAGATAACATTGAGGTATTTTCAAGTTATTAGATAGAATTTTATTATAATGTTATCAGACAAATGCTGGGTATCAAATAGGCAGTTGGTCCAAGAAAATGATTTACCAAATTCAAATCTAAAGGGCCAACTCTAGATTTATGGTATAAATAGCTTATATAAAGTTAAAATTTGAACTTTTAGAAGTATAGAATTTTAACTTGATGATTGTCAGGTCTCCTAATTCCTAAACATACCGGTCAAAGAAAATCTCCTAAACCGGAGATAATCATTACCTGATCAAGAGCAATCAATTGGAATTTTATCACCTTGTTGTTCGTTTCAGAGGTGGTAATGTCATAAATTGAATTGTCAGAGAAAGCTGAGATGGGCAGAGCCCAAAAGCTCTAAAATGATGAAAAATGAGCCCGAACCTAACCCGAATCCGTAAATCAAATGAATATGTGCAAGCCTGTTCTTTCACAATGAGTTTGGGCCAAGCCTTCGAGCGTCCATTAAACCTACCCATACTTAACAATGTGTAGATTTAAAATACAGAGATTTAAGTAGCTATCACGATATTATGATTATGTTGTGAAATATCCTGATATTGTCATATGCACTAATATTATGAAAATAACAAAAGATATTATTGGGAGAAAACAATATCAAAATGATATTAAGATATTTGTAACTGTGGTTACCTGAGCAAGAACAATCTACTGGAACTATCACCTCCTTGTTGGTTTCGAAGGTCGTGTCATTGGAAACTGAATTTATTTGAGAAAGCTGAAATGGGTCAGAGCCCAAAAGCTCTGAAATGGTAGAAACTGAACTATATGGAGATTGGGATCTGAAAATGAGATAAGATCGACAAGAGCTGCTTTGGCCATTGCAGGTGTAGCCAAGAATAGAAGAAGAGTTATCTGTGTTGTCACAGTTTGAGGTTGCTGGGCCGACGTATGGCTGTTGAGCCAAAATCAGAGAAGAAAAGGAAATAAAGGAGAAAATGGAGAGAGAGATGAGAGATTGGAAAGCCATTTCCATGGATTTCTTTTTCCTTGGATGGATGGTGTAAGAAGAGCTGTGAATCTTTTCCTACCTTCCGATGTCTAAGTTATTGGGAAGGAAGGGCTCCTTTCTTTGACCGTTGACTATCGTAGTCGATGACTTTCAGATGCTGATTATAAAACAGTATGAAATTGATATGGTGTGAGTTTGCTGCTGCTTTTTAAAGAGAGGCAACTCATCTATAGGATTGGATGAGAATATATATGCTTGTTCATGAAGCATCTATATGTTTAAACGAGGAATGATCTTATATTGTTTTTTAATAGTAAAAATAAATTTAAATAATATTTAGGGCATGTGATGATCATCTTTTAAAATTTTATGAAATTATTGGATTCATTGTTTGATAAATTAAATAAAAAATACTCCACATAAAAAAATATAAAGTTTATCATACTTTTCATTATATGCACCCAATAGTGAGTCCAATTACAAATACATATATGTATTATTATTACGTACTAAAAATTAATAAACATCTAGGTTTTGTAAACAGGAGGTTGCGGGTTCTCATGGTCTAACTTTGGTGTGCCTTAGGGGTAGAGGGCTCACCCGTGGAGGTTTTGCGTTGAGTATCCCATGGTTTTTCACACGTAAATTTAAAAAAAAAAATTAATAAACATCTAGATTTTAAAAAAGTGAAATCTACATCTCCAAATGGTGTCATTTGAAGTTTTTCTTACATTAAAATGACAGCATAGATCATTTCTCTATTTGTATAGATGAATTTAAGGTTGAAAATAATATAAAAAATTTAGGCTTGGGCCAAGACAATATTTATCAGTCAGTTTAAACTTCAAACTCCAATTTTTATTTTTCAAAGATTGAAATTTCGGTCGAAACTTTGAAATTTTGGTAAAAAATGGAAAAAAAAAAAATATTGGCTGAAATTTAAGCCCACCTACTATATCAGTATCTCTGATTTTCCGATATTTTGGTTTTGGAGCCTTGGATATCTAATAAATACCAGCCAAAATTTTGGTTTCGGCCGACGTTATTTGTTTCTCAAGTTAGGACTCCATGTTGTAAATTAATTTTTTTGTAAGTTGATATATAGTATAATTTTGGGGTTTATTAAGCATGTAGAAATCTCAAACAATATATATTCTAGATTCCTACTTGACTATAAAAAAAAAATTATTAAGAAAAGATCATATTTATTTAATCTAGAGACATAAAATGGATGAGTGAAGTTTTTAAATTAAAACAAAGGCTTCAAATATACAATGATTTTTTTTTTTAAGAATAAAATCATAATATATAAATAATTGAGAGAATATATTTATCTGACCTAACTAGTTAATTTCCATAAAAAATTGTCATTAGGCAACAACCCTAAATTATTTGAACTCATCGATCAAACAATTTTTAGGCGTTGTTTATTAGTTTTTAGTCAATAAAATTAAAAGCAAAGAAAATGACAGAATTTCATCTTCTTCCACTGAATAAAGGATCTTTATCAAACCCATAAAACATGGGTCCGCTTCCTATTCCAAGAAATTCATTTCCTCTTGGAGGGGAGAAAAATTTAATGAAGAAAAATAAGAGATTTTTCTTATTTGGCGAGACAACATTTTATACATTTTTTATAAAATAAACTTTTTGACAAAAAAAAAAATATAAAGGTTAGATTTCCGTAGCCCAATACATTGTTTAGTTTTCATGGTACGTTTTTATTAATATGCATTGCATCCAAAATTAAATTTTATTGCAGAAATTATTTTTTTTAAAGAAATTGGCAAACAAATTGGTATTATAAAAAAGAGTATTTTAAGTTCATAATAGGGTATAATTTAGGGAAAGATCAATCCGGATTTGATAGATTGGCTCAGTAGTAGACGTATTAAGTCAACTTGTTTAAATTGGATTCGGCATCAGTAAAAAGAAAAACTAACTAATTTTTAATTTATGTTAAATTAGGGTCAAGCTTTATTAATTTAACCTATCTAAATTACCCAAGTTATATATCATGCTTCTTTTTTTTATATATTTATTTTTTTACAATAAATGATGTGTAAATCAATTTACCTCGATCTAAATTGATTAGCTAAAATTAAAAACACATTAAAGTTTTAAAAATGAATTGAATTATAGATAAATTAAAAGAGGCAGGCTTAAAAGATAATAACTCAAATTTAATATAGATTAACTAGGTTTAGGCTTTGACCGGCTTGCCCAAGTTGCACTGTAGTAGTGTAGTTCTTAATCGATGAAAATTTTGGACGAACTCCGCGCCCATTATGCATAAATTGTGGACTTGTTGTAGTGGAGGAAACGGTGGCAAACGCACATTGTAGCATTTCAGTTTTTTTTTAACATGCTGCAATGTCGGCCGGCTTCTAAGATTAAATCAACGGCAAATTTAATCTGGTCAGGAGTTCTCTCAATTTTAACTTCAAAGGTATATATTATTCTATATTTAGTAGATTCTATTTACTACCTTTATTCATTAATTTAAACAAATAAATTTGATATTTCATAGAAAGCTCCAATTTATTTGTTTATTTTTTTATTTATATTAGATAATTGTACATATTTAGTAGATCAGTTTATTTTTAATTTTTTACATCAGTAATCATTTATTTGATTTTATAGAATTATTAAATGTTAATGTCTCTAGTATATCAGCTTAGACTTGGGTTGAAAGAGCTATGGTTGTCCAACTTATGCCAATTACCATTCTTAATTTGGATATACATAATGGCTACCTTTTTTTAAGGAGTGACTGCAATTTTATTATAGATTGCTTCCAAACTTCCAATGTTACTGAGTGGACTAGATAGATAACTTTATATTTAATGTAATTCAAGAAAATTTACTTTATTCAATAATTGTGAGTTTGTAGATCGAATAAGAAAAAACAATGGTTCATGACAATCAACATTTTAAGACTCAAAATTAGAAGGTTAAAATGATTGTATGAGATTCAAATGCTAGTCACTCGTTGTCTATAACCTTTTTACATATTCCATAAGAAATTATGATCGAGAAAATATATATTTAATAATTTAGATGGTTTGAATTATACCAAATTTGACTTGAGTCCCAGTCCAAATTAAAAATAGATTAGATTGATAGCAATTTAATTTATAGAATATTATTTTGAAATAATATATAAGATAAGATGGTCATGAGTGACAAATCTAACAATTAACACCACCAGGTCCCCCAAAATAGAAAAATCTACCCCAACCCTTACTTGCTTCACCTCCAAAACTATTCACACCATAGCATTTAGGAGTATCTGCATAGGCAGCAGTGCTTTGTGGGGCATCTACAAGCCTATGAGAAGCATCCACAATTTGTATATTTCTCATGTAACTTGACTTTGTAAAGCCTCCTTCACTTGGGAAATGACCACTTCCCATTGGAGGATTTGGATATACAGGACGACGGCGACCCATCTGGGTCCAAGTCTCCCCACCCCAATCAACACTCTCTGCATTCTCCTTTAAATGAGTGAAGATGGCATTAGGCCAATACCCCACCACTTCATCATTGTCTCCAACAGTTAAAATCCAGTTTGAAGTATTAGGATCCTGTTGCAAACCACATAAATCCAATGTATTAGATTAAATATCACATTCTTGACTTTAAGAATTTATGCTAATCCATTTCGAATCAAGATTTTAAAACCTAAAACTCAATTATCTTACAGGACTTTTGAAAAAGGGTTTAGGGTTTAGGATTCAGGGATTACCTTGAATACTTGAAAGGTGAGATCAATTTGACGTCCACTGTAAGTAGAAACTGGTTCTATAACAGCTCCAAGTGGTATGTTCTTGTTCAGATGTACGAAACCCGGGCATGAGACATCATAACAACTTGTTTTGTAGCCATTTGCCTAATATTTCAAATAATAAGTAGGTAATAAGTAAAATAAGATAATTTACATCCATGAATATTTATTTTATTATAAAGTTTATGTCCTTCGGGTTGGGGTGGGATGGAAAGGTCTATGATTTTTAAATCTTACTGTCCAGAATGTGAACAATCTCGTCCGTTGATCACCAAATCTTTTTGGAAATACCTGAGAAAGAAAACTCACTCTCTTAAAGCCATGTCTCAAAGGTCAGAACCAAATTACAGATTATTTGACATACAAATAACAAATGGTCCTGTACTTATATTTATTGGAGTATTGAATACTGACCATCCATCCGGCCTCTATGCTGTTGAGATCATGTGGTGGGCCATTCTTTATCCAAAATTGTCCAAGGCTGAATTGATTAGCATTTGAAACTTTTGGTCTCCACACATTCATAGTCACCCTCGTCCCAAAGCTCGTCATTTCTTTTGCCCCATTCGTAGCCCACTGATGAAAGATAAATGCATTAATTTATATAAAAATATTATACCAATTTCTGTCCTTCATTCATTCTTCATTTATCCGAATCTATAGCTCTTATCAAGTAATTTTTTTTTATTTACACTATTTTTACTTGATTTTGTTATTTCTTTCTACCTACAGGTAGAATATTCAAATTAACTATAAAATATTGCTTACATATATATATCATCATCACTGCTTCTCCATCTATTTAAAGGCTGAGCAAGCAATTTTTACAATTTGTTCTTAGTATCCTCTGTTAAAAAGGCAAGTAATAGGAATCTTTTTAACTTCTTTTCTTTTCATATATTTGCTCACTTCAAAACTCCTCCAAGTATATGTTTAGATTTGTCGATCAATTGCTAGACTTATAGTTAGATCTACAAAGTATTTAGAAGACAAAATGGAATCTAGGTCAACTATGTTGCATATTTATCTTAACTAAATGAAACAGATAAAGAGATAAGGGTATTACAATTAATAAACAAATACAAATAAGAAATGATTGTCAAAGAGAGGTGAAACTCTACAACATCTAATACAGGCACGTTCGTTAACATGAGGGTTGGTTTAACGGTCAAGAACCCGCCTGAGATGTAAAAGGTCTTAGATTCAAGTCACTTTCAACACAATTCTCCGGTGTGTGTAGATAGGAAAATTTGCATATGCTCCCATGTATGTGGATAGGGAAGTTTACATATGCTCTCGATGATTAATATCCACTAATAAATATAAAGGAAGACTTACGTGATGGCCACGCAAATTGAGGGAGGAGGTGCTGTTACTAGTGTATGATGTGTTCCCTGTATACTTATCCCTGAACATGTAGAGTTCCTTTGCTCTTAACAAGTCTTGTATACATATCCTTCGTATCGGCACAGTTCCTTCAGGGCAGCCTCCACCTATGAATCCTCCTATTCCTGAACTCTTGACAACAAACGGAATTTCATCCTTGGCCCCTCTTGGAAATGAACTAGGTCTCATCTGCATCAATGTATCATTTTATTAAGATTCGATTATTTGAATAGAGGCACTTTTTCTGCTAATTAGCTTAAATCATTTGAAAGATAAAAAAAAGAGTTAGATGTGCTTATTAGAAAGGTGGCGTACAAGAAAATGATTAATTGCTTTGAGATATTGTTTAAAGATATTGCTTTGAGTCTACAACATTGAAGTATCTAAAGATTAAATAGATACCTGGAGTGTGTGATTCTTGAGCAATGGATGATCGAAAGCAGGTTGTTTGTAAATATCGATACAATGAAAAATGTCTCCATATTTCGTCTACAAGAGTCAAGAATCTGTCAGCAACTCTCGTAAAATCTCTTACAAAAGTTACAAAATCTCTATTAACATCTTCCTCAAAATCTCCCAAACAATCTGCCAAATATTGACAAAAACAACAATGACCAGTAATGAGTCTTATGAGCAAGAACTAAGAGTGACCTTAATAGTCTTGAGTGCAGGCTTATTGACAGACTTGAGGTACTTTTTCATTTCCAAGTATTCTTCATTCGATACACCTTTGGCATTCTCAAACAAGAGAAGAAGGGCCAGCCAAACTAATATCACCTCTTTAAAACCAATTTCTCTATGAGAAACTAGAGTATTCATAGTTGACTGACTATAGCTGAAAAACCTCAATATATCTTTGAGAAAAAAATAAACAAGAATGCTACCAATGGAATGAGTTCTTTTCAAGAAATCATCTTATATATATAGATGATCGTCTTACAGCTATGTGAGCTAAATGAAAAGGGTATTTATTATTTGGATATAAAAAGATATATGTGGGGCCGGTGCTCATATTTTCTATTAAATGAAAGCAGAAGTCATCTCCACTTTAAACTGCTAAAATAGCTTTTCTGTATCAGAAATGATACTTCCCTCATCAAAAGTAATATGTTGCAATCACCTTTCACTATAGAAATGATTCACCCTTATTAAAAGTAAATTGGTTGCAACATGTGGCTGCAAAGCCTGTGGAATTTCTGGTTTCAAATTATCAAACCATGAATTGTTCTTCCAAATGGTATGAATCAAGACCCTAGAGCACACTATTAAGATATTATGAGATTATACTTCACTTATATTTAGATAGTTAGGATTTTTTTTATTTGATATCCACCAAATACACTTTTATAGAGATCATATGGTTTTCTCTTTCTCTAACAATCAAGTGACTCAGCCCTTCAACCAAGTCACTTGACTCAAACTACCCAAATTAGAACAGGTGAGTCAACAACACTATCTCTATAGTCGTCCTCAAGATCTTTTCCACAAATGGGTACTACTTTAAAATGTCTGAGGGTTCAACAATACTCTGAACTCTAAAGACAAAAAGGAAATAAAAATATTCATATATTTTGAAAATGGGCCTACATCTGATCATGGATCTAAGCCTAACTTCAGGCCCAATTAGTGGAACAGGGTTTGGCACCTGGGTTGCCAGTAATTCATAATGCATAACTAGGGTTGTCAACGGATTGGGTACAAGGATGGACCCTAAATGGATCGAGCTGGGTCGTTCTCTAACAAAATAGTCCTTAGGCAATCACTCTGCCCATCTAAAAATAAAAAGTGAAACTTGGGTCGTAACTCGTAACTAGCCCAAGCATGCATGAAAAAACCTGAAATGTTCTGGTTAAGGTTGACCTGGACTCAAGTCAAGCTCATTTTTGGTCTAAAATATCATGCTCAATTAGAATTTAAGACGGGCCAAACTAAGCCCAAGTTTGGCCATAAGCATGAAACTTTGTGAAATTTTGTAAAATTTATTTATTTTTAATTGATATTGATATAAAACTTATGTAATATATAATTTATATTTTAGATAATAATACGATAGAAATCTATTTTAATTACAGAGAAGTATAAGCTTAGAAAAGTCCACATATCCAGGTTAACTTAGGTCCACTTGTGTATTGGGTTGCATCTCAGGAGTGTTGGGTTGAAGTGGCCCACTGACGCTTAACATATTGGCCCATTAGTGATTTTCCTGGATACACATAGGAGTATATATTTATTGCATGTTTGAAAAGGTAGGTCTCATTGACTTTCCATATGCTTTTCCACCATTAAATCATCCAGAAAACCCTTTGAAATCGTCATCTAAGTGACCTTCTTTATTAGATTTCACATATATACTTAAAAATATAAATTTTAAGATGAAGAGTTAAGATGTTTCCATAAGTTCTAAATTTTATAATTTGTTTGGGTCACAGTTCTTGCCTGGAGGAAGAATATTTGAAAGGAAGAACGAATCTAATGGTTTAGTAATGTCTTTTCTTAATTTGTAGTCTCTTAAAAATTATTTTGATTAAATCAATCAAGCTTACATTTTTTTAACTTCTAAAATTTGATCAGTTTAATTTTTATATTTTATACGCCTTTAAAAATAAAATTTGATTAATTCAATTCAGGGATTTTAATATTGGCAGATACGTATCATATCAGCCAATATTTGCCGATATCGGGCGATATCTAATATATATCGCCGATATCGGCGATACCAATGGTTTTATTTAAAAAAAAAATAAGAGAGAAAGATTTCACTGCCGATATTTGAATATCGATTTTGACCACTGATACAATTAAAATGTTTTTGCGTGAGCCATATATTTAAAAGAAAATAAGTATCATCATCCCAGACCATTGTCTGGGTGATGATTACCCTTTATTATTAAATACCTACATACTCTTGTTATTTTTGAACTTCTTATGAATAATAATAATAATAATGACAGAAACATTATTTTTCCCCCTACTATGCAATCGAAAGTTACTGCGATCATCTAGGAAGCTAAGCAACTAATAATTTTCACCTGCGGACTTAGTTTTAGTAACTTAAAAAGAAAATTATATAAAAAAATTATTTGTTACCATTTAAATATCAAATTTATGTGTTAACCACTTACCCTTTTTAGTATATTTATTAAATGTTCATTATTACAATATTAAGTATTGTTATTAGATTATTAACTGAAGACAACGGTGATCTTTGATTTTCCGTTTATGTGTATTTATTTATATAGCAAGATTCATTATTTAAGGTATTGTAATTGATTTGGTGTCTATTGCTCTTAGGCATGTAATCATAATGAGAAATTATCAAATTAGTCACCAAATTCTTAATGGTATCAAATTAAAGTCAGGTTTCGATCCTCAGACATGTGAGTTATAGATAATTAAATAATTAATCTATAATTTTTTTTGACAAATTTAATAATATGAAGGTCAATCTCAAATAGACGAGATAAATGATACTATCAATAATAATGATCAATAGTAATAAGGAAATCACTTTGCAAATATACATATTGTCCATTTCAAACTTTGTGAAATATTAAAAAGAAAAGAAAACTAATAATGGACCTTGAGCCCACCATCTTGGCCAGTGACTGTCACATATAGTCGGTTTAAATCGGGCCACAAAGACAAATGCATATATGGACTCTTCATGTCATCATCATCTGCTGAAACTCATGGAAATCAACGACACCATTGCCGTCAAGATCGAACATGCGAATCATGGCCTCGCATTCCTCATTGGACTTATGATCTCCGAGTCGATTCAATATTTGTTGCAATCCACTGGGCGTGATGCAGCCCGATCCTTTATCTACCTCAAACATCTGAAAGGCCCGCCTTAAACTGTCGTCGCTGCTGTCTACTCCGTCATCGCGCTCCATTAACCGTACAAAATCTTGAAAGTCAAGCAATTCATCTCCACCTGAATCCAAATCAGTTATCACCACCTTGGCCTCTTCATGTGACATGTTATCACCCATGGACACAAAGAATACTCTCAACTCCTCACTAGAAACCTTCCCATCGCCGTCGCCATCCAAGTGGCGGAACACTTCTCGTAGCTCATGGGCCCTTCTACAATCCTGGGACGGCCCAGGTGGAGAGACTGGTGGGTCGGACTTCCGACGACGGTGGCGGAGTTGGGAGAACCATTTGGACGCCATTAACGAGTCGATTGTTTGGTGATTTGTATGGAACAACGCATGTGAACATATAAATAAATAGAACAACAAAGAAAGTTGCGCGGAAGGTGCCAAGGAGAGGAACTTGGCGTGAGAAACTGGTATCGGAAATTGCCTGGGACTTTCCTTTGGACCCAAACGGTTTTCTTATTTATTTATTTTTTTTGTTTTATTGGACTTATGTCTTTTCTGGGGTAGTAAAAATGCCCGATGGGCTTTCAGTGCCGGCCCATATTTGCGCTTTTCCTCACTTAGTAGATTTTTCACTGTAGTTGTCATTTTCCGCAAAAAAGGGTATTTTCCTAGTTTGCATCGTCATAATTTTCCACTAAATCTCTTCGTGTGTTTGGCTAATTTTCAAAATAAATTGTGAAATCTGAACCCTCCCTCCCTTGTGAACAGTTCGACAACATCAATTGCACCGAATTTGTACACAAATTACGATTCTGCATATTAAAAATACTGAAAATTTCATTTGTATGGAATACCATATTTGGACACGTTCAACGGCAATGATATTGGATCATTTGTCGTTTTCTATACTGTGGGCCTCAACTTTTTGGCTTGGGCTGGGCTGGGCCTTTGAATCCTTACTGTTGTTGTTTTTGACAAACATGTCCCACTTATAAACCTGTCTAAAGAAAGAAAGTGTGACTTGTAACTTCCATAAGAAAAAAGGGGTCAATTAAAGTCTTAACACCCCGTCACTTCAAAGACCCCCCTCCCCACATGAACATCTTCCTCTTTGACCTTTTTTTTTTTTACTCTCTCTCTCTTTTTACTCTTTTTTTTTTTTTTTTCTTTCTTTTAAAATAAAGGGAAGCCATATAATTTTGAAGCATAATATTTAACAGAAGTGGGATCATCATCATCCAATCAGCCAATCTATTTATGATTGATTTTACAAGTTTTCTTTTTCAAATGATCCCATCATCAATCATATCATTAGTCACTTTATAATCTAAAATATTTACTTTACAATCTAAAATGTTATTCTTAATCCCTTCTACCCATGTTTTTAGAAGCCGACCTCTTATCTTATTATCAACTATACATGCATGGACCGTGTTTGATATCTACTAACATAGTCAAATCACCTCAAATAAGTTTCTTAATTTGTCATTTATCAAACTTATTTTTAAATTATCCCAAATGCGTTTATTCCATAACTCTTTCCCTTATAGTTAAATTTCACATGAATATTTTAAGATTTTAATGGACTCAAATGTATTGGCCAATATTCAGTCATTTGCCCCATTTTTTTATTAATTTTAAATAAGTTTCCGCTGAAATTTTCGCCGAACCCAAAAATTGGTAATTCCAGATTTCCAGCAATGAAAGCCGATTTTTCAGTAATTCAAAGTTAGAATCTGTATCGAGTATTGATCTAATTCAAACTCACTAAATAAATAGGTACATTTTTGTAAATAAATGAATGGTTAATCGGATCTAAACCTCACATGACTCTGTAATTTGTGAAGAAACTTATCAACCAAATCAAAAAATAAAATTTCAGTTAAAGATTTAGAGTATACTGATCCATTTAATAAATGAATTTACTTAAGCTATTAATAATTGAGGGAGCTTAATTGAAGCTTCAACTGAAGGAATCTAACTCTCAAATCAGAAAAATGATACGATTCACCCAAAAAAACATAGGCACATAATTAAAATTAAAGAAATCTGATGAGAGTCTGAATTGTATGTTACAGGTGGACCTATTTCATACTTTGCCTTTGTTTTTTATCTTATTTAAATAGTTCCACTGCCAAAAATAATTTGGCCACTTGTTTTGTGGCCATCTCCATAGATAAAGTCGATGGTGTGTTTCATTTTACTTTCTAAACAATGTCCAAAGTATCAATGTCACAATCACAAATTTAAGAGGCATTGTGGGTCCAAACCATTACGTCGTGCATTATATATTTAAGATTTTTTTTTTTTAATTTATATATGAGAAACTGTGGGATACCCAGTAAGAAACCTTCATTTGTGAGTCCACTATCCCTAGGCACATCAAAGTTAGGCCGGAGCTCGAACCCGCAACCTCTGTTTACTGAGGTATGAGGCAACCAGTTGAACTACAACCATATTTTAAATTTTATAAAAATCTGTTAAAAGTTATATTTTTAAATAAATAATAAAAATTAAAATTATAGAACTCTATAAACACTTTTAGTTTTTCTTAGGGGACACCCTCACTATTCTAAATTCTACCATGATTTGAATGACAAAAATTCTCTTTCGAAATTATGATTATCCACCAATTTAATAAAGTGGGTATTCTTAATATCTCTTAATTGGAGTCCACTGGATCTATTACATGTTCATCATGTCCAAGTGTATTATCTAATCTAAACCACCCTTTCCATATGATGCAAAACTCGGTAATTTAGTATTTCTCTTACTACTTTTTGGCTTTCTAAAACTAAACCTGTCACCAGGTTTTAAATCCAACTTTCTATGAGTAGATGTGCCATTGGATTAGTGGTTTAAAGTCTAATGGGCTGGATCTTGTTCTAGGATCTGAATTTTTAAATGTGCCTCATTGATATCTTGGAGCCGGGCCTACTAAAATATTCGATACTCCTAGAGGTGCTTATGTATTCAAACCTGGCCCATCCAAACTATAACAAATGGGTTTGAAACTAGAGCTCATGTTTTTTATCATGTAAAATAAGTAGGCCTGATTAGCCTCTTACGTAAGCCTATTGAGAGTGTGGGGCTTTTTGGGAATAAAAAGGGCTCAGACTTGAGCACAGAAAAAGCCAGTCTGAGCATGGCTTGATTACTCCTACGGGCACATAAACCATCTCTTTGCACTGGTTAAGGCTTGTGGTGCACATTCTGAGGATCCAACCAAAGAAATGGAGATTGCATGTATTGAAGAAGGGTTAATAGTTGAGGAAAAAATTCGTAAAAAAGTTAAATTACAGCTGATGTTTATTGAACTCTAAGGGGATCAATATGTAAACTTCAATATCTTCTTTTTATTTTTTTAAATACAGTAAAAATAGTCTGGGCAAATTCTGGCTCATTTCAAGGCGAATTTTGTCTAAAATGTCTTTTTTTTTAAAAAAAAAAAAAAATGGCCTCAGAATGTGCCGAATTATTGACTGAAATTTTTTGCCTCATTACTTCTAACTTGGCTGAAACGTAAAACTTAGGTTGATAGTTAGCTAGTTGATGGCTAAGAATATCATTCTGGGCCTAGAGCCCATTAGCGTGGCCCAATATCCAGGTTCTGTATGGGCACCACAGGTGTCCACAATAGGGGAGCGAGATTGAAAAAAATGTATATTTACTCTTTGTTTGCTTTTCAAAACTTAGTAATACTTTGATAATTCCTAAGTTATTTAGTTGATTTACATGGCTAGAATTAGAAAATGAGAGTTGAGACGATCTACGGACTCGTGTTTATTTTAAAGCTATTTGAATAACTTGCTTAAGAAGTGGAGAGTAAGAAACAAAGGACAAAAAAATTATAAAGCTTTGGAGCTTCTTGGGAAAGGATTTCCTTAGTTACTTTCTCCAAATTCTATATTTATTAGTGTTTTAAGCTAAGATATACTATTTCAATCATATTCTGATACTTCATTTTTCCTTTAATCATGTGTATTCTATTATTGTCCTGTAAATTTAGATGAATTTCTATTTTTTCAAGAATTGTATTGTCATTATCAAAGTTGAAATCTCATCTAATTGTGATCGACTTTTCAAATTGTATTTCTCCACTTTACTTTATCATAAACTTTAATTTTGACCACTCTACTATGTATCAGATCTTTCTTTATCCCTTCTTAACTCCACATTTTCCAAATATAAGAATTGAAACTGACATACTTGATTTTGAAGCCAAGAAGAACATATGTGAAAATATATGCATCTCATGATGAACTAGTGAAGTAGTGAGTACTAAAAAATTAGGTAATATTTGAAGGCAAGCCAATTAGCCAAGCCCTCTAAGATTGTTGTGAGAATTTGTTCTTTTCTACATTGGTCTGGGATATACTATACCCCAAATCCTAATTGGAGTTATTTTTATTTTTTATATAAAATTACAAAAAATGGGTCATTAAGTCAAGGCAGAGATTTTGTTTTATCTATTTTTAGTCCTTTATATAAAAAAAAAAAAAAATTGTCAAAAGATAATTTTGTATTTATGATCAAAATGATATTATTAGTGAAACCCAAAACATAACATTTGTCAATATTTTGAAAATAAAAAATAAAAAATCCCTGACAGCACTCAATTACATACGTCCCTTGTGAGTTTGGGAGAAGCAGATTGCGTAATGTTTAGGAAAGATAGTAGGTTACGGAGGATTAGGATGCATGAAAAAGAAAGTTATTCTTTGTTTTGTGAGTGAAGGGAATCCTTTGGTGAGAAAGAGCAATCACATGGAAGTAGGTTCAGCTTACACTAGAAAAAAGAAACTTGAACAAGAAACTTAAGACATTATTTATTAAGACTGAGATTGGTGATAAAAATATTACCTAATTATCTGTTTATCACCACCTCTTGTTACTTGTAAATTGATTATGGATTTCATATTAATTAGGGATTAAGAAAACATTATTTAGGTGAAGTAACATTTTCATTGAAATCAATGTTTGAAAAGCAAGGAATTTGGGTTTGGGGAAGTCTAGAGCTTCATTGGTCTCAAGCAAATTTCATAAATTTCAACTTGGAAATGATTGAAAAAGAAAAAAAAAAAAAGGTAAACATAAAAAAATAATTACATCGTTTTTAGAAAGAAAAAGTCACGGAAAAATGTGCATAATCATGAACCTTGGGAAAATTATCAGTCAGGATCTATTCAAACATTTTACAATTTTATGAGATAAATATCCCCATTTAATTAATCTTGTGTACTTTATGGTGCTTTATGGTAAATATCCTAATTAAAAATTAATTGTTAACAAGATCATTATCATGCTTTGAGTTTGTGAATGAAGAGAGGGTCAAGCTTGAAATTATTTATTTTAATTGCTTTCAAGCTCATTCATCCATTTTTGAGAGCTTTTATAAGAAAATTAATTTTCAAAAATAAAATTTATATACAAGTACATGAAATATATTTTGTTTAATATGGACGGTGGATCACAAAATATGTTATATATTAAGTTGTCAAGAACTTGTGATTGTGGAGGGTGATGCATATGCCAGATCGAATCCGCGACTAGTGATTGGAATGGACCGCCCTTGGGCTGGGCGTATGCTGTGCCAAGCCCAACCCGATTAAGAATATCTAGAACTGAGCCTGAATAAGATATTAAAACCGTTAAGTACGAGCAATGTGTATCAAAGTACTTGGTCTATTTTCCCTTTTTATTTATTTTTATTAAGTCATTTAAAAATCAACCATAAGAATTGAAAAAAGACTTGATAAATTACAGAAGGATCAAATTTCAAACCAAACTTAATTTGAAGTCACATAATTTTAGTGGTCGAAATCAACAACCGTCTTTCAAGAACATTTAATTAGACAAAGATTAGATGAGAGTGAACCCATTCACAAAGAGTAGATGATTTAAACAATTAAATGCAGAATCATGAATGGGCCACATTGCTAAAATGATGTATAAAGTACTAATATATGATCATTAATACAAAAGAGAGAGATGAAGTTAACCAAACATGTGAAATCATATCTAGAATTAAGTTCTCCATGTGGTTATCTATCATTAAAAAGAAAAATGATCACATGTTTCTTGTGAATCTATGAATTGTGTGAGACATGACATGTGATTCATGTAGTAAGGGGAAGTGTGAAGAAGAAATGTAATTAAGGTATCATTAGTGATGGCTTAAATAAAATTCTTGGACTTAATGATCCATCCATTTCCAAATAATCTGAGGCCAGATCTAATGAATTTGTGTTTCAGACCTTGGGTCCATTGTAGAGGTTAAAAATCGATATGCAAAGGTTTTAAAACATTCTAATTTTATCATATGTAGGAGTTACAAAATTCGGTATCGGCCGATATTTTTCTCTCCCCCCTTTTTTAATTTAAAAAAAAAAGGCCGAATGTCTCGACCGATACGTATCGTATCGGCCGATATTTGGACATCTGAATTCACATGTTTGTTAGTAGTAACCAAAGGTTGAAATATCGGCCGATACATATCGTATTGGCCGATATATATCGGTTTTTTAAGACCGAGCAATATCGGCCGATACGATATGTATCGGCCGTACAAGACTAATATTGGCCGATATGGCCGATATTCAGTCCGCAATATCGGTCACCATATCGGCCGATATGTACAAATATCGGTATTTAAAAGTTATTTTTTTTATTTTTTTTTGGAAAAACCGATACTGTTTTTCACAGATTTTCCACAGTTTTTTGCGGTTCGTCGCGGTTCTGCATGGTTCTGCAGATATGGCTTTCACGGTTTTACACGGTTTTTTGCGGTTTTTTGCATTTTTCACGGTTCGTCATGGTTCTGCACGGTTCTTCACGGTTTTTTGGCGGTTCCGATATCGAAGGAGAGAGAAATGGCTGATATCGGAGGAGAGAGAATTTTCTCGGCCGATATATCGGCCGCACCGTTTTTTTAACCCTTGGTAATAACATCTCAAATTCTGAATTTTAAGACCGATGGGATGAAGAAAATGCATTAGAATTGAGAATTAGTTTTCCAAACAATATTGATGATAATACTTGTATTTTAGAGATTTAGAATGACTTTTTAATCTCACAATAAATACTCAATCCTATTTATCTCATTTAAAAATGATTTTTTAAAAAAGAATCGATCTTTTTTAAAAAAAAAAAAAAAAATTTAACATCAAAATTGCTCTAGACATATAAGAAAAGGTATTAAAAATTCATTTTAATGAGTAAATATGCTCTAAATAGTTTGAGATAAATAGGTTTAAAAATATAATTAGACTTTGGCTTAACTAAATAAATATCAAATTAAGAAACTCTAACGAGCGAGAAAGTGGAGAGTAGATATTCAATTGGCTTATAAATAGGGATAGGTAGACTCAGATTCATTACTTGAAGAAGGAAGAGATCTTCCTTCCGACACTCAACTGTCTTTGTCCTTTTTTGTTGAACAAAGTCATAAACTACATGAAAGAATGAAAGGTACATTCCTTTAGGAATTTGAGAGGTTTTATAGTTCAACAAATCGATATAAAAATAGAAATAGGTAAAAAGAATTAGGATTTAAATATTTATATGTAAAATGATATATGCTCTTTATAATGTATCTATCAAGCAATCACAAGAGAAAAGCAAAATAATTACAAGGAGAAAGATACACTCTTCCTCATTTGGTAGAGTTAGAAAATAAAAATAAAAAATGTGAAATTCACCTATAAGATGAGAAATGACTTTGCACATCTGCACATGCATGGCATGTGCCACCTTCTGTGGTCTTCTTTAAAAGTGATGGTGGTCCACCATGTTAGATGGCTTATGTATCAGTAGCACCTCTCACGTGGTTTCAGATATTAATGTTTCAATGTCGATCATTGAAAATGAGGAGAGGGCTTTTAGTTGAGAGTTTTTATAATTTTGTACTGAGTATTAATATATAACATATTTTTAAAGGCTTTTTAAGTAGTTAGGTTTCTTTCTCTATTTAGAGAGATGTGAAAAAGAGCTATCTATTCTAATTTTATTTTCAAAATTAATGAAATTGTTATAAATTTATTATAAATATAAGCACTTTATTGACACTTAAATTTTACTATGCATATCTGTGTATCTACTTGTGTTTTTTGTTGCATCACAGATTTTTTTTTTTTTCAAACTATAATGTTTGGATCGAAATTTAGTTAGATTAAGTTGGCATCAACCAAGATGAACAAAGACAATTGGAATTATCCCCAGCAAGTATAGAAGAACGAACAATTGTTTGTTTTCAGCTACATGTAAGTAATTTTCAATTAACTGTAATTCATAAATTCTTTTTTCCAAATAAATAGAGTACAAATTTCCTTTCTTATGAAATTAAATGTCTAGACAAGGCAAATCCTTCTTCCCAAAAAAATGATTTTCGACCAATATTTTCTTCATTTTCAAACATCATTCCAATAAAAACATAAGGACAGAAATTAAGATGTTTGTATTTCAATTAGTAAGTTTAGGAAGTGAGAGGTATCAGATATGAGTCTTATGGGCTCATTTGGTGTGCTTTAAGAATGGTGAGATGATGTAAATTAAAAAAAAAAATATGACATATTTAAAAATTTAGACCAAACTTACCGAGTATGAACCACTTCAAAGGAAAGCAGCGCATGGGACCAAAACATTATTAGCTAGCTTAGTCTATTGCCTTTTTAACACCACTACTACGACTGCATTTGCCAGCTTATTCTCTAGAAAAGTAGAAAAAGGTGTATTTGCCGAAACGAAAGATTTCATTTAAATCAGGACATGGGCCCCACTTCTAGATCCAGTGATTTGGACGCTATTGTAAAACGAGCCAAGTTTAAATTTACTGAGTCGATGCATCTCACACTCTTTAACGGCATCATTGTATCAATTAAGATTTAGCCATTTTTATTTAATTTTGTATTAATTTACAGTCAACTTTAACTCAATCAATACTTTTCAACGGGTCACTAATCCTGTTCATATTTCACCTCACAAGCATCGGAGAAGCCAATACTTTATTAAGGGATACATATCTGACATTTATATTATTTCTATCAAAACTCTTATTTACGTTTTTCAAATAAAGTAAAGGATGCAACAAAATTATTTATATGAAATTATTGCTTTTTCTATTTTTAAGTCCTAAACTAAAGGTAATGATGACCGGCTCTCCTCTTTTCTAAATTGTATTCTTTGCTAGATTTGTTATAATTGGAAAATGTTTAAATTTGAATTCAATTATTTTCAAAAATTGTCTTTGTTGAATTGATCAAACATGTATATAAATCTTAATTTTTTTTTTCATTTTTAAATTTTAAACACATAAGTGAAGCATAAATTAGGCCTGTTAATAGCAAATTTTGAACATACAACATTTGAATTTTGAATATACTTAGCCCTTGAACTAAAGTGATTAAAATTGTAGGTATAAGTGTCATGTTTTGTATCATTGTACCCTATAGAAAAAAATTAAAACAATGTTTGGATCAGGAAAACCATTTGTTTAAGGTTAATGCAGCTTACCTCCTTTAATTATCATTTTAGTGATAAAAGTGAAGAGCACTTACACAACTTTTTCCATTTTCAAAATTACTATGAAAAAAAAAACATAGACTCGCATATAGTATACAAGCTTATTGATTCTACAAATTATTAAAATTTTAAATCACTTACCTAATTTTCTATCACATAAATAATAGAGCACATTAATAGATGATAGATGAAGTGGGAAGAGGAATGTTTACAAATTTAGAAACGAACAGTGGTTGAGCATAAATGCGTCATGTAAAAACAGAAAAGGGTTAATAAAAATATAAATGCTTTTCTAATACACCAATAAAATTTTGACACGCAACTATTTTTATAAAAAAAAAAATTATAATAAGAGAAAATATTAAAGAGTGTTAAATGTGAAAAAAAAAAAAAAGGTCTGGACTCTCTTTTGTAATCATTCCGGGTGAGTGAGCCCCACAATGACCACTTGGGCCCACCAAACTGCATGGATTGCATGATTCACGTCGAGTCCAAGTAACCCCCCTAAATAAATATTAACCGGATCTATCATCATAAATATTATAATTGACACTCTGACAGGCTCTTAAGTATTATTGTTAACAAGAACAGCCAAGCACAAATTAGGATTAAAAGGAAAACGCGTTCTTTCCAAATTCCAATTAAACAAAAGCTGTTTTGATAATTAAATAATCTTTAATTAGGTAAGGAGTCACCGCACCTAATAAATAAATTGATTCTTCCAAAACTCTATAAATACATCCAACAATAAATAAATTTCTTAAAAGAAGTACCTATCATAAAAAAAAAATAGGTAAGTAAGAACATAGTATAAAGTCTTTTAAATTAATTTTTTTATTTTTAAAGTCAGTAATTCATTTTATCACTTATATTAAAAAAAATATTTTAAAAATCTTAAAATAGATATGATCACTCACACTTAAAATAGAATGTGTGTCTAAAATTAAAAGAAGATGCCCTGATATCTGAGTGAAAGATGCCATGAACATTCCAATATGTATGCAGAGAGGTTGAGGTTGTAAATGTGAGTAAATGTAAAACCTAAAATTTCTCCGAATCTATTTAAAAAGAAAAAGAAAAAGAAAAAAGAATGCTCTATTTAGAAGAGATTATCTAGAAAATCTTCTATAAAATTTTCTCCAATCTAAATCCTCCATTAGGACTTAAAAATCTCAACAAAATTATTTTTCACCGATAAATATAAAAACACTCGCAGCAATGAGGCTAATACATAATAATATTACCACCAACTGTATCTCCAAATTTGTATTATTCTCTTTTATTCTAAAATTGTCCTGGCTTCATACAAATCCAGTAATAACAAACAAGAATTTTTTTAAACGAAACCAAAATTAAGCGGCATAAACAGTAATCTGCTCTCCTTTCTCCTGTAATTTACACCCCCTATAACAATCCTCCTCTTCTGACTTGCACAGATTTTTTTTTTTTTAAGGCTAATGATAAGAACACTCTAATTTTTCATGTTCAAAGTACCTCTTATTCAAAATGGTAAAAATTAAAGAGAACATAGTATATAATTGATATTTTACCATTTTAAGTAAGAAATATTTTAAAAATTAAAAATAAGAATGGGCTTTATCAGTAGACAAAATTAAAATAAAAAAATGCAAGGAAACGGAAAAAGAGAGAAACGACACCTCCAAGTGAGCTGTACAAGAGATGGAGAGGGAAGAGAGTCCATTCCAGACGGCTCCCTCCGTCTAACGTGCTCCATGGGCGCGGACGGTGCCATTTGGAGCAGGATCGGAGCGCACGATAGCTGATCAGGAGTCGAGGGAGAATGGCGTCTGATAGAGATCGTACGGGGCCCACAGCGCATCCAACGGACAGGGGCGATTGGCATCGAGGCGGGCCCAGGGCTTGCCTTTGCCGCTCCAGTGGAGGAGGCTGACCGGTCCGGGATGCAGATCCCGGCAAAGTCCCCGGAAATTGTCGCCGCCAAGGCCGTGCTGGTTCCATCTGTGATCGACGGCTGCAATCTTTCCAGCAAAAACGAGCAGAAACGGAGGGAGAGATCCAAGTTCGTAGATCCGCATCCGTTTCTGCAATTCCATCCATTCTTCAATCCTGGCCGTGTAATCCCCTGCTCTCCAACGGTCCAGATCTATTACCATCACGCCCGTGTTAAAATAACAAGCTTTTCGGCCCGCGAACGTGAGGGACAACGTGGGATTTGCCCAAAAGGCAGGGGTGAAGTAGGAAGTGAAGTTAGCATTGCAGTACTCGGGGGCGGCCAACACGGTCGAGTCGGAGAGGTGAGTTGCGGCGAGTTTGGCGATGTCGTCGACGAGGACGAGGTCGGAATCGAGGTAGACGACACGGGAGACGCAGAGGGGGAGGATGGAGGAGAGGTAGGAGCGGGCGTAGTTGAGGGGGCGGTTGAGGGCGGCGCGAATGGAGGTGGAGATGAGTTTGGAGACGGTAGAGTCGTCAAAAGGGTAGAGTTGGAAGCGGAGGAAGGGGAATGAGTTGGAGATGAGAGAGTGGAGATGGGAGTGCGAGTCAGAGGCGGAGGCGACGAAGTGGAAGAAGACGTTTTGGGGGCAGGACGAGTGCTGGAGGACAGAGAGGATGGCAGCCATGGAGCCGCGGAGGTAGGCCGTGTCAAGTGTCATTGCCACGTGGACGGTAGATGGGGTGCACACGTCGGAGATGGGAGGGATTTGGGGGCAGTTTGGGGAGTTGTAGAATTCGGGTGCTTCTCCAAATTGCGCTGCTCTACCAGCATTGGCATTGGAAGAGCAGAAAACTAAGAAGACGAAGACGACGAAGGAGAAGGGGTGCGGAGATTTAGGCATGACGAGGGTAAAAATGGGGAATTATAGAAAGGAGAAGAAGGGTCTGGGACTCTGGGGTGATTTTAAAAGATAGCAGAGGGAGGGAAGGAAGAAACGTCGGGTGGTGGCTTGGAATCGAAGTTCTTTAGATCTCTCTCCTCTCCTCTCTCCTCTCTCCTCTCTCTCTATTGGAGAGAGTTTCTGTCCTTTGTCCGGGTGAGGGAAGGAGTCAAGGTAGTGGGCAAATCTATTCCTAAAACCGAAAGTCGTTGCTTTCACATTAGGTTTTATATTGGACCTTTACCATCATGGCCCACCTCTTTCTCTCTCTCAGTTTAGATATTGGACTCGATTTTTGTCGAATTTGTTATATGAGTTTGGCAAGCTGGAGACACTAAGGGATATAACACTAAATTAATTTCAGCGATCCTGAAACGGGTACAATGTGATATATATCGATTTTTTAAGATCGAGTAATATCGGCCGATACGATAAGTATCGGCCGTACATACCGAATATCGGCTGATATGGCCGATATTCATAAATATCGGTATTTAATATTTTTTTTAATTTTTTTTTAAAAAATACCGATACGGTTTTTCACGGTTTTTACACGATTTTTTACGATTTTTCACGGTTTTCAACGGTACAGGGTTTACGAGTTTCATGGGTTCTCACGATTTTTCACGGTTTTCCACGGTTTTTTCACGGTTCCGATATCGGAGGAGAGAGAAATATACCGATATCAGAGGTGACAGAAAAATATCGGCCAATATTTACATATCGGCCGATATATTGGTTTAACCGATTTTTAAATCCCTGATTCGAAGGGTTCAACAAATCGAATCGAAAGGCAAAATAATCAATACAGTAAAACTCATATCCGATTACACAAAATGTTCGTACGAGGATCGCTATCCTAAATTAATTATAAGTATCATAAATTGAAATTAATACGATATGTGATTAGATGGATATGGACTATATAAAAATTCACTATTAATTAATGATCTAAGTCTTATAATTTCTATTTATCAATTTTGATTAGTACAAGTCATTGATGTGTAAAACTTTATACAAAAACAATTAATATATTTCAAAAGATATTCATATAATTTTCTTTATTTCAAAAACTATTTATATAATTTGTTTACATTAAATTCAACTAAATAAGCTCTAAAAATCCAACGGGACACCCCCGTTGGATAGAATTTTTCGAGATAGCTAAGGCAATATGATACTTTAGCTTAGGGGTGTAAAATTCGGCCACCATGAGATATCGGCCGATATCTCGGCCTATAAAATTTTCTCTTCTCTTTTGTATTTTTTTTAAAATATCAGTATTTTTTATTATTTTATTTTTTCTGAATTAAAAAATAAATAAATAATCTAAAAGGAAGTTTTTTTTAAAAAAAAATTGAAAACGAAAATATCGGCCGATATCTGAGTCGATATTGGTCCGATATCGAATGAGATATCAACTCAGGTCCACCACCATTTTGATTATTTTTTTTTTAAAAAAGACCGATATTATGGATATTCGGACCGATCATATCGGTCGAGAAATATCCTGTACGGCTGATCCAATACGTATCATATCGCGAATCGGTCGATATTTGCACCTATGCTTTAGCTTGTAGTTCTGAAATTTTATGGGTTATATTGCATCACATTTAACATATTACGGTGAGTAGAAAACTGAGATAGAAATGATTTTTAGTGATTTAATCAAAATTAATAACCATCTTATTAATAATTTTAATAAATCTATATCTAACTTAAAACATTATCCATCATAAATTTAAATTAAAAAATTAAAAAATCCAAATAACAAATGATCATTGCTCTTTAAAAAAAAACTCTACATTGCTTTATATATGAGCTGATCCAACTATGTCCATGTCATCAAGTGATAGAGCTGCAATGGATGATATCGAACGTTGGTTTAATAGAAGAAAATAATGGCCCTTAAATTTATGTTAGATTGTAATGAGCCTAGTGCCAACTTTATTCTCACTTTTGACACATGGTATTATCATAATGGTGCCTTTTGTATAAATTACTTTTTCAGTATTTTAGACAACTGTGCATTCAAATTTTTATATAATGCAGAGAGAGCGTGCATTTTTATTTATTTATAATATGAGTATTGAGGTGAGATTTATTCTACGATTTTATAAAATTACTCGTAAGTCTTGTGTCTCAAGTAACTTCAGGAGAAATTGAATCCAAACTTTTAATCTAATATTAATAATTTAGATTAATTGAACTACTCGTGAAAGTTTCAATTATAAATACAAATTTTGAGAAGTCAATTAGAGAAATATATAGCGGTGTTAGATTATTAAAAACAAAAACATTTAAAATACTGATTAATAGACGATATTTAGATAGATGGTGACGTGATCTTAAATTTGATTTAGAATTCAGAAGAATCATCATGTCTGTCAAAAACTTTGTCATAGATGTAATCTACAATCCCATTATAAAAATCATATTTTAAAATGAAAAAAGAAAATTTTCTTTTTATCCTAAGGAATGAAAAATAAACCATCCTTTAGTTCTCCTAGAAAACAACCTTTTTTTATTGAAGTCATTTTGAAAAACAAAAAAAAAATGAAGAAATGTATTCTTGACCGATAGGTATTAGACCTAATCATAAAGGTTGATATGTCTTTTGAATTTTTTAAAAGAATAAAAGAGAAACTATGTTAGGGTTGCCAATGACCAAAGAACTTGAACTTGACGACAAATTGTATTTCGAGATTTTATATGGGTAAGTTCTTTAAAATTGAGAAAAAAACTAAATTATGCAATGGTTTTAACTTTTAAGTTGGATAATATTCTATAAATAAAACGTTGATTTATTAGACATAATAAAATTATTTCATTTAACATTTTTATATATTCAATTTAAATAAATAAAATTGGTAATCAGTTTAGGCCTGTCTATTCTCATATTTGTAAAAAAAAAGGATTTGTACTATTTTATGTTAAAACCTTTTTATTACTGCATTAACAGAAAAACTCGCGAATAATAAAAACAATTTTATACGTTTACTTATTACAAATTATTGTGTATCATACTATCATCTCTCCCTGGTAGTAGTAACTAGTAACTTATGACACATGTCAAGTTAGAATTACCAAATCGACATAGAATCTAAATGCAATGAAGTTAATCTTCAAAGTAATCTTCCAAAAATTATATGAGGACAAGATTTTAGCAAGTTTCCCATTTTGCATGTGAAGATCTGCTAAAATAATTCAGGCCACATTTTTTAATGATATTATACCTTTTATTTATAAGTATTTTTTTTTGTTGGTAGTGTTTTTTTTTTTTCATAGTAACCCAACATGTCATATTATTATCAATTATTCTCGTAATAAACTGCTCTGACTCGATTCTCTTATTCCTTAAATTCATTAATGACTATTTCAATTTTCCATTGTATATTTAATCATTTTATTTAATTTTTAAAAATATTTTATTTTCATTATTTAATAATATTTTGAAGGTGATATTTGCTATATTTAGTTCAATAAATTTTATACAGACATTAAATATAGATATAAAAAGAAAAAAAGGTAAAAATTGATGCCTTTCTCTCTGTATCTCTCTGTATCTATAGTTCCATACGCTAGAGTGTTGAGATATCTTTGTCGTGAAAGTGCCACTTCTGCGACTATCACAAACGAAAGAAAAAAAAAAAATCATTTTTAATTTTAGAGTGACGTGTTGAAAATTTTCATTTAAGGAAATATAAACATTATTTATTAATGAATTCTATAGTGACATTAGTGTTTTTGATAGAAATAAATATTTCTTGTTTATCATCATTTAAATGGTTCTTTACTTGTTCAATTATTTCTGCCCAAAAATCATTTATCAATTATAAATTTATAATAATCCATTTTACAAAGAAAAGTGTTACGAGGCCGTCATAGTTGGAGATGTCCAAGGATGCTCCAAAGGTGTTTAGTCATTTTATTTATATGAGATTTTATTGAACTAAATTCTTTGGACACGTGTACATTTTCCTACATATTTATGAAATTCAAACGATTTTATAAAGAGTAATTCAAAGAAATTTGAGCGTCTTAGAGCGTCATATAAAATCTCCCATTGTTGCTGGTCCTTTGAACAGAAGCCTTTTGCAAATCTATAATCACTGGAAAGGGGAATTCTCCTATATTTATGTAATACCCAGGTCTTACTCATGGTACAAGCCATTCAATGGAAAATTACAGCTCCAACTTTTATAACATGCATTGTATGGGATTTTAGTTGACTAATCATGAGATTTTTTGTAGCCATCGAGAAATTAAAATTTAACTCTAAAAATCTATAGCCATCGAGAAATTATCACAAATTGCTCAAAGTTTGATTAAGATATTTAAATTAATAAAAAATTTATTTAAGGTTGAATATTATCAACAATATACGATCATTGAACGAAATTCAATTAAGTAAGTGAGGTTTATTTTCTTTCCAATATACCAAACATCTCTCAAGTATCTGTCGGGGAGGGGCATTTTTGTACATAGAAAGCACGTGATTGACGGGGTACAGGATACAGTATACACAGTTCATCTCGATGGAAGTTCTATCTACCGTGGAACCCACCACCACGTTAAGGGTGACTGAAGAACTGCCACGTACTCTCATTGTTGGCCCAAGTTAATTGCTACGACCTATAGTTAGTGATGTTCGGGAGTGTAGAAGGACTGATATGACCCTGAATAAAGGAAGCCATGTAAGCTACTCATCCACCGTCACTTAGACTCCATTTTCTAAATTCTAAGGAGATTTGCTTTCAATTTATTTAATTATTTTTAATTTTTATTTTAGATGCTTTCATTTTATCTAATATGTAATAAAGTGATTTCTTTATTTTTAACTATTTATATAATAATATAAATATAAAAAAAGATAAACAAAATGTTCCTTTTTATTTACTTTAATTTTAAAATCCTCATAAATTAATTGTTAATTACGTAGTGGACTCCACGTCAGGCGTAATTGAGTCACAGGATTTTTATGACTCAATTAAGATAAATAATATTTATAATGAGTTAAAGTTTATTAACTTTACAAAATCAAGTAACTAATTATATACGTTAGAATTAAAAAAATATGTCAATAAAAATATAAAGCTACGTAATTTAGATATAATAACATATACAATTAAAATAGAATTTTCTAACAACTATTATTCTTATTTGCTAAAATTAATTATATAAAAGTGCTAGAATGTAATTTTTTGTTGTTGACATATTCACAATAATATCTAAATATAATGAAATTAATAAAAAGTTAACATTATATCTATTATGTTGATATTATTTTTTTCTTTTATGAAATTCAGATTCAACTTTTTATATTTTTTATTAAATACAATTTTACTATTAAATTAATTATAATAAGATAAAATATTTATTTAATGATAATTTTAAATTAAAAAATTATTCATTAATATAATAAATATAATTTTTAACAGTACAATAAATCTCATCAAAATTTATCTATTCAAATAATTTTTATAGCATCGAAAACTCTTCAGTTAAGCGTTGCCACACGTGCCGTGGAAATGGATTTGACAATTTTTCTCCAGATATTAAAACTCTGTCCGTCTGTTACAACAGCATTGACGTGGAGCCCACCACACCACAACAACAACTCAAAAGGCCTCTTGACGCGGGAATATGGTCTTCTTCCTTTTACATATATAATATACAAATTAATTTATATATCTAACATAAATGATTCATAAATCTCATCATTCAAATTGAATTAAAGTATTAAACAATACATGGCGATGAAATAAGGTCAGAGGATTTAGCAAATCTAAAAAAGATAAAACTCATTTTGATTATTCAAATTTTCTAAATAATTTTGAGAGGAAAAGATTAACTAAACAAGAATTTCTTTTTATAATTGACATCTACAAAATAACTAATTTATTTGAGTAAGATCAATATATCTCACCCATTACAGTATATTTATATTAAATTTGAATTACAAAAAGGGAAATGATTTGTGCACCCTCCTCTTTTACCCATTGTGTACTCCCCTATGTGAAATTACAATTTTATCCAAACTCAAAATTCCTCTTTTCTCTCTCCTTCCTTTCTTTTTTTTTGGAAAAATTGTAATTTTACATAAGGAGAGTGCACAATGAATAAAAGATGGGGGTGCACAAATCATTTTCCTTACAAAAATTGATAACTCTATTAAGTAAAGATAGAAAATTCAATTATTTTTTGGAACAGAGATGTTGATTGTTTTTATAAGTAAGCACGCGTTTGTACAAAGTAAAAAGAAGATGAATCAGTTCCATCTCTACCTGCCGTGTTAGTCCGTATTTTTCTTTAATTAATCTTCATTATACGTTTTCCCTTGTTGGGAGATTCTCGTATTGATCCTTTACCTGTACAAAATCTTAGATAAAATTTCCACCAATTTTATTTTTTAATCCTATTTATTACATTGATTTTGACGGGAAGATCTCACTTAACATGACTGTTGAGAACATTTTATCAATCTGAAGCACAAAATAAAAATAAATTTTAGTATTTTAGATCAATTTACACAGTACATTTCACTCGATTTAAAGTGTTACAATAAAGTTGAAATGTCTGCTAAAAATAGAAATGCATTGCCCTTTTTACCGCACTTCCTTAAGTTAATACTAGTAAATTTTATAATCTTAAAAAATCTTTCAAAAATATATTCTATAAATTTTCAGTCAACTGCTTTGCCCGAAATTTCCCTAATAAAGCCACTGCTCTTTTATGCCTCTCTCAAAATATTAAATATTAAATATAATTTGGTCTTATCTAATTTCTCTTAATAATGACAGGACTCCTTACAGGAGAGAATAAGGGAAGGAGAAGGTTCTGGTGTGGGGCATTTTCCCTTCTCTACCACTGACAGCAATGTTTGACTTGACTTGCACTAAGTTATATAAAGAAAGTTATGATCTCACCTCTGACTGCGATTAAATCTGGATTAATCAAGTATGATTGTAGTCGGTAAATTGGAGTCTTTCTTCCTTTATTTATTTATTTATATAGTATGTTAGAGAAAGAGAATAAATTGATATTGTAAGGGAGATTGCTTTCCATGGCATGTTTGTCAACTAAAATAAAAAGTGGGTCCATGTCAAATAAATGTTAGGTACCATCAAACATAAACTATATTTATTGGATTTGGGTATCCCTCAGACAATTTAATGGATTTTTCTCTATTTTTTCTTGTGCTTTTCACACTACTTGCATGGATCATTAGCTGTAGATAATAACTTTTTTATAAAACTTAGGACGTAAACTTTAATTTATGGAGCTTAGATGGATCTTTTATCGTGAGTTACATTCTTACTTAATTCAATATAAATTTAATTTTTAAAGTTATGGTTCTAACTCAATTAATTTTTACTTTCAAAAATAAAAAAATTGAGAATTGTAAAAGATATAGAGTCATTTATCTATATTATTATTTTAATCTCACATATTACCTCATAAACATGATCCTATCTAAATGTAGCAGTGGCCATGGGCTTTTTGAGGGGCTGATGGCTCATTCACATTTCTCTCTTGTTTCCACAAGATTATCAAGGTTTCTGTATCATTTCTAATAATCAGAGATTTAATTCTAATCCAGTTTTTTATTTTTATTTTTTAAATTTAGGAAGAACATATCTCGGTTGGAAAAAACTCATGTCAAACTAGAAAATCGATAGAATTTCATATTTAATTCTTTATGTAATTAGATTTTCTTTCTTTTCTTTCTATTGATATAGATATAGATAAACATATATCTACTATGTTTATTATCAATATCTATTTACTTCATAAGTATATAATGATACTAATCAAAGGAACTCAATTGTGATACGTTTTTAGACTTTCTAATCTGAACATGTTTCTCCATTTTAGCATCTCCTATTAACCATTCTTATTCTTCTTGTTGAGTTGTTGGTGGTGTAAGCTTTAAGCAAAACACGTATAACACTCAGGCAACAAGTGTAAGCTGTAAGAAAAAAAAAATCAGCATGTGAGTAACTTCTCTCACCCAGTAATTGAATCAAGTATCAGGGAACTAAAATTCAATTTCTTGATAATTCTAAATTAGCATAATCTAATGGAACTCTAATCTAATTTTTGAGCTTTGAAATGTTGGCGAAGAAAAAGGTTAATTAAATTAAGACCAGTCCCAAGCTTTCTGTAATTGAGATTCAATGGTGGAATTAGTATTGAAAGCTCAAAGATTTTATAAAAAAGGGACTGAAATATACTGGTCAAACCAATTTAGATCCACTTTCAAAATCAATTGGGTTGCTTCAAATGACATCCTCAAACCGAAGCAATGAAGGTCGACATCGTATGAAAAGTCACTCTCTTCCACGAACTTTGAACAAAATAAAATTAAAATTTTGAATTTCTATAATTCAAGTAAAAAAATTCAATATTAAAACTTCTAAAATCTTTAATGTCACAACAACTCAGGTTAGAAAAAACTCGTAGTTCGGATAAAAAACTCAATTAAATTTCACTCTCATAAATTGAAAAAAGAACAAATTTCACAAAGAAAATTATCATCAGGCAAATTTTTAAATTCAATTAAGTTATGAAATGGTTGAATGCAATCAATTGAATCTTCAAATTCAAAATGCAACCAAAGACACCACATTCATGAATTAAAATTAACTAAATATAAATTCAAAAGAATAACTTAACTCACCACACTTAGAGAGACCGTTAAGCAACCTTTGCTTCACTTTTGCTCAGCAAATGGACCGTTTTCTTGAACTTAGTTAAGTCATTTTTAATGGACTTAAAAGGCCTGATTCAATACTAAGCTCATGAGCCATTATTGAACGTTTTGGGCCCCAATGGATGTTATTATAATTGCATTTTATGCCACTAAATTCTGCTGCAATTTTGAGTGAAAATGACGAATTACCTTTAATGAATGGACTTGATTTACCTTTAAATTTACCCAATTTTATGGCTGATAATGGCCTCATCACATTTGACATTGACAATGATGAGTAATGATGGAGCTATAAACTACCGAATGCTTTGCTCGCGAGTCAGGTAAGTGAGTCATAGATCTTGACTCGTTTTAACTCTTTGAACAGTCTTGATGAATTAAATGATGTATATCAATCGCCATAAGAGCCTCAATGGCTTCCATCCATCCTAGCGTATTTACTATTTCAATTTCCATCTTATTCTTTAAAAATCTCAATGATTAATTTTTAAGAGTAAAAAATCTTGATTTACAAAACTGTCATATCTCATTGGGTGTTGCTGTCACTCCACAAGTAGCAGCCCTCATTCCCACTTCCTTGTCATGAATGTGGCATGGTATAAATTTCAAAAGACACTGGACCCATAAATCAACAATTAATGATGTGAAAGTATGGCAATTTTATCCAGTCATGCTCATATTCATTCAAGAGGACCAATACCCACATACATACATTGCCCTCTCCATTCTAAATTTTAGCCTCAAATTTGTAAATGCAGATGGCAGAGCCCATACTTGAGCACTTAAAATGGAACATGCACACCTCCTTGGACGCATTGCATCTGAAACATGGTCCAATGTATAAACATTAACCATCTACCTTTCTACATTAAATGGCGTGGCTTGAATTCCACTTAATTCGAGCTTGTATAAAAAATCAGAAGAAAAATTCATATTTCTTTTATCCATTCTATTCTGCCATTTATAACCTTTCAACTTTATATGTTGAAACCGTTTTTAATTATCTACCACATTTTTTATTTTATTTTTTGAAACAGGACCACATTGAAAGAGTTTTTCTCATTTGACGTCTATTAAGATCATTTTTAAATTGTTTCTAATATTACCTGTTTTTAGGAGGTAGAAAAATCTTGATATTTGCATGTCTGTGGCTTGAAAATCTGAAAAATATCTGTCAATACTTTTGAAATCAGCCGACATTTCAAAGGTTCTATTTCTATGTTAGAGTTATGCAACGATAAAACATTGTCTGATCTGTGGTGCCGACAATTTAATCTATGCAGAATGTTAAAAACAATCTAATACCGACTCTCTAGGGCTTCCGTTGGGATGATTAATTCCTTATGGTTACTTTGGGCCCATATTTTGAACTATTGAGGCTTCCTGCTAATCTAAAGCCGACTTCATTTGAAAACTCAAAACTCAGATGCAACTTGAAAATTTATTGAGTTGAGAAACTCAGCTGAGTTCTTAAGAAAAATAGAAAAAGTTTAAAAAAACTTGCTGACTCACTAGCTCAAAATGCTACTGAGTTGAGGTGACTCAAATTGACTCGCCCAATTCATTTTGAATTTTTAATCAATGCTTCGAGGCCGTAATTTAGATCACCTTAGCCCAACTTGCCAAATAAGGCCCTGGTTGAGCCCAACCACGTTCGGGTTTTTGATGCCATCACTCTCTATACTGTGTAGCTTGCTTCATTTCAGAGAAATAGAATATGTCTTTGCTTTTTTTCTTTTTGTGATCGTTAAAAGTTTAACATTTCGCAATGAATAAGGTTTACAATCAATATGTTATACTTATGAACATGTCATTTTCACTCATTTGTATAGAAGAGTTTACAACTTCAATGGGCCTACCGTGTGAGCACAAAATGCAATGGATGGACAAATTACATTTGGATGATATACACCCACAATGGAGAATCGATTGATCTCATTGGAGGACTTGAGGATTGAAAATAGGAACCCTGGGGATGTATTAGATGTACACTTTGAAGGTATTAAGAACAGATATGGACATTTTTCTTCGTATGATCAAGAGATGCTCATAAATCATCTTCAAAATCTTGTCATCCATGATAAGCCAGTCAGTCACTCTATTATACAATATTTTAGAAGACGTCATCCAGGTTCAAGGAATTCATCAAAGGGCCAAAATTTACACTTCGAGATCCTTCTGCATTTGAGATTTTAGAGAATCAACTGAATGGAAGATGATGCACAGGTTCCAAAAATATTGGTCATAATTCTAGAAATGTCCGAATAGAATTACTCCTTCTGCATCTGTATCTTCGAGTGTAGATTTAAATACTGCTCCAAATAAACATGATTTCCATGAATCACAAACAGCGAGTTTCTCTCAACTTGACCAAGTAAGTGCATATTCATATCTTTTCTACAGTCATAATAAGATAATAAAGACTAACAACTCAAAATGTTTTTTTCCACAGGATAGTGGATTTTACAACTTTGGTGACGAATCAACATATAACTCTGTCATGTTCCAAGTAAGTTCTTTCCTTAATTGATATAGATATGTATTGACCAATCGACATATAACTCTTCCATATGTTCTAATGTGATTTTTTTAAATGTTATAAAGTGATCTGGTGATCTTAGAGATAATAACGATTTTCAAGAATGGTGGAGTTAATGAAGTGAAGATAGGAGTGGAAATTTATTCATTTTATACTGAAAATGTATTCATTTCAGTATAAATATACTCTGTTGAAGATAAAAGTTGAAATGTATTCATTTCAATATATAAATGTACTTTGTTTTAATTTTTGATGAAAATATATCCATTTAAAGGCAATGTACTCGCTTGAACGACTTTCGATTTATTCTCATATTTAAGTTAAGAATGCTCTTGTCAGTTTTAATGTGATTATTTAACGGGACCATCTTATGTTTTTCAAGGCTACAAAATATCAAATTTACAACAACATCTGTTCAAAATAATATGTTTAAAGTAAGGACCCAATTCACAATGACAATCTGATAAATAGAACATGTTCATTCAAAATAGGAAATTTACAACATCTCTTTTACATGTCAATATAAAAAAAAAGTACATCAAATAGAAGAGTTATTCGTAGCAGATGTAGAAGGTGTAGCGTCAGGTGCGATGGCAGGTGCAAAAGCAGAAGCAGGAGGTGCAGCAAGTGCATCAATTGGTGCAATAGTCGGAGGAGTGGAGGCAGGTGCAGAAGCAGGTGCATCAACTGGTGCAACATGCGGAGGAGTGGAAGTAGGTGCAGAAGCAGGTGCATGAACTGGAGGTACATATGGAATAAGTGCAGTCTGACGAGGACGGGGGCGAGAAACTGCTGGTGCTCGACTCATAACAAAACGGGGGCCAGTAGCAGCTTCAACTCCAGTAGGACGAGCAAGGGGCCTGAAGCTGTTGCAACTCCAGTTGGACGAATACGGGGGCTAGAAGCTACTGCTAATCCAGTTGGACGAGCAGAGTGGCCAGAAGCAACTAATCCACTCGGCCGAACAGGGGGCCTGAAACTGCTCCAAATGGACGACAAGGGGTGCCAGATCCTGCTCCTGAAGCTAAAGCACCTGATCCAGATGTACGAGCAGGGGTGCCAGATCCTGCTCCTGAAGCTGAAGCAGGTGATCCAGATGGACGAGCAGGAGTGCCAGATGCTGCTGCTAAAGTTGAAGCTGCTGATTGAAATGGATGAACAGAGGTGTCAGATGCTGCTCCTAAAACTGAAGCTGCTGATCCAAATGGAATAACAGGGGCAAAAACGGCTTTTGCATATTCTTTAGATACCCTTACTCGTAAACTCCCATCTGCTTCTGCTGCTAATACTGTTGTTATCCCCCTCTCTTGTGTTATAAGCACTAACCTCAAAGTATCTATAATCTGATTTTGCATAACATCCAACCTTTCAGAAACCTGATCATATCTCTGATCCATCTTCTCCTCCAAAGCAGAAATGCTATCAAGAATTTGTTGCATGTTGATTCCAGTTGATCCTTCTTGAGGAGGAATTCCTGCCTCGGGTGGCTAGCATGCCTCACGCGCCTCAGATGCCTCAGATGGCTCAGGTGGCTCAAGTTGAGGTGCCTCGACAACTTTGGGTAGCCATTTCTTATTCACTGTGTCGAGGTGGAATCCCATCTTCTTCAAAGTTGAATTATTAAAATAATCAAATTGGTCTAAACAAACTTTATCATCGGGGGGAAGAGGGATATTGCGTTCTTAAAAAAATGAACATAGAAAAAGACCGTACGGAAGACTACATCTTCTGGTCTTCCGGCAGGCGTGCATGTGACTGATGATGATATGGGAGAGGGAAATTTGTTTCCCATTCATGATGCATCAAATAAAAAAAACATCGAACCATGTCACAGTAGTATGCCCTTTTCCAGGACAAAGACAATTGACAACTATCTGATAAATGATTCATGCTTCTAATATTGAGTTATTCAGAGGGGGGGTCTTCTTCTCTATAATATCTGTCCTCCCACATATTTCGTTGAGGGCTACCAAAACATCAAATCCCTCAACATTAGTGGGCCATGTACGACTGTTGTACTTTCTAATGACATCTTTGGGAAAATTATATAGGTAGTCCAACCTTTCCAGTGTAACAACAGTTCTTGGCCTCGAAAAGATGTTTTAATCGACTAATCATCAATTCTTTCTACATTGGCATAAAATTCTTTAACTAATCTAGGATACATATCACAATTTAATGCCAAGAAAGACCCCCAACCCATTTTTTCAAAATAAGATTCAACTTTCAAGCCAAATTGTGTGAAAAATGAAAGGTCCACGGTTTTACCAAATATATAAGACCGTGTGGAGAAATCCTCTCTGTAAATGGTCGCAGCTTCCGAAGATACGAAATAGTTGGGGTCGAATGCCGTGCCCTTCTTTTATTTTTTCCCTCCCCTTGTTGAGGTTGCTTTCCTTTTCGAAGATGCCATGGTTTAAAAGGTGGTTTTTTCGAAAGAAAGGAAGAAAGAGGGAGAATGGGGGTGTGATTCGAATGAATGGGGAGAAAGGCTAACCGAACGACTAGGAACGGGAGAGGGAGCTGCGAATGAGGGACAGGAGAGCAGGAAGGGGAGAGCTGAGAATGAGGGCGACACAGCCGGAGCTGGAGTTGGAGCCGGAGAGTGAAAGGAAGAGGGAGAGCTTCGGTTTAGGGTTTCAAAAC
Organism: Chimonanthus praecox; assembly: GCA_022113865.1. NCBI lineage: Eukaryota > Viridiplantae > Streptophyta > Magnoliopsida > Laurales > Calycanthaceae > Chimonanthus > Chimonanthus praecox. The sequence continues at coordinate 30,617,832 of CM039086.1, forward strand.
GAGGGACGACTTTGAATGAGGGAGAGATTTAGGGTTTGGTGAATCGATCGAAAAAATCAGCTGCCTTTATATATTAAGTTGCATTCATTCGAATGAATGGACACTGTTCATGTCATTCATTCGAATGAATGGGTTGATTCATTCGAATGAATGACATAAATAAGAGGGACTGTCATTCGAATGGTTGTCTCTAATACAATTCAAATGAATGCCTTGAAAACGTGCATTCATTCGAATGAATCAGAATGAATGCACGTTTTCAAGGCATTCATTTGAATGAATCAACTGATTCATTCGAATGAATGACATAAACAAGAGGGATTGTCATTCGAATGGTTGTCTCTGATACATTCATTCGAATGAATCAGCTGATTCATTCGAATGAATGGGTTGATTCATTCGAATGAATGACATAAACAAGAGGGACTGTCATTCGAATGTTTCTCTCTGATACATTCATTCAAATGAATCAACTGATTCATTCGAATGAATGCACGTTTGAAGGCATTCATTCGAATGAATCAGTTGTATATGATGGAATGCGCATTCAAATGAATGGGCTGAACAATATTCAGTGACACTGTTCATCCTATTCATTCGAATGAATTGAAATTACACTTGGGCATTCATTCGAATGAATGGATTCATTTGAATGAATGCCAAAATGAACTGGGCATTCATTCGAAAAATTTGGAAACGCAGGGGTAAAATGGTAATTTGCCACGAAAATCCAGATTCGGGTGTGTAGAAGCAGGAAAACCGAGTGTGTGTAAGTGCTGCCAAAATATAATATTAAATTATTATAATAAGATAAATAAAAGAAAAAAAATATAACTTTTACTTTCAGCATAAGTAAATATTGTATTTAAAATAAAAAAATTATTACTTTCACATTAAAAGTAATTTCTTGATCAAATATTAGAGTACACACGTGACCTTCGACATGAGCTCTTTAGGAAGCTCACGTGAGTTTCTTTTTATAAAGATGGATTTTCACTTAGAAACCTTAATACTCATCTTTTAATACCCTTCTTCTCTTTCACTCTCTCTATTAAACCCTAGCCGCCGCCACCGCCGCCTCTCTTTGTATTTTTCCATCAACGGAGAAGAAAAAGAAGAGAAAGGAAAGCTGTGAAAGGTGGTAGGAAGCTCATGTGAGTTCCTTTTCATAAAGATGAATTTTCACTTAAAAACCCTAATGCTCATCTTTTGATACCGTTCTTCTCTTTCACTCTCTCTATTAAACCCTAGCCGCCGCCGCCGCCCTCTGTATTTTTCCCATCAATGGAGAAGAAAAAGAAGAGAAAGGAAAGATGTGAAAGATGTAGCGATTTTTTTTCTTCAATCTTTTCTCTATATTTTCTTTTTTCTCTTTCCATTCTCTCTCAGCCGTTTCATTTATTCTCATTCCATTTTTTTCTACTGTTATGAAAAAATGGGTTTAACAATCCTTTTCTTTGATCCATTTTTCTAATGCTTCATTTCTGCGTAGATTTTTTTTTTCTACTTTTAATAGTATCGGGTACGATTATTTTAATAATTTTAAAATATGTGAAAATTGATGGGAAGTTAGAAGTCTTCATTGTTATCAGAACTGACATTTGTATTTCTTGAAATCTAATTCCTCTATTCTTGGATTGCAGATTTTGACATTTCTATGGATACCTCTAACACTCTTTATCTTCTTGAAAAAGAGAAAAGCTGAGTACATAGTTGCAAATATGGTGCTTGATAATCCATATCATTTGTTAGTGGTTGCACTAAGGAGAAGTTTAAAAATGAAGTTAATCCAGCAAATTCCCACTGTATTTTTGTTTAGGGCTGTTTTTTTTATTTTCTTGTTTGGTTGCCATTGTGGGCTTAGGTCTCTTTTGATTTTTGTTATTCTCTTAGCCCTGTGTAGGGGCGGCAAGCCACACTTTGTTTGGGGTTTAGTTAGTTTTTCAATAGATGGTAGTGGTGTTCCACATTTTTGTTAATATTATCAGTATATGAACCAATCAATTACAGAGCGATATTCAGGCTGAAGGATGACACTTGTCGTTGTGATTAGAATCTTAATTTAATACTCTTTTCGTCCCATTTTAGTTGTCTCATTTTAAAGATTTGTATTTTTTAAGAAACTCTCTTTATAAGGTTATCACTTCACTTCATGTGAACTCATTCATTTCCAACCCACTTTATACTACTCCAATATAAGTGAGACGACTATTTTGGAATAACTTTAAAATTCATATAAGACAATTAATTTAGGACAGAGGGAGTATAAAGTTGATAATCTTTATAACTTACCAGACTAATACAAAATATCGATTGTTATTTTTTAAAAACTTATTTTATATTTGAAATTGTGCTTAGCTATTGATGGACCACTCTTGTAGGTTGACCTTCCATTTGCTTTTCTACAGGGTGGGTTACACAAGTGTGGACACACACATCCTTGTGTGGTTATTCTGTAGTTATTTCTTGGCTATATTTTTTTATGGGCCTCTTTGGATCATCTTTTGCTTGATAAATCGAACTTTAATTAGAAAACAAAAAAAAAAATTGACAAAAAATGTATCCCACCAATGTACTTAGTGCCCTCCAAGTCCTAAACCATTTTAGATTACTGCTTACCCACTCACTCCTCCCAAGATTACTTCCCTATCTTCATTTGGTTTTTAAAAAAAATTGTATTCATGTCCAATAGAGTAATATAGGTAAATAAATTTATTAAATCAAATTGCGAAGCTCAATTAGATTACATGAGATGAATGAATAATGATATTATTGAGAATGATAAAACATTATTACGGTTATGATTTTATAGAAAAAAACAAGCACACATCCTTCTGAAGTTGCCTGCAGTCCTCCCCAATATATATATTCCTCAACGCCAACATTAGATTTTCGAAAATCACCATTATTATTATTTTTAAATTGAAAGTCACCATTTATTAGTCTTGGAATACCAAAAGCTCGAAAATCATAAGTATTTAAAGCATATTGGAATTTCAAAAAATCGAAAATCAATAAACTTCCAACAGATTTTTAAATTTTCAAAACTGACCATTATTATTTTCAATAATCTCGATAATTAAAAATCTCCATTTAATAGTCTTGGAACACCAAAATCTTGAAAATAATAAGCATTTAAAGCCTATTAAAAAAATTCTGAAATCAATGAATTTCAAATAATTATTTAAATTTAAAAAATTTTGATTTTCGAAATTACCATTATCATTTTCAAAAGTCTCAAAAATTAAAAATCACCATTTAATGGTCTTGAAATACCAAAATCTCGAAAATAATAAGCATTTAAAGTCAATTGCAATAATGAAAAATCGAAAATCAATGAATTTCTAATAAATATTTTTATTTTCGAAAATCACCATTATCATTTTTCAGGAGTCTCGAAAATTAAAAATTACGGTCTTGGAATACCAAAATCTCGTAAATAATAAGCATTTAAAGCCTATTAAAATAATAAAAAATCGAAAATCATGAATTTCTAAACAAAAATTAAAATTTCAAAACATCTTGATTTAAAGCCTAGTAAATGGTTTGCGGCTTTGGACATATCTGATTTGTTTATTAATTATTTTTATTATTGTTAGTATAGATTTCGAGGGATTCAAATATTTGGTTCCTTCAAATTTTGTTAGTTGAAAAGAAAAACACTTGAATGATTTCTCCCCATTTTATCAACATCCTTTCATTCCCCCATCGTCTCCTATTTCAATTAAAAAAATAGAACCTAAGATGTATGTTTTTTAATTCTTAATTATTATTTATTCTAATGAAATTTTGAAACTTTTATAAAAATAAACTACACAAGTAATTTGTCAGTCTAAATATGAAATGTCAACCACACACACATATATTCAATGACTATAAGTAAATTGATCCATGGTCCTCACCCCACACTTGGCCACTTATCACTCTCAAATACATGGAATTTTCTGAAGTTGGCAAAATTAGGAAACATCAAACGTGTTTTTTGTACTTACACATAAGAGCTCAAAATTAATTTAATTAAAACTGTTGCTTTCTTTTGAAATTTTGAATTCAATATTTTATGATGTCTATTTGGTATATTTTCACTACTAAACTGATTATGAAATAAAAATATTTATTAATTTTATTTTAAATTGTAATATTTCAAAATTATTACTAAAAAAATTCCATTTCAGATTTAGTAATAGCATTTTTGCCTCTTGCAAATCTTAGAAAAACTATTGGCTGAGTTAATTTGAGTTTAAATGGTTTTTTTAATTACTATTTTACCCTTCGATTTTCATTTTTGAGAATTTTAGAAATGGTTTCAACAAGAAAATTAAAGTGATTTTTCTTTTCAATATCATATACATGTTTGGATTTTCAAATAGACCCACCAAATTGCTCCTATGTGGCTTCCATATATGTAATGCTAAATTTAGGGGGCGAGCGATCCTCACACGGGTATTTCATGTTTACAGATATGGATTTTAGCATATGCCCAATTTTACCCTTTGCATGAACAGTAAAATTTCAATGGGTTGATTTTTACTGTTCACGTGGATTTCGGCTAGCCGAATTGCACTGTTCATGGATTTCGGCGAGCCGATTTGAAATTTTGGAGAGCCAAATTGCATTGTTCATGGATTTCAGCTAGCCGATTTGAAATTTCGGATAGCCAAATTACACTGTTCATGAATTTCGGCGAGCCGATTTGAAATTTCGGAGAACCGAATTTAGGAACATTGCACTGTTCATGAATTTCGGCGAGCCGATTTGAAATTTCGGATAGCCGAATTCAGGAACATTGCACTGTTCATAAATTTCGGTGAGCCGATTTGAAATTTCAGAGAGCTGAATTCAGGAACATTGCATTGTTCATGAATTTCGGCGAGCCGATTTGCATTGTTCATGCATTCTTCTTTCCAGTACAGTAGGTGGAGGGCAAATTGGGTATAGGCTAAAATCTGTGTCTGTAAACACGAAATACCCGTGTGAGGATCGCTCCCCAATTTAGGATGCCTATTTAGACACTGTGTTTTTCTGTCAGGAGACGCCATTTTTCAAAAGACAATGTGGAATTATCATTTTGCCCTTCGGATGATGAGACCATGTTTCAGTTTTTTAAAATGATGGGCAAAATGGTAAATTTACACCGTATTTTAAAAAACAATGTTCCTCGACAGAAAAACACTAAATAGCCACCCTAAATTTAAAATAAAGTGTATAATGCCCAATTTCAAGTAACATTGCCTAGGGTATGAGTTAGTATAATTTAGGTTTTAGAAATTATATTTCCCCTATTTATTTTATGGAACTTCGTCTTCTATTATCTCAAACAATAAATACCTTCATTAAATGCATTGGTGCTCAATATCTGATGGATGTAAGGGTATAATAGTTAATTCTATTTTACTTTGGTCGAAACATATACCCTTTTATAGTAAAAGAGAAACCCGGCGTGGAGAGATGTTAAAATCAACACCCATTGTTTTCTCACACCCCTCTATGCAAGATTTCCTCTTTTACTCTGCTTTTCTTTATGCTCTCGCTTCTATCTTTACTGTTATGAAGAAAACACCATCGTGCCCTCTCTCTCTCTCTCATTATTGAAGTAATTTCTCTCATCTTTACTTCATGTATTACTCAGTATATATCTTGATACAAGAGAGGGGAAAACCCAAAAGAATATACAATCACTACATCAAAATCGTTGCCTATCCCGTGATTATCGGTGAGGATAATCACGAGTTCTTGATAAGGAAGGAGATGCTGGAGGCTTATCTCTAATAGCCCCCCTCAAGCTCAACGCGCCATCAATGAGGCTTGTCACGGAGGAACAGAAAACGAGGGGACGATAAACCCTTGGTGAAGATGTTAGCCAGTTGATCCTTGGTCGAGATAATCTTAACAACCAACTGTTTGCGAGCAACCATATCACGAACAAAATGAAAGTCAATTTCGACATGTTTCGTATGGGTATGAAAGATTGGATTGGCTGTGAGATAAGTTGCACTAATGTTGTCACACAAATAGTAGGAGAGCTAACAAGAGAAATATGTAACTCCCCAAGAAGCGAAAGTAACCACGTAAGCTCTGCAGAGGCAGAAGCAATGGCCCTGTATTCAGCTTCAGTACTAAAACGAGCAATAGTTTGTTGTTTCTTGGAGCTCCAGAAAATCAGATTGTTGCCAAGAAAGATAAGAAACCACCTGTTGACTTTCTATCATCGGGACAACTTGCCCAATTAGCATTAGAGAATGCCGACAAATATGATGGAGAAGAACAATGAAACTGCAACCCATAGGAGATGGTGGCTTTAAGATACCGCAAGATGCACTTAACAAAGGTCCAATGGTCAGAAGTGGGTTCACGCATAAACTGACAGGCCTTATTAACATCGAATGCAATATCAGGACGTGTGAGTGTCAAATACTGTAATCCGTCAACAATACTACAATAGAGAGTAACATCCGCCAATGGTTCACCAGCATATTTTGACAAAGAAGATGAGGAGGCAACAGGTGACTTGATTGGCTCACCAGCATGTTTTTACTAATTGACACCATGACGTGGAACTTTGGAAGCCTTCAATTTTTTAATGAAATGTGCTATTAAGATTTACATATTTAATGTACTAGTATTCAGTTTGTGAATGACCGTAGGGTCAAGTTTGAACGTAGGGTGTAGTTTTACTGGATGTCTCATGCAGGGAGAGGTTATGAGTTTGAGCCCTCATAGCTTAACTATAGTGTGTCTTAACAGTAGTAAAATCATCTATAAATGTTTTAGTAGAAATATGTCTGAATTTTTCACACATTAATAAAAAAAAGTTTAAAATTATTTATTTTAATTGCTTTCAAGTTCATTCATCCATTTTTTGAGAGCTTTTATAAGAAAAATAATTTTCAAACATAAAATTTATATACAAGTACATGAAGTATATTTTGTTTAATATGGACAGTGGATCACAAAATATGTTATACATTAAGAATTTGCATGTTTTTTGTTTTAGTTTCTCTGACCAGTTCTTACTCTTTCATCGAACTTGGAACTGCATATTACTTAGAAGTTGCTACATGTTTGTATTATAGAGATTTAGAATGACCTTTGAAACTCACAATAAATTCTCACTCCTATTTATCTCATTTTTAAAATGATTTTTTTAAAAATCAATCTCCTTTTTTAAAAAGAAAAAGAAAAAGAAAATGTTTATTATCAAAATTGCTCTAAACATATAAAGAAAGGTATTAGAAATTCACTTGTATGAATAAACATGCTCTAAATAGTTTGAAATAAATAGGTTTAAAAATATAACTAGATTTTGACTTAACTAAATGAATATAAAATCAAGAAACTCCAACGAGCGAGAAATGGAGAGTATAGAGTTTAGGATTTTAAATTTAGAGTTGAAAGACTATTTCTTAAGGGCCAAAGTTTGGAAAGAATTTAAAAATTTAGCCACTAATGATTTTTTTTTAAAAATAAAAAATCTTGGCCCAAAATAGGCAGCAATGACCAATGTCTTGGCTAAAACTTTTGGCCCATTAAGGACCCAATAATTGATATATTGGTTATATTTAAAACTTTGAGTTAGACTAGATCTCTGGTGATATATCAAATTTAAACTTGAACTTGATTAACAAGTGGGCTTGAATTGATTTAGCATTTGCAATAAAAATTTAAAGATAATTGACCAAATAAGAGTAGATATGATTTTGATAACAAAATTTTAAAATATTTAATTTTAAAGAACATACTCCTTAAACAAAATAACTTTGAAAAATCTCCGTAAAATTTTATTTTCAAACTCTTCAAGAGATTATATCTTTCCATTAATTCAACTGTCTGACAGCCTGCCTCTTGTCCTTATTCTCTTACCGGTAGTGAGATTTTAACTTTTCCTAGGGACCAATTTCTTTTCTAGCCAACTTTTTCAACTTTATTTGGAGGTTAGTCGACTAAAATATTATATATAAAAGATCCACCAACTCAACATGCCATCATTTTCCTCAATAGCTTTGTTAGTCACTATCGAATTTCATAAATTCTAATTACTATAAAAATTTCAAAGGTTGTCATTCTAATTTAAAAGAGAAAAAAATATAAATGATTCAATGTGTTAGAAACATTTTTGCAATATAAAAGGTGGGGCCACATTCCCACAGGTTGGGTTGCATTTCGGGTGGGCTGGCTAGGTTTTGGGCCAACCTGAGCATGGGCCCACTTTTTAAGTTAAGGGCCAAACCTCAGGATTTGGGCCGAGTTAACCTGCTTTGTTAAAGCTTGTGCCTGGATCCATTTGTATTTCTAAGGCCTAAGTCTGATTTTGAACCCCAAAATACATATACAGGTTTATCTGGGCACAGGTTACTTTAGCCCAAAATATGTATATTACTGTGCACAATATGTACTAGAGAAGATTAGGTGTACATAAATTTTGGCTTGAACTCAAAATTTTGGGCTTAACATAGGTTTCTTAAACTAGGTTTGGCCCAGCCTAAATTCAAATTTGGACATGATATTTTGTGCCCGTAAATGAAACCCGAACAAATTTGAGTTAATCTAAACCTGAACTTTTTCAAGTTTTTTCATGTTTAACTTGGAATAGGCCCAACCCAAATCATACCTCTATCAACATGTGAACGAACTAGTGGATTTAATTTTACCATAATGCTTGATGAGATTTAATCAATCTCTAATATATAGTGCTTTTTTTTTATACAATAATAGATCCCACTTATGTATCGGTGAGAGTGAGATTCATCCTAAAGTACAAATGTTGGCAACGTATGAAATATTGAGCCCTTAAAGGGCCAAAGATTTCCGCTTGATATTTATGCCATCCCAACCTCAACTTCTTAAAAAAATATTGTTATGAAAACCACGGGTATAAATCTCGGCCGAGACATCTCGGGTTTTTGAGGACCGAGATATCTTGGCCGATATGCACAATATCGGCAGGAGGAAAAAGAAATCAATCGAGATCTTTTTTTTTTAAAAAAAAAAAGAATATCGGTTGTGGGCCATGCCGATATCGGCCGATATTTATCTTTTTCTTCTTTTTTTTAAAAAAGTTTTTTATTATTTTTTTGAATTTTTTTTTCAGAGAAAAAACCACCGAGATTTCCAAAAAAATAATATTTTGAAGAGAGAGAAAAAATCTCAGCCGAGATCTCATCCGAATTTTCGACTCCTGATGAAAACTATCAAATTGTCAAAATTAGATTTATCGAATTATTTTTTTGAATTTACGTGTGAGAAATCGCGGAATAACCAACGTAAAATCCTCACGGATAGACCCCTACCCTTAAGGCACACCAAGGTTAGGCCATGGGGACTTGAACCTATGACCTCCTACTTCCTGAGGCGGGAGGTAACCAGCTGAGCTACACCCATGTGGGTAATTTGTTGAATTGTTATAGCCTTTAATTTAGAAGATAAAAAATAAATTATTAAATAAATATTTTTACTTATTGCAATCAATCCACCAACAATAATACATCAAGTGATTAGAAAAAAAAAAAAAGGTTGAATGTAACTTTGAAATAGAAAATAACAACTTTAGTAATTTAAATTTACCTTTTATTGAGGTCGAAATAGAACCGGTGTATCTGAACGCACAAAATGCAAGAGTATTCGATAATTTTGACCTTAGAATATAGATATTCAGTGCATGCAGGTTTGCCATTTTGTAGGTGCAGAGAGAAAGCGCATCTCTCTTTCTTTAAATACCACATATAAAAAAAAAATATCCTACTTCTTATTTCCATGTATGGATTTATAGATGGGTGATGTGATAAAAAGAAGATGCATGAGAAAATAAAATTCAAACTTATTGAAGGTTGTAAACTTGGTCTATTTAGTTCATCTTCTAGAAAAAAGAATCTTATCCTTTTCAACATCTGTTCTTGTAGATCCTTGACTCTACATGCAAACAACGTAGACATCAAGGGAAAATAAAAGAAAGAAAAAAAAGAAGAAGAAATAATACTTGGTCTATCAACATAATACCATTTGCATTTTAATAATTTATTCATTAATCTAGATAATAATTTTTTGCAGAAGAGACAACAATTGTTACCAAACATGTACTTGAATTTTTTTTAAAAATTTGAGATTTGATTCACGAGTGCAAGTTACTTCAACGGATCCTTTCATGAATGGTTTTCTTAAATTTTGATAGGTGAAGGCATGAAACATGTTGAACACATTGTAATAATCTAAGTTAACTTATCTAGCTTCACAATTGGTTGATGATGAGTTGTGCCACAAGTAAATCGATAAACACTTGGTGCACATCAATAGATAAGGTCGTATTTCAATTTCTTTGATGGATAAACTTTATATTAACATAAGGCTAAGATAAAAAATTCAAGAAGCATGACATTAAGCAAAGAAATTATCTAATTTAAAATATAATAGGTATAAAAACGTCGATATGAATGATAAATGATACATTGTGATATATGTTTGCCAATAACTTTTCCAACCCATGCATGAGAGAGACCCATATTTTTAATTTATAAAAGAAAAAAATATATTTATGTAGTACAAGATCTTACAATTAGCAATGTAGGTGGTAAAAAAGAGATTTATGGCATTAAATTAAAGATAGGGTTAGACTTGAGTAATGTAGAATTGTGGATTATGGAGCAAGAGTATAAAATTCAGTATTGATCGATATTTTGCTTTTTTCTTTTTTACAAAAACAACCGATATGATACTGCTGAAATATCAATATGTCGGCCGTTATGAAACGGTTTCAAAACCGTATCATATCGGCGTATCGGCCGATATTTAGACCCCTGTTGTGGAGCAATAATATATTAATTAATGAGTCATTTCCAACTTAAAAAAAAAAAAAAAAAGTCTGAACCACTCATAATGATCGAATCTCATTTTACTATTGAAATCTTTAAAATTCACCTTAACTAAAGTAAGGGCAAATGAATTTTTTTTATTTTAATGCAAAAAAGTAATTGTATTCCAAAAACAATCGATATTTCAATCATGTTATATGGAATTATGGATGACATAAATCATGTATATACCTCATTGCATTGTATATGATTTGGACTATTGAAGGTGGGGCTATTATAATTATCCTATACTAAAAGTAGAACTAGAGTTTCAAATTTTGTCTTGAAATTAAAATATTGGTTAATGTTCGAGGTTGATATGTAAATACTGTGAAATATTGTTTTTATTTATTTATGAAATAGGCTCAGAATTAAAATTTTAGATTTATTGGTGAGGAGGGGAGTAATTTTCAAAAAATAAAAATTCTAAAAAATATTAATTAAAACACTACTGGAGACATTGATATAGATATCCTTTTGACAGAAACATAAAATATAATAAATAAATGTTTTTGGCCATGACCTAATTTCCCTCTCTGGATTCAACATTTTTAACCCATCTTCCACCCTCATAGATTAGAATAGGAAGAAAAGATATTAGTCAATTCAAATATGGCAGGAGCAGATGAATTAATTTCCTGCACTGATGAATCCAGATGTTCCAACTTATTGCAGGTGGGTCATAAGCCAAAATTCACCAACTTATTGCAGATGAATGGCTTGCAATGATATTGGGTCAAGTCCAAATTCAATGGCTAAGTAATCATGTTAGAAATTAGGATGGCTAGAACATTCTTTTGTCTAGAGCCATGTTAATCAAACTTACTAACGAGATTGTCTATTAAGTTATTAATCATCGGGCTTTTCTCTATATCAGTATGATTTGTTTGGATATATAAAACTCTGAGTACGTCTATTGAAATAATGTACAAACTTTAAGTATGAATATTTGAGTTGAATAAGTTGTAAGTAGATCAAAATTTATATTAAAAATCAATTTCATCAAAATAAAGACACTGTGAAAAAAAATATGAAGACAAGAATCATTAAAATCGAGTGAATAGAAATTGAATTTTGAACAAACAAGTCTATTTTTATTGTGAGTAATTACTTCTTAAATTAAATAGTTGTTTGCAGCAATATAAAATGTTTGAAATTTTAAGACCAATTAAACATCATAAATTCGTAATTTTGAAAATTTAAAAAAATTAAAATCAAATCATAGAATGATCTTGCAAAGGTAAAACTTTTTTACATATTTGAGTATTTTTGCATATTTCCTACTCACACGATTCTTTTTCCATTACATCCAATCGCATCGAATTGAATTTAAAATTTATGTAAGGAACAGTTTTGATATTTACTCTCGAACGACAAGTCTAAGTCGGACTTGTGTTTGAATCAGCCACCCACTTTCCCATTATGATTTGAATGGTTGCGATTGAAATACAATTTTTTTTTTTTGATGGATGTGGCCGCATGACAACAATGACCAATATCATCGACCATAATATAAGATTATATGACCAATCAGTGACTGCCACTTGGCCGTACCATCCCCCAAATATTTCTCCACACTTTCCAACCATTATCATTTGCAACTTTTTTCCCTCTCCATTGGGCTGGGCGGCTCTCCTTAAAAGCAAGCTTTGGAACAATCCAAAATTCCAATACTTGTCTCTCTCTCATCAGTGGGGTTTCTCTCCCATACAAAACAAGGAAATTTCCGAGGTAGAAGACAAGGGGAAAATGAAAGAAAATTGAGTTATTATTGGAAAAAGGTCTGTCATCAACTATTTCTCTATCTATTTGATTTCCAAGTTTGCTTCATCATTTTCTTGTTCGATGTTGGATAGAATTACAGAAACCATGGAATATTGGCTTTCGGAGCAGCCGTTGATAGTCGGATTCCGATGGAGTGATAACCAATCATGGGGCTCTACATGGTCCTTTCTCGTCATTTCAATATCTTTCTATCTCCTCCTATCTCTCTTTCTAAATTTTGTTCTACTACTGTTCCAAAGGCGGCGGCCAATTCCGTTGGGACCAATCCCAGCCATTCATAGCCTTGCCATGGCCTTGATCTCAGTAGGAATCTTCGTGGGCACCCTCCTCTCGGCTCTAGCCGAAATTCGTGAAACCAGCTGGTTTTGGCGCCGGTCCAAGACACCGCTCCAATGGCTACTTTGCTTCCCACTCGGCACCCGTCCCGCTGGCCGGGTCTTCTTCTGGTCCTACATATTCTACCTCTCTCGCTACCTCCACCTTCTGCGGACCTTTTTCTCCATCCTCCGCCGGCGCAAACTCAACTTCTTCCGCCTCATCCGCCGCCCAATTCTCATATGTATGTCATTCCTTTGGCTTGAGTACTCCCAATCTTTTCAAGTTGTTGCCATCCTTGCCGCCACTTTGGTCTACTCCATCGTCTACGGGTATCGATTTTGGGTTGCGATCGGGTTGCCGAGATCCTACTTTCCGATCATCATGAATTGCCAGGTACTGTTGCTTGGGTGCAACTTGGTTTGCCATGTTGGGGTGCTGCTGTTGCATTTTAGGAAGGGAGGGTGCAATGGAATTGGAGCTTGGGTCATAAATTCAGTTCTGAATGGAGCTTTGCTTCTATTATTTTTGAATAAGTACGTGAAGATGCATCTCAAAAATGGCAAGGTTATTGATGATGATTTTTCTAGTCATTCTCACTCTACAGCAGAAAAAAATAAAGAACTATAGAGACCATTAGATGGTTGTTTGACGGTAGATTTCACACCTGGCTCTAGGTTTTTTTTTTTTCCCCTTTTTTTGTAATAATGAATTATGATTTTTGGGGCAGAAAAATCAAAGACCCCTTTGTAGAGAATGATGTATAGAGAGATCAGATACTTGTTTAGTGAAGTTGTGCCTAAGCCTTGAAGTTGTTGTTTTAGCTTCAATGAATGAATCATGATTTTGTTTCTTGGATTCTTTATTTTTACGTAGTTGGAATATATTGGAGGCAAATGTTGGTAGTGAAGTTTAAGCAAGATTTGTGTGTCCGACAATTGCTCTTATTTTATTTGTATCTAATGTAGGGATAACAATTTTTTACCTGACTCAAATTTAATTCCAAATGATCTAACTTGAAAATTTATAATTTGTCACTATCAATTGTTCATATTGACTTATATAATTTTAGTATTTTAATGAATATAAGTTATTAATTTAAAAAAAAAAATTAAAATCAAAGAGAGATAATGATATAATAAGAGTCGAACTTTACATATTTTCTTCATATTGCTCTTTCACATTACACTCAATTATTTGCCATCTAAATTTATATTCAGTGGACAATATCAAAAGGGAAACTCTCATTAGATTTTTTTTCCCCATCTGTCTTTCTTCTCACATCATTCTTGTGTCTTGGGGCCCATTTAGAGTTTAGATTTTTATTTGATGATTAATGATTTGGATCTTTCCATGTAATATTCACCAGTGTTTGTACTAAAATCAAGCACAATTCAAGGAATGTTTGAAACAACTAAATGAATGTTTCGATTAGATTCCTGCTGTAAGAAAGTTAATAATTGTCTAAACATTTGATCCTTTAGATTTTCTCAATTCCAATGTAGCATTACAACTCTCCTGTGTCTCCTACCAACGTTTTTGGGGCTCATCAACCTTAAGACGTCTCCTTTTATCTATTTTCTCCTCATTCAAACATACAATTCCTCCAAAATCTCATGCTCAGACTTGTCATATTATAAAAATTCTTTCGTCTTTATTAGCAAATTCTATACCCACTATAGATTTTAAATCATCTTCTAATTGTGGAATTCATGACAAAGTATGTGACGTATCCCCTTGCTCATATTTACTTAACTGTGAAGATGTGGAATTCTATATCATTGGGCTCGTATTTAATTATGTTTGAGCTTAAAAAAATAAACAGACTTAGAAGTACGCCACAGTCATCTGCCTACAAAATATATGAGGATATTTTACTACGCACAATATTGGGATATTTTCAAATGTTAAAGAGTTTTTATACGACATTATCAGAAAAATCTCACAGACAATATAATATCTAAAACAATGACAATATAGTGCACAAATAATATAAATGAAAATGACACCAAAAATTGATTTAACCATAATGCTGGCTTAGGGTAGACAAATGGAAACGGAGGGAAATAAAGAACGGAAGAAATGATGCTTGTAATTAGTCAAGGACAACGTATAATAACGAAAGTCCAAAAAAAATCTCACAAAAATTGTTATATACTGATAATATTCACAAAAATGTCAGTCACTAATTAGCCAATATTTTTCAAATAGCCAAGGCCAAACACACAAGTAGAACACACCTACCATCTATTCAAAAACTGTCTTCACAGCAAAAAAAAAAAAAAAAAGATAATAGCTTACTGTTCCGCACGCCGGGCTAAGCTAAAGAGAGAACAACAAAAATCAAAAGAGACCCCATCAAGGGCCACCAAGCAAACAAAAGCCCAACAAAAAAACAGCCAAGAGACCACCAGGCCCAGGTATAGTGTGTTAGAGACCCAAAGCAAGGCTAAACAAAAATATACAACCTCGGATTTATATAGATCTTCAACCAACAGCTTGGCAACCAAGTACCCAGCCGATGTAAAGGTATGCATTGTTCTTGCCTGTTCTCCATCGTAGTATTCAGGAAATTCATCTTTCACAATACGTTCCTCTAGAAGACCGAAGGCATCGTCAAGGCATCCTGCCTTGATGCTTGCAGCAGCTAAAAGCCAAAATAGAAGAACTGCATAAACAGCAATTACATGAGCAACCATTCTGAAAGGAAGAAAAATGTATTTCCATCCTACAGCACATCAATCAATATGAAAACTGTATAAAAAATAGCAGGCAATACATAATGTTTGGGTGTGGCAGTGTCAGTGTATGTGAGAGGGGGAAGGAGGGAGGAAGGAAGGTTGACGCATTCCAGATTCTCACCAGGCCAAGATCCGCCATTATGGCAGTTCCATTTTGTATTCTTCAGGTCACATCCTGTGACAATCCTCCACTCGTCTTTCTCTAGAGCTGGATAACAAACTCTTATAGGCATTTCTTCAACCAATTCTTCCGAACGTTACCCATAATTGCTACCGACTGGGCTCTAGTAGCCAATGCTGATAAAATTGCCAAACAATTACCCATGCAAAACCAACGAAAATCCATTCTTACAGGGCCAACATTACCAATAAAATAACCACCATGATTTGGCATAAAATCAAAAACCAAAATCAGGAATTGGATTGAACTTGTTCACTGCAGAAACAGAGTATTCCTCTGTCTTAGATCGTTATATCTCATTAAGGCAGTGCAAATCAAGCCAAAAATATGACCTTATGTGAAATTTTAAGGCATTGAGACGTTTCTCCAATCTCCCTACAATGTCCTTACCATCATCATCATCTTGCTTCAGCAAAACCAGAGAACATTTTAGAGCCATATAGAAAAGTGCTTGTACATCTAAATGATATCCATCAACACCCTGCAACAGAGAAATTATAGCAAAAAAAAAGTAAGATAACTCATTACAGAAAATTAAATTGAAGAAAACATAGTCCAATAATCAAAATCCCTATTCTCAGTTAAATAAAAAATAGAAACTCACCATGCTACGGTCAATCATGGAAGCTCCATTAGGACACAACAGAGTAGGGGATGTGTCAAACCCTTGTGAAAGACATAAAGACGTAATAAAGCGAATACCCTCCTGGCATTCTTGTGTTTCTGCTAATGATTTATACCCGGTTGATTCCGCATATGAATGGAGTAGAAAGATCCACCACAACCCAGAATCAAGAGTAATGTAGCGGAAGCGGGGATGAAAATCAAATTAAGTCAATTCCGACGATAATCGGGCCACACACGTGAAGGAATGTTCACACACATGTGAGTGTGTTTTAGGTTAAACACATGTGGTAGTCAAAAGGGTAAGTTAGGGCTGAAATAGTGTAACTTCTGAAGGTGGTAAGTGGAAAGGAAGAGGAAAAGAAAAGGGAGGCAGCGGAAGTGAGGGAGGGAGACGGCGGAAACTTGTGGGAAAGCAAGAGGGAATCGAAAAGAAGAAGAAGAAGAAGAAGAAAAGGGGACTGGAAGGAGAGAAGGATAGATGTGTAGGGTACCTGATCTACCAAGAATAGAGCAGCGAAAAGGGTTAACTTCTTCTTCCCAAGGCTTTCGTCTATCCAGTGAACCTGGTTATTCCAGTCGTTACTTCTTTTTTTTCCCTCTTAGATATGACATGAAAAAAATGGGTTTAACCACCCTTCTCTTTGAATTTTTTTTTCTCCTGGATATGATACCAAGAAAATGGGTTCAACAACCCTTTTCTTTTTGATCTGTTTCTTTCAAAAGAGGAGAAAACATATTTCTTGGAATGATGTTGTGTTCTAGGCCACTGGCTCTTTGTTTGAACTGGTATTTTGCACAACGAGTATAGTTTTTTTTTCCTCCAAAAAAATGGGTTTAACCACCCGATTCGCATTTTTTTTTATTCTCACTCAACCAACGGCCAAGGTTTTTCTTTTTAGAAATCTTCATGGTAATGTGAATTTGCATTTCTTGAAATCTAAGAAATGGAGAAAGATAAACGCATTGTGTTCTACGCCACTGACTATGACTCTTTGTTCCCCTTTTTTTTTCTCCCTCGATATGATAGGAGAAAATGGGCTTAACAACCCTTTTCTTCTTTGATCCGTTTTTTCTAATGCTTCCTTTCGGTTTTTTTTTTTTTTTCTACTTTAAAAAGTATTGTCCATAACAATTTTAACTAGCAATAGGGTCTAATGAACTAATTAAAATTTTTTCTGGTGATTTCGAAGGTGTTTGTTCCCAGTGCCTTTGTGTCTTTGATGTTGGGAGAGAGAGATATAGTTAAGAATTTTTTAATGGAAACTCTCCTCCTACAAACAGGAGAAGGATTAATGCCGTTGAGCTTTAAGGTGTTAGAGAATCCAAGTTGTTCTCAAACGGTAAGTGTTGATTTTGGGGTAGGAGGTGTTGCCCCAATTGATTGTTGTTTGTGGTGGATTATCTTACTACGTGCGTATTACGAGAAAAGGGGCGATAAATTATTTGTGGGAACGCCAATTGCCAAGAAGCCATTCGCCGTATTCTGGCTTGATGTCTAACACAGGTCTTTGACACATCCCTTACTCTGTTCTGTCCTCCTGGAGCCTCCATGATTGACAGTACAATGGTGAGTTTCTATTTTTTATTTGTAGCTTGCTTTAGCTGAGAATAGGGATTTTGTTTATTGGACTATGCTTTCTTCAAGGTAATTTTCTGTAGAGAGTTATCTTACTTTTTTGCTATAATTTCTTTTTGTTGCAGGGTAATAGATGGATGCCATATAGATATTCAATCACTTTTTTTCATGGCATTGAATGTTCTCTGGTGTTGCTGATGCTAGTCGATGATGTTGATAAAGTCAGTGTGTATCATCTGCATATTTTTTCATTATTCTCAATGGATCTTTCAAAGGTTTCTTCAAGAGCTCCAAGGGTCTTCGTCAAGGTGACCCATTATCGCCTGCACTTTTCATCATGGCCGTTGAATCTCTCAGTCTCCATATTTCTAAAGCTGTTGAGTTCAACTTAATTCAAAGATTCAGAATTGGTTCCTCTTCTCTACAAATCCATCATTTACAAATTTGTGGACGACACTATCATCTTTTGTGAGGCTAATGAGCAGTCTATAATGAATCTTCGATCCTTACTCAGGTGGTTTGAGTTAGCATCATCTCTCCGGATCAATTACAGCAAAAGTGCAGCTTTGGCATCAATTTGGACAACTATGAGTTTACTACCTTCTCAGAGCTTTCGGGGTGTGTTTCTTCTACTCTTCCATTTACTTATTTGGGATTGCCTTTCTGCATCAGCACTTCGAAATACTCTATGTGAGAACTTGTTATCCATAAGTTTAGCAAACGCCTCGCCTCTTGGAGAGGAAAGTATCCTTCTCTTGGTAGACGGATAACTCTACTCAAGTCTGTCTTCAATGCCCTGCCAGTTTACTTCCTTTCAGCTTTTAAATGCCCCAACAAAACCATTCAGTATACCATTAAGTCTGGATCACATAGCTTTTGGGTGGAGGATAGGAACTATTTCTGGGAGAGCTTCCAGTTTCTGGAAGGGTGTTCTTTCCATTGTTGGGGCATTTGATCGTCATATTCGGTACCATGCCTACTCTGGTGATGAAATTCTTTTCTAGAAAGATACATGATTGGGTGAGGTTCTTTGGCCCGTCAGTTTCCAGTGCTCCTCTCTTGTTGCTAACAAAGAGGCTACAATAAAGGACTGCTATAGTGTGATTCAAAATAAGATTGTTTGGGGTCCGGAATTCCGTAGGCAGTTGGAGGATTGGATGGTGGAAGGCTGGATGTCTCTCATGTCTTTATTGGAAACTACTTTTGTAGTGGGCTATGGGACGGATCGTAGAATCTAGGAGTTAGATTCCTATAGTTTCTTTTCGTGAAATCTTTTCGAAATCTTTTTGAGTGTTAGAAATATATTTATTATAATTTAGTAAATACATGATTCAGCAACGTGCCTACATCTACATTTAAATGGGAATACAGTCACAATTGTATATTCCTCACATTTCTCTTAATAGAGATGAATTTTTATAACTCTAAACCTATCTCAAAGATATAATATAAAGATAACACTAGATACAAATTAAAAAAAAAAATTATACTGTAAATATAAAAATACAAGACATCAACATAATATTAAATACAAAATTGAAATGCTCTCTTGGAATCCAATGTCCAATATGATCTAGATATCAAAGCACGCAAAGTATCAACACAACATTGAATCCATTCTATCATTACTATCTTTGACTTTAGGGTCCTATACTACAAGGGGCATATAATAAACCTTTAAATTCCACAATGAGAATTACTTGAATGAATGTTGATTGGATTAGTCAGAAAGTGAAGCCACCATCTTGATGTATTAAGAGAGAACCTATCTCATCAACCTCAGTATCCATAGCCTGATTCTTTGTCCAGTGCCACGGAAGGGGGAGTATATTAAAATAAGAAAATAGTAGCATGTGTGGAACAAAAAAATTAAGAAAACCCTATCAATATTTTTATGTACTATATCATACTTCTTCCCACAAAAATATATAATATGGAAATAAAAAACAAAACTATCTCCTTTATTTTCATTTTTTCTTCTCCTCTTTCCACTTTCCTGATACTTGAGCCAAATAGACCATTAAAGCATGCATAATGTTTTACTTTTTTCAACATTCGCACAACACTAACTTGTCTACACTTGGCCCACCCTATTCCTATCTTGCCAACTACATCCAAACCCCCCACTTTGGTCTATGAATGCACCCAACAATCAAAATTTCTCACTATGAGGTATAAAGCCACATTTTCTATTTTAATTAGTTCATTCATCCTACTCTCAAATCCACTGGACTTACACTCAATGTTTTGCCTTTTGTCCAACTTATTTTCAAATAGTTTGCCTAAATAGAGAGGGGAAAGGAATAAATAAGGAATGCACAATCAATGAACACATCTAACAATAAGTTTGCAAGAGAAAGACCGATATCATCCTAATGCCAAGATAATAACAAACAGAACTGATGCATGTTTAGATAAGTCTAGATATATCATACATTCATAAGCAAGAGACCTGGGAACAAATAATTATATTATGGGAGAGTCGAGCTCATAATCAACCTCTTGTTGGCTGCATATTAGAGTATCAAGATTACAAGTCACAAGAAGAATTGCATATTTATGGAAAAGAAGCCATCATGAATAAATTACATCCACCATCATACAGACGCAATACTATTCTATTTTCAAAGTTTCTTCCGATGTGCTTTTAGAGGCATGTGGCTCATTAACAAACACCGGGTCTGGCAGAAGGCTGACAGAAGCCTCATCAGTAACTTCCTTACACTGGTGACAAGCAATAGGGAGAGATTCTAGAACATTTTCAGGCATCGGTGGATTATCAAATCTAGCCCACTTTCTAAACTTTAAGTGTTCTATAGCAGGAAACAAGCAAAACCCAAGTATAATAACACCACCATTTACAATAAAAGTCTTAGCTGAAGCTAGACACATAACAAGGAGAAGCAGAAATGAAGGAAATAAACAGAGAACTGTCACCCCAAATGTCTGCAAAGGAACCTTGTATGGTCTGTGAAGATCTGGCTTCTTCATTCTCAGTTTTATGAATGCTACAAATTCAAGAAGCATACCTACAGACTACAAAACGTTAGGAATTCAACAATTTCCTGAAAGCTCATCCATGACAGGAACACGACCCCAGTTGCAGAACACAATATGCTAATGGTCGGCATTCCATATTTCGATCTGCAAGAATTTGTTTAAATTAATCTATCAGTTTCACTTCTTCAATCCAAATAGCATGATATCTGGAAGAGAACTTGAAGAATTGTCAAAAATGTAAACACAAACAGTGTTTTGCTATGTTGGTATTATGTCAATGAGACAGAAATAATCTATTTACAATATCGGTGTATGTATAAGTAAATGAGCATTCAGAATTGCTGACCTTAAAGCAAATATTGATGGAAACATTCCCACCTCACTCATTCCAAGCAGCTGGAATGAATCACCAGTCATTTCTGCCTGAGAGGCCCATGTTTGATACTGCTGCTGCTGCTTGAATCCACCACATTCCTCCAATCAACATCCCGACCTCTGCAAAGTACCCATCATTCCAATCACTGGATTCAGTTCTCAATGCTCCTGTACCCGCAAGAAGGGGTATCAAATATGATGAAACCACCAAAACAACAGCCCCAAGAAGGGCCTTCGAAAAGGTCGGCTCGGGTTCTCCACCTCCCCGGCCAACGTACTTGCCTTTATCCCAAAAATTCAAATTCCAAAACATGCTGTTGAAGTAACCCCTCCAGTTCACCTTCCCAAAATCCACAACCAACCATTGCCTGGGCCTAATTTGAGGAATCGAAAGAAGACCCATTACCAAAAAGGGGCAGAGACCCAACAATACTCAATCCCCTGACCTCATGCTATCATGGGAGGGTTGTTTGAAAGGTCAGGGTAAGAAGGTTAAGAGGAAGGGAGTTGGAGTCCTCAATTGAGTACTTAGAAATTTAACATTGATGGAGCTTGTAGAGGAAATCCGGACCCGGCAGGGATTGGCGGAGTACTCAGAAATCATTTGGGTGAAATATCCATCATGTTCAATGAGTCAATCGGAGTGAAGGATGCAAATGAAGCAGAAATTCTCAGTATTAGGAGAGCTCTTGTTATTTGGAAGGTCTATGGCCAAGGAAACTTGATTATTGAAGGGGATTCACCTAAAGCTTTTAAATGGGCCTCAGATGAGAAATGCCCACCTTGGAGATATTTCTCACCTTGGAGATTGACCAATGTGGTTAGGGAGGTGAGAGACTTGGCAAGTGGGATGGGTATCTCCTTTGTCAAAATTGGGAGATCAACTAACGGCGTGGCAGATTTCTTTGCTAAGCTTAGATCGACAACCATTGGGAGGGTGTTTTTCTTATTTGGGTTTTTCTTTTTTTCTTCTCTTCTCATCTCATCATATTTCTTCTTCTTTTTCTCGGTCTAATTCTTTTAGGCCTTTTCATGTACTTACTTCCTCTCTCTTAATGAATTTTCTTTATGACTGCTCAAAAAAAAAAAAATTTCAATCCCCTGTAATTCAAATACGTAAAAGAAGCAATAATTCCCAACAAAGCTGGAATTCTAGCAATCATAGTATTGAAAATCAGAAAGGAACGCTTCAAGTAATCAAGAAACAGAACAGGGTAAAGCACATTATCGATGACGCCGCTGAATCATTTCCAGAGCCCTTCCTAGAAGCCCCAAAAGGGACCGAAGGCAGCGGAGATCCAGAGCACATAACCTCCATTTTCAAGGAAGTTGGTGGCCTGAAAGCTGGTGGCAAGCTCAGCTGTCACAAGATCTTTGGCAGGGCGCCTTGACATGGCCAAAGATGCCGCTGGTCTAACGTGGAAGATTCATTGGCCAGGCACTTGGTCGCAAAGTTGTTGGTTGAAGATCCATATAAATTGTCATCGATTGCACTTGAAGCAGGGTCTCTTGCTGTTTTTTTTGTTTGGCTTTTGTTTGCTTGGTGGCCTGTAGTGAGGTCTCTTTTGATTTTTGTTATTCTCTCTTTAGGTTAGCCCGGTGTGAGGGACTATAAGCTATTATCTGTTTTTTATGTTAAGACAGTTTTTGAATAGATGGTAGGTGTGTTCCACTTGTGTGTTTAGCCTTAGAAAAATATTGGCTAGTTAGTGACTGACATTTTTGAAAATATTATTAGTATATAATAATATGAGCAGTAAATCTAATTTTTGTGAGTTTGGGAATGTGACTCCACTCTAGTGTTCTAGGGTTGAAGACAAAAAACAATTTGGAGTCAGAAAAATCATCCCATTAGAGCAGTCCATTGCAGATGGCGACAAGATAGAGTTCCTTGAGAGAGAAGGAGATGCCAGTTTCGGAATGGCCTATTTCAGTGAGGGATATAAGATGGTGATCTAGTCCTCTGATATTGGCAAGGGAAGAGGATCGGCGAGGAACAATATCGGAATATGGCGCTTTGCCTTCTCTTGCATACTCATAGGGCTTTGGTTGGCAACAAATGAAGGATTTGAAAGAGTCGAATATCTTCAGGTAAGCCTCCAACTAGGGTTTCAATCTCCATTATTACTTTCTTTCTCATATTCTTCTTTTTTCCTGTGATCCCGTACAATCCTGTGCAAGGTGTCCAATCCTACTGCATTTGAAACACTGTTTCTGGTTCCTCCCAAAATTGCTTGTTGTCAAGAAAACTGTGGACATGATCCAGCGGTAACACTTGAGATGTGATAGGGGCATGTCCGCCTATTCTTGAAATGTTTGAACTTCCAATGGCTATGACCGGAGGACATCTGGTTTTGACCTCCACTGGTCCTTCCAATGAAGCCTCAATCTTCAATGCTCTCTCCACTACGTCAGCATAGGAGGTGAATCTGTGTCCAACCACATGGGTACGAAGAATAGGATCCAATCCTTCCTTGTAACTTGGAGGATTCAGATGTTTAAATTCTCGAACAGCCATTATTGCACCCGTATTTGGAGGATTAGAGGATGTGGCCTCTTGAGTATGTAGACTTTGCTGCACAACCTCTAAGGTAGCCTGTTGGTTCTATGTTGTGCGTTGTACAGCATCTAACGTCTCTTTGATGGTTTGGAACATGTCACCATGTTCCGCATTCATTTGTTGGGATACGACAATCACCCCACTATCTCGATTTTCCTCATTGTTTTGGGGAGTGGGGCTCGCCATTGTCTGTTCACAAGATAAATATTTAATAGTCTATAATCAAACGAGCGCCCAAGTCACAATTATATCATCAAGAGACCAAGTCTGAGGGACCATTTAGACCATCAACATTATATATATCACCTCATTCCCATCCTCGGTCCGAGTGATAAAATATATACTCACGTGATTCCAACTACCCTTTATTCAAAATTTAAGGAATGCACCTAAACTCTTACAATCATTTAACCTTTTTCCCATATGCACAGTCCGAGAGTTGAACTGTGCTCTGATACCATACTGTAACGCCCCACCCCGCGACGAACCGAGACACCAACACGTCACGATCCACCACGTGACAAAAGCGTAGGATTCTCATTTAAAATTCAAATTTTAAAACCACACAGAACGGGGAAGAACTAAATTACTAAGTTTAATTAATGCCTAGAATTTTCTGAAATTCAAACAACATCTCTCCTAAAAGTTGGACATTTGGGGAATTTTATTTCCCCTACATTTCAATCTTCTCATCACCTGTCATACCATAACAATAATATTTCCTCAAAAATGACATCAAAATTATCACGTACTCCACTCAAACCCTTTGGAGTCAAACATCACATCTAAATAACTTATTACAACCCATAATTCTCAAATAGTATCCATAATATAAGTCAAATTCTCAAATTGCCTAATGGACAAAATAAGCAAAGGAAACTCTGATTTTAGTTTCTCCCTAATTTAAGCTTCTTGGGTTCCTCAAACCCCGCTTCCACTGCATTCCCTGAAATTTGGTAAGGAAGTGAGCTACACTAGCCCAGTGAGGGAATAAATACATAACACACATCTTAACATTTTATTTATCAACCTACACATCATTGAAAATTCAAGATAACCAATATTTCACAATAAAGGATAATAAACTCAATGTGGCTCACAATCACCAAGCAATGCATATGCAAACTACATGATGCACACTCATATGTCTATGTCAATGCATCTCACACGTCCCACGTGTGTTAACACATACGTCCCACGTATGATATCTCATTACCCACACGTCCCACGTGTGTCAACACATACGTCCCACGTATGCTACCTCACTACTCACACGTCCCACGTGTGTCAACTGTGCGAAACATGCGTCCCACGCATGCCAACACATTCGCACCTAATATACTCACAAGGGACACATACGTCCCACGTATGATATCTCATTACCCACACGTCCCACGTGTGTCAACATATACGTCCCACGTATGCTACCTCACTACCACATTTTTCACATTATGTAAATCTTCATAATTTATATCAAGCAAGACAGTTAGACATATAATCATGGCATACATTCATTTTCATCATGACATGACCTACAACTTCATCATGACTATCTATTACATTTGGCATAATAGGATAAGACATGTAATCCATCAAACATATAACCTTGCATGTTTCATAATTATTAAATTGTACCATAAAATTTCATCTATCACCCATATCATGTCATATCATATAATTCTATTTTAGTACAGCAAGAATTTCATTAAAGTATCTAATAAGGAATTTACCAAGCATTTAATTTAGATATAATCTATTGTGTGTTGAGACCGTCACCTCTAAGATGTGTCTTTCAAAATAGTTGTTGGGTAAAGTCAATCCACTTTGGTCGAAGGAATATCTGATAAAACAAATTTATTTCTCTTTTAAGATATCAATCAAGTTGATAGTTTGGAAGCTAAACATTTTCAAATAAAAGAAAAGAAAACATAGCAATATCCTAGGGGAAGAAAATAATTAAAGTAATACAGATAAGGTATGTAATCGAAATCAAATGAATATAGAAATAAAATGCTTGAGAAAATCTTGGCCAAGGTTACTGCTATGGGTGCTGAAAGGGGAACAAAACTAAATTTTAAAGACTGATTGGGATTTGGAATAATAAGGGACCATGTGGTAGACATGCTAGGTATTCACATGGTAGGTGGAAAAATATCCAACTAGTATAGGATTGGGGAAACACTAACCAGAAAATAAAATGAAGGAGCATAAGATCTTGCATATGACAAAAGTAGATAATTTAATAAAATTAAGGAAGACTCAAACGGAAGGTCACCTTCTGGTGAGAAAAACGTTTTAAATAGAAAATGAGAAAGGGCAAAATTTCTCAGGTTTAGGTAGGGATTTAAAACAAACAAATAGACTAAAAGTAAAGATAAAGGAATTTTAAAAAATGGGGTTTACCGTCCAAGGGAGGGAATCTGGTTGAAGAAGAGTCACACAGGCGATGGGATAACACTGAGCGTTGCTGAATGACGCTGCTGAATGACGCTGCTGATTCGGAGCTAATGGCGGTTGTGGAATGACGCTGACCAAAATCTGTAGATCTGAGAGTGTTGCCTGAGGATCCGCCGACGAGTAAAGTGGGGAGAGGTGACTTCTCCATCTCAGTTGAGGAAAACAGTAAACAGAAAGGGAGAAGGAA
Organism: Chimonanthus praecox; assembly: GCA_022113865.1. Classification (NCBI taxonomy): domain Eukaryota; kingdom Viridiplantae; phylum Streptophyta; class Magnoliopsida; order Laurales; family Calycanthaceae; genus Chimonanthus; species Chimonanthus praecox. The sequence continues at coordinate 30,644,477 of CM039086.1, forward strand.
GCATTGCTTGAGTTGTCAGATAACAAGAGGAAAGATGAGAAAATGATTGAAGGATTGAGTCAAAGGAGGGAGTGGCCGAGAGATTTAGGGAAAACGTTGCTTGATAAGTATTGCCGTTGGAGAGGATTTGAGAGAAGGAGGAGGGAGCGTGTGCGAGAGATGGGGAATCCGTTGCCGTTTGGTTTGTCATGGCGAAGAAAAAGGGATTTGAGGAAGACTGTTGAGAGAAGAGGAAAGAGGAGAGTGACGAGAGGGAGATCCTGTTTTTTCTTTTTTTTTCTTCTTTTTTTCTTTTCTTTTGAGCGCACGAATAAGAGAGGAAGTGGATTGAGTGGGGTCAATTGGGTTTGGGTATTGTACTTATTAATTATATTTTTTTATTACTATTTATTTATATATATATATATATATATTATTTTACTTTATTTTTTTTTCACAAAATAGGGGTCTAAGTTGGAGTTTTGAGAATATATAAAAATTCACGGCCGGTATTTTAATTACACACCCAAAACTAAATATGCGGTATTTATGATTTTAAATCACATAATTAAATCCAAAATGACAGGTCAGGTCATTACAAAGATGATAACAATATTCTTTGTACTACCCTTTTCATTTAATGAATTTTCTTTGTCACTGTTCAATATATATATATATATATATATATTCTTAAAAAAAAAATGAAAAACCCATTGTTATTCAGTTACATTCATAATTCAAAAGGTGGACATCACATATGTAGATAAATCAGTAACTTTAATAATCAGTTTTGTCATCTATGGATCTTTCATGGATCAAATTCATCTACCATCAACACTTGTCTAATTAGAAAAATGGCTCTCTTTGTAGATGAAATATTCAGTGTAAATTCATCTACCATCAACACTTGTTAATTAGAAAAATGGCTCTCTTTATAGATGAGATATTCAGTGTAAATTCATCTACCATCAACACTTGTCTAATTAGAAAAATGGCTCTCTTCGTAGATGAAATATTCAATGTCCACATATTTAGTGTGGTGGTCTTTAGAAGACTGAGACTTGAACAGCTCTCTTGTCTTGATATTGAAGGAAAACAAAATCCTTTGTGTTCAAACATGAGAATCTCACCACCCACATGTGGGAGTGGATATAAATCACCACCATTAAACCTATTGAAATCCAAATCTGATCCATATGAAAAACTCGCAGAAAACATCTTATCGCATTGAAAACATCCAAATTTATTGGTCATCATCCATATCTGTATGTCTAAATTTCTATCCAAATTTATTTGATGCAGTGTCAACATACCATCCCACTCTCACAACCTAACTCTCCTGTCTATTATTACTCTGTAATTATTGCCTGACAATGCCTAAATCCCTACATTTTCTTTCTCGCTGTCAAGCCACATGAAATGACTATTTGCCTTCCAAAACAGAAGCCCATCGATGAATACTGTATTCGGGAGAGAATTCAAGGTTTCACCAGTGGGTATGTATCTTGGCCCTATATGGCTTCCATTTTCCAACATTGGATGAGAAGACTGCAAAACAAAAGTAGCCGGAATAATAGCAAGGCTACACCAGCTTGTAGTGTTCGGAAACAGAAGGGTCAAAAATTAATCCAACCAAAACTTTCAAAGAAAGAATTAATTCGACATTGCTGATTTTTATTGTGGGAATGGGAGTCAACTCTTGTGTTCTAAGGTTGAAGACTAACAAATTGGAGTAGGAAAAATCATCCCATAAGAGCGTCAGTGAGAAAATAGAGTGGCATCGAAGTGAGAGAAAAAGAGATGACAGAGGATCAGCAAGGAACAATGTCGTATATGACTCTTTGTCATATCTTGCATATGCATTTGAATCTGCAAAGAGCTTTGGTTAGCAACAAAAGGAAGGATCTGAAAGAGTTGAATGTCTTCTGATAAACCTTCAACTAGGGTTTCACTTTCCATTATTGCTTTCTTTCACAGTCCAAGGACTTTCTTATTAGTTATAACAAGTTCGGCCAGTCGGCTGAAGTTACAATCGGCTGATTGAACCGTAGAGAAGTAGCATTCGAGTCCCAGTCAGAGTACGCTTCTACATCAGTTACCTTCTACCGGAAAATACTCTTCACCGGCCAATGATCTGCTTTGGCTTCTTAATAAGGTAATAACTTACTAGTTTCTAATTTTTTTTTTCCACAGGCCTTACCTTCCTTTAGGAACATGTACGCCTAAAAAATAAATGAGCAAAGAGATTTTCGTATTTTAGTTGAAATTTATCAGATTTTAGAAGTGACAATATGTAAATATTATAAAATATTGAAATATTTCCATAGAGAAATGGACAGAAACCAAATGGCCCAGTTAAGAGTATGATATATCAGATTCGACTGCCATTTCAACGTTAGATTAACTATCTAATACAATGTCATCAGAACTAGACCGTTTATCAAGCTGTCTCAGGGGAAAGTTGGATTAACTAAAGCTCAACTGGATTGAACCAGTCAAACTCTGTCAAACCTATGTCTTCAATATAATAATATTAAATAATTAATTACAGTTTAATTGATAGGTTGAAATAAAATTTTAAGAAAAATTGTTTTTTAATTAGAAAACATATTTGAATTTTTGGAAAAATAAAAAACAATTTTTTATTTTATAATTTTTGAAACATTTTATTAATTAATCACAGTTCAAGATTTTTTAATAGGATAATTACTATAATTATTAATAATAACTATATGATTGTCTCTAAAAAATAACATTAATATTAAGCCTCAACATAAAAAGTATTAAAGAAGGTTTTTTTTCTAAATAACAAAACTAAAATTATATATATTTATTTATTATAACTTATCACAACTCTAATGTCCCGTTAAAACATCTTTAAATTTCTTAAAACATGTAATTTCTTCAAAATTTCGAACTAAAGTTCTATCGTGCCTTACCGCAATTTTCAAACTTTTCAACTTTATTTGTTGAAATTAAAAATTTAATTAGATGACTTATTTTATGATTAAATAAATAACAAATTTATTTGTCAAGTTAATTAGATTTGAGATTAAATACATAAAATACACATTAATAAGACATTTTTAAATATATAAAAAAATAAAACAGTGTGATAATATCCCTTAAGTTGCTTAATTGTTATATTTGTAGACATTATTCAAGATTAACGGAACAATTCAGCTAGATAAACATGTAACAATGCATAACTTAGAAGACCAATATTTTTTAAAATTGAATTGATGAATAAAAGAAACTAAACTTGAGTGGAACTAAGTACGAATAATAAAAAAATTAAGATTCAAATAATTCTCTATAAAAATCTAAGATTTTGGCGACTAAATCGATAAGCGAGTGAATGCAGAGTAATCAAAGATTTATATCATTTGAGTATATTTGTAATTTAAAATTTCAATTAATAAGTTGTTTGGTACTTTGGAGAGGGAGAAAATGCTCAGCACCATATTTTTTTCTCGAAAATGGAAAATTAAACAGCCGGTCATGAAATGACCTCTCTCTCTTGGTACTCCCACCCAATTATGTATTCTCTCCGTCTCTCTTTCTAAGTTTCAAATGAAGAAGAAAACCGAAGTGAGATCACGAGAGAAGATGAAGAAAATCAGAATGAAAGTTTGTCTTTTTATCTTTTTATTCTTCTATCTTCTCTATGTTTCTTTTATGAAACTTTTTTTTTATCTCCCAACTGTTTTTTCCAAACGCGATGTGACTTGCAAGTCACGGCTCACGATTTTATTAACTAAACCGTATTGGCCCTCGAGTTGTAACAGTTTTTTTGCAGTCTAACTCATACGATTTTCTTTCAAAATCGAACCGTAGAATTGAAATGTAGACATGACTATCACAGTATTACCGTAGGTTCAATTCTGATAACAGTGAATGTGCATTTGTCCATGTGTGACCCTTAGCTTTATACGTTAATGTAAAACTACAAACTAGACCATGTTTTCTACTGTGTTTTTCATTCCGAGGACAAATTCTCTGCTCCATAACCCCTTGTCCCTTTTACAAATTCAAGAAGGAAGAGATATAAACAATTTTCTTCATTCTCAAAATGTATTGTCTATCATGTTCAGCATCTATCATTTGTCAAAATCTTATTTATATGAAATTAACTTTATACATTCTACTTCTCCATTCGTATAAAATCATTCACTCCACTATTTGTTATATCCATTATGTTATTCATTCCATAAATATATTCTCCACCCCATAATCAAATTAATGGTCAAATACCTAATTATACTAGTGGTCTCCCAGTAATGATCATATTAATGATTATCATAATTACCATTATTAAAGCAACAAATCTCATATAATCAAGTTAATCTGATCCAATGATTGTCTAAGAATCGCCCCACCTACAAATAATGCCTAAATTGTTCATATATAACCCGTAGAGATTATTGATTATTCAAAGAAATACAAGAAGACATCTCTTTCATTTATAATAAGCAAACTTATACCAAACCCACAAGCGATGACTTCGCTCTCACTCAAATTTTAAAGGCCCCACAAATTCTCCTCAAATGGCAATGTCACGAATACTGATCTTTGAGTTATTACCGACAATATGGGGATATTTTCAAATTTAGAGTTTTTATACGATATTATCAGAAAAATCTCAGGCAATACAAAATCTGAAAAACAATAATATAGTGCACAAATAATATAAAAATGAAAACACCACCAAAAGTTGATTTAACCATAATGCTGGCTTTGGGTAGACAACGGGAAAAGGTGGGAAATAAAGAACGGAAGAAATGATGCTTGGAATTAGTCAAGGGCATCATATAATAACGAGAAATCCAAAAAAAAAAAATCTGACAATAACTACAATAAAAACAAAAATGGCCAATATTTTGTAGTTACTGTGGTAACTCAAAATTATTATCAGCAGACAATAAAATCATTAGAGAAACAAAAAAAATGCTGTTATTTATTACGTTCGCGATCAAGTGAAGGTGAAGTTTCACCTGCCCTCACCCAACCCATGAATCATAAAAAAAATTTCTCATGCATTCAGAACACGGGTGGCTTCGATCTTCAAATATAACTCCTTTCTGTACATCCATCTTATATTTTTTTTACTTATCACTTTTCTAAGCAATATTTTCTTGTAAACATTCAAATAAATATCTCCCGCTATTTTCAGAGATAGTACTTCATACTATAGTGGCTAAGAATTATGATATCTAGACACATCAAAGTACGGAGTGTTCTTAACTGGCATCAACCGAAAGTCAGGTCTCGAGATACTCTCCTGCTTAAGATTGGGTGAAAGGGTCATCTCTCACTCAGTAGCACCTCGTCTGACTAAAGATTGGGAATTAGACTTATCTGATGTGCCATAACCTAATTTAGAGTCTTAACACTTAATAAGTGCGTAATTAGAACTTGTCCTTAGTTTGGTGTTGAAATCAAAAGAAGATTAATAAGGGCAGGCCTGAAGATAGTGCATCTCACTCGAATTTCGTATACAAAAACCACCATTCTGTCCAAGGAGACTCTAGAATGAAGAATATTAGCATTTCTCATCCCTTTCAATATGCAACAACAGTAGAAAAAGAGGAAAAAGTTTTATATTTATCTTAGAATGATCACAAGAAACATGGAAAAGGGAAAAAGAATGCAATGAACCCCACTTCCCAACAAAACCCCAAGAAGGTGTCTGGTGCATGTCTTAAACAATTCTTCCCAAATCACCGTTCTTTACACAAATACACTAGACTCATGATGATTGTCAGCACTTTAAACCTCTATCTCAATAAGCCATCTCCAATAGAATATACATTAGTCATTTTTTCTTCTTGCTTTGATGATCAAATATCAGGTTGGTGATGTATGGTAACAGCTAATGCAGGGAAACTCATTTGAACAGTAGTCTCGGAATGAAAAATAGTAATTAGCTTGATAAAAAATTATTGAACCTATTATGATCCACGTAGTCACCGCATGTATCTTTCAGAGACCTGTTTAGTTGTAATCAATTGGAATTACTACTCACCACCCAAAGAAGATTCCAGTTTAAAGATATGATGGATGCCATTTGGAGATGAAGCAGCATATTACCTTGGTTCCAGTGGATTAAGCAGCTCTCACTAGAAGCTCGATGTCAGATCCCACTTCAACAATCTTTGTTTCCCTTGAAGATTTTGCATCTCTGGCAATGCTCTGAACATCAAAGTCGATAGCAATGCTTTTCACAAGACCCTCAAGCATCTGTTTTAGAATTTAGATCAAGGAAAAAACTCAAGGAAGCAGTTCAAGTTCAAAAACACCATATGAAAAGGGCATTGAACTGAATTTAGCTGCAGTCTCAAAGACAAGGATGCGTTCACACCAACATCCCAAAAAATAGTGACAATGATCATCATCAGCCAAGTGATCCACATTCTCATTGCTTGTTTAACAAAATTGGTTGCGACTTGCAAGAGAACATGTAGCTGAGAAATATCAAAAGAATGAAATTAATACTAACACAATCAAGAAGAAAAAGATTGTCATAGGCAGGATCCAGCATTGAAGTGTCCAATCAATATTTGAGGCAAATTTATTCCATCAATTTGGACTTGGCCTTAATATTTGAGTTTGGCAAATTGTTTCCATAAGCTGATTGCCTAAAGGTTGTAACAATGAACCCTTACCACTTGTGCTACAGATTCTTGTCAAAATAGTCATACAATATCCACTTCATATTGAAAGAAAATCAAAGAATTGCTGAAATTATTACTTCTAAGATATCTTTTATGTGATTTCATATCTTAAATATTTTTGAGAAAAAACACTTGAATCTTTCAATTCTCTGTTTTACAATACATGATTTGCAGTTCAAGACATTATAATAATTTCACAATACAATTTGATCTTCACAACATTGGAAATGACAAAGTACCCATAAATGGGATTGATTCCCTGGCTTAAAAATCAAGTGTACAAAGTCATCAAGTAGGCCACATAATGCATGAAATAATGCCATTTAAGAGAATAAATCCAATGGTCCACAGTCAATATAAATTGGCCTAACCTGTTTCAGTAGCCTATACAGACCAGGAATCCTAAAGAAGCCTGATAGTCAGCTTGAATAGTATGAATGGGTGACACTTTCTTGGGAAGGTGTTGCAAAAAGGGAAGAGAAGTTTGTCATCCATACCTTTCAATAAGGTTGTGCATGTAAGAATGTTTTGTATATCATGACCTTGAGGCATTTAGTAAGCTTAAAATTCCATGCACCACCTTAATTTTTAAAGGATACCAGTGAGCCAATGGCAACAAGAGCACGGAATCTTGAATCAGCATCTTGATTTACCTCTTCAGCAATCTGCAAACCATAAAGAACATCAGGATCAATATTCTCAAGAGTAGACATGAAATATATAGTAACTTATTAAAAATATTTAAAAAATGGTCTCATTCTTTAGGAACTGAATCTTCACGTCTTAAAACAAGATGACCTACTTCTAGAGCTGCCGAGAGCACTTGAGCTTGGCCTTCTTGATCCTTGTTCTCAATCAATAACACTGCATAGCTGCAAATGATTGTTTTAGAGAATAATGCAAAGACAGCAGGTAAGTAGAAATGACTTTATCATTGTTGCATACACATCATCGTCATTTTTTTTTTGTGTGAACTTGTCATCATCGTAACAGTTTATCCCATCTATTTTAAGTCTACTTTCTGAGTCCCATCTAATTTATCATCTTTGGATAAATAACTTCTATACAGTTACTAATCATCATGAAATGTGTGTTTAGTCATACCAATTCCAAAATTCATCAAAATAAGTGTGGCTGCATTTTCTGTTATGGACCAATGCAAACTTCATCACATCAAATGCTACTGTTCATTGAAATGAAAATTCAACCACAGTGATCATGGTGAGTCATATGGATAATAGATAACTAGACGGCCCATGAAAACAATTTACCAAATCCTATTATGATTGCATACTCCAAATAGAAAGGATAGGTGGCTTCGATGACGACAATGATGATGATCATGTATAAAATTCACATACCAAAACAAGAACTGTAATTGGGGAAACAAATAATGATACTTACTTGAGCAGCAATGTTGAATAGGATAAATGCACATTCTTATTGGTAGATTTAGAACAACTTGAGAGTGCATCGAGAATCTACAAGCACAAGAAAGAGATCAATGTTACTAGGATGTGATCATATATCAATCAAACATTCAGAAATAGGGATGAAAATTTGATCTCAAGGCCCAAGGCCCAAAAAGCCCGAGGAGCCCAGCACACAAAATAGAGTTTTGTGCAGGTCAAGTATGGACAGAGCCCAGTCCACCGAATTTGTAGGGTGGGAATTTGGGCTGAAAGCCCAAAAGCCATGCCCCAAAAAATAAAGGCTTCAGATGGCCAAGATCAAGTGAACCTCTTTCCCTCGGTCACAATCAATGTTTTAGCTAACACCTATTGTGATCTAAGAACTACAAACCTCAATGCGATTTGATTGTAACCAATGGTGAAAAGACGGATTCTTGAAGAGATTTGTCACAATGCGAATGCTAGTTAAAAGATTTGCAGGCAATGCAGGAGGTGCTGTAGCTCTATTAAATGTCTCCATTAATATATCTGTATAGCACAATAGACTTGACGGTGATTATCAAATTCTCACCAAAGATTATAAAGAAGTAATACAACCCATCAAAAATAATGACACCAAAAGCAGCCATGGCACACCGCCTCCTTGGTAATGGCATGAAACTAAAAAGTGCTCAGGCCAGCTGCCTGTGTAGGTGTTTGGGCCCATCCAAACCACTCTAAGTATCATTTTCATTTAGATTTATATCCAACTTAGGTTGATCCATATGATGTGCTCTCACCATTAAATTGAACACCATAGGTATTATTTATCCAATTGTTTTATTTTGATTTTTTTTAGGGCCTAAGATGACTCAATGGGCCTCATTTTGGACAATTAGATGGACCCATGATAATATATCCATGCAAACAATTTTCTTGATCATATCATGGGACTCATCCTTTGATGTGGCCCATCAAAGAACAGACTATGCCTATTAGACCTCCACTTGGTCATGCTAGTAAAATGGGCAATTTTAAAATGAAGAAACATTGATACTCAATATGTTATATTACACTCATAGGAGCAAATGGATCCAACTTCATATGAAAATTTAAGTCTTGGCCAAATGGAGCCCACTATGGCCCCCAAATTGATGGATCCCATGATGATACCCAAGCATCCAATTCTTTTTATCATAAGGTGGGCCCCATCTTTGAAGTGGCCCATCAGAGTACTAGGCTACGTCTGGTAGATCTACCTTGGTCATGCTAGTCTGGTAGAAACCTTTGATAATCAAATACTTATACATTATATTACACTCACTAGAGCAAATGGATCCAACCTCAAATGAAAATTTAAGTCTTGGCCAAATGGAACCCACCATGACCCCAATCAGATCTCTCTCTCTCTCTCTCTCTCTCTCTCTCTCTCTCTCTCTCTCTCTCTCTCTCTCTCTATATATATATATATATAACCCATAAAACCCCTAACACCCACTTAGCCCCCTTGAATTGGATACCCACCCAATTTGATTTACATAGCCTATTGATCTAATTACATAACTTTCAACCGTTGGATGGGACCTTAAGAAACACAACCCCACTTATCTAATAAAGGTGATTTTTTATAGGAACCATGTTAAAGACTTTTCCAACTAACCCATCCATGTGGGCCCAAAATGTTGTTATCTAAGACCTGACCCTAGGTGATATATGTGTGTGTATATTTATCATAAATGGAATTGGAAATGAGAGTATTAAAGGGAAAGTATAAGTTTCTCAAATAGAAGAAAAGATCAACAAATGTCATTGAGGATGGTTCAAGCACTGAAAAATTGACCAAATATGGCACAATAGGAATAACCAAAGGGTTTCTAGTAGAAGGAACTAGATGAAAAGGGGGAGCTGTAAAGATTTGAATTTACGTGGTAAGGAAGGACATATTAGATTTCGGAAGTACAAAAAACAATGGAGTGACAAAGGTTATAGTTCATGAAAGAGTAAAAAGACTAAGTATAGCTAATCCAGCCCCAATTCGGTGGGAAATGGAATAACTACAAAGAACAAGATTTTCTAGTAGACAAATAGAACTCAAAAAGTTGTTCATAGATAGGTTGGAACAGCTTAAATGCTATTATATTCATCTAGAACCCACTGCAGCATATGCTTGCTCAGGATATCATGCAAGTTGTGCCAAATGGCCCCCACTTTATCCTATTTGACTTGTTCTACACAAACAAATTGGTGTAAAGGGAAAAGGGGGAGCACTCAAATCACTCTCCCCCACAGGAAAAAAAAAGGTTTGAATTGTCATGTCTGCCCCCTTACCAGATTCCATAAGATAATCCACATTGTTGGATTTTAAACGTTCATTTTTATCCCTCAAAACTTTGGGGAACCTATAGGATCATGCTTGGGATGATTGGTAGCCCCAAACTTTTAATAGCCACCTAGACCCTAAGATTGTGCACCAATCCAGCTAGGACATGTCCACTAGTCATTGGAATGCATTACAATCATGAGTACACAAGTGTATCGTGTCTTTGGGTGTCCATGAACAAGTTTAGTAAACTTTTGAACTAAGCACACTCTACAAAAGGATGGGCCACACTCTATGACATGGAAAATTACACCTTTCAGTGGACCCGACAATCACCTTAATTAATGGACAAATATCAAATTCATCATATCACCCAGTCCAATATCAATCGTTGACCAAAAGAGCATCAAATTGGGGGCTGCCAGTTCATAGGGGAGGGGTGGCTTTAAGGTTTATAGAATCTTTGAATATCATAAAAAATGACAGGGAAGTAATTCAAAAAAATTAAAATAAAGAAGTTAAATTTTAATAAAAGATGTTGGGATCTTAACCATATTTTTGGAGAAGAAACGGGGGGAGGGGGGAGAAACAAATACCATTTCCATCTTTAATATGCTTCGCAAGCGTACTTGCCCCATCAGGATGCAGAACAATCATTCTTAACATATCAATTACTGCAAAATAAAGAGATGGTATCACATCATCAAAATGGACATAAGAGATGTAAAGGAAGTACTTTGGAGCATCATGACAATAGTTGGGGATACATTGACTTATACACTGGTGTTAGTAGCTTATCTTAACAAGAAACATGGCAGTATCATAAGATTGTAATAGGTTGTTAAAGACCATAAATACTTGAAGAGATTTTTTTGGGGAAAATTATAAATACTTCAAGAGATAGTATTGACAGTTGCATTTAAAGAGACAAAGGGTGTCTCTTACAGATAAATTGTTTTTGAAAGATAAATTAGAATTAAGAGAACGAATAAGAGGATATGAAAAGAACTTTAGCTTTAAGCAAAAACCAAAGCCAATAAAATAAACAAAAGATTAAGAAACAAAAGTAAGCATCCCTGAATTTACTTGATGATCCATGTTTTTGTTTGCAGAGTGATGAATCTTTCTCACTGGCAAACTTCTTGAAGAATGATCTCTCTAATGTCAAAGATGGTCTGAAAATCTCTAATGAAAATGAAAGAGAGGAAATCCAACTAATTGCACTCGTGGAATTTCCTTCCACTTCAGCATTGAAGAAATCCATTTAGTCGAGCAATTATGTCCCCCTTAATACATACAAAAATCTAAATCTCAGGTAGGGGACTAGATGGGTATCTCCAATGCTGAAGTGGAAGGCAATTCCATGAGTGCAATTAGTTGGATTTCCTCTCTTTCATTTTCATTAGAGATTTTCAGACCATCTTTGACATTAGAGAGATCATTTCTTCAAGAAGTTTGTCAGTGAGAAAGATTCATCATTCTGCAAACAAAAATGTGGATCATCTAGTAAATTCAGGGATACTTACTTCTGTTTCTTAATCTTTCACTTATTTTATTGGCTTTGGTTTTTTCTTAAAGCTAAAGTTCTTTCATATCCTTTTATTCGTTCTCTTAGTTCTAATTTATCTTTCAAAAACAATTACCTGTAGCAGTGCACTGGCACATGTTTGCTGCATTGGAGTTGGTAATGAATCCCATACAATTTTCATAGTAAATTGAACACTTTCTTCTAGGCAACCAACAGTTAGGGGAGAATGTACCATATCATGGGGTCATAATTAAACAAAAGATGCAAAAAAACAATAATGATGATGATGATGATGATGATAGGAACTTAGGAAGTATCTTTCCAAAAAAAAAAAGATATGAAGTCTTAAAAAAGAATTTCATAATCACAAAATTACGACAATGCATGGCCCTCTAACCTGGAAACATCATTGCAATGGGCCAAGATTTCAACAATTTCACCAATAATGCAATGTCAACATCTGCAAATGTACTGCAGTGGTAATGTGATGTATCTTTTAATATCTTAACTATTGCAGCTAGCGTTGATAGCTCAAGCTCTGTGAGTGTTAAATCATTTTGCTCCTGGAAAAAATAATGCCAATTAGAAGTGAAAATTATATATGTACACGAAAGTCATGCAATGAACAAAGCATAAACCCATATAGAAATTTACCATATCAGTTGATAAAGAATTGTTGAACTCGGAAATCTTTTTGAGAATACCATCAAACTGAGCAACATCGAAGACAAGCATCCCTTTCTGAAAACAAAATGAAGATGCAAAAAGATAGGCAGTTAAAACCTAAGGAAGATGAAGTACACTTGCAGATTGCATACTGGACGTATAGTTGTTGTGCATTCAGCGACTTCAGTACAATATAAATCCTTTGCATTACTTCTACCTTCATGATGCTTACCCTTGTACAAAACCCACTGCTGTAAAGCATTTAAAAGGGTAGTTTTGAAATATACATGATATGATTCTTCAAGAATTAGTATCTTTCAAGCAAAGAGAATTCCATATTATTCAAGATGTGAGATTTTTCCCCTAACCTAAGGCATATAACACCCACTTGGTTTTAAAAAGGTCCTCCGGCTACAGATGAAGAGTGGTTCATTCAGAAGAAGACTGAACTTAATACAGACAATATAACTAACAAGAAAACTAAACTAAACTAAACACAGACAATATAACTAGCATCTAGAAGAATCAACAATATGGACAGCTAGAAAATTAGCAAGAATTTACTAAATTGCATCAGATATCACTTAGACTTTGCAACTTTTTAGTATGGACAAAGAACACATGCAAGCTTTTACACATGTGTGCACACACTAAATACTCTATATGTGGAAATGCACACACACCCCTGCCCCTCCTCGCACACAAGCATGAATGCACATACATCAGTCAACCACCTACCAAATACAGATGTTATATATATGTACCACTCAACCATTTTGCCACAACATGGTCTTTTAGTTCTTCAAATTGATGCAGAGTAGTGGTCATGCGCAACTATGAAGCTTGAGCAACTACAACAAAGAAATGAATGCACTGAGCAATTTTTGTAGGAAAAAAAGGGTAACCTGACTATATCACAACTTTTTATGGCTGTAACAGCAAGCACTCACAAGACTGTTCTATAGGTTTATGGGTAAAATAAGCAATTGTTTCAGATTCTGGAAAATAGGCTGTCCAATCCCTTTGTCCCATACACATGTCCATGTTGCTATATTCATTCATGCATCATAGACAGATACTGTGAGTACAAGTTAACACAGTTTACTAGGGGTTCTTTCCTGGTGCAAGAGGAATCCACCATTTCCACCCAACTACAGGTAAAAGGCAACACCATAAACTAGTTAGATACATGCTTTAAGCATACTAAAGAAAATTCAAGATGATTCACTAACCTTACATCACAATCAATAGAAAGATAATTTCTCATGTTGTGAATAAGGGACCTATACAATAAGAAATAGCAAACGAAAAAGAAAAGGACTAATTAAAGGAGAGTGAGTGATGCTTGAACCAATTTCATCCTTACACCAACTTCTAAAAAAAAGTACAGGACATGCCCCTTCTTATCTTGAATTTCAGTTGGTTAAGTTATTCTTTACTGATCTAGCAAAAACAAACTACAAAAAATACAAAGAGCACATCCATAACTTTATGCTCAATGGTGCAAAGAGAAATTGAATACAAAACAAGCATTGATTAGGACATCCAGTTCATTCTTGAGCAGCAGATGATGTTGCAACAAAGTTGATAGTTGATATTCATTTAAATGGATTACTTTTTGTAATTTCTCTCTCTTAGAAAATATATGCCCTTCAGCGGCCTTCATACAAACAACCATTTGTTTTCATAATATGTTGTGTATCAATGTAACCACTTTTTTGAAAAAAGGACAAAAGAAAGTACCTTAGGGATATGCTTGAAAGTGGGCTTTTCTGAAACAACTGCCATGAACATGAAGAACATAAGACACTAGATAAGATCCAAATGTCTCATGCAGAGACTAGAAACATATGAAGAACATGAAAAAGAAAATTGAACTAAAATTGAAACAAGCTAAGTTGACCATTCATCAGAAGAATGCTTGTAGTCACTTAGGGACTAAGTCATTCAGTATCTACTCCTTTTCAAACTGTGAAGTACATACCTGATCGGTTTGAAGCTTCTCCTGGTATATAAGCACTAGCTGAAGCATGAAACGAAAAGTAGGAACTTATTATCACATCTGGGTATCAATTAGGATAACCTACCAAATCAATTTTCATTGTGATATCTTGCAGAACCCAAAACTTACAGCCAGTGTAAGGATCACGGAATGACGTATCAAGGGAAAAATCCTTTTGCCCAGAGTTTTGCAGTATAAACTCCACAACTTGCTGACGATAAGAAAGTGGAAGATTCTCTTTAAGAAGCCAGTCATCAGCAGTGCTATAAGGGTTATCTGAAAAAGTTGACCATGTTACATAAAACATACATCTCACATAAATCAACTTAGATTCCTTAAGCACCCAACACCAAGACAGTAGTCTCACAAGAATAACAAGAGTATATGCCAATCCAATTCACAAAATCAATAATTTCAGGGATAAAAAGAGCAACAGCATTTTGAGCTATAAAAAAGAAAAGGTCATCCTTCTATATATCTGAAGTAAATTTCAAGCCTTCTCAATCTTATGAGCAAATATTTAGTCACTAAAGGATGATGTAAATTTTTTTTTTTTTGAGTGATGATCATGTAGAATCACTTCCCCTATAAAAGCAGCATGGATGAAATTGATTTAATGCAGAATAAGTTCAGAACAAAAGTCAAAAGAAATTTAGAGAACATAAAGACTGAAAATAATTTGTGGTTTTATATAATCACACAAAAGTATACAATCAGAGAGATCAAAGACAAACCTGCTCGATTGTAAGGCAACTTGCGAATTGGCTCTCCATCTCCAATGTCAACATCAAATACTAACAAAAAAATATTTTCGAAATGTTAGAAAGAAAAAATGCATCATAGCTGAAACAGAAGTGATTTAGTTAAAGTGATTATGATAGAAGTAGTTTCACCATAGTCATATCGAACACCATCTAGAACAGCACCATTCATATTGTCCTCAGGCCCATCAACAACTTCACCGATCTGGGGGGGAAAAAATCCATAACATGATTGTAACCTTAGAAAAGAATTAGAAGACCAAAACCATGAAAATTAAACTTGAAGCTTGGAACTGTATAGCTCAAGTGACTGAGCCACAATACAATACATTATTGTCAAATTTATAATAATTTCAAATAAGGGACTTCCAACATACAGGTTGGAGATGGCAAAAACTGAGAATTAGGTCATTCTAAGTTTACAAATAATAGACAAAGCCAATTATAAATCTTGCCAATTCAAGGATAGAATGATGATAGCCAAATCTATTTCACGAGACAGATTAGTTGTAGTTAAAAAAAGCTACTTATAGAAGAACAGAAATACGAAAACCTAAGAACCCTTATGGGATCGATAAAAGTACTTGTGTAATAGTTTTGCATTACAATTATTAAACAACAGAGGAACAGCATAAATGAATAACTTTCAGAAGTACAACCACGGCAATCACAGAGGAAACCCCACTTGAGGAGGAAGTCATCATTCCTTTTTCTACCATTTATTAGAGGAAAAAATAAACATAAGAAAAAAAGGATTTCTGGAGAGAACAAAAGAGGATCAACAAAGAAGTGAAAAAACTAAACAAAAGGGTCCTCCTGGAATAGCCAAACCAATTAACTGCAAGTTTTACTAGAACATATGCAGCCCCATTTGCCTCCAACATGGAAATTGATGCAGATAACCAGCCTGCAACTTGGCAGGAAGAAGAAGAAAAGATAAAGGAAAAGATAGGAAAAAGGCTATGCCTTCAATAAATTTTATTCAATATCCATCGTGTGTCATTTTTCTCAACCCATTATATGGATTTTATATAAAAAAACGAAAGAAGGAAATCTAGACTTAAACCTACAAAGGATTAGAATCCCACACAAACTAGGAAACTTCCTAATTATTCCAAAACAAAAATAACAACTTGCTAATTAAAAATAAATAAATAAATAAGTAAATAAAAATAAATAGAAGTGGGGTTCACGTAGGATGAGAGTCTTCGTGTATTCTACATAAGTCCCCAGGTCTTGAAAAGAGCTTGTCCTCGAGTTGAAACCGGCAAGACTATAACAGCTATTGTAAGGCACCAAACAGAGATGAAGATCAAGGCCGTAGAGGCGAATGACGAAGCTTATAATTGCACAACTTGCAACGCACGCACAGACGATGAGAGCTTTCCTTCTGTGGGGCAAAGAAGTCAAGGACCACAAACGGACTCAAGCATGGACGAACCAAGCTGATCGTGAAGGGGTCTTCATATGGCACTGGAGTGATGGCACGGTCCTGAGGGTTTGTCGGACAAGGCACCAATGAGAGGATAGGAGGTGGACAAGATAATGTACAAATAACTATAGATGAATTCTTGGTGTCCGTAGTAGGATCAGGTTTGGGTATAGGAAAGGGTTGGGTAATTGGCGGTGGCGGTTCGATACTTGTTGGTTGCATCGATTGTGGCACCAGCACCATAAGTGGCTCGTGCTCCAACACGTGCACTGTCTGTGAGGTCACAACTTCTGGAGGAGCAGGCATAACTCCAATGGTGACTCTGAAGGAGTGGGCACGCATCTCAATGAAGCAGACACGTATGTCGAGGAAACTGGCACACATTATGATGTCAACTTTTGCAACAAATCTTGAAAGGCAGATCACAAATCAGACCGCAATTCGGATCGCAATTCAGATAGAAATTCTTTAAACTTAAACAGACTGATAAAATGATCACCATTGTTGTTGGATGCTATCGGGTCTCCATGATGCGGGTAATTAGATCAGAATGCCACAGAGTCCAATATGCAGCGGTTGGATTGGTCGGGGGTTGTAAATAATTGGGTGACTCGAGCGAATGGAAATAAAAAGGAACTGAGTGGGAGTAATAGGGTTCATTATATGGGTGAAATGGATAGGTGATAAGTGTAGAGGAGAGGTAGGAGTGAGACTTGTTAAATGGTTTAATGGAAGGGTGAGGTGGGACCCAAGGGTAGGGCATGGATTTTAAGGAATCGGTTAAACCCGACAAATATCGGGTCACACAAGTAAGTTGGATCACACGTGTGGGAGTGACTTAACAATTGGGTTGCTGGCACGTGGGAATAAAGGGATAAGTTGCCGCACGTGTATGTAAGGTAGGGTTTGATTCAATTAGAAAAGGCGTATTGCGAATGGGAGAGGACTAAAGGGGTCTGTTGAGGGCGGCAAAAGGGGACAACGACAGAAGCGGAAGAAGGATGGGAAAAGAAGAAGGAATCACGGAAGAGAGGAGGAAAAGAACCTGGGAAGTCTGGTTGGGCAATCTGGGAAAGGGTTAGAGAGCAACAAGTGGCGACGGAACCAGTGGCGGAACTAGTTTGCAGGCAAGGGCGAGACCAACGTGGAGTGGATCTGATAGCGGAAGTTGGTTAGGCATGCCTGGGCATGCAATGGTGGGCTTGGTAGAAGGCGAGATCTGAGAGGGTAGAGAAGAAGGGAGGGGAATGGCGATGGAGGGCTGCCTGGCGACAAGGGATACAGGACTGCAGAGCAGAAGCACGAGAAGGGCAGGGCAGGGCGATCTCTTCAGCAACGAAGGCATGCAGAGGAGGTGAGACTATGCAAGTACGATGGGTTTTCAAAAACCCCTTTCTTTTTTCTTTTTCTTCAAAACAACGAATCAAGACCACGATCGTCCCTGATAATGCAGGGACATGTCTCCGAACAGAGTCGTCTCTGTATAACATAAATACAGAGAACGTTACTCTGAACCAATTGATGCGGATAACCAGCCTACAACTTGACAGGAAGAAGAAGAAAGATAAAGGAGATAGGAGAAAGGCTATGCCTTCAAAAAAAAATTATTCAATATCCATCGTGTGTTGCTTTTCTCAACCCATTACATGGCTTCTATATAAAAAAACGAAAGAAGGAAATCTAGACTTAAACCTACACGGGATTAGAATCCCACACAAACTAGGAAACTTCTCAATTATTCCAAAACGAAAATAACAACTTGCTAATTAAAAAAATAATAATAATAAGTAAATAAAAATAAATAGAAGTGGGGTTCATTTAGGATGAGAGTCTTCGTGTGTTCTACATCAGAAATGGTCCTCCTCATTCCTGTCAACAACCTGCTTCAGTCAACTGGCTCATAGAACTAATCTAATCCCACAATTACCACTGATTAATTACTATTTTGCAAGAACATCTGCACACCATTTGCCTCACTCCAACACGAAACCAGTCTCCACATTCCGACATAACAATATGCTTTCATCAAAAGATGAAAGCCAGTTTCAAGGTTCAATTCTCTGCTTATAGCATCTCCGAGAAGAAATTTTCATTAGAAAGAGTTCTCAATGACAATTTTCATAAGCAAGTCTTCCATGTGATCTCCATACCATTAGGAACATAGCATCAAAAAACCCCACAAAATGGAGACCAAGCAACCATGCATATAGTCCCCAGATAGAAAAGAAGAAAAACAGTTAGAAACAATTTTAAATAAATTTAAGAGCAGCCTTATATGTTCTAAGAACTATGATAATCATAGTTTGCAGCATCTATAGTTGTGAAAGTACACAGCACATGCACAGGACTAGTAATACTGTACTTTATCCCATTTATTATCTCTTGAATTCCATGAGTAAGCCACACCATTGTCCCCTTCTCGTACAATTTTTGTCTGCCCATCACGAGTCCCTGATTATGAGGAAAAAACTACATTTAAGAACAAGAAAAGAATATAATCTATAAAATAAAATATGGATGAATTATTTGTAAAAGCAGTCAACCATTCAGCCTATAAACATTGAAACACCAAAGTAAGGCAGGGGTGGGTGGGTGTACAAACAGGTCTCAGAAGCAGTCTAAAATTTTAAAAATAGGTATCAGCCGCACTTTAAAGAGAGAGGAGAGATTATACAATGCAAGGCCAGTGCAAATCTATAGCTTGCTCCAGTCATGCACTTGTACAGCTGGGGTTTTAAATATACCTCATAACCAAGGTCTCTAGTTTTCTTCTCTTATCTTAGCAGCTAAGTCAAATGAATAGACTGATTAATTAAAAATTGACCAAAAAATCAGAAAATAAAAAATAAACCAGGTGGTGAAAAAAATGAAGGGATGAACAAACAAAACTTGGAGAGTTAAAAAGCGAAGACTGTATCTATCATTAGGTGACTTTGGTTACAAGCTCTGAGAAAGGATTGAGAACATGATAAAAACATAAATCTCCTAGAACATTAAAAAAAAAAAAATAACATCAAACCTGGCACTTGCAAAGCCTCCAGCCCAGGTAAATCTACCAACTTCAATCCACCAACTTTCTTCCTGATGCAAACAGGAAATAAGCATGATAATAAGCCAAAGGGACAACCAACATACAATGTAGTAATTCCAATATCATCTTTGAGATTCTGTAACATATTAACCCTTTATTTCCAACGTATGACATTTTAAATATACATTTTTTCTCTTTTTTTTGAAATATTATTATGTCTTTCTCTAACCACTAAAATTTCATTTATTTTAATCATAATGTAAGAGAAACTGCTTTGACAATCAAGGATAAAGAAATGAAAAGCTTGAGCTTTACTAGATATTTTACACACCTGACATGAAAAATATGAAAAGAGTAAGACGAGAGAAATCAATACTCAGACTGGTAAAACTATTTTGAATTCCATCCTTTTAGTTCAATAGTTGTTGCTTAAGACAAGTCAGATAATAATATAATATAGAAAAAACCATGTCCTTGCCACCCCAATACAAACAATGACCCTTTTATTTGAGGATATATTGGTTCTCATTCATTACCACACTAGGAATATAGATTTTCAATGATCAAGGCAATTTTAAAAAAAAAAAAAAAAATTGAGAGGTAGGGAGTTTTTTTTTTTTTTGAATAGTTATCATATTAATAAAAGAAAGCACCAGAAGTGCAAGTATATGAAAGAGAATAATGGGAGCCAAAACACAGAATATGGCTCAATCAGGAAAATAAAGTAAAAGCGTACACTGGATAGAGAAAATAAAAATAAAATATTTCCACTTGTAGAAATTGGCATAAGACAAACATACCGGCTGCACAGGTATTCAGAAAGTTGGGAAGTATATGATTCAAGTTGAAGTGGATCACAGGTCCGGTCTCCGTGTGTTGTCCATATCCGTACAACTCCATCAGAACAAGCGGTTACTATGTCCCCATTTTCCAGGAACTTGACATCCCAAACACAACCAGGGTGATTGATGCTTTGCATGCAAACTCCATCTGCTACACACTCTCCCAGGTTAAAGACAAGCAAGATTTTTTTAGATAAAAACACTCACGAGTTTATTGAGGAAAAAAGCAAGCAAAATGAAAACAAAATTAGGCCATGTGAAGAAATAACAATTACACAAAATTAGGGTGACTGAGATGTGCATGTTATGTTAGATAGTTTAACTCTGAAAGATAGGGTTAGCAATCACCATGTTAGGAGTAGTTTAAAAATAGCCCCAATAGATGGCAATCTGAGAGAAACGTGTTTAAGATGGTTTGTGCATGCTTCATAAAACATAGGAGACAAGCCCCAGTACATAGAGTTGGGAAGTTACAGGTTTTAGGCACTAGGAGGAGGGGTACACCAATACACATGGAGAGAAGGGATAAAAAAGACAATAGATAGTGGTGTGACAAACTAGATGGTTAATGATATGGTCAAATAGAGTAGTAGAACTCAAAAGTTAATCTCAAATAGATCCAATTGTGCCTTTGATGATGATGTTGAATAAAAACAAATGCCTTCCATCAAAGAGAATGGGAAAATGGATGAGTTGCATAAGAAACTGTGCAACGATTGAAAAACACAGAGTCTAAGCATGTAAGTCAAAAGTAATAAAAATGACAACAAAAAGCAGCTGATATCTTCTTGGTCTAATGGGTCTAGAGGACCCTCTATGAGCAGATTAGACAGATTCTTAGTATCGGTGGATTGGGAAGAACCTTTCAGGGGAGTTGCGCAAGTGAAACTTAGAAAACCAGTTTCAGATCATTGGCCGATTCTTCTTAACTTGGAAGATGAGGACTGGGGACCCAAGACATTCCGCTTCAATAATGCTTGCTTGAATCATAAGGATTTCCTTGGAAAAGTTAAGGAATGGTGGCCCTCATTCGAGGTTGAGGGGTGGGCTAGGTTTTGACTACAAAAAAAGTTGAAACTGTTAAAACCCAAGATAAAAGAATGGAGTAAGGTGGAGATGGGTAACGTATATGAGGAGAAAGATCATACTTCGGAATTACTTGGAGATTGGGAAAACCTGGAGGAAGAAAGAGATTTATCAGAAGGGAATATCTCGAGAAAAATTTGTGTATGTCAAAACTATGGGGTCTTTTAAGGAGGGAGGAAGTAAAATGGAGACAAAAGTCGAGGGCTACTTGGTTGAAAGAAGGGGACAGAAACACAAAATTCTTTTACCGTATGGTTAAAGCAAGAGCCATGGTCAATACTTTGAGATTTGTTACAGTGAATGGGAGAAGGTTGGAGAGGAAAAACGAGATTAGAACAGCAATCAAAGACCACTTTGCTTCCATCTTTGCTCCTGATGGAGAAGATACTTTGTCCAGGGCGTACTCAGCTTCTCCTGCTAGTGTGTCGTTGACTGTGTCTGATTCGCATCCCCATGCTATGCCCCATCCTTCGGATCTACACTCCAGGGTCTCTCCTCCTGCAGGTGCTCTCTACCCTCCATCTAGCAATTCTGTTATTCCTTTCAGTTATGCACAGCTTATCCCTGTCTCTCCTGAGACGGGGACTGTTCTCTGCCCATGTCTTCACAGATCTTTGGAGGTGTCGACTCAGGACGGGAGCCTATCGCATCATCACTCTATTTGTCAGCAGGGTTCTTGGAGCTTTCAGCCAGCAGTAAGTGTGGGGAGGTTTAGCCAGCGTCATCCATTAGAGCCGTCTCTTCTTGGTCCAGGTGCTACCCATGCCTCCACACTTCCCCATTCAATTCCTTTCCATGCATTCCATGCCTCTAGGGGAGTCGGGCCTAGTGCTAGTGGGGGACCTGTGGTTGATTCATTTAGAGAGGGGATTATTGCTTCTAACTTTAGACCTTTCCAGTTGCACCCTAATTTGCCGGGAGAGGTAGATCTGGAGTTTGGGAAGAACATATGTACCCTCTTCTAGAGGGGGTTACTTTTAGCGCTCTCGCAGAAGAAAAGGCATTATGGTTAAAAAGAGAGTTCGAGGAGAGGGAGGTTTTGGAAGCACTCCACGGCGTAGATGGAGATAAGGCTCCGGGTCCCGATGGGTTCAACTTCAAATTTCTTAGAAGTTGTTGGGATATCATTGGGAATGACTTTTTAAATTTTTTTAAGGAATTTCATACGCGAGGGATTCTCAACAAGAGCCTTAAACATTGGTTGGTTGCTTTAATTCCCAAAAAAGAGGGGGCTTCTGAGATTTCTCACTATACACCGATAAGTCTAGTAGGTTATGTGTATAAGTTGTTGGCTAAGGTCTTGGCTGCGAGACTTAGTTCGGTCATGGGGGATTTAATTGGGGAGACACAAGGGGCTTTTATTGGAGGGAGACAAATTCTGGATAGAGTGTTTATAGCAAATGAGATTATTCATACAAGACGCAAGGATAGTCTAAAAGGAGTACTCTTAAAGCTTGACATGGAGAAGGCTTGTGATCATGTCAGACGGGAATTTGTTGATTATCTTTTTGGAGGATGAGTTTGGACAAAACTGGAGGATGAGTTTGGACAAAACTGGAGGAGATGGTTGAGAGCGTGTGTTCAAGAATCTTCCTATTCAATTTCGGTGAATGACTCACGTACAGAACCAATCAGGGCATCCAGGGCCTAAGACAGGTAGATCCATTATCACCATTCCTCTTCACCATGGTAGCTGAAGCACTAAACGGATTAATGAACCGAGCAAACAAGCAGAGCTGATTCAAGGTTTGGAAATTTCACCAAGTAGTGAGTCAATTACCCATCTACAGTTTGCGGATGATACTTTATTGTTTTGTGAAGCATCTAGTGAGGAACTATTTGGAGAAAGAGCGGTCCTTAGGTGTTTTGAACTTGTTTCGGGATTGAGAATAAACATAGGAAAAAGTAACATCATAGGCTTGGGGATTGAGACAAGGAACTAGACCGGTTGGCAAGGGAGCTTGGTTGTGGCATCGAAAAGATTCCGTTTACATACCTTGGACTACCAGTTGGTGCAAACCCAAGATCGAAAGTGTTCTGGGAACCAATCCTAGAAAGGATTTCAAAAAAGTTGAATGCTTGGAGCAAATCTTACCTCTCAATTGGGGGTAGATTAACTCTAATTAAATTATGCCTAGTGAATCTTCCCACATATTATCTTTCGCTGTTTGAAATCCAGAAAGGGGTGGCAAAAAGGTTAGAGAAAATTCAAAGAGATTTTTTGTAGGAAGGGATGGAGAACAAAAGGAAAATCCACCTAGTGAAATGGGAAGAGACTAGGGACATAAAGGAAAAGGGAGGATTGGGGATTTTTAGTATCAGAGATAGGAATCATGCCTTACTAAGTAAATGGGCAGATTCGCTTAGGAGAAAGAGGCTCTTTAGAGGAAGATTTTAATAGCAAGGTATGGAGTGGAAGAGCCTGGGGAATGGAGATTAGGTAGTAGAGCTGCTAGGGATGGTTCGTCGGTGGTGAAAGCTATAATGAAAATTGGAAACGGGGAGGGAAGGATCGGGGAAATGCTTCAGAGGGGGATTAGGCTGCAAGTGGGCAATAGATTGAGGTGTTGTTTTGGAAAGATATTTGGTTGGGGAACGTCCATTAATGGTAGTATTTCCTAGACTTTTTAGAGTGGCTCTTAATCGGGAAGCTTTAATCAGTGACTATTACAGAGATGTCAATGACTCACCTCAATGGTCAATTTCATTTCGAAGGAATCTGCGGGATTTTGAGGAGGTCATCCACCAAACTCTATTAGGAATTCTAAGTGATACCAGATTGTGGATTGATGAGGGGGATAAGTGGATATGGTCTGTGGAGTCATCAGGGCTTTTTTCAGTGAAGTCAATCTTGCGATTTTCTTATGCAGCAAATCATTATCACCTTCTATTTGTAATATTGCTTGGAATAATAAGATACCCCCTAGAATTCAATTCTTTGTTTGATCGGCTTTAAAGAAGAGAAACCTTGTAAGGCTCAACCTCAGAAGAAGAGGCATTCTCTCAAAAGAGGCTATGTCTGTCTGTACATTGTGTGGGATTGAAGAGGAATCCGTGGACTATTTATTTTGTAAATGCCACTTCACCGGGGTGGTCTGGTATTTGTTTTGGGGCTTATTTGGTTGTTCGTGGACATTAGGTGGTGGAGTGGAGGATCTCTTGTTGGCATGGTTGGGGGGTCCCTTTAGTGGTAGACAAAGAGTGGCTTGGAATATGATTCCGTTTGCAATTATTTGGACAATTTGAAAAGAGCGCAATGAGAGGATCTTTGAAGGTAAGAGAGGGAGCCCTCGAGATGTGTATGAGAGGGCAAAATGGCAAGTGGTTGGGTTATCTGTGTGTAAGGAGTTCCGGGGATTAAATCAAGAGGATTTTTACTTGTCATAGGATGGATGTATGAAAGGGGTTGGTAGAAGTGGTAAGTGTTTGGTAAAGTGGGTTGCGCCTCCACTTAGATATTATAAATTCAATGCAGATGACGCAGCTAGAGGCAAACATGGACCGACAGGAATTGGTGGTGTGCTTCATGATGATAGGAGTAAAATGTTGGCAGCCTTTTCTGAATCAGTTGGTCAATGGAATCAAATGAGGCTGAGCTAAGGACAATTAGGAGAGCAATTCAGGTTTGGTCTAGCTTTAGGAGGGGTAATCTCATTATTGAAAGTGACTCAACTAATGCCATCTCTTGGGCTAGTAATAGGAAATTCCCCCCGTGGAGGCTGGTGTGTGTGGCAAGGGACATTTGAAGTTTGTGCAAAATGGGTGGCATCACGTTCACCTATACACCTCGATCAGCAAATTGTATTGCGGACTTTTTGGCAAAAGCTGGGATTCAATGACAAGCGCCGGCTTTGGGATTTTTTTCCTCTGGCTAGATTTGGAAGCTAGGGGGTTGGACACACTGTGTTTTTAGTGTGGGTGATTTTGGGTGTATCTTGTATCTTTCCTTTGTTTTCCTTTTTGTATCTTATCTTTCTTTTTGTTTTGAGTATAGTTCTCCTGTACTCAGACCTCTTGTAATACTTTCTTATTCTATGGAATTTAAATCGTCAATGTTTCAAAAAAAAAAAAAAAGCAGTTGATATTTTCAATAATGAAATTGTGCACATTAATAACATAAAATTTTAAAGGTTTTACACGTGAAAGACATTACCTATTATCACAGGTTCAATGGAATTCTAGTAATTTGTGAATGCCAAATAGACCAGCTTCAGTTATTTCACTAAAATTCAATTTCATAATCACCAGGAATACAGATCTACCAGGTTCTGTGCAACATGCTATGGAGATGGGAGAACTCTCAAAATAAATAAACAAAGATAATTTGAAACAAGTAAATCTTTATTGAAAATAGTTAGAGAATTTCCCATTTTCAAGGCCATCATGGGATGAGAGTTTCCCATTTTCAGGTAGGATCTTTTGCTCGTAAGTAACCAGTGCTTCTCAACATTGCAAGAGACCAATCGTGCATGGTAGAACGGTATTAGAAAGAGTTGTTGATGCTATCATCTGGACCCAAAACAAAGTGATGATATAAGGGTCTGGTAGCCAGATTATTGTGGCAAAGTCATTGTAAAATCCTACTTCAAGCTGATCATATCTTGTCAAGACAAGCCAAGAGTGTAGAACAAGTAACTTGAAGACTCCAAGTCTTTGTATCGTGGCTTTCCACTAGATGGTGGCAGAAGACCAGATGCTATCAAGTATCAACCGCCTCCACAGTTGATGGAATATAATTATAGGTGTATCAGTGCATGCAACCTATGTTAAGCCCAAAAAAAGTTGAGCATCTCCTTATCCACTATCCTTCCTCTCTAAAGTAGTTATAATATGTTGGGCATTTCAATCAGGTAGTGAACTCACTCAGAGAATGAGAGAGAGAGATTTAAACTCTTCTTGAATACAATGTCACAAATAACGTTCTCGGGATAATATTGGCTCCTGGTAATATCGGAATATTTTATTCTTGAGTTTCTACTGAGAAATTACCAGGAAAATCTCATAATTGATTTGTGACTGAAGTGCAAATATACTATAGAAAATAATTTACTTCAGTAATTATCTAAAAAAGTAAAATATAATTCATGATCTAACATTTCTTGGACCATAAAATGTCATCTAATGCCATATAAGTTCATTTCTAAATACCATCAACAGAGTCATCAAATATCAAAATAAGGGAAGAGTTGAAGTAAGAAGAAAATAGAAGAAAATAATTAGGGAGAAAATAGAAGAAAATGATTAGGGATTTAGAACTTAGAAGCCCATTCATAAGCTTCCGAACAACACTAAGTAGCTTTTTGATAGAAAACTAAAATTAATAACAGCAATATACCACAATACATCGTTTTTATTGTGTTTTTACAGGTTTTTTACCGACAAAAAACGAAAATGGCAGTAAATACCCGATAATATCATGATAATGGTATTTTCCCGATAAGAACACAATAAAATTTGTTAGTGCCCCGGTTTGACCATGTCACCATATTGTCAATTTCGTGATCAAGTCGATCCTTGCCTCTGGGAGACTGAAGATGTTGCGTCAAAACTGATCGAAGACCAAAAGCAAGTTGCAGGCATCTCCATGTATTTGGCAACCGCAGGTAAAATGGCCCTAGTGGACGCTAGGTTGAACCAAAACACTTTAGGCTAAAGGACCATAGTGTAGAAACTTTTGTGAAGCCAAAATATTTAAGTTACAATTAAGTGGTTGTAACTGTAGCATCTGAGAACAAATTTGTTTATAGTAAAATTTATCAGCTCTTAGACTCGAGGCCTCAAGGCATTGTATCTTCGGGTAGTTGAAGACTATCCATTGGCTTAGTTGTACTAGTTGTTGTAAGCTCCTCAAGCCCTCGAGCTACAACAATACTCGAGGCCTCGAAGACTAACCGTTGTGAACAGTAAATCTATAAATACAGCTCGTCTCTAAGTAAAATTAGGCTGATTAATTGTGAGATTTATTCTAAGCATCCCAAACCCTCTAACAAGGTTCTAAACCTTTGGAAATCAAGAAGAACCTTTGATTATCTTCTTTAATCACCATCAAACATCAATGGGGTGATATTAAAAGCTATTTTAGCTTTTCATTAGTGTGATTAAGGAGATTATCCTTTAGGGAAATACTGTAGCATCTTAACCCTATCCTAGATCCAGCGTCTCCTACAGTTGTGCAATCATTGGAGCATTTCAAGCATCAAGGACCGAAGCAAGGAGGCATCTTTCAAGAACACTCTCAAGATCGTTTGAGAGCTACAAAGGCAAGTGTTCTTGTACTTTCATTTATTATTCTTGTAAGGTGGATTAGACCTTTGTGTTCGAACCACCATAAAAATAGGTGTCAAGGAGTAGACCTCTGTGGTCGAACCTTTCAAAACTAGGAGTGTATTGATAGGGTAGTTTACCCTTTCATAGTGTGTTTCGGATATCCCAATGTTGGGTGAGTCCAATAATGGATGTAGGTTGATTAACTGAACCACTATAAATCTATGTGCATATGTGGTTTGCTTTATTACTTGGTTATTTGCACTTTCTATTATTTTGTTGCACGTTGATTAATTAATTGGTCAATAAATGTGCATTTGATTTAAATAATTTAAAAGGTTAATAAAAATTGGAGCTGGTCCTATTCAGATTCTAATAAATTCAAATAAATACTTTCTTGAAAATAATTATAACTTGTAAAATAAACAACTAATAAAATTGTATGCAAACTTTAGAAGGGATACAAGTATAAAATAGAACCATTATAGTTTACATGTGAACAGTGCTAGGAGAAGAGGGAGACCTTTGAAGAGTTAGATTGATAGTAAGAATGGAAATGAGAGATTGTCGACAGAAAATTTGATTTTCACATGTAGAATGGAAACTTAGGACTCAAAAGACAACATTAGATAGATGGAAATTGATGACGACAATGATGACAAGGATCATGATGATTATGACACAAATCAAATGATAAATCTTTCTTCAGAATAGTTTTCTTAAAGTAGGTGTTATGATATCTTTGTTATCATAAACATAATTTTAAGGAAGTACAAGAAGAATCTCCACAACATTCAAGAGAGAGTGAGAGAGAGAGAGTGAGAGAGAGATTTTATTTTATCATCGCATTCACGAGTAACATAACAAATGAAAACAAAATTCAACTACTTTTTTAGTTATAAGAGAAAATTTATGACTGTAGAGACAAAAAAAAAAACATTTGATTTCCATCCATTGATACAAAATAGAAAGCCATAGTGTCAACCTAGAGAAATTATGTGAGACAAGAATAACCTTTCCATATCTTAACAGAACAATCTTCACTGCCACTTGCAATAAGTCCAGACAAATGCGCATCCACAGAAAAAACAAGAGAAGTATGACCAACCATCTCCATCAAGAGTTGACCTGTCAATGCCCATAGCCTGATAGAACTGCCATTCACAACTACCCCAATACTTTAGGAATCATATCAACTCAAGAAACATGAAAAATGAACAGCAAGCACCAGTGGCAGCAATGATATAATATGACAACTTAGAAAAGCTATTATTTTACTTACACTGCTAAGATATTTATATTTTTCATCAATTAAATGTGAGTATGAAAATAAGGATGTGTTTCACAACCTTCAAATTCAGAGCTGAGAGATCTAGAGCTTAACAGATGAAAAAAAAAATGTAACCACGGAAAAAATTGTTGCCTGGTAATTGTTGAACAGTTCAGATTAAAATATTATTATTGGATAGAGGTTCTCAAGTTAAAACGATGATATGTTTCAAAATATCTTGTAACATAAATGAAAATACTTTATTTTAAATAAAATATAAATTAATTTTCAAAGTGACAAAAGTTTAGGGGTTAAAAAATAATTAAAAGTCATTAAAAAGGGCTTAAAAACATGATTTAACTAATCATACCAAAGTTATTTTTGGTGAACCTAATACTAAAGCAAAGACTTTTCTATCAAAGATATTTTGTAGGTGCAACAAGTTTGTAAAACCCACAAAGCCTAGAAATTAGATACATAATTTAAAGTGACCTATTTCCAAAGGGTTTACAAAACATGACTTAACTGATTAAATTGAGGTGATTTTTGGTGGACCCCATATTCAAGCATAAACCTTTTTATCAAGGTACTTTAGTGGCCACATGTTCATAAAGGCAAAAAAATTTAGGGATAAAAGAACAACATAAAGCAATCAAAATTTAGACTAAAAAATGGGTTGATTGATTCAATTGAGGTGAGTTTTAATGGAACCTATATTCAAGGTAGAGAACACCAGTAAATTGCACTTTGAGATTCACCTTTTACTTCTGCACTACTGAAACCCATATAATCAAGCATACCCTTTGAGGAGCGAATTAACTTCTAACTTGTTTGCACTAACTGTAGAGAAAGGTTCCAAAAAATATGCAAGAACTATAGAAGAACTATCACAAATGAAGCCACCTATACCTTCTCTAATCTCTTCATAACAGAAACTACCATCAATATTAAGTTTCATCATTCCCAAGACAGGAGGCTTCCAATGAGAAACAACAGAATTAGACTGAGATATGGGTGTCGATTTCAAAGGAAGTTTGATTTAGATAAACCAAAAACCTATGGAGAAGATAAAGTTCAAGAGATAACCATGTGCTCAGCTAGCAAGACCAATTGATTAGGAGTGAAGCCTTGCTATTAAATGCTTGATTATTGCACTCCTTCCAAAGAGACCAGAGAATAGTTGCTAACGACATTTTCCAAACCTCACATCATTTCAATGAGCCAGCCATAGCACCAAAAATTAATAAAATATCCAAGCAAGTTGGCATGACCCACATCGAACCAAACAGCCCAAAGACGAATTGGGCAGATTTGCCTAGAAATGCCTCACTGAAAGAAAAGGTGATTAAAAGTCTTGGCATCTTGAGGCAAAATAGCAAGCATTCACCAAAGGGAGGCTTTGTTTATGAAGATGATCTTTCTCTAGGATTCAACAAGACCTACCCCTAATCCCTTTCATGCACTAATTCAATTCTAGATTCACTTGTTCAAGGGGCATTCCATGTATGATAAGATAATCGCGTAAGTTATACAAACTTTTTCCCCTCGAAATGGTTTAATCACATAATATTAGAGCCATATTGTGTTTACAAGAATGTTATGAACATAAAATGATACAGATACACTCTAAAGATATTTAAGAAAATAACTAGTTTTTTCCAATTCAAGACACAAGAAAAATACACTTACCCATCATGTGATGCTGAAAGAATCCCTAGCGTAGGCAACTTTCCCAAGCCTCGCACAGTATCTGCACAAGCCCAACATGGTCAGAAATAAGGTGGTCCAGAATTATCGAAAAAAGTTACAGCAAAAGTAAATGTGCATTTCATGGCAACACAAAGCTTATGAAACCCACAGAATTTGATAAATATCCATTCTTTGAAAGTGGTCATAAGCATTCCTTTATTGCAAATTTATGCAACACCTCGTCCAAAGCATCTACATTAGATAATTGTGGCCATAAATTGGAGCCATTTTCTCAAATCTCAATACCTGACAATCATCATTCAGAATACAAACTGCACTAAGGACACTACCAAGGAGCCAAAATATGTGTATCAAGTGAGTCCATAGTTTAGACGGCAGTTGGAGGATTGGATGGTGGAAGTTTGGTTGGCATTAATGGATCAACTAAGTAGTGTTTATTTTTTGGGAAATGGTGAAGATAGACGAATTTGGGAACCAAACCCTCATGGGATTTTTTCAGTTAAATCCTTTTGTAACAAGTTGTTTTTTGTTGGGGAAGTGCCTAGGGTGAGTTTGAAAATTTGGAAGGAGGTTGCCCTTTCAAGGTGAAGGTGTTTGGGTGGTTGGCTGGTCTGGAGAAAATTCTGACTATAGATAACTTGTAGATACGTCGTATGCTCATTGTTAATGCTTGCCCTATGTGTTTGGCAAATGAGTAGTCTGTCAATCATCTTCTGGTGCACTATAGTTTTGTGTATCAGATTAGGTGCTTCTTTTTTCAGCTTTTGGGGTTGGATTTTTGCATGCCTAAGTCTTGGTTAGATGTATTTAATGAAGAAGTTTCGTGATGGGAGCTCTTTTAGAAAGACTCTTTGGGCGGCTACAGTTTTGAGTATTGTATGGTCTGTTTGGTTGGAGAGAAATTGCAGGATTTTTAAAGAAAGAGAATGGTTACCCACCTTGTTGAAGTTATTAAGAGCAGAGTGACTTGGTGGATGGTGGGTTTTGAAAAAATTCGGGGAGTTACGATATAAGATATCTATCAAGCTTGGAACTTGGTGGACCATTTGTTGCCTCAGTCAGCTCTGGTCAGGCCAGTGGCTTGGTCCCCTCCTGTGGTGGGTCTGCTTAAACTTAATTTTGATGGAAATTATGTGCAAGAGGCTGGTTTAGCAAGCTATGGGGGGCTTATTTGGAATGGGTCTAGTGGCACTGTGTTATCTTTTGCGGGACCTTTACATAATGGTCTTGTTTTAGATGTTCAGTTATATGCTTTGTAGAAGGGTGTTTGGCGTTGGCTGAGTTAGGAGCAATTGTCAGTATCTTAGAAGGTGATTCTAAGATTATTATTAGTTGGGCTGCTATGTCTCTTGCTCTGCTAATTCAGAGTTGGTGTTATCTTGACAAAATAGACAGGATTCATCATTTTATGGTATCTCATGGATATTCGATGTCTTGGGTTCCTCGCTCCGCTAATTCAGAGGGAGATGACTTGACTCGTCAGGGTGTTTCTCTTTATTCGGAGATTGTAAACAATTTGATGTAATTTTGGGGTTGTTTCCTCAAGTTGGTTTGCTTCTGGGCTGCTTGCATTTTGTGCTTGCTCCCTTTTATTGATGTTTTCCTTTTTTCTTGATTAATGAAGTTGACTTTCAGAAAAAAAAAGTGAGTCTTTCTCTGTGTAGTCACCAATGAAAGACTGGGTGAACAATATAGCAAACAAATCAACAAAGTGCACCCACCTGTTTTTTTGTATCTTCAGTACAAATAATATGCAAAGACTTGAATACATTGTGAATACAGTCAAAGTATCTGCTTGAACTCTTCTGTTTCAGATCAATAACTATTGACATAGTTCACACCATCATATCTAAATGCAACAGCAGGACATACAAGAGAGACCACTCTGAACTCCCAGGCCACTAAATAATGAAAACGACAATATTATAAATATAAAGACAAACCTGTATGCCCAATAAAAGTATGGATACAAGTTTTCCCCTTCCAAAGCTTAAGAGTTCCATCACTCGAACCTAAAATTCCGCATAATAAAACCAACAACATTAAGAAATTGACACCAAATGCCACTCTTGCTTTGGCATGAAAAACAAGCTATTTGTAAATGAATATCTTGGCCATAAACTACAAACAATCAAGTCAACAATGTACTCAGTTGACATAGATGACCAGATGTCAGCATAGGACAAGCAGAAGTAATATATGAAAGGCACCAAGCGACCTTTAATCAGTATATTGGTTGTAAACAACAAAAACCAAGTGAACAATCTGAGTAGTGAGCACCGAAGTGCTTTTAATATATCAACGAACCAATCAAGGAAGAAATGAATCTTTGAAAGAATTACAGCCAATCATTTGAGTGCAGCATAAGACAAGCAGAAATGTTGAGGTGGAACAGCTAAACACAAAAAGGGGGAAAAAACCCTGATACCATAGATGTTAATGAACTACTATGTAAAAATCTGATACTATACCTCGTTCATATAGATGGGGATGGCAATGGGCCAGGCTTATGCTGTGCCGAGCCAAAGCTCAATTTATACGAAACAAGCCTAAGCCCGTTACAAGCTTGAAATGCATGCTCAAGCCTGAGCTCAACAAAAAGCTAGAGAGCTTATTTGTATTTTCAAAATAAAAAATAAAATAATTTCACATAGAGGAAAGAGAAAAAAACATTAAAAATTTAGAAAAAATATGATAGAAAATCTCATAAAATAAAAATTTTAAATCTATAAAACTGAATAAAAATTAAAGAAATGAGAATAAAAAAAGAATGAAATGAAATTTCTTTCATTTCCATAACTAAAAAAAAAAGAGAAAACCTAAAGAAAGTTTATAATAAAAATAAGGAAAACTCAGATCTGAAAAAAAAAATTAGAAGAGGATAAAAAAGAAGACAGTAATCTCTGAAATAGAGAAAAAAAAAGGAAAAGAGAGATCAACAAAAATTGCAGAAGAGGTATCTTTCAAAAAATCTGATAAAAAAAAAAAAAAGGAAATAAAAGAGTCCTATCCTTATTCAAATCGTGATCTAGGATGAACTTTCATTAGATTCTACAGTAAAAAAAGAAAAAAAAAAAAAAAAAAAAATGAAATGGAATGACATTGAAGAAATCCATCTGAAAATAATAATAGAGTGAGGGGGAGAGAGAGATCGGTGCCTTAGTGGGTGTGAATGGAGGGTAAAAGGGGTATGGGGATATGCATAGCAAGGAAAGGCCTAGGGAAATGGGAAACGGGGATAGAGTCTTGGGAAAAAGAAAATGGGGTTAGTCTTTTCCTTGCTAAGTTGAAAGCAGAAAGAGATTAGTCTTTTGTTGGTTTTTTGTAGTTCTACTTGCTTTGTTTCTATTGGTTCTTTCTCAATATAGATCTCTCATGTCGATGGAGATTGTTTCTGAACTTTGAGGTACTCTAGTTTTTTTTTTTTTAATGAAATTTTCATCATTGTTTCAACAAAAGAGGGAAGTGAACACTTCTCAATTCTTTCCTAGACAATGACCACTTTGCCAACCTATTCTAGCTAGATCCAAGACCTCTAGACAAGTAGTATCCTTATTCAGCGTTGCCCCATTGACTAATCGATGATGGTAGCAATGTTTTAAAGACTCATGTATTGAACCAACTTAGAAGAAGGTTGGGTTAGACAGGTTCAACAAAGGTTCAATCATGGTCAAATTCAATCAAACCTTTGACATCATGATGTCTTATAAAATATTAATTAACTAATTGATAAATTAAGTAAAATAAATAACCTAAAAATATAATAATATTTAAATAGCTGTAAAATGTAAAATAGCTAATAATTACATTTTTCATAAAAATGTCTTGTACACACTAATTACAATTATAAATAACAAAATAGTCTAACAATCCAACATAATGAGTTACGTTTCAAAAAATCCAACATAATGTGTTCCGAACCTTATGGGGGTTATTAAGGATCAACCGTCCCAAACCTTTTGAACAGCTGATCATTAAGCGTTTTAAAGGGTTTGAACTTAGAAAAGGCTTTAAAGATAACAGAACAACATTTGGTAAAACTCAGGGTTGAACTAGGTCAACCGGTGGGAAGGGTGGGGGTTTAAAACATAGGATAACAGAAACTTTGCTACCACAAAATTTTAATAGATGTAAAATACTAATAGTTGCAAAAGTTAAAGCTCTAATAATGTGAATTTTTTATATTTATAACAGTCAAAAAAGATAAGCAAATGATTTCTTAAAGACCATCCAAAGTCACAATTGTAGACTAAAATCCAGAAAGTAAATAATAAGTCATGAGCAATGTAGAACCGCATCTTTAGAGGTCGTTTGTCTATTTCCTTGAGGAAAAAGCAACGGAAAAAATTATATTTAGGTTCAATTCATGTCATTCAATGGTGCTACGAAATTCAATTCATGTCAGGATATGGAAACCCAACGTTTTAGTTGTTTGTCAAAATATTTATTTTTGTTGAAAATGACTATCCCCTCTATGAGACATGAATTCATTGGAAAAAAAAGGAATATGTCTCATTTTTGTATTCTTGGCAAAGAGCCCTTATTCCATAGAAGAAGAAAGAAGGGTCTTATTTTCCATGCTTTCCATAAGTGGAAAATGACAAACAGCTCATTAGCGTACAAGTATAAGCTCATTGGAAATAAGTTCATAAACCGAACAGAAAAAACATGTCAAAAGAGTTATCACATTCCTCAAGGACCCAATTTGGAACTACTTTAAATGGAATCCAAACATAAAAATCAACAATTCAGAAAAATACTAAACAATACTAAAATTAATAACCTGTAACAAGATCGCCTGTAGGTAGCTTCAAAATTGCTTGGACAGCAGCCTTATGAGCCTCCCAAGATTCAACTGCTTGCCCTTCCCTCCATCGTCTTACAGTACTACAACACACTAACACAAAGAAATAATCCAAATCCACTGCCAACTTCCTTCAGAACAAATATAGATTTCCTCGTACTACAGAAATATTTAAGATACTAAGAATCTTGGTAACCAGTACAGTTACCAAACACACTAAAAAACATACTTTGGCATACATCCATTCAAGTATGAAACCAGTTGGTAGCATTTTCTGATGCAAATGTAATGCAAATAGAAAGATGACGGAAAAAAAAAAAAAGAGGAAAAATCAAGAACTGGTAATTGACTCATTTTGGTCAACAAACCTAACTTATTTCCTTGAAGTATACAAGTTTGTAGTCTTGATTTCATCAGTGAGATAAAACCCTTTTGAACAGACATGGAGACATTTGTGGAGAGGCCAATTTTAATCTGTTATTTCTAAAATTTGGCATCAAGATGAATGTTATAGAAAGGATTTCCAATGCCATAGCCTCTTCTTTATCAACTCAGCAGATGAATATTGAATTTTGAGATTATAAACTCCCAGATCAAAAGGAATCCAGGATTTTCATAGGACATGGATTAGCAACATTCACATTTTTTACCAAGGGGCCCAGGAATACAGAAGGCTATCAGAATGCTTTAAAAGAACTAGAACACCATAAACGATCAGGGTGATGGATGGAAGCATTGTCCGGTTCTGGCAGGATCTTTGGATCAGAGAACTCAGTCTGTTACATGTACGTTTCATGTCCAGGTCTCTTTTCCAGATGGTGATAGCATCTGAAATTTGAGATATCAGGATGTTCAGTAATTTTGGATCCTTCAATCAGATGTGAGCTGAAAAAGGAGGAACCTTGGCTTTGCCTGGGCTCAACAAGCTTGGGTGGAATTTGAAGAGGACTACAAAGATATAAGGATGTTCAGAAAATCCCTCATTCCAATCATCGGTCTTTGTAGGATGGGCCATTAAAAATCAATAGCTCATACTTATCAAATTTTCAAGGTCCAAAATCACAAGGTCGGATTCACACACAACCCCAATGAAGGGTCACTCCCCATAGACTTACCCGGTGTATGCGGATTGGGAGGTTTTCACATGCCCCGAAAGACTAGTCAAGTGAGACGCCTGGACACCTTCGGTCTTTAAAAAAATCACAAGGTTGGGATGATTAGATATGACTGAAAGTTTACCCACTCATTGTCCATGGACATGACCCCCAAACACATGAAATTGACAGATAGTATTCCTAATTGGAGGCTTGGGCAGCCTCTCCTCGGAGTTTTTAATCTTCCATTTGCTGGTTCATACTAGATGAAGTTCAATGAACCCACTCATGTCCTGCCCATTTGCTGGACAGAGTTTTGGAAAGGCATTAAAGATGATAACCTACCAAGCCATAAGCCCATTACTGAAAATCCTTGTTTGTTATGGTGGAGGAGCATAGAATAGGTGGAAGACCAGTTATAGGTTGAAGGTTACATTAGCCATTTCATCTTATTTTTTGTGCCCTTTTGGGGTGAGATGGTCTATGGTGAAGTCCCTGTTTCAGAACAACAATCAGAGTACAGATTTCAGTTTGGTAGATGTGTAGACCAGTGAAAAGAAGACCTATCTTCGGTTGTCTTGACTGGTTGAATGTAGTTGTCAATTCCATTCTAATCTGTCC
Source organism: Chimonanthus praecox (assembly GCA_022113865.1). Classification (NCBI taxonomy): domain Eukaryota; kingdom Viridiplantae; phylum Streptophyta; class Magnoliopsida; order Laurales; family Calycanthaceae; genus Chimonanthus; species Chimonanthus praecox. The sequence goes on from CM039086.1 coordinate 30,681,952, forward strand.
AAAATGACTGGAATGTTCGATTACAATACTGAAACATACTTCAATGATTGGAGTACAGATTTCAGATTGGTAGACGTCCAGCCCAGTGAAAAGAAGGCCACTAGTTGTCTTGACTGTTTGGAATTGCCAATTCCATTCTAATCCGTCTAAATGACTGGACTGTTTCATTCCAATATCCAAACAGTTATAGGAACAGGTACTGAAGCATTCTGGCCCCTGTTACAGTATGTTTCATCGGTTTCAATCTCATGTCTGTCCTGTCTCAGCCAATGTTTCAAGGAGAAAATTTTATTTATTTCTTAATTCTGAACCTTTATATTTATCATATACTTAAGGAAATTTGAGTTAGAAATGTCCTCCCATTTTAATTTGATCCTATTGGAAACTTATAAGCAAAACAGTTAAATGTACAAAAGCTCACTTAAAAGGCAAAATAACATACTTAATATTTTTTTTAAAAAAAACATTTTTTAGTGAGAACCAAAAAAAAACATTTTGCTAATAAGCTTTCTTTCTGGGTTTCCCCCCAAAAAAAGGGAAATCAACAGGTTTGGATTACCTTATCAAAAGTATATGACACAATCATATCCTATGATCCCAAAAGATATTTTGTATACTCAGCATTTATTAATATTTTACATCATAATTATCATCAAAGTCATTTTTCTTATCTATTTGAAGTCAACTCTCCAAGATCTATGTCCAACGTTTAAGTAAGAACTCATATTTGGATTTGACAAAAAGTTTTCCATCAGACGACATGCCTTCTAACACCCACAACAACTCTCCAATTATCATGGCTTCACACAAACACATGATGGCTTCACTAATTCCACTCCAGTTTATTTTATTCTGATACAAGTAGAAACTAGTGTTACAAACAAGCCAAGCAAACTTTCAAACTAGATTAAATCCACTCGATTAAACTTGAGCACAAGCTCAACTTGTGTTGAATAAACAAGCAAGCTCAAGCTAGGCCCAAACAAGCTCAATTGATAAGCGCAAACACAAACTTGGTGCTTGAATAAACAGCACGAGCTCAAGCTAGAACCTGCTCGGCACGATTCAACTAGAGCTCAACTTATCTGAAGGTTGATCAAGCTCAAGCTCTTCTTGCTTGGAACTTATATATGCATGTATGCATATGTGTTCATGCATGTATATGTATTTATATAGTATATTGCTTGAACCAAAACTTATGTCCATGCTTGATCGACATTGCTAAGAGAGATGAATATGGACAATGTCTGACTTGATTTCCAAGCAAAGTCAAACATGATCTGCCAAATAAATATTGACAAGCCAAGCTAGAGATTTGCCCCAAGTTCAACTTGAGCTTGATGGACTAGGCTTAAACTTCGTTTACAAACAATCAAGCCAAGCTCAAGCTGGCCCCAGCTCAGCTTGTTTATAAGCCTAGATAGAATTGTCTTACATTGGATGGACACTCATACCAGCATCGGGCCCGTTTTCTTTTGAAGTGCCATTTCACACCCATGCTGCCATATCTATATCTGTATCCTAACATAAAATGTATGACTCTTAACAGTAGCGATTTAACCCTTAATTTAGAAGAAATTTTGTTGATTCCATTTACATAACTGGTGAAGAAAATACCAATCAACGGATGAGGAAATGACGTCTCCATTGTCATCTACAGTGAGACCTGTGACTTGGAGTTGATGTCCTTTCATTGTTTGCACACTTCGCCCTGTTTTCAAGTCCCAAAGCAACAGAAGTGTATCCATCCCACCAGATACAATCCTACCTTCTGGGAAGCTTTCACTAGGAGCAATCCAAGCCAATGGGCCCACAAAACTGGTATGCCCCACCAATGTTTTTGACAACACATAATTGTGTTTTTTCTCTTGGCCAGGAGACCAAAACCTAACAGTTCTGTCTCGCGAAGAGGTTGCAATTCCAGCATCACCACATATACAAATTCCACGAACCTAACATGAATAACAAATAAGATCAGAGTCAATGAACATATATTGTTGGTTGGAGCCTAGAGCTATAGCAGCTGCTGTTGGAGGTTTGTGGCTACCCAAACCATCATTTAAACAAATACCATTAATTTTGTTGGAGTAAACAAAAAGTGCATGCAAACATCAAAATTGTCGACTTCGATCAGTTGAATTATGCATAAAATCTTAGGAAAAATATATCACAGCATAAACATAATGCTTGGATGTGCCCTCAATCACATGAAATTGAAATGTTTTGAAGGATAGCTACCCATCCAGTCGTACATTCAGGGTTAAAGGAAAATCATTAAACACAATGGATGGGATATTACTTTCCAATTGTATACCCAAGTCAAATCAGCAAACCAGTACTGATAATAAAACACGATAACTCGCCAGTCACTTCTCCTGCACTACCCCAGGAAACTTGTTTCCTCTCTCAAATGCCTCCAACCCCATTTTGTATTGATTTCTCTCTTAGGACATAGTGAAAAACCACCCTTCATTTTCCTGACACTATCTCAGGACTACTTTTGGTACAGCTTTGGCAGTGGGTACAGGAGGAGTGAAAAGGGAATGACGCTGACATGACAATTGTTTCCAAAAAAGTTGTGTTGATAGTTTTTGGTATGGCTAGTGTGGCATAGATTATTTGATCCATTTTCAAGCCATTCCAAAACATTAGCTTTTTACCAGTAATTTTAATTCTAAGAATAACCAACCTTGATCTCTTGTGGCTTGAATGGCTTAGGAAGGAATTAGATACATAGTTTAAAACTCGAAACTCAAACTTGACTCAAAATTCAATCTAGTAGAATAACTCAGTGAATTTTTTGAGTTTTCAAAAACTCAGAAAAACTTACAAACTCTATTGTCTTGAAATCCAATTGAATCAAGTATACTCAAAATAAATTGTCCAAGTTTTCTTAAGTTTTTAAATTGTGATGGGAGGAGAGTGACTAAAGGGGATGGCTACCAACCAAATGGGGTGCGTGGGGAAAGAACAATTTCTAATTATAAAAGAGCATCTTTAGCAATGGCTCAGGTAAGACATTCTCGTGAGCCAACCCTTTTTGTACCAAACATGTCTTGGATCTAGTGCCATATAGTGATTTTTTTGGAAGGATGATGATAATTTATTGAAAAAGAAGCAGGCAGAGATACAACAAAAAAAACGCAAAAGGACTAAAAACAATGAGAGGAGCCTAGAACAGGCCCAACCTAAGAAAATAGGCCCCAAGGCCAAGAAGTGAACACTTCTAACAGAAAGAAAAAACTACAAAAAGGTCAAAAAAATTGGCATTTCCCGTTTCTTGAATCAATGCGACACCAATGCAGTTATGGTAAAATTTTGGCATTTTGCATTTCTTGTATTCAGTTCCCATTTCTAGATAAATACCATTCAAGATTTTGCAAAGAGGAGCATTTTGTATATCCAATTCCCGCATCCATTTCTCATCCTACTGAAAGGAGGCAAGCCACTGCTGCTTTATCTAATAAAAATAAAAAATCCCTTTCCAGCCTGACCCAATAACAAACTTTGAAAATAATAAGAACAAGGACAACAAGGACATTGCGAATAAAATTTCTTAAAAATAGACAAAAAAATGACAGCAATATCATGTTGATTTGCAATTTCAGTATTACGCAGCAAGTATGGAAAATGAATAAGTAGAATTTCTAGGGTTGGTAACAAATGCAGGGTATGGAAATGAATGAGTGAAATTTCTAGAAAAGGGAATACACATAAAAGAGTAAAATTAATTTTTTTTTTTAAATGGTTCATATATATATTAATAGATAGAGAGCACCAGCGGTGCAAATACAGACCACAGAAAAATTAACAAAAAGGTTACATGCAAATATAGCACGGGAAAATAAATGCCCACTTCAATACCAAAAACTCGCCAAGAACCACTAAATCTCAAGCAAGATCGGCACATTCTTTCCATGCACGTAGGATGTCTGACATAGAGATATTCCTGAATTCCTGGACGGATACAGCCCATGATGCACACTTGGTGATGCTACGTCTTGCCACCGATACACTGGAGTCAGCAGTACCTTTGAAGACCCGATTATTACGTTCCCCCAAAGACTCCATACCAGGGGTCCAAAAAACGGCTTTGCCGATATTTCGGCCGATAAGTTTCTCTTTCCTCCGATATTTCCATTTCTTTGTATTTTGGTCCGAAATTTTATGGTAATTTCAGAAAATTTGGGACTTCTTGAAAAAGTAATTTTTTTATTAAATATCGGTTGTATACATATTCAAATTATTTATTTAAGTTTCAAATATGATTAATATTAAAATTAACAATAAAATTAAGAGAAATGATAAAAAAAATTGTATCACTTGTTAACCTAACATCTATGCTTGTTACATCCATCTCAAATTCCAATTGTAAATGTCATTGACAACTTCATCTTAAATTGTACTTCTTAAATTTAATTTGACCCTCACATTCATGATCGACATCTAATTAAAGAAATATTTTACCATCAATAACATAAGTCTCTTAAGAAATAAAAGTACAAAATAAAAATCAAAATACAAAATACAAAATTCTAGAAAGTAAGATCCCAATTTGAATAAAATTCTATTAAAAATTATGAAAAAGTATGTAAGAAATTTATGATAAATTTAGTGATTAGTATTATGATTTTTTTAAATGTTTGTTGTATTTTAATCTATCTAATTTTTAAATTCTTAATCTTAGAGGCAAAAATTTTAATGGATTTAAAGATAATATATTAAATCTAATAATAATAATTAGTGCTAATACTTCAAAGTTTAAAACTTGAAATCACTTGAATTTCACCAAATACATCAAAACCGTGAAAAACCATGAAAAACTGTGAAACCGTGAAAATCGTTAAAAACCTCTAAAAAAGGTGAAAAGCCTCTAAAAGAGGCTTAAAACCACTAAAAACCGCTATAAAACCCTATAAACCTCTTAAAAACCGATAATATAGACACCGGCGGAAATTGTTTACCGATAAAAGGTAGAAATATCGGCCGTTATTCGGACATAATATAGCCGATATCATGTGAGGCCCACAATCGATATCGATTTTTTTTTTAAAAAAAAAAGCACTCTTTCCAGACCGATAAATACAATATCGGCCGATATGTGAACCAATAAACGGTCCGATATATCGGGCGATATTGGTTTTTATTTTTTATTTTTAAAAAAAAGGAAATAAATTTTAAAAACCGAATTTTATACGTATCGGCCCATACGGTGACCGATACTTTCGAACGTTTATCGGTCATATCGGCCGATAATCTTTTTGTACGGCCGATACAATATTGTCGGTCTTCCAAAACCGATACATATCGGCCGATACACTATGTATCGGCCGATATTTGGACCCCTGCTCCAGACAGTGGCAAAAAGGGATAGCTGCCACAGTACAGAGCATTTAGGCAAAACAGAGATAATGTTCTAGGCAAAGGTCAACTCCGCCAGCGAAGCAAAACCCACGCCATACCAAACTGATCTAATACAGCGTTCCACACTTTGGAAGAGCAGAAAAGAGTAGAATTTCTGGGCAGACAAATCATCTGCCACTTTATCCGATTAAAAGATATTTTCCAACCAGAGCCAACAAGGAATTTCGAAAAGAAGAAAACAAAAAGAAATGTAGTTTCGAGAGCGAAGAAATGACAGCAACGTTATATTTGATTTGCAATTCTAGTATTCGACTGCGACCATGGAAAATGAATGAGAAGAGTTTCTAGAGATGGTAACAAAATGAAGGATATGGAAAATGAATGAGTGGAATTTCTAGAAAAGGGAATTCCAGGAAAAAGAAGTAGAGATTGGAACTTACGTCGTCTTCGTGGCCTCGAAGCTCGCAGCTTAAACGGTATGCGGTGAAATCGATCTCCACCGCCATCGCTTTCTCCGATATCTTCTCCGACGAGGAATTTAAGCAGCAGTGTGGAAGGAGGAAAAGGAGATTCTTTTTTCCAAAGAGAATGTGTAAGGATTAATGACTGTGATCACGCCAGGTTCGGGTCTGGTTTTGCAATGTTCCGAGCCCTATTATAGCGGGGCGGGAACTTCAGGCTTTTTGGGCTATTAATGGGCTATTAATGGGCTTTTATAATTGTGCTGTACATGGAATGCTCCAAGTCTTATTAATTGACTTAATTCTAAGAAAGACATTTTGGGCCTTTGGACTTTTGGGCCTTTAGTTAAAACTTTTTGCTTACTAAAGCGGGCTAACAACTTTGGGCTTTTGGGAAAGTTCTAGCCCGAGTACATAGCATGCGCCAAGCCCTATTAATCTCATGCAGGAGAAGGACATTTCGGACGTTTGTGGTTTCAGGCCCTCAGTTACAAATTTGGAACAAAATCTATTAAAGGGGGTCTGGAACATCAGGCTTTCAAATTTGGGCCAGACATGGCATGCACCAAATCCTATTTAAAATGTTTGGATTTTCAGGCTTTTAGTTACCAGCCTAAATGCCTAAAATTTTCATACATGGCCTAGACTAAAATATGCGTTTTTTTTTTTCATCTTGACCATTTAAAAATATTGGCTGAAATATTTTAGTTTTTCAGAATTTAAATTTTCATATTCCAATATGTTTTTTATTATTTTTGTGAAAAACTCATGAAAATCGAAAAATAGATGGACCTACTAAGGACTACAAAATTTTCCATTAGAATTCAAATGGATTTACTAAAGTCCCACCCAGTTCCATATCGACCCATTAAATAATCCATTTTAACAGAGCTTTTAAACGATTCACCTTATTAACATTCTTAAAAAATCTCTTAATATTCATTACCGACTGCTATTAAACACCCATGCCCCCTGCTATTATGGGTTCAAACCCGATCCAAGTCTGACTTGAACATGTTGTTTATGAATGGGCCTGAACATGTTGTTATGAATGGGCCTGAACATGTTATTAGGTTGATGGGCTGGACTCGATATTGTTAGGCTGCTTAAGAAACTATATAATTTATATATCAGATATACATAAAAATAATTGTGGGTGTGGGGCGTCCTCCCAAGAGATTTTGGAGTGGTTGTTGCCAAAGACGAAAGTTGGAGTAGAGTCAGGAGTTTCCCCTTGGTCTCAAAAAAAAAGTATTATTTTTATTGTAGTACTGTACTATTGCTTAGGCCCTACAAATTTAATCCCTTCCCCTACTCAAGACAAAATCATCTCATTCGAAATTCATTGCGCCTCAAAGTGGGCTTCAGACTCATTTTGTCCATGTAAATCTACAAACGGGCTCAATTAAATGGGCTTGGACTTTAGCTTAAGAAACCTGACATGCTGCAAGTGGGCTTAGGTTTTGAGAATGCTAGGTAGAACTTTAAACAACACCTATATTTTTGTCTAAAGTGAAAATTGACCTGGTTGATGTTTTCAGATCCAGCCAGATCCAGCACTTCTTCCAATCTCAAGAACAAGATGAATTCATGTTTGTATCATGACCATTGTTCGAAAATTTGAACGCATGTAACTCAGACGATTTTTTCAATTTAAATCGAAAAAACTCAATAAAATTATTGACTCACTCAACTCAAAATCATATTAAATCGAATCAACTTTTAACAACTCATCCGATCTTGTCAAGTTTTTGAGTTATTTCATATAACCCTTCCCTATGTTTACGCCAATGGACTTGCTTTGGGTTCCATTAAGGGTCACAATTTCTAATTTGACCTCCCATTCTGACCTAGTATATCCAGGATCTCATTCAGATGTCAATCCACTACAAAATTTTAGGATTCGGTTGAGTTGTTTAATAATTGGGCTGCACAAGACCATAACTTGCTAAAACAACCCAGTAATTCCGGCTTTGGATTAGTATTTTCAACTTCATAATTGAGTCTATCAATTCGACCATTTAATAACTAAGTTGATCAATACCCAATACCCATTTTGGTCATCAGTGGTGGACCCAGTCCATTGTCAACTATATTTTTAATTGGGCCTGGTCCCATGGACTTGAACCTACCACTTGAACTAGGATAATGGGCTCAACTGGCCAACACCAAAAGTAGCAGGCCCTCAGTTCAAAATTTAGGCCAAAAACCAAAATTTGGGCCTGGGCCAGGCTTATAAACTTCTAGATATTTCCAGATATACAATTTTGTGAAATGATCACCGTCACACTATTGTGAATGGGTATTATCTCACCAATCTAAACATAAGACTCAAAAAATTGGGTAATGATGGATCTATTAAAAATGTCTTTATTTCGCGATAGGAGATTTGCAAAAAATTATCTTGATCTGATCAATCATCATATTTTGAATTATCCAATTTACAGAGATTGAAAATTATGAAATTTGGAGCCTCCGAGTGCCCAAATGAACAAAGTTTAAATCCTTATTGTAATTGTGGCATGTTTCCATCACATTGATGTCAAATGAGTTGGCGGAGTTTACACCAAACATGTATATGAATGGGGTAGGTATGGGTAACTCGAAACCAGACATATGATCAGTGGAGATAATTTGAATATCACCATCACCAAATAAACAAGGGGATGGATGTGTTCAGGATTTCAAAGAACACCATTGTGTGGTGTTGGAACCTGGAAGAGGGCAGGGTAGGGTAGGATAGTGCCAAGAAAGTTGGGGTATATTTTAGCTCAAAATAAATGCCAATACCACTTATGTGGGTCCCTCATATTTACTTTGGTTTGGGCCATTCCAAGCCCTGAAGGAAAATGGAAGATAGCAGAGCTGGAAAGGGTAGTGAAGTAAAAGAAAAGGGGAGTGAAGTAAAAGAAAGTTTCATCATCCATCATGTCATGTCATGTGCGTGTGAACATACATGTCTTTATCTTATTCAGACATATCTATTATCTGAAATTAAATGTTTTGAATGTAAATTTCATGTCTATTTAAAATTTTGAATTGATAGGTGACTTAAATTTAAAATCCCTTAGTATTTCAAATGGGTTCTCAACGCTTACAAATTGTGTTATGTTTCATCTAATAACAAGTTGTTTTACATTAATTTTGCAATTGAAATTGCGAGGATTGACCTCCCATGCCAATGAAACTAACTGATGGTCGCTTCTTTTAACTTAATTAAAAAGTCACTATGACATCAAATAGATTGTATTACTATATCATTCAATATATTGTCTAATTTTTAAATTATTTTAAAGATTAAAAAAAATTGTGTCATATTTAATGTATGATTGTGCATTTACATATATATAGTGATAAGTATCGATAGATATGTTACATAGTTATTAATGTTTTAAATAGTAATTTGAATTAAATATTTATTAAATTAAAATTAATTTAACTTAGATGTGATTAGATTTTCACTCAATCATATTTTGGTAGATTCTAAGAACCTTAATTCTTATGTGTTGATAGGTGAACTCCATCCTAACGAACTCTTTTTTATTTCTTTTTTAAATTTGTATATAAGAAAGACAAAATAGGATTTATGTGAATGACGGGGCAAAACGATTGGCAATCAAAATCGTAATAAGAAAACCGGTAATCCCGCGTTTTTATGGGTCACCTACCTTAAATCCTTGGTGGCTTAATCCCCTATGAGATTCTGAGCGATAAATTATAAAATTATTTTACACAAAAATACAACTACGTTTAGCATTTTTAGAGCTTATCTCACTGTAGAGGAAACCGTTTAACCATGGACTGATCATATAATAAGAATAAGTTTAAAGAAATTGATAAAATTGTATCCAATAGTTAACTTAAGGATTTTTGCTAAATTTAATGCTGCTCACGTTTCACGGGAAACTGAAAATATTAACATAATAGAGATTTTGTTTTTTAGTTTCTCGTTTGGATGATAATGGATGAGACCGGATCGGATCCAATTATTCAAATAACAGGAAAGTACGGATTTAAATAGAAAACAAATCAACTAAACTTGGCAACACTACACATATAAATACAAGACGCCTATTCAAAAATTCAACTCACTCTCTCTCTCAAACTTCTCTCAACTATGGCGATTCTTGGAAAAAGGCTGTTCTTCCTTCTAACGTCTCTCTTCTTAGGTGAGTTTTTTTAATTCTTCTTCTTCTCTTCTTTTCTTAAATTTGCAGCATTTATCTGCAGAAACGAGACATTCTTAAGAGTTGGGTCTTTTCACCAATGTTCTTTCGGCCTAGATTTGCATTTGTCCAACGTTTAATTTTCCTTTTCTCAAATCGCAGGAACTGCAGCGTCGGCCACCGTCTTCACCCTCAAGAACCACTGCAACTACACCGTCTGGCCTGGAACGATAACTGGAAATGGCCCATCACTCGCGATGGCGGTTTTCCATTGGACCCAAGTGCATCGAAATCTTTCTCAGCCCCGGCCGGTTGGTCGGGCCGCTTCTGGGGCCGCACCGGTTGCAACTTCGACTCCTCTGGCAACGGTAACTGCACCACCGGTGACTGTGGGGGCTCGCTGAAGTGCCTAGGTGGTGGAGCACCACCTGTCTCCCTCGCCGAATTCACACTCAACGGCAGTGGCGGACAGGACTTCTACGACGTCAGTCTTGTGGACGGCTACAATGTCGGCATCGGCATCAAGCCGTCAGGTGGAACCGGCAACTGCCAGTACGCAGGTTGCCACACCGATCTGAACAAACATTGCCCACCGGAACTTCAGGTGGTGTCCTCAGGGGCGGTGGTTGCCTGCAAGAGTGCTTGTGCGGCATTCGACAAGCCGGAGTACTGTTGCACCGGCGATCATGGGTCGCCGTCAACGTGCTCGCCAACTCAATACTCGTTCCTGTTCAAGCAGGCTTGCCCCACTGCTTATAGCTATGCGTATGACGATGCGTCGAGCACTTGCACATGTACCGGCACCGACTACTTGATCACATTCTGCCCCTCCGCCTAGCCTGCCTGCCTGCTTACTGATACGATACTGAAAATACAGAAACTTAAAAGAAAAATACTGATTTGAATTTGAATGTCTAATCAGATACATGCTGATTAGAAATATGGCATGTTTTAGCTATTAATTTAATAAATTCATG